>OX451740.1:1141530109-1142730109 GCA_948472305.1 Vicia faba | reverse complement strand
TAGCGTTGCATTAGGGGTGATTTAAGAAAATAGCGAATGGCTCCATTCTCAACATAAATTGGGCGCGAGGATGCATTCTTTTTCGTCTCTAAGCGCTGAGTTCAACCATGGTATTCATGGGTCCTGATTTTTCCTCTATACAAAATCCCCAATTTCAGAAACCTGCAACCCTAATATTCAAACATGGCGAATTCGTATATATGGCACAAAAACACAATTGGACATATTGGTTAGCTTAGAAACATCATTACAAACAATAATCCATAAAGAAAAATGCAAAAGGATGCTTGATTTATGCTATGCGATTCCAGAAATTTTGAGGTACAGTTGGACTTAGGGGTACCAATTCAAGGCGTTTTGGTTGATGTTAGCGATTGAGAAACGTTCAGGGATGTTTCAGGATGCTAATGGAAGGAAAATTGAAGCTTGAATCGACCTCTAAGGCACTTTTCAGTTTTGAGTTTTTAAGAGAAATTTTCAATATGCAATGGCTTGTTTGGGCGCAGCTTGCAGTCTCTTCGCATTAGGTCTTTGATTCTGATCATATAGGGAAGCTATTAGGTTAAAAATATTGAATAAAATCCAAAGCAATAATTGTTTTCAATCTTTGATTTTGGAAGATCTTTTTTGAATCTTTTTTCATGGTTTTTGGTTCAATCATGCTCAAATCTCATCAAAATTTGCCTAATTGGGATATGCACGAAATATTAAGAATAAACATGCATGAAAAGATTTTTTTAGGTTAAGTTTGATATTTTTCATGTATTTAATTAATTTAAATGAATTAATATTGATATAAATTCAAATAAATAATTAAAAAATGAGAAAATATTTCCCTTTGGGCCTAACGGTCGTGCATAGGCTTGGCATGAAGAAACTTGGAAGAAAAAATGGGCCCATTTGCATTTTTAGGCCTTTTGCATCAATGTTGACTTTTCAAAATTCCTAAAAATTTCCCAACTTCCACAAGGCATAACTTGGTCAATTTTTAAGCTTTTCACATGTTCTTGGACATTTTGGAAAGGTCTTTGATTCCTTTAACCAATTCCTTTGGTCCCATGTCATTTTGATTTACCAATCTCAAGTTATGGCCTTTGACTTAAAGTCCCTTTTTGTTGACTTTTGAAAATGACCTATAATGTTGAAATTGATAACTTTTTGTGAGAGCATTTCTTGGACTTGGAATATGAAGATGAGTTGTAGGAAATGTCTTTCTCTTCAAAATGAGCTTTGGATGGAATTTTTCTGATAATCCATGTGAAAGTTATGCCCTGGTCAATTTCAGTTGACTTTTTCAACTGTCCAAATATAGCAACTTTTGCATCTTTGATGATTTCTGAGCCAAATTTTGAGAATCATGATCAAGCATTGATCAAATGATGTTTGTGGCTTCAAAATGATATGTTGACCAAAAATTTGAACATTTGACTGTTAAATGACCATTTTGCCCCTACAGTTGACTGTAGTGCAATCTAGGGTTTTGACTGTGCAATCTTGAGCTGAATGCCTTGAAACTTGACATGAGGATACTTGACCATCTTTGTAAGCATATGAGACTTGATTGGGCCTTTGAAAAGTTCATTTGCTTGACCAGAACTCAAACCCTAGTTTTGACTGTATAGGAGACAGTTGAGCTGCACAACCCTTGGGGAATTTTGTGACCTTGACTTGACAAATCTTGGAGAATATGGGAGGGCAAATTTTGGGGTACAACAGTTGCCCCTGTTCAATCTTCTTAGACCTGAGGATGCAGATTGGCTGATACGCCTTTCGTAATCCGAGGGTAGAAGATGATTGGACACTAAAGTGCCCAGAAATTTGCGCTCACATAGTGGCAGTGATGATGGGGGAATGGGCTTATAGATGCCATTTGGAGATTGCTGGATAGGATGATGGGCTTATAGATGCCATCTGGATGTTGATCGCGTAGGAGATTCCTTAGCGAGAACCTGCATACCTGCAAAAGAACAAATGAGTACCTGACACGTTGCAGGAGCTGGTTTTCAGATGCTTGGTATAGATGTGTCCTGACTGGTTACAGGAGCTGAGTCTGGAGCTCCAAACGCTGATGAATGAACCAGGGATGGTTACTATCTTAACATGAACGGTAAGAGAACCTTGGGCGACTTTAACTTCAACAACGCTTGTTGAGAAAAATCTTGGATGACTTTAACTTCAACAACGCTCGTTGAGAAAAATCCTGGGTGTCTTCTACTGGAATAAGAATCAGGGAGATCTTAGGGTCGATCTGACTGAACCAGAGAGGCCTTTGACTGGGTAAGAATCAGGAAAATCTTAGGGTCGATTTAACTGAACCGGACAAGGTCTTGAAACATCTTCAACTGGACAAGAATCAGGGAGATCTTAGGGTCGATCTGACTGAACCAAGAGAAGGCCTTTGACTGGATAAGCATCAGGAAAATCTTAGGGTCGATTTAACTGAACCGGTCTAGGTCTTGAACTATCTTCAACTGGATAAGCATCATGGAGATCTTAGGGTCGATCTGACTGAACCAAGAGAAGGCCTTTGACTGGATAAGCATCAGGAAAATCTTAGGGTCGATTTAACTGAACCGGTCTAGGTCTTGAAATATCTTCAACTGGATAAGCATCAGGGAGATCTTAGGGTCGATCTGACTGAACCAAGAGAAGGCCTTTGACTGGATAAGCATCAGGAAAATCTTAGGGTCGATTTAACTGAACCGGTCTAGGTCTTGAAATATCTTCAACTGGATAAGCATCAGGGAGATCTTAGGGTCGATCTGACTGAACCAAGAGAAGGCCTTTGACTGGATAAGCATCAGGAAAATCTTAGGGTCGATTTAACTGAACCGGTCTAGGTCTTGAAATATCTTCAACTGGATAAGCATCAGGGAGATCTTAGGGTCGATCTGACTGAACCAAGAGAAGGCCTTTGACTGGATAAGCATCAGGAAAATCTTAGGGTCGATTTAACTGAACCGGTCAAAGTCTTGAGACGTGATTGAGGATTTCAACTGCATCTTTCCTGAAAAGTAAAGGTCAGTCATATGCAATGCATGATATGGATCAAGCAATGATGTTCTCGATATAAATGAGACTTGTATGATGCAATACATTATGCATGCTATAATGATGTATGTGAAGTTTTATGTATGTTTTCGTCTAGGAATGGTAAATCCTTGACGGGTGCCGGGAAGTTGTATCCTGGGCTGACGTTGAAGAGTAGATTTTGCTTCCGCTGGGGATGATAGTTGCAAGAATACCGGTAGGAGAAGATGACTCCGTTGCGGAATAACTTGGCAAATGGAAGATTCTGCGGGGAGAAAAGATACTCTGACGACCATGCTGGGAAGCAATACTCTGTGGGGATAGAGATGCTTTGCTGGTTGTTGATAGTAGTTTGCTGAGGATACCCTTGTTGTTGGAAGTATTAATGGACTTCGCTGGGGACAAGAAGGCTTTGTCGACGACGCTCTTTTCGTGGCTTTTGGCTGAGGATAACCCAGTTATATCCTGTTAAGGAAATAACTCTTTAAATAAAGCCGGACGACGCGTTCGTGCTCTGCGAAGGATAAGCTTCCAGAATTTACTGGGGATAAGCTTACTGTTTGGGGATATGAATTCAAACTTTCCTGGGGAAGCTGGATTGGACTCTTCTGGGGGAGGTTTGAACTGCAGGGAAAGTGAATCCTTTGAGTGTTGAGATACCGCTGGGGAACAATCTTTAGGCCAAGACTGTCGGGGATACTTGTTAAGAATGTATATATATATTGCTGCTGGGGAGATGTTTGAGATCTGCTGGAGGGTACCCAACTTCCTTGATATTTGATGATTGGAGAGGGATGTACTGTTTTGCTGAACCACTCTCTGGGGAATTAATATGTACTGGTCGTGTTCTTTAGCTGAACCTACCTTGGTACCTTGGAGGATAGAGCAATTGGATTGCTTGGACAACTCTTTATTGCCCCTGTTTCTAGTGTCACCTGCAATTAATTCCTTTGTTTCGTATGCAAATATTTATGAGTTAGCAAATTATTGTCAATGCATACATCACAAATTGAACCTTGGACGTTCTTCGCAAAACAAAACAGAAAAAAGAAAAACACTTGGCACGTTTAACTAAAAGATATATTTGTATTGATTTTGAATGGCCCATGAATAGGCGTTTTGTGTACAAGGGGCTGACGTCCTGGTAAGAGGTACGTCGCCGATCAAAAGAGTTTATACAAGTTTTGTACAAAAAGAAAATAAAACAGCTGTGTGAAAGATGAATGATCCACTGGGTTTCAACTTTGCTATTGTCTTTATAACTCCGAGCGTCTCATCACTTGATGACCTTGGTTGAAGGTGAAGCTGACTGATCGATGCCGTCTGAACTTGATGTAAATACCGGATTCTGGATGTAAAGTGATCAATGAGACATAGTTTTACGCTTTATCCCTAATTTTTGCCTGGACCGCCCTTTCAGGTTTTCAGTCCACCGGGATACCCATTTTTGCCCAAGCCGCCTTTTCAGGTTTTCAACTTGCCGGGTGTACAGATTTTTTCATTTTCATCCCTACATTTTGCCCGAACCCTTTTGGTTCGACGAGAAGCCCTAATTTTTGCCTAGGCATGTCAGCCTAGCGGGTCTTTTTCATGCGTAGTATTTTTTAACTATGTCTGCATTGGCGGGGTGAGGAAGGTCGTCACCATCCATCTTGGTTAAGATCATTGCTCCTCCTGAGAACACATGCTTAACCACAAATGGCCCTTCATACGTAGGGGTCCATTTGCCCCTTGGATCACTCTGAGGAAGGATGATTCTCTTGATAACCAGATCCCCAACTTGATATTCTTGTGGTCTGACCTTTTTGTTAAATGCCCTGATCATCCGTTTCTGATACGTCTGACCATGACAGATAGCAGCAAGTCTCTTTTCGTCAATGAGATTGAGTTGGTCAAGTCGTGTCTGAATCCAATCATCTTCGCTCAGATTTGCATCCTTCATTATCCGGAGAGAGGGTATTTGCACTTCGATCGGCAAGACTGCCTCCATGCCATAAACCAGAGAGAAGGGAGTTGCCCCGGTTGACGTCCTAGCTGAGGTACGATACCCATGCAGAGCGAACGGTAACATCTCGTGCCAATCTTTGTAAGTTACGGTCATTTTTTGCACGATCTTCTTGATGTTCTTGTTAGCTGCTTCTACAGCCCCATTCATCTTCGGTCTGTAAGGAGAAGAATTGTGGTGCTGTATCTTGAACTGTTCGCAAAGCTCAGCAATCATCTTGTTGTTCAAATTGGTACCGTTGTCTATAATAATTCGCTCAGGGACGCCGTACCGACAGATCAGATTGTGCCGAATAAACCGTGCCACAACAGTCTTTGTCACCGTAGCATAGGATGCTGCTTCAACCCACTTTGTAAAATAGTCGATCGCCACTAGGATGAAGCGATGTCCATTGGATGCCGTAGGTTTGATCTCGCCGATCATGTCTATGCCCCACATTGCAAATGGCCAAGGCGCAGTCAGAACATTCAGGGGAACCGGAGGAACATGCACCTTGTCTGCATAGATCTGGCACTTGTGGCATGTCCTAGAATGTTGGTAGCAATCAGCTTCCATGGTGGACCAGTAATATCCTGCCCGTAGGATCTTCTTAGCCATAGTATGTCCACTGGAATGTGTACCAAAGGTCCCTTCATGTAGCTCTTCCATGATTCGTTCTGCTTCAGTCTTATCCACACAACGCAGTAAGGTTGAATCATGGTTTCGCTTGTACAAGATGCCGTTGCTTAGGAAGAATTTTGCTGCGAACCTCCTCAGGAATTTCTTATCGTTGATAGATGCCCCTTCAGGGTATTCCTGAGCTTCCAGATATCTCTTCACTTCGTGGTACCAAGGCTTCTCAGTCACCAATTCAGTTTCAAGATCACAACAGTATGCCGGTTCGTCCAGTTTCCAGATGATGATCTGGGGAGCCTCATTGTCCCATTTGACCTTGAACATTGAAGACATTGTAGCTAACGCGTCCGCTAACTGATTCTCTTCTCTTGGAAAATGCTCAAAGGTTATCTCTGTGAAGTGGGGAATCAGGGTCAACACACATTCTCTGTAAGGAATCAAGTTTGGATGTTTCGTATCCCACTCTCCGTTGATCTGATTGATCACAAGAGCGGAATCTCCGAAAACACTTAGAAATTTGATCCTTAGGTCAATCGCAGCTTGAAGACCCATGATACACGCCTCATACTCTGCCATGTTGTTGGTACAGTTGAAACACAGCCGGGCAGTGAGTGGAGTGTGAGTACCTTGAGGGGATATGATGATGGCGCCGATACCATTTCCCAAAGCATTAGAGGCTCCGTCAAAGTGCATAGACCATCGGGATCCTGGTTCAGGTCCTTCATCCGGTCCAGGTACTTCACAATCAGTTACAATCATGATGCTTTCATCCGGAAACTCGAAGTTCATTGATTGGTAGTCATCTACAGCTTGATGAGCTAAGTGGTCTGCCAATACACTCCCCTTGATGGCTTTCTGGGTTGTGTACTGAATGTCGTATTCCGTCAAGATCATTTGCCATCTTGCAATTCTCCCAGACAGAGCAGGCTTTTCGAATATGTACTTTATAGGATCCATTTTTGAGATCAACAAAGTAGTGTGAGTCAGCATATACTGTCTCAGCCGGCGAGCAGCCCATACCAAAGCGCAGCAAGTTTTCTCAAGCAGTGAGTATCGGGTCTCACAGTCGGTAAACTTTTTGCTAAGGTAATAAATGGCATGCTCTTTTCGGCCAGACTCGTCATGCTGCCCCAGCACACACCCCATTGAGTTGTCAAGTACTGTCAGATATAGGATCAGAGGTCTCCCTTCAACCGGTGGCATAAGGATGGGTGGTTCTTGGAGATACTCTTTGATTTTGTCGAAAGCAGCCTGACATTCATCGTTCCAGCGTACTACCTGATCTTTCTTCAGCAGCTTGAAGATTGGCTCACAGGTAGCAGTTAGATGAGAGATGAATCGAGCGATGTAATTCAGGCGTCCTAAAAAGCCTCTGACTTCCTTCTCCGTCTTAGGAACTGGCATCTCTTGAATAGCTTTGACCTTAGCAGGGTCCACTTGAATACCTTTGTCACTGACCACGAAGCCTAGCAACTTCCTAGATCTTACCCCGAAAGTGCACTTGTTCGGGTTCAATCTCAGCTTGTATAGTTTCAACCGGTCAAACAACTTCTGCAGATGATCTAGGTGCTCTTCCTCAGTCTGGGACCTAGCGATCATGTCGTCCACATACACTTCTATCTCGTGATGGATCATATCATGAAATAAGGCAACCATGGCACGTTGGTAGGTTGCCCCAGCATTCTTTAATCCGAACGGCATGACCTTGTAACAGAAGGTGCCCCACTGAGTAACAAATGTAGTCTTTTCCATGTCTTCAGGTGCCATCTTGATCTGATTGTAGCCTGAAAAGCCATCCATGAAAGAGAATACTTTGTGTTGAGCAGTATTATCAACAAGGACATCGATGTGAGGTAAGGGGAAGTCATCCTTGGGGCTGGCCCTGTTCAGATCCCTATAATCGATACACATTCTGACCTTGCCGTCCTTCTTAGGTACCGGCACCACATTAGCAACCCACTGAGGGTAAGAAGTCACTGCAAGGAAACCGGCATCAAACTGCTTCATGACCTCGGCTTTAATCTTCTCGGACATCTCTGGACGCATCCGACGGACCTTTTGTTTAACTGGAGGGCAGTCTTCCCTAGTCGGCAAATGATGGACAACAATATCGGTATCCAACCCTGGCATGTCTTCGTAGGACCAGGCAAAGATCTCCATATAGTCATGTAACATCTTGGTTAACCGTTGCTTCACGCTGAGCTCTAGGTTGGCACCAATCTTTACCTCTTTTCTATCTGCCTCAGTACCCAGGTTTATGGTTTCCACTGGCTCTTCATGGGGTTGAATTGCCCGCTCTTCCTGAAGCAACAGTCTTGCAAGTTCGCCAGGCACTTCGCAATCATCTTCACCTTCGTCTTCGGCTAAGTTGATCGGATTTTCGAAGTCATAATTGGCATTAGCAGAGCTGTTATCAGTGAGATCCAGAGTGGATTGGAACCTGTATGAGTGAGTGTGTGTGTAAATACAGCTATTTTGAAAATTATGTAAAGGAAAGGAAAGACAGAAAAGGAACACAATATTCGTAATGCGAAGACGTCCAAGATTTTCATTCATGATGTATAAAATGACAGTTTGTATGCCCTCACAAATAGAACCACGGTGCCTCGGGTAAGACACCGGGCCATAGAGTTTATCATTGTTTATTACAAAATAACAAAACATGGGAATTCATTACTGTGTCACAAAGGTAACAGGGGTATGGTCCTTTGCACTCCAATTGTTTAATCCGTCTTCGGCCGTCGGATAAATCCAGCTGTTGAATTCGGCTTCGTCCACTTCATGGTCTTCCCCGACAGCATTCACTTCTGAACCTTTAATAAATACCGGAGGCCTTCTGATCTTCTCTTTCCTCATAGCTCTCTGCCCTTCTGAGGTGAAACCCAGCCCAAGTTTATCAGTCTTCTGAGTGAAGTCTGGAAGTCTGCCCCAGTCGGCACATTCACCCTTCTGCACCACAGCCCTGGCATCCTTCAGGGAAGCCATCTTCAAAGGACCTCCTGCTTCTGCTGTTTCTGCTGCAATTGGAAACACCTCCTCGAAATGCTGAAAGGGGGTCTCAATGAACTCCCCATCCATCTCAATGTATCTGAACGAGTTTAGGTGGCTCACCATATATTCTTCCTCTCCTTGCACGGTGACAATCTTCCCTCTGACGGGGTACTTCAGCTTTTGATGCAAGGTAGAGGTCACTGCCCCAGCCTTATGTATCCAGGGTCGACCCAGTAGACAAGAGTAAGATGGACGGATGTCCATCACATAAAAAGTGGAGTCGAACACCTGAGAGCCCACCCGAATCGGAATGTCAACCTCCCCGTGGACCATCCTCTTCGAACCGTCAAAGGCCCTGACGATAATGTTGCTGGGTTTCAAGTCCAGGCCTTCACAATCTAGACGATCCAGAGCCTTCTTGGGTAGCACATTCAAAGATGACCCAGTATCAACCAACACATGTGCCAAGGTGGTGCCCCTGCATTCGATTGAGACATGCAGAGCATCATTATGATCTTTCCCCTTCGTGGTCAAATCAGCGTCTGAAAAACCCAAGCCATTGTCTGCCGTTAGACTTGCCACGCAATCGGTGAACTGGACTGCAGAGGTTTCATGTGGCACATGGGCCGTCTTGAGGAATGAGATGAGGGCCTTTGCATGGGCCTCAGAGCACAGCAGTAAAGAGAGCATGGAGATCTTGGAGGGCGTATGCCCCAGCTGTTCCACAACATTAAAATCGCTCTTCTTTATAATCTTCAAAATCTCCTCCATCTCTTGTGGGGAGGCCTCAGCAGCTATGGGTATGGGTGCCTCCATCTGGGCAGGCTCAGTTTCAATTCCCTTTCCCCGAGCATTGGATGACTCGGCAGCAGGAGAAACAATCGGATCAGCAGTAGGAATAACAACTTGATCAACAACGGGAGTAGGTGTACTTGCAGGAATTATCAGGAGCGGTCTTCGGGCAACAGGTGGCGCAATGTCAGGCGAGAAGAGCCTGCCACTGCGGGTAACTTTGGCCGGGCCAGTAATGTCACAGATGCTGGCGCCAGCGTTGAGCTCTTGTTTAACTCCGTTTATATATACATCTTCCCCATAGTGCCAAGGGACAGCTTTATTAGATACGTAGGGCAGGGGCCCAGGAACAGTGATAGTAACAGGTGCAACGGTCAGAATTTGGACAGGCTTCTTCTGGAGAGCCGGGATCGGGTTGTTGAAGATAGTCACCACAGAAACTTCTTCCATTGGAGCCAAACGAACAGCAGACTTCTTGAATAGAATCTCCTTACTATCCATTAAGTTTTGGATGCCTAACTTTAGCAAGGGACAACCGGATGGGGACACAACACAGAACAGGCAACCCTCACTACAACCCGGAAATAAACCGGCCTGCAGTAGGTTCTTCTTAACGATCTTTAGGGGAGTGGCTAGATCATCCACAGAAACAGCATAAACATTTTCATCAACAGCATTTACCCCGTGCTGAGGCATAGGGGCAGTAACTACATTTGGTTTTGCAGGCGCCTCGAATTGTATCTCCTTAGCATCGATAAGGTCTTGCACTTTATTCTTTAACGCCCAACAGTCATCAGTAGAGTGCCCCGGGCTTTCTGAATGGTAAGCACAACGAGCATTCGGGTTGTACTTGGGGGATGCAGTATTTGGGAACTTTGGCGCCTCCCTGACAGTTACCAAATTGGTTGCGAGTAGCTGTGGCAGGATCTGTGATAGAGTCATGTTTAAACGGGTGAATTCCCTCCGGGGTCTTTCCACCTTCTGATTATTGTTTGGCCGGGGAGCGGCAGCAGGCTTAGCAATTATGACCGCACTGACAGATTGGCGGTGTTCATTTCTTTCTGATCTTCTAGAACCATACACGGCACTAGACTCCTTTTTAAACGGTTTCTTGTCTGAACTAGAGGATGATGCCCCCTTTGCAATCTTCCCAGACTTCAACCCAGCTTCAATCCTTTCTCCAGTCAAGATCAAATCAGTGAAACCAGCAGAAGAATTCCCAATGAGATGGTTAAAGAATGGCCCAGATAGGGTCCCCAAGAACATGTCAACCAACTCCCGATCAGTCAATGGTGGCTGCACCCTGCCATCCAGGTCTCTCCACTTCTGAGCGTACTCCTTAAAACCTTCGCTTGCACCTAACGCCATACCCTGGAGTTGGGTACGTGTGGGGGCAAGGTCGGCATTATACTGATACTGCTTGTAGAAAGCAGTAGCCAGCTCCTCCCAGTTACGAACTTTGGTCCCATCCAGCTGATAGAACCATTCGAGATGAGTCCCTGAAAGACTCTCCTGGAAGAAGTGGATCCATAGATTCTTGTCCGCAGAGTACGGCTGAATCTTCCGAACATAGGACCTCAAGTGCAGCTTGGGACAGGACGCCCCGTCATACTTTGAGAATGTTGGTGCTTTGAACTTGTGCGGGATAATCACACCAGTCGACAAACCCAGATCTCCGAAATCCAGCCCAGGTGCCTGTTGCACCTCCATAGCCTTCAACCTGTCCTCCAGTTGTTTGTACCTGTCATCTGCAGGAGGGTACTGCTCTTCATCAAAATCTGTCTCGTTGTCGGAGACCACTGGAGTAGGAACCTTGACTTCTGCCTGAGAAGGACTCCTGCCAACAGAAGAACCAGCCTCTTCATGGTGCAGAGTATTACCCAACCTTCGGCCCGAGTTGAACAGAACAGTTCTTCTCTTCTTCTTCTTCTCCTTTTTCAGGAGCATAGTCTTCAGTTCTTCTTGGCCTTTAGCTAGACCCATGATTAGTTCTTGAAACTGCGCATTCTGCGCTTGGAGAGCCTTGATTGATGTCTCTGTTGATTCAGATCCGGGATTCATGATGCTGAAATAAACAGCGAAGAACTGTAAGCAACCTGAAAAGGGAAAAACCTGCTATGCACATGATGTATGAAATGCGTATGCAATGCATTCAAGGGTTCGCAAATTCAAATTTGTTGTAGACAAGAAAAGAACACACGTTATCATTAAGGAATCATTGTTTAATACATCAAGGCCTCACGGGCAAAAAGTACAAAAATCAAGTCAATCCCAAAATACACTGCACATCCTTTTCGGAGCTATGTAGGTGTTGAGATTCCTCTCCTCATGCAACAGACGGGTGAGCTCCAAGACCTTCTTTTCACTGGCATGCAGACTAGTCTCAAGAGAATTCCTTTCTTCCTTAAGCTGGATCCAGCTCTTCTGCATCTCTTCCCAGGATGTGGGCATATCAGGGTGCTGAATAACATGAGACACTTCCCCTTCCAAGACAGGCTCTTTGATTACTGGAAGCATGTGAGGATAAGGCATCACTAACTTCTGAGAGCGGGCGTGTACCCATTTGAGATAAGGCTCCAAAGGGATGGAGTTCCTATGCCCCAGTGTCTTGCTGTCTATCCTACTAGGCATCCTCCAGGCTCTGATAAATCTCTGACGAAGTCCTTGAGTATCACTGTCGAAGTCAAAAACTATGTCAGGAATCAACATGTTATGAGGGCCATCCCTCCGAGCATAACCAAACTGTCTCCAAGCCAGGCATGGGCTATAAGTAATACCTCCTCTGATTCCAAGTAAAGGAACATTAGGGTACTCCCCACAACGATCAATGATAGTGACATCTCCTCTGGATCTAGGACACCAGTGTATATCTGCATGTGTAAGAGTCATCAACCGTTGTGACCATCTCAAACCCCGCTCATTCTTCAAGACTGATTGTGGAAGGTGCGAAATAAACCACCTTCCCAGGAGAGGAGTGCAACACATAAGGACACCTCTTTTTCTCATGGTTCGAGTGTAACATGAGTGAAGGATGTCCCCCAGCAATGTAGGTATAGGATTCCTGGACATAAAGATCTGAACGGTACTGATATCAATGAGCTGATCTGGGTTAGGGAACAACACCAAACCATAAACAAGGAGGGCCACAACCTCTTCAAAAGCTTGCAAGTCAAGGGAGTTCCAACATTCAAGGGCTTTTTCAAACAGAAATCTGGCTAAGAACCCTTTGATACCACTTCTGACTTCCCAATGTCCCTTGAGGTCAGATGACTGTAGGTGCAAGGCTTTAGCAATCTCTTCAAGCTTAGGTTCCTTTTCTGTACCGTTGAAAGGTAGCTGATCAAGGATAGGAATCTTCAGGAGCCGGGAGAACTCCTCCAATGTAGGTACCAACTGATAGTCCAAGAAGGTAAAGCAGTGATGCAGAGGGTCAAAGAACTGGAACAAGACCTTTATCATATCTTCCTCAATGTTGGTGTTGACCAAGCTGATGAGGCTTCCATGCCTTTCGCTGAATGAAGAGTTCTCGGGAATCCTGGATATAAGCTCCTTAAGCTGAGGAGGGATCCTTACAAGATTGACCTGAATCGTCTTTCTACGAACAGTTTCCATGTCCTACAAAACAAGAACAAAGATGAAAATTCGAACCCCAGAAATGGTTAGTCAATGCATATGATGCTGGATGATGTCATGATGCTATGATTAAACACACCACAGATATTTACAAAGACAAACATATAGGGCACACAAGGCACACAAGACAAGCCCCTAAGGTTTAAGGCCAGCATGGGGTCTGGGTAGTACCCTCTTGAGTTGGTGGGTTCATACCTGTCCTAATCAAAGTAACCGGGTTCTAAGGTTCCCAATATCACGGGATTGCTTTCATTGTTCATCGTTTCGATTTAGCCACTGAACTGGCGACCGAAATATTCCAGGAAAGCAACCCTCAATTGAGCGTAGTATCGAGTATCAACCAACCTCGGACTGCACCAAAGTCAGTTATCTCACTACCCTAAAGAGGCCAAGATGGTTCAATTAAGGTTCCTAAGGTCTGTTGATGCTTCACGACACCACGCGGAGGCCCCGTACTCTCCTTGACTGAACTCAAGGGTTACCGGTACACACCAAAGTGCCACATCAACGTAGCAGACTGTTTCAACCATGTCGGTATACCCCGCACAGTTCCCTCACAGCCTTGTTGCTACTTTCTAAGAAGGTATCCCCAGATCCGGGTTAGGATCTATAGAACTCCCAAGACAGTCCCACAATAATAAAGCAAACAAGTCAAAGCAATTGAAAACACAATGATCTTAGTCCTAAGGTACACCTCACTTTAAAAGTGTCCCCAGCAGAGCCGCCAGTTCTGTGATCGGTGGATCTGGAACTGACTGTTTAACGCTGGTTCGCGAAATGTCGCGGAAGCAAGAGTCGCCACCGTCTTTTATTTTCTCCAATTGGAAAGGACAAAAGCACAGAAAAATTCCTTTAAAGAGATTGTTCTCGGTTCGGGAGGTAGGTTATAGAAAGGGAAGGTGTTAGCACCCTTTCTATCCATGGTTATCCATGGGCTCTTAGATACTTGCTCAATGTGTTTTCAAAATTGTTTGTTTTTCAATGTGGGTTTTAAAAAAGTTTCTTTGAAAAAATTCAGATCGACTCGTACGTCAGAGTGTTTGAAAAAATTTGCTTTGAAAGCTTTTGAAAATGTGTTGGTGTGAAAAGATTTCAGTTTGTTTTGAAGTTAGAGCAAGTATCCTTGAGAACCTACCTACCCTAAGGAATTCGTCTGTGTAGATGTCCTTTAAAGTAATGCCATCCCACCATTGAGAGGTAGGTAGCACCACCGTTGGAGGTGTTCGGGTCAATTCGATTTTAGGGACATGGTGATCACCAGAGCAACGGGAAGACACCTTAGAAGCTACCCTCATGCCAGGTTCCCGGATCATGAGGACTTACTAAGACGTTTTCTACTCGACGACCACCTTTCGAAAGGCAACAGTGAGGCGTACCCTAGGGGTGGTGTGTGCGAATTGTGTGTCATGTTTCAGTTATTTGTCTTGTCATGTTTATTTGTGATCTACGCTTGATTTTAATTAGGACATTCATTCTTGCATGCATATTTAACAGTTATAAAGTTTGCGAAAAAAATAAATCTAAGGCTATTACAAAGGCGCGGGTCCACATCGCCAAAATAAACCGGACCCGATTTAGCGGAAAATAAATAAAGCGAATAAATAAAGGTGCGAAAAGTAAAGTTACATGGCTTTGGGAGAAATACAAAATTATTTAAACGATTATAAAATAAATGCGCGAAATAAAGGAATTAAACAATGGGCGTTGGACCCTTTTGCAAGATATTTGAAATTAATAAGGAATTAAAATAAAAAAAATGAAAATTAAATGTTTTTGATATTTTTGTATTTTTTAGATTTAATAAGGAAAAGAAGTTAATTGAAATTAAATTAAAAGGCAAACTCTAATTCTAATATTTTTTAATTATTAAGAAAGAATTAAAATATGATCTAAATTAAACCCTAATTTATTTATGTACAATTTTTAATTTATGAAAATAACTAAATAATATTATTCTGAAAAAAAGGAAAAATAAAAATAAAAATCAAAAAAAGATATTAAACCTAAATTCTATTTTTGGTGTTTTTTATTAAAAAAGATTAAAACTATAACCTAATTAAACTAAATGTTTACATATATTAATTTATTGATGAAAATAATTACAATAAAATATTTATTATTTTTTTTTGTCTTTTCTGATTTTTATAATGTTTTTGTATTTTGTTAAAAATAATTAATTAAATAAATAGCAAAATAAAAGAAATAAAAAAGAGAAATTAAAGAAAGAATAAAAAAAATAATAAAGCAAACCAGGGTGGGGTGTAGTCCCAAAATTGGAGGTATAGGCCTGGACTTTTGGCCCATTAAGCCAGAGATTTGTTGACTTTTCCAGCTTGGGTGCCAGCGTATTGACTTGCCTTATAGTGGACCTTCAATATCAGCCCTTGATCTGGGACCATTAGACATGTGTACACTTGGATGAGGGGACATACGGTGATCCACGAAGGTGTGCCTGCATATGATTAATAAAGGAAAAATAATATTGGAAAGGAAGAAGACCTGGGATCGAACCCAGGTCATTCATGTTACAAACCCTCACGTGCACCACTGGACCAAGCGCTTGTCACTTAACATATAATATCAAATAAATATAATAAGTAAAACATGGTGTTAGTGGACGATCTGGCGCGAATTTTCAAACCAGCCTATCACGTGGTGACAACGAGGTTGTCTTCTTCGTTTTTTCTGAAACATAAATGTATGGCCACGGTTTTTATAGCGTTGCATTAGGGGTGATTTAAGAAAATAGCGAATGGCTCCATTCTCAACATAAATTGGGCGCGAGGATGCATTCTTCTTCGTCTCTAAGCGCTGAGTTCAACCATGGTATTCATGGGTCCTGATTTTTCCTCTATACAAAATCCCCAATTTCAGAAACCTGCAACCCTAATATTCAAACATGGCGAATTCGTATATATGGCACAAAAACACAATTGGACATATTGGTTAGCTTAGAAACATCATTACAAACAATAATCCATAAAGAAAAATGCAAAAGGATGCTTGATTTATGCTATGCGATTCCAGAAATTTTGAGGTACAGTTGGACTTAGGGGTACCAATTCAAGGCGTTTTGGTTGATGTTAGCGATTGAGAAACGTTCAGGGATGTTTCAGGATGCTAATGGAAGGAAAATTGAAGCTTGAATCGACCTCTAAGGCACTTTTCAGTTTTGAGTTTTTAAGAGAAATTTTCAATATGCAATGGCTTGTTTGGGCGCAGCTTGCAGTCTCTTCGCATTAGGTCTTTGATTCTGATCATATAGGGAAGCTATTAGGTTAAAAATATTGAATAAAATCCAAAGCAATAATTGTTTTCAATCTTTGATTTTGGAAGATCTTTTTTGAATCTTTTTTCATGGTTTTTGGTTCAATCATGCTCAAATCTCATCAAAATTTGCCTAATTGGGATATGCACGAAATATTAAGAATAAACATGCATGAAAAGATTTTTTTAGGTTAAGTTTGATATTTTTCATGTATTTAATTAATTTAAATGAATTAATATTGATATAAATTCAAATAAATAATTAAAAAATGAGAAAATATTTCCCTTTGGGCCTAACGGTCGTGCATAGGCTTGGCATGAAGAAACTTGGAAGAAAAAATGGGCCCATTTGCATTTTTAGGCCTTTTGCATCAATGTTGACTTTTCAAAATTCCTAAAAATTCCCCAACTTCCACAAGGCATAACTTGGTCAATTTTTAAGCTTTTCACATGTTCTTGGACATTTTGGAAAGGTCTTTGAGTCCTTTAACCAATGCCTTTGGTCCCATGTCATTTTGATTTACCAATCTCAAGTTATGGCCTTTGACTTAAAGTCCCTTTTTGTTGACTTTTGAAAATGACCTATAATGTTGAAATTGATAACTTTTTGTGAGAGCATTTCTTGGACTTGGAATATGAAGATGAGTTGTAGGAAATGTCTTTCTCTTCAAAATGAGCTTTGGATGGAATTTTTCTGATAATCCATGTGAAAGTTATGCCCTGGTCAATTTCAGTTGACTTTTTCAACTGTCCAAATATAGCAACTTTTGCATCTTTGATGATTTCTGAGCCAAATTTTGAGAATCATGATCAAGCATTGATCAAATGATGTTTGTGGCTTCAAAATGATATGTTGACCAAAAATTTGAACATTTGACTGTTAAATGACCATTTTGCCCCTACAGTTGACTGTAGTGCAATCTAGGGTTTTGACTGTGCAATCTTGAGCTGAATGCCTTGAAACTTGACATGAGGATACTTGACCATCTTTGTAAGCATATGAGACTTGATTGGGCCTTTGAAAAGTTCATTTGCTTGACCAGAACTCAAACCCTAGTTTTGACTGTATAGGAGACAGTTGAGCTGCACAACCCTTGGGGAATTTTGTGACCTTGACTTGACAAATCTTGGAGAATATGGGAGGGCAAATTTTGGGGTACAACACCCTCCTGATCAAGCTTTTACCCCTGTTGCCGAGTCATCTGACACTCGGGGCAAGGGGATTGTTACTGATATGCCTGCCCGGATGGAGGCACCAAAAACTGTTAATGTTGAAGCCTCCCAGCAAGAGATGGAGGAAATTCTCAAGATCATCAAGAAGAGCGATTTCAACGTCGTTGAACAGTTGGGGCATACCCCCTCTAAAATCTCTATGCTATCACTGCTGTTATGTTCAGAGGCCCATGCCAAGGCCCTGATTTCCTTCCTAAAGACGGCCCATGTGCCACAAGAGACGTCGGCTGATCAATTTACTGATTGTGTAGCCAACTTGACCGTTGACAATGGGTTGGGCTTCTCTGATGCTGATCTGACCGCCAAGGGAAAGAACCACAACGATGCCCTGCATGTCTCCATTGAATGCAGGGGCACTACTCTTGCACACGTGTTGGTAGACACCGGTTCTTCACTGAATGTACTGCCCAAGAAGGCCTTAGACAGGTTGGATTGTGAGGGTTTGGAGTTGAAGCCTAGTAACATCGTTGTCCGAGCCTTTGACGGGTCGAAGAGGATGGTACATGGTGAAGTAGATATTCCGATCCGGGTTGGTTCCCAAGTCTTTGATTCAACGTTCTATGTGATGGACATTCATCCATCCTATTCTTGTTTGTTGGGTCGCCCTTGGATCCACAAGGCTGGGGCTGTGACCTCTACTCTACACCAGAAGCTTAAATACCCTGTCAGAGGGAAGATTGTTACAGTGCAGGGGGAGGAAGAATACATGGTTAGTCATCTGAACTCGTTCCGGTATATAGAGATGGACGGGGAGTTCATTGAAACCCCCTTTAAACACTTTGAAGAGGTGCCTCCAACATTGGCGTCAGCAGAGACAGTAATTGAAGAAGACTCTCCTTTGAAGATGGCTTCCCTGAAGGACGCTCGGGCTGTGATTGAAAAAGGTGAATGTGCAAACTGGGGCAGGCTCCCTGATTTTACTCCAAAGACTGACAAGTTTGGGCTGGGTTTCACTGCAGAGGCTCAAAGGGCTGTACGCAAAGAAAGGATTGGAAGACCTCCCGTATTCATCACCAACCCGGGAGTGAATGCTATTGAAGACGATGCGGAGGAGTCTGAATTTGATAGCTGGATCTACCCGACGACCGACGGTGGACTGAACAATTGGACTGCAAAAGACCACATACCTGTTACTTTTGTTACTCAGTAATGAATTCCTTTGTTTTTTAAATTTGTAATGAACAATAATTTGGAACTTTATGGCCCGGTGCCTTACCCGGGGCACCATGGCTTCATTTGTGAGGGCTTATTACTTGTCATTTCCATATATCATGAATAAAAACATTGGACGTTTTTCGCATTTCAAATCTTGCGCTCCCTTTCTTTCTTTCTTTATACATTGCAAAACAGCTATATTTACACACACTCACCTATACAGGTTCCAATCCACTCTGGATCTCACTGGTAACGACTCTGCTACTGCCAGTTATAACTTCGAAAATCCGATCAACTTAGCCGAAGACGAAGGTGAAGATGATTGCGAAGTGCCTGGTGAGCTTGCAAGACTGTTACTCCAGGAAGAGAGGGCCATTCAGCCACATGAAGAGCCAGTGGAAACGGTAAATCTGGGTACTGAAACAGATAGAAAGGAAGTTAAGATTGGTGCCAACCTAGAGCTCATTGTGAAACAACGGTTGATTCAGATGTTGCATGATTATGTGGAAATCTTTGCCTAGTCCTACAAAGACATGTCGGGGTTGGATACTGACATTGTGGTTCATCACCTACCTACCAAGGAAGACTGCCCTCCGGTTAAACAAAAGGTCCGCCGTATGCGTCCAGAGATGTCCGAGAAAATCAAAGCTGAGGTTATGAAACAATTTGATGTCGGGTTTCTAGCAGTGACTTCTTACCCTCAGTGGGTTGCCAACGTGGTTCCAGTGCCGAAGAAGGATGGTAAGGTCCGAATGTGTGTTGACTACAGGGATCTGAATAGGGCGAGCCCCAAGGATGACTTCCCCCTGCCTCACATCGACGTTCTGGTTGACAATACTGCTCAGCACAAGGTGTTCTCCTTCATGGACGGCTTTTCAGGTTATAATCAGATTAAGATGGCTCCTGAAGATATGGAAAAGACTATATTTGTTACTCAGTGGGGCACCTTCTGTTACAAGGTCATGCCTTTTGGACTGAAAAATGCTAGGGCAACCTACCAACTTGCCATGGTTGCTTTATTTCATGACATGATCCACCATGAGATAGAAGTATATGTCGATGATATGATTGCAAGGTCCCAAACTGAGGATGAACACCTTGACCACCTACAGAAGCTGTTTGACCGTCTGAAGCTGTACAAGCTGAGGTTGAACCCAAACAAGTGCACATTTGGGGTAAGATCTGGAAAGTTGCTAGGCTTCGTCGTGAGCGACAAAGGTATTCAAGTGGACCCTGCCAAGGTTAAAGCCATACAAGAGATGCCGGTTCCCAAGACAGAGAAAGAAGTCAGAGGCTTTCTAGGACGTCTGAATTACATTGCCCGATTCATCTCGCACCTAACCGCTACTTGTGAACCAATCTTCAAGCTGCTGAAGAAAGATCAAGTAGTACGTTGGAACGATGAATGTCAGGCCGCTTTCGACAGAATCAAATAGTATCTCCAAGAACCACATATTCTTATGCCACCGGTTGAAGGGAGACCTCTAATACTATACTTGACAGTACTTGACAGCTCAATGGGGTGTGTGCTGGGGCAGCATGACGAGTCTGGCCGAAAAGAGCATGCCATTTATTACCTTAGCAAAAAGTTTACCGACTGTGAGACCCGATACTCACTGATCGAGAAAACTTGTTGCGCTTTGGTATGGGCTGCTCGTCGGCTGAGATAGTATATGTTGACTCACACTACTCTGTTGATTTCAAAAATGGATCCAATAAAGTACATATTCGAAAAGCCTGCTCTGTCCGGAAGAATAGCAAGATGGAAGATGATCTTGACAGAATATGACATCCAGTACACGACTCAGAAAGCAATCAAAGGAAGTGTATTGGCAGACCACTTGGCACACCAGGCAGTAGACGACTACCAGTCAATGAACTTTGAATTTCCTGACGAGAGCATCATGGTAGTGACTGATTGTGAAGTACCTGGACCGGATGAAGGACCTGAGGAAGGATCCCGATGGTCTATGCACTTTGATGGAGCCTCCAACGCTTTGGGTAACGGTATTGGTGATGTGATCATATCCCCAAAAGGAACTCATACTCCACTCACTGCCCGGCTATGCTTCAACTGCACCAACAACATGGCGGAGTATGAGGCATGCATCATGGGTCTTCAAGCTGCGATTGACTTAAGGATCAAGTTTCCGAGTGTCTTCGTAGATTCCACTCTCGTGATCAATCAGATCAAAGGCGAGTGGGATACGAAACACCCAAATCTTATTCCGTACAAAGAATGTGTCTTGACATTGATCCCTCATTTCACGGAGATAACCTTTGAACACTTCCCAAGAGAGGAGAATCAGTTGGCGGACGCGTTAGCTACGATGTCTTCTATGTTCAAAGTAAAATGGGATAACGAGGCTCCCCGGATCATCATTTGGAAATTGGACGAACCTGCATATTGTTGTGATCTTGAGGCCAAAGAGGTAACTGAAAAACCCTGGTATCATGAGGTGAAGAGGTACTTGGAAGCTCAAGAATACCATGAAGGTGCATCCATCAATGACAAAAAGTTTCTGAGAAGGTTCGCTGCAAAGTTCTTCCTCAGCAATGGCATTCTCTATAAACGAAACCATGATTCAACCTTACTGCGTTGTGTGGATAAGACTGAAGCAGAAAAGATCATGGCAGAGCTACATGAAGGTACCTTCGGAACACATTCCAGTGGACATACCATGGCAAAGAAAATCCTTCGGGCAGGATATTTCTAGTCCACAATGGAAGCTGACTGTTACCAACATTCTCGGACGTGTCACAAGTGCCAGATTTATGCAGATAAGGTGCACGTTCCTCCAGTTCCTCTGAACGTCTTGACTGCACCTTGGCCTTTTGCAATGTGGGGCATTGATATAATCGGCGAGATTAAGCCTACGACATCCAACGGGCATCGCTTCATCCTGGTAGCAATTGATTACTTTACAAAGTGGGTTGAAGCAGCTTCCTACGCTACAGTAACCAAGAACGTCGTGGCATGGTTCATTCAGCATAACCTGATCTTTCGATACGGCGTCCCCGAAAGGATCATTACGGACAACGGTACCAATCTTAACAACAAGATGATCACTGAGCTCTGCGAGCAATTCAAGATACAGCACCACGACTCTTCTCCTTATCGGCCGAAGATGAATGGGGCTGTAGAAGCGGCGAACAAGAATATCAAAAAGATTGTGCAGAAGATGACAGTGACCTATAAAGATTGGCACGAGATGTTACCGTTTGCTCTTCACGGGTACCGTACCTCAGCAAGAACGTCAACCGGGGCAACTCCCTTTTCCTTGGTCTACGGCATGGAGGCAGTCTTGCCGATTAAAGTCCAGATACCCTCTCTCCGGATAATGAAGGATGTAGATTTGAGCGAAGATGACTGGATCCAGACTCGGCTTGATCAATTAAACCTAATTGACGAAAAGAGACTCACTGCTATTTGTCATGGTCAAACGTATCAAAAACGGATGATCAGAGCATTTAACAAGAAAGTCAGACCACAAGAGTATCAAGTCGGAGACCTGGTAATCAAGCGCATCATTCTTCCTCAAAGTGATCCCAGGGGAAAATGGACCCCCACATACGAAGGGCCATTTGTGGTTAAACATGTCTTCTCAGGAGGAGCTATGATTCTAACCACCATGGATGGTGACGACCTTCCTCACCCCGCCAATGCAGACATAGTAAAAAGATACTACGCATGATAAAAGACCCGCTAGGTTGACACACCTAGGCAAAAAATAAGGGCTTTCCCGGCGAACCAAAAGGGTTCGGGCAAAAATAAGGGATGAAATGAAAAAAATCTGTACACCCGGCAAGTCGAAAACCTGAAAAGGCGGCTTGGGCAAAAATGGGTATCCCAGTGGACTGAAAACCCGAAAGGGCGGTCCAGGCAAAAGTTAGGGATTAAAGTGTAATACTATGTCTCATTGGATCACCTTGCATCCAGAATCCGGTATCAACATCAAGTTCAGATGGCATCGATCAATCAGCTTCACCTTCAACTAAGCAGCCAAGTGATGAGACACTCGAAGATATAAAGGCGATAGCAGAGTTGGAACCCAGTGGGATTACTCTTTTCACACAGCTGTTTTGTTTTCTTTGTACAAATTGTATAAACTCTGTTGTTCGGCGGCGTTCTCTTACTAGGACGTCAGCCTCTTGTACATAAACGCCTACTTACAGGCAAATTCAAAAATCAATACAAATTCACTTTTCAGACCAATTGCCAATTGTTTTTTCCTTTTTCTGTTTTGTTTTGTAAAGAACGTCCAATGTTCAATCGTGATATATGCATTTGACACTAATTGCTAACTCATAAATATTTGCATGCGAAACAAAGGATTAATTACAGGTAACATCAGAAACAGGGGCAATAATGAGTTGTCTAAGCAATCTAATTGCTCTGTCCACCAAGGTACCAAGGTAAGTTCGGCTGAAGAATGTAACCCAGATACCTCCACTCCCCGTAGAGTAAGACAGAATCAACAATACTCTCTTCAAGTAGAGTTGGTCTCCAACCAGCCCTAACAAGGCACCGTATCTCCAGCAAGTCAGCAACACTCTCCCCAAGCAGAGTTATCCTCAGTCAGCCTCAAGGAGGTGGGTATCCTCATAAGATCTCAGCATTCCCCAACGAAACATACAGACATTCCTAACAAGCATCCCCGGCAATCTTGATCTAAGATTGTTCCCCGGCGGTATACAGAACATCCAGTGGAGCCATTCCCCAATCTAATCTGAAAAGTTTCCCCAGGAGAGTTCAATCAATTTCCCCAGTAGTAAGCTTACCCCCAGTAGATTCTGGAAGCTTATCACCCGCAGAGTACGAACGCGCCTCCCCGGTTTTATTCAAAGGTTATTTCCCCACCAGGATATAACTGGGTTATCCTCAGCCAATTGCCACGGAAAGATCGTCCCCGGCGAAGTCTTCTTATCCCCAGCGGAGTTCATCAAATCTTCCAACAGAGCTCAACAATGGTATCCCCAGCGGAGTTATCATCAACATCTCAGAAAAGTGCCTCTCTTCCCACAGAGTAATTCCCCGCAGAGTAATCTCTCCAGCAAGTTTATTCCTCAACGGAGTCATCTTCTCCTACGGGTTTATTCTCGTAACCATCATCCCCAGCGGAAATGAAGAACTACTCTTCAACATCAGCACAGGATTCAACAAACTCCCGGCATTCGTCAAGGATTTATTTTCCTAGACAAAAATATATTCATAAACATCTTCATACATTATAGCATGCACATACGCATCATGAACATACAATCTCATTTATTTTGAGAATATCACGCATTTCATACATCATGACATTGCATACAACTAACGTTTTGTCTTTTCAGGACAAAGGTCAATACAAAGATGATTACTATCAACTGTCGCAATTCTAGATTCGATACTTGTAGCTAGCCAGGGTATATCTGTGAGCGATTACTTGTGGATTCGACACCTGTATCTAGCCAGGGTATATCTGCATAAAGAAATTCCGGACTCGATTCCCGCATCTAGCCAAGGCACGTCTGAAGAGTTTGAAGATTCGATTCCTGTATCCAGCCAGGGCATATCTGTTGACGACTATTTCCGGACTCGATTCCTGTATCCAGCCAGGGCACGTCTGAAGAGTTTGAAGATTCGATTCCTGTATCCAGCCAGGGCATATCTGTTGACGACTATTTCCGGACTCGATTCCTGTATCTAGCCAGGGCACGTCTGAAGAGTTTGAAGATTCGATTCCTATATCCAGCCAGGGCATATCTGTTGACGACTATTTCCGGACTCGATTCCTGTATCCAGCCAGGGCACGTCTGAAGAGTTTGAAGATTCGATTCCTGTATCCAGCCAGGGCATATCTGTTGACGACTATTCTAGACTCGATTCCTGTATCCAGCCAGGGCACGTCTGAAGAGTTTGAAGATTCGATTCCTGTAACCAGCCAGGGCATATCTGTTGACGACTAATTCCGGACTCGATTCCTGCATCTAGCCAGGGCACGTCTGAAGAGTTTGAAGATTCGATTCCTGTATCCAGCCAGGACATATCTGTTGACGACTATTTCCAGATTCGACTCCTGTATCCAGCCAGGGCACATCTGAAGAGTTTGAAGATTCGATTCATGTATCCAGCCATGGCATATCTGTTGACGACTAATTCCAGATTTGATTCCTGTATCTAGCCAGGGCACATCTGTGAGTAACCGATTGAAGATTCGATACCTGTATCCAGCCAGGGCACATCCATATAAAGAATTTGAAGATCAACCCCTGTAACAGGCCAGGTAATTATCTTTCTTTCTCAGGTACGCAAGTTCTCGCTAAGGAATCCCTTACGCGATCGACACCTAAATGGAATCTATAAGCCCATCCACATACCAACAGTCACCAAATGGCATCTATAAGCCCATTTCCGACAACATTCTGTCACATCTTCAGATGGCATCTATAAGCCCATCCTCCTATCCACCATCTCTCCAAATGGCATCTATAAGCCCATTCCCTACATCACACTGCTGATATTCTACTATGCGAGTGCAAATTTCTGGGCACTCTAGTGTTCAATCATCTTCCACCTTCGGATTACGAAAGGCACGCCAGCCAATCTACATCCTCAGGTCTAAGAAGATTGAACAGGGGCAACTGTTGTACCCCAAAATTTTCCCTCCCATATTCTTCAAGATTTGTCAAGATCAATCTCAAAAGGGTTCAAAATCTCTCAAGGGTTGCACAGTCCAATTGCCTCCTAACACAGTCAAAATTAGGGTTTTGGTTCTTGCAAGGAAGTTGAGGTTTTCAAAGGCTCAATCAAGTCACATATGCCTATATACATTGTCAAGCATCCATATGTCAAGGTTCAAGACTCACAGCATCAAATTGCACAGTCAAAAACCCTAAATGCTTCACAGTCAACTGCAGGGGTAAAATGGTCATTTGGCAGTCAAAAGTCAAAAATTTTGGTCAACATCTTATTTTGAAGCCACAATCATCATTTTATCAATTATTGATCATGATTCCATAAGCATGGCTCAAAAAGTCTCAAGATGCAAAAGTTTCTATTTTTGGACAGTTGAAAAGTCAACTGTAACTTGACCAAGGCACAACTTCTTCATGGTTCATCAGAAAAATCCCATCCAATGCTCATTTTGAAGTGAATGACATTTCCTACAACTCATATTACACTCCAAGTCCAAGAAATGCTCTCACAAAAAGTTATCAATTTCAACATTATAGGTCATTTTCAAAAGTCAACAAAAAGGCACTTTAAGTCAAAGACCATAACTTGAGATTGGTAAATAAAAATGACATGGGACCAAAGGCATTGGTTAGATTACTCCAAGACCTTTCCAAAATGTCCAAGAACATGTTCATAGCTTCAAAATTGAGCAAGATATGCATTGGAGAAGTTGGGAAATTTTTGGGAACTTTCAAAAGTCAACTTTGCCTAAAACACTTCAATTTTGCTAATGGGCCTCAAATTCTTTCTTGAATCATTACCCAAGGCCTATGCACGACCCATTGGACTTAAAATGATTTATTTTTAATTAATTAAGTGAATTTATATTAATATTAATTCATTTAATTGGTTTTAATTATAGGAAAATTCAAAGATATGCTTTTTAGATCTTTTTGTGCAGCAAATATGACTAGGGCAAGCTGGCAACTCGTTTCTCAATCAACAAGGCAAAAAAATCCATAATTGGCAAGGTTTCATGAAAGAAAAGATTGAAAAAGATATGATTAGGCAATCAAATATTCAAGTCATAATGCCATGGACTTTTGGGCTTATTCTTGACCTAATTCACATCACATACATATGCTGAGTGAAACCCTACTCAAGGACACGAAAAACTGCTGCTGAAACCATAGAACAAAATTGCAAAAAACTCAAGAACATTGTGAAACTAAAATCCTATTTGCAGGACAATTCAAGGCCAAAAATTGTCTCCAATACATTGCTGACATTGCCAGGAATCCATTGCAATCAAGAACGAAGCTTAACACGCAAAGAATCAAAGAACACGAGTCATTCGGTTTGTCTTGTTTTTCAAACTTGCATAACACGATTCATGCGTTTTTAATCTATTTTCTTGTTTGATTTATGCTAATAGGGACCTTCTGAAGCTGTTGGTATAATCCAATTGAGTTATAACAGCCTGAATCAAAATCCACCATGAACGACATCTAGGGTTTCTGAAGCTTGCAATTAGGGCTTTAAGCATCAGGAAAAATTGGACCATGTCATGACCATGGTTGAATTCGTCAAGGCCATACGAATTCAACCAGACTATCGCGCCCTTTTTATGTGACCCATAGCTCTAGTCGCTATTTTTGGGACTTTTGCTTTGTGGGGGTTTAAAACCCCCACTATCTTGTTTACAGTTGTAGGTGAAACGAAGAAGACATCATGCGTGGCAACATGTGGTTGGGACATTCAAATCCACGCGCGCATTTTCTGAATTCCAGCATAATTGGCACTTTTCATATATTATACTTCTTTGTTATTATGTTTACAAATGCGCTTGATAGCTCAACTGGAAAGGGACGTGGCTGGTAAGTACTGGGACCTGGGTTCGATTCCCAGGTCCCCCCACATAATTGATATTTTTTGTTCTAACGTATTCTAATGCAGCGCCTCATCCAACGTTCTACCATGAGCCTCACGCGTTAGCCTGCCAAGTGGCCTTGATCCATAATCTGAAGGCCAGGAGGTGATGAACACTCTATGCCTTGGTCAATGAACATGCATACAATCATGAAAGTCAAACGTGGCTTAGATTCTAATGGGCCTGAATTGCTTCAAAAACCTCCACTTTGGGTCAGACACCCCCTTGGTTTGCATAATTAATTTTATTTTCTTCTCTTCTTTTAATTTCTTTCAATTGTTTTTTTTAATTATTATTAATTCACCATAAAATAGTTTTTCCTAATAAAAATCAGAAACTCAAAAATTATTTATTAATTGCATCATTAACCTATTTTTTGTAAATAAATGTTAACAATTAACTTTAGTTTAATTTAGGTTTAAATTCTAATATTTTTCTTAATAAATAAAAAATTACATAGAATTAGGTTTTGACACTTTTATCTTTTTCTTAATTAATTATTATTATTATTAATTATTATTATCATTATTAATTACTATTATTTTTGTACATAAATATGTAAATTAATTAATTAGTAAATTAGGTCAACTTTGACATTTTCTTTAATAATTAAAATAATCTAGAATTAGGGTTGTTTACTAACTTTTAAATTCTTTTTCTTTATTTTCATAAATACAAAAAACATAAAAAAACACTTTCTTTTCTTTAATTAAATAATTAATTAGGTTTTGATTTCATTTAATTTCAAGCAAAGGGTCCAAAACCCTCGGACGTCCAGTTTAATTTCTATTTTGCGCGTTATTTTCTTATTGATTATTATGTAACTGTTCAATGATGTAATAGTAATTAGGTTTATTGCTTTTTTACTTTCCGCATCTTTATCAAAAATGGGTCTTTGTATTTTGGCGATGTATAGACCCGCGCCTTGTAATAGCGTAGCTTTTATCTTTCTGTCTTTTAATTTTCCGCACTCCTAACTGCTAAACTCGCATGAAAGAATGTATGGTAATTAAAAACAACTCGTAGCTCACAATGCCATGATCAAAGATAACTGTTAACATGAAAACAACACACAATGCACACATCACTTCTAGGGTACGCCTCACTCGTTGCCTTCGAAACGTGGTCGTCAAGTATAGGACGTTTTAGCGGTCGCTCTTATGTCCAAGATCCAGTTGCCTCGAAACAGTTGCCTCGAAACGGTTGCCTCAGATTAAAAAGGATCTAGGACATTAGGTTTGCTTCTAAGGTATCCTAACTGTTGCTTCGGTGACCACGCTGTCCCTACAAACGAATTGACCCGAACACCTCCAACGGTGGTGCTACCTACCTCTCAATGGTGGGATGGCACAACCTTAAGGACTTTTACACAGCCTAATTCCTTAGGGTAGGTAGATGACTCATGGGTACTTGCTCTCTTCAAAAACAAACAAAAAATCTTTTCACACTGACACTTTCAAAAAGCTTTCAAAACAAATTTTTCAAACACTCTTGAGGACATATACAAGAGTTATTCAGAAATCTTTCAAAGAAACTTTTTCAAACCCACTCACATTTTGAAAAGCAAACATTTTTGAAAACATAAGAGCAAGTACCTAAGAGCCCGTGGATAACCACAGATAGAAAGGGTGTTAACACCTTCCCTTTCTATAAATCTACCTCCCGAACCGAGAAACATTCTCATAAGGGATTTTGCTGTGCTTTTGTCCTGTCCATGTTGGAGAAAATAAAAGACGGTGGCGACTCTTCCTTCCGCGACATTTCGCGAAACCAGCTAAAAACAGTCAGTTCTATTTCCACCGATCACAACTGCCACAGAAGAAAATCTGTCTGATCGATTCCTGAGCCAACTTGAATATCTGAGAAACCCTAGGGTTGTGCTTTTCTATGAAAAATGGGAGGGCAAATTTTGGGGTACAACAATCTCTCTCATGAAATTTTGGACGATATGTCTAATGCAGTAGACATGCGTAGAAGGAGGGTCCTGCCAACCGTTTACAGGATTGTTGTATGGACTCTCAATAGATGCATGTCTATCAGATATTAAATAGAGATCTGGTTGAGGAGCCACATGTGTTCGGATATTCTTGAGAAAGAAACTCCAAGTACCACCAGTCTCTTCCTCGAGTAGAGAAAAGGCAATTGAGAAAATATTGTTGTTGCCATCTTGTGCAACTGCCATCAGTAGTGTGCCTTTGTATTTCCCATACAACCAAGTCCCATTAATTTTAATAATAGGTTTGCATGACACAAATCCCGTGATGCAAGGTTGAAAAGCCCAGAACACTCGACTGAATATTCCATTTCCGGTGACATGAGTACCATCTGGGACGTACGCGGATATTGTTTCCATAATATAAACAGTGCCTGGAGAATAAGTCTGAAGTGAATTCAGGTAGCAGGGAAGTTCTTTGTATGACTCCTCCCAGTTTCCATATACCTTTTCAATCGCCTTGGTATTTTCTAACCACACCTTTCGGTATGAATGAGTATAGTTATATACCGTAGTGATGTGAGAGATTATGGTTTTCACCTCCAATGATGGATCATTGCTGACGAGAGGTAGGATTTCTTGACATATGAGATCATAATTTAGTTTCTGATGATCATGTGATTGAGTAGAATTGACGCAGGTGTGGATGGACATAGAACCTATGACCCAAAAGTCACCTCTTAATATGTATGATGCAGTGAGCTTGAATATACAATTTGGATGGACACACCTGAGCTTGTACCTTTCTAGATTTACACGATCTACCTTAAAATCGACCGAGTTGAGCATGTGAAACTTTTTATGGCTCAGGTCGGTTAACGGGTCGATTCAACAGCCTAATTCTCTGTGCAAGGAATTGTTGGGCAAGGATATGGTTGAAGGTGGTGGTGCTGGAGGCCAAGGTATACTACTTACTGAACTCAAAAATCATTATGTGACTCTGGAGTTGAACAAAAATTCCTCCGAGCTAGCTAGAGTAATAAAAGCAAGAAATTATATAATGATACTTTTTGGTACCTTTTTATTTCCTGAAAGTATGGGAAATAGTGTAAATTTCATGTATTTAAATTTACTTAGAAAATTTGAAAAAACTAGAAAGTATAGTTGGGGTTCTGCTGTTTTAGCTCATCTATACAGTTCTTTGGGTAAAAATGCAACCAAGGAAAAATATACTTTTTACGGGTGTGCTTTCTTACTCCAAGCCTGGGGTTGGTGGAGAATGGAGTCCATAAACTTCGTTAACAACAACACATTCGTTTTCGCATACGCAACAAAATAAGTCAAGAACTTATATAATTTATTATTCATCTGTTCACCAAATATATGATTAAAAATAAACTATTTTACAATTCCTTTAGGTACTGCGTGAGGGGTGTGGAATACAGAAAGAATCCAAGATTCAATGTCGTTCTATATCACAATCTATTGAATCATCTTGGCCCGGATGATGTACGTCATACCTTTGAACTTTTCTACTTTTGAATTATTTATTTATTACGTTTTCATTAAGCTGATTTCATTTTATCCACAGTTTATCTGGAGACCATATTTGGGTTTGGACCATGAACCAAATTCCAAGGATGCAGCAATTTAGACCGCAAAGATTGCAATCATACGGTTCAACATTGCGGAGATGCACCACGACGATCGTGTCAAGATGCAATTTGGAATGCATCAAGAGATATTGTTGTACCCCAAAATTTTCCCTCCTATTTCTCAATGATTTCTCATCACAAAACCTTGGAAGCCCAAGATCCAGTTAGGGTTTCATCTGCTCAAGACTTCTCCTTGCACTGTTGACCCAAATTAGGGTTTGTGTTTGCACCAGGATGTTTTGACCTAAAGTGCCTAAGATGACTTTCATGCTTCATATTGGACTCCCAAGTTTATCCATACCAAGTTTCAAGCCTTGATTCCAAATTTTGCCCAGTCAATTGGACAGTTGACCTAGAAATCAGATGTATTGGGGAAAAAGTCAACTGTGGCCAATTGACAGTCAAACCTCATGAAAATTGACCCACATCAACATTATGAACTCATATGGACCATTTGATCAAGTTTGGATCACAATTCCATAAGAAATTTGATCAGATCACCAAAAGGGCAAAATGGTCATTTTTAGGGTTTTGACTGCACAAAGGCAATTTTTGACTGTTTGACCTAGCCAATGGCAAACCAAGCTCATATATGGACTCAAGGACCCCATGTAATTATCTTGACATGCTCAACAAACTCAAAAGATCCCAAGTACACAAGATTGACAGTTGAATTTCCCAGTCAATTGATCAATTTTGACTGTATACTGAAAAGTCAAACTTTGACTTTTTAGTCAAAATCAAGAGTCAAGATTCATTTTTCATCAAAACATGCCAAATCATGAAACTTGTTCACCAAGAAATCACAAAATGCAAATTAGGGTTAGAAATTAGAATTTTTCATAACTTAGAATTTTTCTAAGTTATAAAAAACCCTAATTTTTTCCCAACTTTGCCCCACTTTTTCACCAAGATCCATTTGGATTAAAACAAAAGTCAAAACATGAAAGTTGTAGCTTGTTGCATAATCTACAACTTTGATTCACAAAGTTTTCCCATTTGAGGCTTGTATCTCAAGTTACAAATTTTTGAATAAGGGCACTAAACCATTCTTAACTTAGTGAATTTTTGACCTACTTTGACAAGGTTTTCTACCCCACTTCAAGGCCATTTTCCATACACTTCCACTTGGAATTTCAATTTGCATTTCAAATATGGATTGTAGTACACATTCCAAGCTTTCCAAAATGTCCAAGAACTTCTCAAACAACCTCATAACTTGAGAGATTCGAATTTCACAATTTGGCAAAAACTCACTTTTGAATTGGCTATTTTTCATGTTCATAATTTGTGCAAACTTCTCAAACCAGCATGCCCCTTGATTACAGGTCCTAAAACCATCCAACACTCAATAATTTAATGCATGTTCATTGTGCTAAGACCTTGTTTCATGAGCTAAAGCATTGTATGATGGATTAATCCCAAATTGGAAAAGGCATTATATCCATTTTTGCAAAAGTTAGCTTTATGTCCAATTACAAATCCAAGAAGTACAGTCCATATCTAATTGGCACAAGTTTATGTGTTAATCACACTGATCAAGGAGGGATTATGCAGCATAGTAGGAGGGCCTGTACAGGCTAGAGGCACAAAGTAACCATGGCTTGCTTAAAGTGTAAGAAACACATCATAACTCAAACCAACTCTCATATCAGCTTACAAACCCTTAAGTGAACTTGACAAACATACTCAAGACATCTCAACCAAGCTATTGCACGACCCTAGCACCTCTCATACCCTCCCAATCTCAGAATCATCTTCAAACTGCAAAAACAGGGCCAGGCCTGCAGTTTGAGTGCCATCTTCCATTTCCCTCAAGCTCTCTTGCCCAAACCAGTTCACACACATTTCCTAGCATCTATGCAAGCTAACCATGACTTGAAACACGACCTGTAATCCCTCTAACCACTTCCACCATTTTCAGTTTCTTGTTTTGCAGGTGAGGTGCTCTAGCACGATTCAAAAGCTTTCAAGACAAAGTAAACATTGGAATAGCATCCCTGGACCTCAAGGAAGCTTTTACAATCATCACCTTGCACTGAAAGCTCCCTCATTTCCAGATAGAACTTCAGCTGAACAGGTATCTTGGTGAACTTCTATCTCTCTTATCAAGCATCATTAGCTCTAAGTTTGTGAATAAACCATGTTCTACTCATGCCACTGAACATGTACATGTTTTTACTTTTCATTTCTTTTGCTTGAGCTGTGAGAATTTGAGGTTTGAAAATGGCAGAAAATCTAGGTTAGGATTTGGGGGAGAAGAAATTCTCCCTCATCTTAGAGAGTTAGATCAAGTTCTGCATATGGTTGGATTCGTCTCTTGATGCTGAACATTTTTTATGTTATGAGTTTTTATTAATAAGCCAGGAATCAGGAGTTAGAAGATCAAGAACAGGGCGCGCGTTTTTGAATTGTTTTTGGCTGAAGGTTGAAGACAATGTCTTCTTGGGCTGGGCCTGAGCAATTTTCTTATTCACACCACTTTTTTTGTTTTGCACCCCTGAGCCCATTTGCTTCATTTTTAATGTTTTTTGACTTTTTCTTTTTTTAACTGACTCATTTATTTTTTCTCAGCATATTAAAAATATAAAAATATTTTTCTCATCATTTTTTGAATTTATTAAGTATTTATTTGATTGTTTCTTTAGTTTGTACATAAATAGATAAATATATATATATATATATATATATATATATATATATATATATATATATATATATATATATATATATATATATATATATATATATACTTTTTGTTTGAAATATTAAGATAGTACAAATATATTTTTATATACATTTTATCTTATTTTTACCTCCTGAAAATATTTTATAGAAAATCACTTTTTTTATTTAAATATTAAATATTATTAACTAATACATATAATATACATTTTGTAAATAATATAAATATATAGGTATATATTAATATGCTTAAGATAAAAATACCAAAAAAATGTACATATTTTATTTTTTAATATTTAATACTAAAAAATGCCCTTTTTACAAATATACTATATTTTATTTTATTTTGTATGTAAATAATAATTATTATATGAATTAATTGATTAATATCCCTTTTTGATTAAAAATTAGGGTTTTGCCCTAAACTTGAAAATACTCCAAAAAATAATACCTTTTTATTTCTCTTTTTATTTTTACATAAATAATACTTTTTTTCATACACATAAAAATTCTTTTTACATTTTGCATATTTATTTCAATTTCCATTTAATTATACAATTATTTGTCTTGTAAATATTCAAAGAAAATGATGTAATAGTTAGGTTTAAATTTTTGTCTAAATATACCCCATTTGAAACATTGTACCCCCTTCCCCATATTATTGTGTTGTAATAGTGTAGGAACTTAAATTTCGCATTTTATCGCTTTCTAAAATATACTATGCTAGAGTTAGGGTTTGCATGCGAATAAAATGAACAAAAAATAGTTTGACCTAATACAAGACAAAAAAGCATGAAAATGGACAACACACTTCGCACTTACACCCCTAGGGTATTCCACTTTGTTGCCTTCAAATAATTGGGCCATATTGTATGTTGAATTTCTTTGGGTAAAACAAACAATCAAATGATCATAGTCCCTCAAAATGTTGCCTAAATGAATGATCAAGTCCCTTTTAAAGAAAATTGCCCAAAGACCTTTAACACTATTGCAATTATGGTCTAAACGATGACCCGCGCCCGTCCCTTTCACCTCCTAAGACAAGATTGTCCACCAAATGCAATGGTGGAACAAAATTGTCAAAAGGTTTAGAACATAACAAAAATCTTTGAGAAAACTTTAGGGTAGATAACTCTTAAGCGCTTGTCAATTTGCAAAGAAAACACTTGCCTAATTTCAAAACCCACTTCACAAACACTTTCAAAACCAACTTTCAAAAACCTTGAAGCATCTTTTTAAAAGACAAGACACCTTTTGTAAAACATTCGAGTAAAGAATTGTTACAAGGGTAGCCTACACAAGGCATCTTTTCAAAACATCTTCAAAACCACACACCAAGCACCATTTCAAACAATTGAAAACCAAGGCAAGTTGATCTAAGCAAGTACCTAAGAGCCCATGGATAACCATGGATAGAAAGGGTGCTAATACCTTCCCTTTCTATAATCTACTCCCCGAACCCAAGAAAAATCTCAAAGGTTTTTGCTGTGCTTTTTAAACCTTTCCTTAGGATAAAATAAAAAGTCGGTGGCGACTCTTGCTCAACCGAAACATTTGCGAAAACAAATGCAAAACTTCTAGTCAGTTCTCCCACCGCATCACAGATACCCTACGATCTAACTTGTTTGTCTTTGTGGCATCTCAAAAGGGTCGATGCCCAATAGGGTCTTACCAATTGAAAAGATTTTGCTCCGAAATGGTGTAAGATGTGGCATAGGCGTCACCAACATGCCTTGTAATTCTCAGTTTTCCTCAACCATAATAATATGCCACACACAAATCAATATTTAGCTTGATACAGATCGGTTAGTAATCCAGAAATGCACGTGTCTCATCCAAGGTATTTGGTTGACCCATGAACACAATGGGCACAACCCTCATTTCCCCAACAACAAATCCAACACACGTCAACCTCCCACCAACCTCCCCGATGATACAGATCCATAACCATCCAACAATAATCACCACCAGAATACGAATGCAGTCACATGCCCCACACCCAACCACAATCACCACCTCAATACCAATACCCCCATATGCCCCATATGCCCCACACCCAACCACAATCTCAATCACAATACCAATACACCTGCATGCCCCACACGTAATTCCAGTCTTCTCCATATCCCAATATGGGCCCCTTAACATCTAACCTTAGCCTTGATCTGGGATTTTCCGAAGATTATGACCCAACTGACTCAACTTACCATCAACCACCACATCACCAAAGCATCCAACATTCCCAATACCAAACACCTCAGGATTCATTTCCTTTCCAACCCCTACTCAGACGACCAATGCTATAGATCAACCATGGAATCCTACCCACCACCAAGACGATCAAACTTTGAGGGTATGGGTAACCGACTGTACCAAAGTGGATCTTCTAGATATGGAGATCTGACGGATTTCATAGATCCGGAACGCATTGATTTCGTTGGGCCATCGACCCTGCCACAACAGGAAACGCGACAAAACCACCACGGGACAGGTGAGGACGCAGATGCGGAACCGCAGGTCGTTACCAGGTTCTGGGGGGGGGGGCACTAATTACTTTGTATTTTTTTATTGTATAATCATTTTGTGTAAATAAAAATTTGAATTTTCGTGATCCTATATCATTTACCTAATGTCCCGCATTTAAAATGAAAAACGAAAAAAAAATTAGACCCCTTTTGCACTAAGGCACCATCTCACTTGGCTTAGGACACACTTTTAACACATATGCGTCAAGTGAGATTGTGTCTCTCTTTTAAATTAAAGTGTAGGCGTCAATTAAGATGTCTCCTCTTTTGTGAAATTTTATGAAACATGATTTTTTTTTTAAAACTTAATTATTGCAAAGAAAAAATTCTTAATATGCATCTAGTTTCATAAGAATTGACACGAGAGCATGAAACACAGAAGTTAATTAATTAAATAATACAAGTGGTGCATGCATATAGTACATTCACGAGAAATTCGTGAAATGCTTTTTCGTGATGCATTTCTCTTTAAATTTACATTTATATATTTTTTATTTTTATAATATTTCAATTTCACAATTATCATGTCAATTTTAAATATTTATAATAATATATTAAAATAATTAAATTAAATTATAATAATCATAAATAATTATTTGGCTAAATTACAGTTTTGGTCTTTCTATTTTAGTTTTTTCACGATTTTAGTTTCCCTATTTTATTTTTATAACAATTTTGGAAAATTAGGTTTATCACCATCATCTTCACAAGAAATAACGTTGTTTATATCATCGCTGCTTCTTCGTTCTTCCTCGTCGTTTCTTCATAGCTTCTCCGTTTTCCCATAACGCAAACGACCAGAAGAACAGAGAAGCCTATGATGTTGTCTCAGATGAACTTGATACTCCCCAAGAAAGTGAAGATGATGGTGATAAACCTAATTTTCCCAAGTTTAAAATGCTCGATTGTGGTGATCATGTGAGATTTGAACTCGGAATGACATTTGCCTCAAAGAGTCTTATTAGAGATGCAGTCAAGTCATTTGCAAGGGAAAAGATAAAAAAACTTAAATGTCACGAAAAGTGATAAAAAAACGAGTTGTCGTTAGGTGTGATAAGGATTGTCCATTTTACATTAGGTTTAGTAAAAGGGTAGCGAACGAATACTGGCAGGTGGTGATCATGACTGATGATCACACTTGTCTTAGGATTGTTAAGAATAGACAAGCTACAACAGAATGGTTAGCTAAGAAATTTATACCACTCTTGAGACATACACCATAAATGAAGCCAAAGGGTTTGATTGCAGAGTCACTTGAAAAGGGGTGTGAAGTTGTTGTCGGCTCAAGCATATAGGGCGAAAACAAGGGCATTGGAACAAATACAAGGTGTTGAGACTGAGCAATACGCTTCCTTGAGAAATTATGATGAGGAGCTCATTAGGGATAATTCTAATACCACAAACACAGTGATAATCAAGTGTGGTATGTCTGGTGTTGGACTTGTTTTTGAGAGGATATACATATGTCTAAAGTCGTATAAAGCAGCATTTGCGTATACTTATAGGCCTTTGATTGATCTTGATGCATGTTTTTTAAAGGGTGAGTACGGTGGTCATTTAATGGTAGCAGTGTGAATGGATGGAAACAATCAGATTTATCACATTGCTTATGTTGTGGTGGAACCAATTATTATATTATTCTACCATCGAATGGTCTGAGACTTTGGCGAACAACTAAAGATGAACCAATTAATCCGCTAGTCATGAGGATAGCTCCAAGATGACCCAAAAAGAAAAGAAATAAATCTAATGATGAGTTCACTTCAAATAATGTGTTGCCTAGAATTTTGACAACTGTCAAGTGTAAAAACTGTGAGAATTTTCGGCATAATTCAAGAACGTGCAAAGAAAAGACAACGGCGGATCGACAGTCGGGTAGTAACAAGACAAAGATGCAGAAGAAAGCATCAACCTCCGACAAAAACAAGACAAAGAAGCAAAAGAAGGCATCAAACACAAGAAATAACTAATTAGGAAATATATAGTACATTGTTCTTTTTTGTGTAATCCTTTTGGCAATGTTTTCCAATCCTAAATAGGAATGCTTTTAATATGTAGTAGTTAATATGTAATGGTGAAGCTAAAAATATGTAATCGAATCAATACATTTTGGGCAATATGTAATGGTGAAGCTAACAATATGTAACTAGATCAATACATTGGATCAATACATTTTTGTCATGTTTAAATTTGGTACTAGATTTATAGATAAAATATTTTGCTGTTTGGTAACATCTCAGACAATTGAATAATATAATGATAACAGACTATGAATTTTTATAACTCAGAATTTTGATAATAGACTATGAATTTTTATAACTCTGAATTTTGATAACATCTAACTGTTTTGATAACATCTCAGCGTATAAGAAAATTGAACCAACAGTTTAACCATAAATGGAAATATATATTAATAGGAGAGAAACTAGATAACAGACTCATAATTTTGAGGGAACATATATTAATTCCATTAACTTTCATTGTCAACATACATTACGCTTAGAATTACACTAACATTACATTAACATTACACTAACATTACACTATCCAACAACAACTTTAACCATCAACGCTAAGATCAGAACCCAAGACAAAACCAAAAATGTAACTAAAAACTTGACTTTCTTTTTCAACTTGTCATCTGTCTTCTTCACCACTAATTCCTTCTTCTTCAAATCATTAACTTTCTTTAATAATGGATTGATGATCTCATTTGAACATTTTGCCAGTTGCTCATCATACCACTCAAAAAACGCACATTTTTTCCTACCTTGTAATTGTATAACACACAACCATAGTTCAGTGGTGGAGATTATTAGAACATTTATACAAGCATAAAAAAATTAAAGATTTTGAATTATCTTGTATAACCCACAATCATAGATGGAAGTCTAAGACTCTGAGATGTCCAGGTAGTAACAAGTGGTGAATCCAATCCACAATAACATTACATCCTTCTTCTCTTAGAATGAGAGGCGTTGCTTGAAATGCTAAACGATTCAGATGCCATAGGAGGGAAGGAAGCAAGAATTTGCAGTGCAACGCCGAAGAAAGAAGTCGAAGTGAAACTGGAAACGCGTGAGGATTTTTGACACTGCGAAGAGGATGAAGAATCTTAGAAATGAGTTGGAAACGTATGAGGAAGATGAAAACGTTATTTAAATAATCCAATAAAATATAACTTTAATATTTAAAATGACTAGGAAAAATAGAATGAAATTAAAATGTCATGTATTTTTAAAAGTGACACCTAAGTATTTTCTGGAGTTAGAGTGGGAATGAGGGACCAAAATTATTTAAAAACAAAATAAGAGAACTAAAATCGTGAAAAGACTAAAACAGGAGAACCAAAACTATAATTTAGCCAATTTAATAATATGAAATAATATTAATTATCGAAATAAGTTTTCTCATATTTGTCTATTTTACTTAAAGAGATTATGAGAACAGTTTGTCGCATAATATTTTGTCCTTAAAAAAATTATAAACTATCATACAATTTAATAAATAGAACTTTTATCCTAAAACAAAACAATATAGAATTTTGAACAACTTTAAATAGTTTTGACTAAAATTTAAGTTACAATGTAATTTCAAACCGAAGCTAAAACTAATTATGCAATTCAGGTTTGATTGAGCTGTAAAATTCTCAGCAAAAAGAATTTCAAAGAGGAGTGAATACAATATCCAAAATCATGCATTAAACATTGGTAGTAGATGTTGCTAAATAGTTATTAGTATCATTTGAATGATGCTGCAAAATGGATCTCAATTTATTTTGTTATGGACATCTTTTTCAAGTAGTTGTTATAAAATATCGTAATTGAATACTTTTGGAGACGAAGTGTGTGAGTTCTCCTATCTATAAAGTGTTAAGTTTTATAATATTATATATCATATATATCTATAATTTTAAAGTGATAGGTGTGTTGGTTCTTTCACTTATAAAATATTCAATCTTTTTTTTTAATTAATGTGAAACTTCTTCCTCACACTTGATTCTCAACAAATACAAATTTTTCATTTTTTTTTCTCTTTTTTTTATGTTATTAAAAGAAAAAAATACAAACTTTTTTATTTAATGAAACATGACTATATCAGGTGTTGATAAGAAAAATAAAATAGTTAATTATTCTCTAAAAAAAGACATCTTAAAAATAAAAATATCATTGTATTAAATTTTCAATTTTAGAAAGAAAGACATCAATAATATATATTTTAATTAATCGTATATTATCTTAAAAATTATTATATATTAAATTTAAAATAATTGTAAAAGATATTAAATACACAAATAATTAAAAAACATAAAAAAATTCTCGTATTTAAATTTATACATTATTTTAAATATATTTACTTTTATTTTTTTTATTGTAAAAAATGTAATAACATGTGTCTTCACAAGGATTTTGGTCAGGTTATTCGTGTTCACACGGTACTAGTGTGTTACCCGTGCGTTCACACGGTACTGATGTATTATTTGTGTGTTCGTACGGATACTGATGTGTTACTCCTGCATTCGCACGGGAATTGATTTAATACGCACGTTTTTGTTATCAAAATGTAATAAAAATGTAAATAAGAAAAATAAAATTGTTTTATTAAAATAGTTTATTATTTATAAAAGAATGACTAAATTTTAAAATAAACTTAAAATTATTTTAGCGAAATTATTTTACATAAATAATATATATTTTAATTTTTCATATATTATGAAAGAGATATAAATAAAAACTAATTTATTATTTTTAAAATAGATAATAAATATGAGAACCATGTTGGAAATCCAACAAATATCTATCATGAATTTCTAAACAATGACAATGAATTATGAGAAAGAAAAGAAAAGAAAGAAGACAATTATTTTCTGCAGAGTTTCTCTCTGCCCACAAACTGTGGAAAACTTTGTTATTCACTTTGCAACTGCAAAATACTGTGAATAACTTAATTGACTTGATTACAAACTTAGGGCTACTCCCTATTTATAGACTTTGGTTAGCTCAAAGCCCAAAACTATAAAAGTCCAAAATACCTATTTTGATACTAAATTGAATCTATCTATTTTAGATCTAAATCAAATCTATTTAAATCTAAAACAAATCCAATATGTGTGCTCTTCGACACACCATAGTTTTGACACTATAAATTACAATTTAACACACCATCTAATTCATTGTTTCTAAACTATCTATATTCATCATGGCTCTTAGTCTTCTGAATACTTCGACCTGCACTCCCTTCGTCATGATGTCTGCAATCTGATTCTCAGTTCTGCAGTGTTCCAAATTCATCTTCCTATCTGCTACCTGCACTCGAAGATAATGGAACCTCACTTTGATGTGCTTGCTTCGACCATGTGTTATTGGGTTCTTCGTCAAATTGATAGCTGACGTGTTGCCGATCTTCATGGTAATTACTCCATGATCTTTCTCTGTTATCTCTTCGACCAAGTTCACCATCCAAGTTGCTTGACATGCACAAAGAGAAGCAGCTATGTATTCTGCTTCGCATGATGATAATGCCACTACTGGTTCCTTTCTTGAACTCCAAGGAACAGGTGCACCACCTAACATAAACACATATCATGCTGTTGATTTTCGATCTTTAGCATCACTACACCAACTCGAATCAGTGTATCCCACTAACTTGCATTCTTTTTCTTTATCAGCTGCAGGAAACAGAATGCCGTAGTCAAGAGTTCCTTTGAGATACCTTAGTATCCTCTTCATCGCTGCTAGATGTGATACCTTTGGCTTCTGCATGAATCTACTTACCATACCTACACTATATGTTAAGTTAGGCCTTGTATGACAAAGATATCTCAATGATCTAATAAGTCTTCTGTATTGAGTTGGGTCGACATCATGTTCATCTGCATCTTTCGACAGTTGCAGTCTTGGTTCTGCAGGTGTCGAAGTTGAGTTGTATTCTTCCATCTCAAACCTCTTGAGAATTTATCCTGCATATCTTCTTTGATGCATCATCAAACTCTACGGCTCTTGTAGAATTTGATGCCAAAGAAATATGAAATCTCACCCAGATCATACATTTCGAATTCCTTACTGAGATCACCTTTGAAGTCTTCGACCTCACTTTTACAGCTACCTGTTATCAACAAATCATCTACATAGAGACATAGTATAAGCAATTCACTATTGCTTCTTCTTACATATACTCCATGTTCAGTTGTGCACTTCACAAATTCCTTCTCCCTTAGGAAACTATCAATTTTCTTATTCCAAGCTCTTGGAGCTTGTTTCAATCCATACAGGGCTTTATGCAGCCTGTACACCTTTCTCTCTTCGTCATGTTTCACAAACCCAACTGGTTGTTTAACATAAACTTCTTCATCTAAGGGTCCATTCAGGAATGCACACTTTACGTCCATCTGACATATGTGCCATCTGTTTATTTCTGCTAGACCAACAATCAACCTGATTGTTTCGATCCTAGCAACAGGTGCAAAAACTTCATCAAAGTCTATTCCTTCTTTTTATAGAAATCCTTTCTTCACAAGCCTTGATTTGTGTTGAGTTACTTCCCCTTTTGGATTCATCTTCACTTTGTATATCCACTTGACATCAATTGTCTTCTTGCCTTGAGGCAATTCGACAAGTGACCAAGTGTTGTTGTCTTCGGTAGACTTTACTTCTTCGTTCATTGCTTTCACCCACTCCAAATCCTTCAATGCTTCAGCTGCATTAACAGGTTCGACATATGCATAGAAAGCATAACGTACCAACTCACCTTCATTATATATCACATCATTTGATGTAATCACACAATCTTGCAATCTTGCAGGCATGCGTCTTGTTCTTTGAGGTCTACTTGTAATTGATTGATCTATAACTACTGGTTCTTCTTGTCGAACTTCTCTTTCGACTTGAATTTCTGATTCTTCAAGTAGGATTCCCAATGAATCTTTCTTGACTTTTTAAGTTCAATCTCATTCTTTAAGCTCATTTATGACCACGTCTCTGCTGAAGAAAAGAAAAGAAAAGAAATTTCTACACAATGACAATGAATTATGAGAAATAAAAGAAACGAAAAAAGACAATTATTTTATGCAGAGTTACTCTGTCCACAAACTGTGGAAAACTTTGTTATTCACTTTGCAACTGCAAAATACTGCGAATGACTTAATTGACTTAATTACAAACTTAGGGTTACTCCCTATTTATAGATTTTGGTTAGTTCAAAGTTCAAAACTATAAAAAGCCCAAAATACCTATTTTAATACTAAATCAAATCTATCTATTTTAGATCTAAATCAAATCTATTTAATTCTAAAACAAATTTAATCTGTATGCTCTTCAACACACTGTAGTTTTAATATTATGAATTACAATTTCACAAACCACACAGAGTAAAAATATAAATACAATCACACTTGTGAATGGATTTGATTTCAAATTATTGTTCTTTTTCAATTAAAATTAACCTAATTTATTGTATATAAATACTCACATTTTCTAACACTTTTGGGACACTCACTAACGTATCTCACAAATAATCAAAATTTTGGTCAATTCACCCTTTTCTTCTTCACGTACAGTGAAACATACCTCCATATCCCAATTCACCTTCACAAAACCATTACAAAATTATCACCAATAAACCAAACCCATCACCATAATTATATCAATCCAAAACTCCCCCATGTTGCTGTAAATAAAAATCACAACACCACCAATTTAACCTTGACAAAACACATAAACCAAATTCAATCAACCTCACCATGAAATTTTCAACTTAACTAATATCATCACTTCAAATCCAAACCTTCCCTGTGAAATTTCCTTGTTTCTCTTTATTCAATTGAGATTTAATAATTAAAAGTTTGTTTTAATGATTAAAACTATAGTTGGACCTAAGTGGTACAAGAGATTTAATTTGTGTAGAATTTTATACATTTGTGCTTTAGCTTTAATATAGCAAATAGAAAAAGAGTAAAAAAAGAGATTGTTTACATGATTCACATTATATGTCCCATACATTTACATGTACTAGTATCCATCATGTCCATGTATTATATCAAACTCCAACAAAATTGAACACAGACAGATACGACAAAACATAAGAAAATACAAAAAAATGAATGAATGAGAATGAAGTCATCATTATGCGCCTCTTTTTAGCTGATAGTTCTCTAATTTTATGATTAACATTAATTTTAGTAAAATAAATATGGCAGTAATATATTAAAAATGATGTTCTAACCTACTGAAAAGAAACATGTTGAGTTGAGATGTTTCATCAACTGAAGCAACATGTCGGATAAGATGTCCCATGCAGAGTCACTCGACATCGTGAGTGTGTTGGACTGGACAGTTGGACTGACTTAAGTTTTAACAGATGCAGAATATTCTGAAAATATTATGCTATCCTATGTGAGCTTATTATAAGGTCTGGAAGATTCAAGTTGAATTCAAGAAGAATACTTACTTTTTAATTATGGAAACATTTTTGAAAAGTTATAATTGAAGATCTATTTCTATGCAGAAGATTCTGCAGAGTTTTAGCAACTGATTTGTTGAGTTTTTAAAGCCTAAAGTCAGTCCAGAGAAAGGTTATAAATAGAAAATTATTAACTTAAAGCAAGTACGAGCCAGAGCCGTAAAGTGTCAATTATTAGTGTTTCATCGGTTCTTTGTGATCCACTTTAAGATAGAGTCGGACTATGTTAATTGTGAGCCACTCTTGTATTGTTTAATACTTGAGTTGAATTGTTGGTTGAGTTGTAATTGTGAATCACTCATAAGTTGTTAAGCACGAGTGAATTCTATTTTTGTGAAGTGTGTCTACTTTTTTATTGTCAATCACTCTTAAGCTTCTAAGTATAGAGTGATTGTGTATTTGTGAAGTTTATTTTTTAATTTGTTTGAATTGTAGTTATGACTGTCATGGAAGTGAGAGGGGTCTCATATCTAGAAGAGTATTAGGTAGAAATATAACACAGGTAGTGATTAAGTGAGAAGTTGTAAGCAGGGGGATTTAGCTTTGAATTGATACTATTTAGTAGATTTTCTTCCTGGATTGGTAGCCTTTAGAGTAGGTATTGTTGTACACCAAATTGGGTTAATAATTTTGCGTGTTGTTTACTTACTACATTGTTAATTGTATTTATCTGTTCATTATGTTGAAGTCAGATGACAGTGTCTCAACATCTCTTAAGAAATTTGTGATTTAAATACCAGAATTTCATTAGCCATCATCAATCATCACCATCTCCAACTTCATAAGACCAGTATACCAACCATGCCTCAATCCTTGGCCATCATTCGATCATCATCAAATTCATCATCATGCACCTTGATCACCCCTTAGCAGCCTCACCATCACGTTACCATCCATCATAATATGCAAAAGAGAAAACAAACAACTCCAGACATACCATTTAACATCATAATAGTTCCAACAATTGAAGTGACTCCCTTCATTTTTATCCAAACATATATGATATTAATCTGACAGTAAAATAGAACAAAATGATAATAAGAAGCTAAATATAGTTTATGGTACCCATACTTGTCTAGCAGCAAGCAAAGCTTCTCCACTTGGTCTCATGTCTCTCCCCAAAAGTATTTCAGCCAGCCTGACCCGATCAAATGAAATCCTTTCTTTCTCAACAAATTAGGTTTTCAACTACAAGTCATTTATAGTGAGTTACTGTAACACCCTGAATTCTAGATTAATTATTTAATTGATTAATTTTGCATGATTATATTAGTCAGTGTAAAGTGTTTGATGTCTTGATGATTATATGTGATTCTTTATAATGATTTGTGATTTTATGATGAATATGAAGTGTACCATGATGATTGAGATAAATATGATGTTTGAATATGATGTTTGGATGACTGTGATGTATGATGGGCTGTTATGTGTAGCATAGTGGAAATTAGACTAGTTAAGAGGATTATTAGTATTTTGGAATAACTAGAATAATTGTTTAGAATTATTTTAATTGGGAAAAATAAAGTAATAGAAGTGTAGAGAAAATAAGGGCAAGATGGTAATTAGTGGAAAATAAGTAAGGACAAGGTGGGAAGTTTGATATTAGGGGTCTAAAGATTATACAAGGAATTAGGGGAAAAGAAAGTCATTATAGAACGATCGTAGAATTGGAAGAAAGAAATTGACGTTGTGGAGAAAGGAGGCTAGGGCACAAAGAGGCAAGAGATTTCGGTAGAGAACCAAAGAGAAGTTGAATTGCTGCTATAATCAAATGTAATGGGATTTTTGTCATTGTTATTATATTTGATTTAAGGTTTAGATGATGGTAGAATGCCTAAGGTTTTGGTAGATGAGGAGTTAGTGTTGTTTGATGAGGAATTGATGAATTGGTGATGAATAATGACTTATAATTGATGTATAATGAGTATAGAATTAAAAGATGTTGATAGATGATGAAATCCTATGATCAGATAATGTTTTAGGACATGTAAAATGATGGAATCGCATGAGAATTATACTGGTTTGTGCTGGAAATTGCAACAGGAAAACCTCGTTCGTGCATCATCGCCAGGCGATGTAGGTAGTGTCACCGGGCAAAGACGCGTCGCCAGGCAAAATAGGTAGCGACGAAGGGAAGAAAAGAGTAACTCTTCTAGAGTGCATCGCTCCAAGCGTCATCTGAAGATGGTGGTGGCAAAGGGAGCGTCGCCAGAATGAGATATCGTTTGAAGCGTTGGATAGCTAACGCGATGAACTTTATTTATATAGAGTAAAATGAAGAATAGGAAGTATATTCCCAATACCTAATCTAGAATGAAGTTAAGTTCCCCATGTTGGATTACAAAGATGCTTGTTTATTAAGACGATTGGAAGATGAATAGAGGATGATTAGGAGACATTAGGATGATACCTTATATAACATGATGACATGAAGATATGATGTGTGACATTATGATGTTTGGATATTCTAATGACATGATAATGATATATGATGATGTTTCATTATGATGATGATTACACAATGTCACGATGATATGATGTTTTATTAAGATGATGATATGATGTTATGATGATGTATGTTGAATGGTCATAGTCGTGTTTATTATGTTGTTGCACATCATGCATTCATGACATATTTTAGGACTTCGGTCCAATGATGTTAGGACTTCGGTCCAGTGAAGCTAGGATTTCGGTCTAGTGAAGATGATAGAACGATTGTCCAGTGAAGGCAATAATCCCATAGTATGGATTGGGTGTAACAGTGAAGTGCACTGGTTCCAAGCGGGAATCAATCTTATGGTGGGGATCTTTGGAGATAACGATGATTGAGTCATCAGTGAAGTTTTGGTACCACATGCATGAGTCTATGATGTTGCATTACATTCTATGTGACATTGCATAATGATATATTTGTGATGCTTGATGATACATTACGTATGATGATATGTGTTCGTGTAATGATGAGGTTACGAAGGTGTAAGTATAACATAAAGATATGATGATGTGAGAAACCTTTCTTATGTGCATATTTACTATGTATATTCCTTATGCCTTATATAATGATTATGATTTACTCACCCTTTTTGTTTGAATGTTGCCTCCACATAGATAATGCACAGGTGATAGAGAATAGTCCGTAGAAGCATTAGAGGACAGCTTCAGAGTGCATTTATTTTCTTTTGTTGAATAAAGGGAGTCTTGCTCTGATATGTAACATCGGAGTTTGGATCAAATGATTGGAACTTATGTTCTTTGTTTTGTTTTAAGATGTCAAGTCACCCGACGTGGTACTCAAGATGTTTTGATTTATAAGTATGAGTTATGAAGTATGACTAATTTTATGAAGTACTATAATGAGGTGTTTTGAACTATGGTTTTCACTGCCATGATTCGAAGAACTAAATGTTGGTTCTATCTTGTTAAAGATTTTGAAAACCCGTGTTACGTGACACCCTTGTTGGTGATATACTCTGATTTATTTATTTAAATAATTATGGATATTCCTTGGGGTTTAGAAGGGTGTTACATTAGTGGTATCAGAGCAGGTCGGTTCTTTCGGCCAGGTTATCGAGTCTATAGTGTGTGACGGTGGAATACTGTCGAGATAATTTTTAACCATTGTGATTGTTGTTGATGTGAAATAGTGAAATAGATGGAAGGAATGATGTTGCACTTGTTGCTGCTTTGCAGGCTATTGCTCAAGATGTGCAACATCAGCCTAATGATGGATCCCGTGTTTTAGAGACGTTCTAGAAGAATCATCCGCTTGTTTTCAAAGGTAGGTTCGATCTAGATAGAGCATAAGTTTGGCTTAAGGAGATTGAGAGAATCTTTCGAGTCATGGATTTCTCAGAGGCGCAGAAGATGTGTTTTGGTACGCATCAACTGACAAAGGAAGTTGATGACTGGTGGGTCGGCACTCGTTAGAGACTGACAACGCTAGGTGAAGTGATTACTTGGGTTGCATTTAGCATGGAATTTCTAAGGAAGTATTTTCCTAAACATGTGCGCGGGAAAAAGAGGTCGAGTTTTTGGAGTTGAAACAAGGAAGTTTGATTGTGACTGAGTATGCTTTGAGGTTTGTGGAACTGGAAATTTTTTAACCGCATTATAGTGAAGCAACTGTTGAGTTCTCAAAGTGTATCAAGTTTGAGAATGGTTTGCGTCTGGAGATCAAGCGGGCGATTGGATATTAGTAGATCCTTGTGTTTCTAGAGTTGGTGAATAGCTGCAAAATCTATGAGGAGGATAGAAAATCCCATTCAACTCAATATAAGAGCATGCACGAGAAAAGAGGAAAGCAGTATCAAGATCGTAAGTAGCCTTATGATGCCTCAGCTGATAAAGGGAAACATAAGGCTTATGATGGGAAGAAGACAAGTGGGGGAGGATCTCCTGCTTCTATCAAGTGATATAGGTGTGGTGAACAAGGTCACTAATTCAATGAATGTGAGAATAAGGTGTTGAGGTGCTACAAGTGTGGTAAGTTCGGTCATCGTGCTCCTGAATGCAAGAACGATGGTCTAACTTGTTTCAATTGTGGAGAGCATGGTCATATCAGTACCTAATGTCACAAACCAAGAAAGGATGTTACTGCTCAGACCAATGGTAGAGTGTCGTGCTGAGTGGATCAGAGAAACCCAAGAAGGACAACTTGATTCGAGGTACTTGCTTTATGAACGATGTTGAATTGGTTGCTATTATTGATATTGGTGCTACTCATTTGTTTATCTCGCTTGAATGTGCTACTAAGTTGGAATTGAAATTGTATGATATGAATGGTAGTATGGTGATAGATACTTCTACTAGTGGTTATGTTACTACTACTTACGTTTGTTTGAAGTGTCCTTTAACTATTTATGGCAAGAGTTTTGTGATAGATTTGGTGTGTCTTCCCTTACGCCAAATCGATGTAATTATTGGAATGAACTGGTTGGAGTTCAACTATGTTCATATCAATTGTTATAATAAGACTTTGAGGTTCCCTAAGTTTGGTGATAGTTGAGAATTGATGTTGTTGACCGCTAAGCAAGTAAATGAACTTTTAGGAGATAAAGCCTTGATGTTTGTGATGTTTGCGTCACTGCAAGTGAATGGTAAAGATGCAAATATGGAATTACCGGTTGTCTGTGAATTTCCAGAGTTGTTTTTAGATGACATCAGTAATTTACCTCCTGAACATGAAGTGGGATTTTCTATAGATTTGGTGCCAGGTACGAGTCTGGTGTCGATGGCTCCTTATAGAATGTCAACTTCTGAGATGAGTGAATTGAAGAAACAATTGGAAGAGATTCTCGAGAAGAAGTTTGTTCAACCGAGTGTTTCACCGTGGGGTGCTCCAGTGTTTCTAGTTAAGAAGAAAGATGGAAGTATGAGGATGTGTGTAGATTACAGACTATTGAATAAAGTAACGATTAAGAACATGTATCCACTATCGAGAATCGATGATTTGATGGATCAGTTGGTGGGTGCTTGTGTTTTCAGTAAGATTGACTTAAGGTCGCGTTATCATCAAATTTAAGTTAAATCATATGATATTCCAAAGACAGTTTTCGAACGAGGTATGGCCATTATGAATACACTGTGGTGTCGTTTGGTGTATCTAATACGCCAGGTGTTTTTATGGAGTATGTGAATAGAACTTTTCATTCATATTTGGATAAGTTTGTCGTGGTTTTATTGATGATATTCTGATATATTCTAAATCAGAAAAAGAGCCTGCTGAGCATTTGCGGATGGTGTTGCAAGTGTTAAAGGAAAAGAAATTGTATGCAAAGTTGTCAAAGTATAAATTTTGGCTAAAGGAAGTTAGTTTTCTTGGGCATGTGATTTCTAGTGGTGGAATTATTGTGGATCCTTCTAAAGTTGATGTTGTATTGTAGTGGGAGGCTTCGAAGTCTGCAACCGAGGTTTAAAGTTTTCTTGGTTTGACAGGTTACTATCGAAGGTTCATTGAAGGATTTTCTAAGTGGGCTTTGTTGTTAACTCAGTTGACTCGAAAGGGTCAAGCTTATGTGTGGGATGTTGCGTGTGAAGAAAGTTTGGTAGAATTAAAGAAGAGGTTGATGGCTGCTCTGATGTTAATTTTTCCTAATCTGAGTGAGTCTTCTGTGGTATATTGCGATGCGTCTAAGATGGATCTTGGTGGTGTACTGATGCAAAATGGGTAAGTTATTGCTTATGCTTCTAGGCAAGTCAGAGTTTATGAAAGGAATTATCCTACACATGACTTAGAGTTAGCACCAGTGGTGTTTGTATTAAAGATTTGGAAATATTATCTTTTGGTTCTAAATTCGAAGTGTTCAGTAATCACAATAGTTTGAAGTACTTATTTGACCAGAAAGAATCGAATATGAGACAGAGAAGGTGACTTAAATTGTTGAAAGACTATGACTTTGTTTTGATTTACCATCCTGGTAAGACAAATGTAGTTGCTGATGCATTAAGTAGGAAATCACTACATATGTCGATGCTTATGGTTCGAGAGTTAGATATGATCAAGAAATTCAGAGACATGAGCTTAGTGTGTGAAGAGACTTCCAATAGTGTGAAGTTAGGAATATTGAAATTGATTAATGGTATAATAGAATAAATCCGCGAAGGCCATATGTTTGATTTGAGGTTAGTCGATCAATTGACTTTGATTAACCAAGGTAAAGGAGATAAGTTTAGGATTGACAAGAATGGTGTAATGAGGTTTGGTGATAGAGTGTGTGTTCTGGATGTTCTAGAGCTTAAGAAAAGTATTCTTGAGGAAGGACATAGAATTGGGTTGAGTATTCATCCTGGTGCTACGAAAATGTATCAAGACTTAAAGAAGTTATTTTGGTGGCCTGGTATGAAGAAGGAGATCGCTAAGTTTGTTTATTCTTGTTTGACTCGCCATAAATTTAAGGTTGAACATCAGAAGCCTATGGGTTTTATGCAGCCATTGAGTATTCCAAAATGGAAGTGGGACAGTATTTCCATGGACTTTGTGTCGGGTTTGCCGAAAACTGCTAAAGGCAATGATTCGATTTGGTTGATTGTAGATAAGTTGACTAAGTCAGATCATTTCTTACTGATGAAGATCAATCGTCCTATGGAGAAGTTAGATGAGATGTATATTGGAGAAATTATGAAGTTGCATGGAATACCTTCGAGTATCGTGTCAAATAGAGATCTGAGGTTTAAGTCGAAATTTTAGACAGGTTTGCAAAATGCCTTTGGTACTAAGTTGAAGTTGAGTTTCGCATATCATCTCAAATGGATGGACAGACGGAAAGAACTATTCAGTCTTTAGAATATTTGTTGATGGCTTGTGTTCTAGAACAAGGAGTTTGGGATAGAAACTTACCATTGATTGAATTTACTTATAATAACAATTTCCATTCTACTATTGGGATGGCGCCGTATGAAGCATTGTACGGTAAGAGGTGTATGACTCTATTGTATTGGTATGAGTCAGGCGAGAGTGTAGTGGTCAGACCTGAGGTTGTGCAAGATACAACTGTGAAGATAAAGATGATCCAAGAGAAGATGAAGGCTTCTCAGAGTCGTCAAAAGAGTTATCATGATAAGAGGAGAAAGGACCTTGAGTTCAAGAAAGATGATCATGTGTTTTTGAGAGTTACTTTGGTAAGCGGTGTAGGTAGTGTAACACCTCATTTCTACCTGACGAATAATAAGAAAATCAGAGTTCAACATAAATAAGATGCTACATTTTCAACTAAAAATCAATCTTCATTTAATCGCATACAAATAGATACATAACACTTAACTCGGATGAACCGATAACAATCTGATTTATTCTTCAAAATCAAACAACTTTTTATTGATAAGCAACAGAATATACATACTCAACTTCAATTCACTTAACATCTTTTATTCAACTAAAACAACCTCAAGACATCAATTATTTCATGCAATCAACTTAAAAATTCAGCAACTGAAATAATAATCAACAACTAAACATTAAACGTTCATCCCCCCGAGTGCTACATATCAGAGCAACAACACCGACTTGAACTAATGAGGTGATAATTATCCTTCTTGATTACCTGCACGTTACCAACAGAGGGCAACATTCAAATAGAAGGGGTGAGATATTAAACTATATAATTAGTCATATGATAAATAATATATTAAATCAGATCATATAAAATCACCACTTTACAACTTACAAACAACTTTAATCACAATAAAACATCAACACGACATAACTACTAAATTCACAGCTTTTAGATAATACTTGTCACAACAAGTCAACAACATAAAGCAACAACGAATTTATCTTCACCATAACTAAAGATGCAACATCAAATGCGACTCAATCACAATGCATGTGCATGTGGTACCATCGGAGTAGAACTCCCAACTTAAAAATTGTCAATTAATAGAGGCATCAATAAGGCATAAGCCTTCTTCGTTGTTTGCCAATGCAGACCTTCACAAAATCCGCCGATACAGGCCATCACAGAGTATGCAAATGTATGTGACTCAATGAATGCACCATCACATACTAACAACAATCATCATTCATCGCAAGGCATAAGCCCACATCACCATTATTACCAGTAAATAGAGGTAATTCATCATCATCTAAAATCTATACAACTTCACATTATCAACAAGAATTCACAGAGACAATCACAACAACACAACATCTCAACATTGTCCATAGGCCTACAACATAATATTGCCCATAAATAGAGGCAATTCAACCAAATTCATCATCACCTGCAATTTCATATTTTTCAGCAAGGTATACAACACAATTCCATAAACCGGAACCATTCAACTTAATTCGACTTCACCTGCAAATCAACTTTATTCTACATAATTCTAACAAAACAAACCAACTAAAAATACCTATATATATATATATATATATATATATATATATATATATATATATATATATATATATATATATATATATATATATATATATATATATATATATATATATATATATATACGACTCACTCTGACAATTTCAATTAATTCTGGTTAACTACTTTTACCGCCTAAATCTACAAATTCGGCTAATATGTATTGTTTTATATACTGTTATTACTACTATTTATTTATACTGCTACTAATCAATTTATTCTACTAAATTACGCTACCTCTATTATTTAGCTTACTGCTATTATTGGTCTCCGCCAAAACTACTTGTTTGCTATCTACAACTTCTATTACTACAACTTCCTGCCAGTGACAAATATTAGTTATAAACCAAAACCAAATTCAACTTATTCCTCCTGTTACTGAAATTCTCCGTTATACTTTCTGTATGATAATTTGCAATTTCTATATCTACTAATACTTCCTAACAATGCTCAGCTAAATTAGTCCATACACTATTATTTCTGCTACTCTTATATATACATCCTGCTATTCATTTGACTAAAGCATTACAATTTATTCCTGCAACTTCTTTAATCCAATTTGATACTAAATTATTTTACTAATTATATTAACTTATTAATAATATAAGATATAACATAGTCTTTCCATCACGCCTATATGTTCTTTCGAGTCTCATCTCAAGACAACAACTCAATAATAGCCATAACAACATCATAACAGAAATATGATTTAAATAAATTGCAGAACAACTTCATCAACACATTATGAACATTCACTGACAACTAAAATTGCAGGACTGATAATCTTCACAGAATAACAATATAACTGAATAGACAACAATTCATGGCACAAATTTATACAATCCAACCCCACATACAGTTTATCATATACCCGATTATAGAGATTGAACTTCACCCTTACCTGGTTTAGATTGAAGGTAACTCTAAGGGTCTCCTATTGAATCTACTCTTGGCCGCTTGGTGTAACTTCCATGTATCCCTCTTCTTCTCCTCAAAACCCTTATTTTTCTCTTCTCTGCAACTTCTCTTGTACCAAAACCTTCTAATATTTTTTTTTCTCTAGATCAGAATCAAAGCTGAAAATTTTCTCAAATATGCAGCTACAGTGCGATGATGATATCTCTCAACTCAGATCTTATTTTGAAGATCCCAACGGTCAAAAGTTAGATATAGGTGTTTTGAACCTACCCTCAAAATTTGAGTACGATCCAACGGTTAACGAATCGGGGATTTCCGATTTAGTGAGACTGCTCCAATAAAAACGGGAATGAGTTTCTTTCATCTATTCTCTCACTTTTTTTCAATTAACCTAATTCCTTTTATATCATATTAATCTTGTAATTCTAGTAATTCTTATTGGGCCAATATCCACATTCTTATATTTACTACATGACATCACTTAAATAAGTCCAACAATTAATCTTATAATGCTCCAATATATTTAATATTATTAAACCACCATTTAATCAAATAATGTCACAGAGCAACTTAACAATAATTCACAATATTGCTCAACTCCAACTAATAATTTTAATTAAATAATTAATTAAATAATCGGGGCGTTACAACTCTCCCCCACTTAAGATATTTTCGTCCTCGAAAATCTACTCGATACTTTCATCCTTAACGCGAACCTCGTATCCAACTCTTTAATCCTCAAACTCCACATTTACCAACACTTCGGTCACTACTTTTTGATATAGTAACAACTCAATCATGATGTAAATCTACTACACGCATGCTAATCACTCAACACCCTCACGACATACCCGTCAATAACTTACCAACTTTTTCGGCAACACTCTGACATAACAACTCCCACAGTAGAAATGTAACAACCATAACTCACTTATACTTGGATATACCACATCACCTCTTAACAACTTTCCCAACACCAAAGCGTGTATACAACTTTATTCTCATACGTATATGTATGTCAAATATCAACAAAATATCAACAACTCTATTCACCATTATAGTGACATCAACATAGTCAACAAAATTAACTTCGTCATATTATAGGATATTATTCATCACTTACGGTAACCAACAATAACATCTCAATAATGATAATAAAATCATTACAACATCAACTTAACTGTATAACTCAGCAAGCATACTCATAGCTCACCATCAACCAACAATCCACAACAATCTTCTTACAAAATCCGCAAATATTTACTAGCAAACATTGTGCTCTGGCACAACATCTCTATATCAACCATCCACCAAATCAAGCATGTAAATTAAGACACACCATTCCCATAGGCTTCTGATGTTTTAATCTATCACTTCTAATGAGTCGTACACGCATATCGATTGTGCCACATCACATTTCAGTTGCACAACTCTGATCATCCATCTTAAGTCAGCATCCTCATTAAATTTTCCGTCGATTATATGGTTTACAAGTTTCAATCTAATCCCAAACTTTCTTTAACATCTGTCATAAAATCGTTGTTCACTTGATATTCTCAATCTTTCACTTTGCGACGTTAGCTCGCATATAAACTCACTACTCTGAATTATTCATTACATCTCAACTCTCACTCAACGACTCCTCTACTAATTTCACACAAACTGGTGAGTGATTATTTTTGCGATATAACATCCATACTTTCTCACACCATTAAGATAGCAAGACAAATCTATAACATCCAACATAATCCCGTCTACTATTAACAATGGATTGAGGGTGATCAGTTCCTCAATTTGTCAATTAGTATTCGACAACCATAGGGGAGTATAAATCGTCGTACCAAACTATAATAGTGTTTCCTTAAAACTCATATTCAAGTTTTCTAAAATACAACATGTCTAATCCTCATTCACCTACCATTCCACGATGATCAATCATTTTCTAACTCGAGATCTATTGGCATATCAATACATTACAAATCCTTCCACTCTAGTCTGGGTCTTTATCTACATAAAGGATTCTAACAACATTCTTAAAATCTTAATCCTCTTCTGAATTTCACAACATCAAAAATACATGTATCTCCACCTCTCAAGCTCATTCTAATTATACTCTCAACATTATCATCTTATCTAACAACATTTCATATACATCTACACCTCAAACAACTATGATAGTAATCATCTAAGCTCAACAAGCTACTAACCTCTATAACAGACTTCGTCGTTCTCAAACTTAGAACTACATCTACCTTGAATGGATCTACATATACTTTCACTTGTAAATAAAATTACTCAAGAGAACTCTTCTCCCAAAAATATAACATACATCCTGACAACTTAGCATAAATCTTCCTTTTTTTCGACACCGTAAATTCCACACAACTTCGCACTATCGTCTTTAGTTCTAATTAATAACACTAAAGCTTTACAAATTATACCTTTTATTTCACAAATTACTTTAAATAAATCTTCCAATTGCTCATTTAATTCACCCAACTCGAACGTTGACGTCCCGTACAACACTGAAGAACAAGTCTAGTCCCAAAGACAAGCTTAACAACAAACTGCACTTACTTCCAATATCATCACGTGATAAATGAATCTATTACAGATACCGAAACCATTTTTAAAATAAATCTCATTTCGTTAGCTTTCTAAGGCTTCAAACGAAACTCAAATCGGATGCCTGAAACTCTAGTTATGAATTTTCGAAGTCCCACAATAATTATGCAGTTTCATGCGATTCGCTTACGGAAATTCCACTTCGAAACTCATTTATCTTCAACTTAGACATATTCCAAACAACTCTTAACATATCTCGTGCTCCCAAACTTATTATAACTCGAGAGATTCATTCCTTCGCGAAAGTTCAGGTTCTAAAACACCAGGGCAACAATTCTTTTCGCAACGCTACTCACTTCTTCAAGTTTCGACTCAGACTCACGATTCACAACTACTTATCAATGCCAACTACTTCCGACAATCACTTATGTGATACCAACACAAAAGTTATAGCAACTTTATTACTTCATCATTCTTCAAACATCGACATCTTACACTTGCTTCATAAATCAATAAATATTACATCGCTCTTCATTCTTCGAGAAGTAAGCACCAACAATGTCTGATCAATTTCTCTCAAGGCGCTCTAACTTGACTAACAACAAGACCTTGAATCTAAGTCACCTTTAAATTTGGGAACAACAAGACTCCAACAATTCTTGTATTGTCGTCGTCGGCAGCACACCGAACCAATACCTTTCAATTGAACATATCCGAGAAGCAAAACTTCTTCCCCACTTATCTTCAACCAACTTCCTGCAATTAAGGCAAACAAGTACCGACAGTGTTTCACACACTTGTCGCGCACTAAGGAACAAACAACATTAGACAACTTGGTCGGACGGACCGACCTGCTCTAATACCACTAATGTAACACCCCATTTCCACCTGACGGATAATAAGAAAATCAGAGTTCAACATAAATAGGATGCTACATTTTCAACTAAAAATCAATCTTCATTTAATCGCATACAAACAGATACATAACACTTAACTCGGATGAACCGATAACAATCTGATTTATTCTTCAAAATCAAACAACTTTTTATTGATAAGCAACAGAATATACATACTCAACTTCAATTCACTTAACATCTTTTATTCAACTAAAACAACCTCAAGACAACAATTATTTCATGCAATCAACTTAAAAATTCAGCAAATAAAATAATAATCAATAACTAAACATCAAATGTTCACCCCCCGAGTGCTACGTATCAGAGCAACAACACCGACTTGAACTAAAGAGGTGATAAATATCCTTCTTGATTACCTGCACGTTACCAACAGAGGGCAACATTAAAACAGAAGGGGTGAGATATCAAACTATATAATTAGTCATATGATAAATAATATATTAAATCAGATCATATAAAATCACCACTTTACAACTTACAAACAACTTTGATCACAATAAAACATCAACACGACATAACTACTAAATTCACAGCTTTTAGATAATACTTGTCACAACAAGTCAACAACATAAAGCAACAACGAATCTATCTTCACCATAACTCAAGATGCAACATCAAATGCGACTCAACCACAATGCACATGCATGTGGTACCATCGGAGCAAAACTCCCAACTTAAAAATTATCAATTAATATAGGCATCAATAAGGCATAAGCCTTCTTTGCAGTTTGCCAATACAGGCTGTGATACGGTGGGAGAACTGACTTGAGGTTTTGCGTTTGTTTTCGCAAATGTGCGGTTGAGCAAGAGTCGCCACCGACTTTTTATTTTATCCTAAGGAAAGGTTTAAAAAGCACAGCAAAAACCTTTGAGATGTTTTCTTGGGTTCGGGGAGTAGATTATAGAAAGGGAAGGTATTAGCACCCTTTCTATCCATGGTTATCCATGGGCTCTTAGTTACTTGCTTAGATCACTTGCCTTTTTCAATTGTTTGAAATGGTGTTTGTGTGTGTGGGTTTGAAAATGTTTTGAAAAGAGGCCGATGTGATGGCAACCTTTGTAATGATCCATGTTGGGATGTATACAAAGGTGTATGTCTTTTGAAAAGGTTTTCATTTGTTTTTGAAAGTTGTTTTTTTTTTTGAAAGTGTTGTGAGGTGTGGTTTAAAAACAGGCAAGTGTTTTTATTTTGCAAGTTGACAAGTACTTAAGAGCGATCTACCCTAAAGTTCTCAAAGGTTTTGTTATGTTTTTAACCCTTTTAACAATTTTGTTCCACCATTGTATTTGGCGGACAATCTTGTGTTAGGATGTGAAAGGGACGGGCACGGGTCATCGTTTAGACCATGAATGCAATGGTGCCAAGTGTCTTTGGCAATTTTCTTTGAAGGGACTATGATCATTCCGTTTTAGGCAACATTCGAAAGCGTCATCGAGGGACTTATGATCATTTGATTTTGTTTTGCCAAAGATACTCGACGTGCAAGCATGGTCCATTTTGGAAGGCAACAAGTGGATATAACCCTAGGGGTGTTAGTGTGCAAGTGTGTTTTATTGCATACAAGAGTTTTTCTTTGAATTAGGTTTTTCTATTTCGTTGATTTTATCTTGTCATACACGTCCTAATTACTAGCAATAAGAAGCGGAAATGTAAAATTCTACGCTATTACAACAATTAGGGGAGGGGGATACACATTTGTACATGGGGGGTTCAACGAGAAAAATAGACAAAAAAGAAAATAGCGAAAAACAAGATATGTAGAGAGAGAGAGGGAGCCCGCGCGCTGTTGGGAGGCCATCAGAAGTTCTGACCCAGATCCGCTGTCAGATGATCAACCTGTTGGTGAAACTGGATGAGTCAGAACTTCTGACTCTAGAACCTGCAAAACAGAACCTTGTTAGTGGGGAAACCAGAAGTTCTGATTTCCCTGCGCTGCAAGACAGAAGTTTGTTAGTGGAGAAACCAGAAGTTCTGATTCTGCTGAAAAGGCAATAACTCTCAGAGATTCTGATGTCATTGACAGCAAAACAGGCTTCGGATGTGCTAACGTCAAAGTCAGCACTTGGCTTTTTCCTGTACTAATCAGAACATCTGCAATCCTGTTGTTACTCCACAAAACAGGAAACATATTTGGAACAGATCCAGCAAAATAGCAAAAATGTTTCAGAGGTCAGAATCACCAAGGTCACAGGCAAGTCCTATACTGGCTCAGAACGTTCTGAGGTATGAGAATCCTCAGAACATAAACAGCAATGACATGAATATTTACATTATGTCACTTGAATATGCACAGCTGATGATGCTTAACAGTGTGGTGAGGGTCAGCAGGTGCTTACCTGACTGTCTGGAAGATGGTGGGTGAAAGTTAACTTTTGGTTCTGGTGGTGTTCTGGACAGATTTGGAAAAGGGGAAGTGAAGGTGTATACGTGTATAGGGTCAGAAGTTTGGAAAGAACGTTTTTGGTTTACAGAAAAGAGCTGGATGTTTGATGAAGTTGAAGGTAAGAAACTTAAAGTTATGAAACAAAGCTGGAGATTTTGGCAGAGTTTCAGAATGTTATGTTGCTAGGAGTTTCGTTTCTCTCTTAGCAGTTTTTCTGTTTCTTTTCTTGAACGTCTTTTGCAGTGATGAAAGCTCTCTATTTATAGGCAAAGTTCTTGTGGATGCCTTGAACATTTAAGGCGCCAACAGAGTTTGAACTTGTTCTTTGACAGAAATTCCTGGGAAGTTGTGATAACAGCTATCTTTCAGCCTAGGTAGCAGCAGCAGGCGTAGATTGGGGGAAGTGACCTCTGAAGTGGGAGGTGGCGTGAAGACCCATGCCAGAATCTGTGCAAAAGCATTTTCCAAGCCACACGTGAATGCTCAGGAGTGGTTGGAAGCATTAATGGGCATTAAATGGTGACAAGACCTGTCAATACCAACATTCTGGTAAGGGAAACCAGCGTTGAATCAGCAGCGTAAACCATGCTCTGGCCTTGGCTATCTGTTGTCTTAGCAAACTCTGGAGATTCTCCTGGTTTTCTGGTACGTTCCTTGGATCTACTCCTGGACAATCTGGACTTAGAGATTCTGTATCAATGTGACACCTATCCTTCTGACCTTTCATCTTCTGATTTCAACCTGTTCTGAAGGAGCCTTCATACTTTCCTGTTTCTCTTGCATTCCTTTAGCAAGTTCTGACTGAGCTTGTGTAACTGTTGAAGGGGTATGTTCTGTTTGAGACTTACACTTTGAACCACGTTTACAACTTCTGATTGAACTGATGTAGCTGCTGAAGAGCCAACTTCTGACCACGCTGAGCCAAGCTTGCAACTTCTGACCGTCTTCATCTGGAATGGGTCCAGAAGTTCTGAAGCGCTGATTTTTCTAAAAACACTTATTTTAAAGAAGCACTTAGAATTTGATTTTCCTCAAGATGAAAGCGTTGTTTCCGGAGTTTGTGAGATCATCTTGCTCTTGTGAGTGACTTGCTTGGGCGAAAGGATAACTCAGGACTTGGATTTGTTTCAGGGGACTTTGAAAAATCTAAGAGGGTTTCCTGAAGAAAGGGAGGGCGAATTTTGGGGTACAACAGTTGCCCCTGTTCAATCTTCTTGAACCTGAAGAGTTAGATTGGCAAGTTTGCCTTTCGCGACTCGAAGGTAAAAGGAGATTGGACACCAGAGTGCCCGAAAATTTACACTCGCTTAGTAGAGTATCAGCAATGTGATGGCGGGAATGGGCTTATAGATGCCATTTGGAGAGGTGGTGGATAGGGAGATGGGCTTATAGATGCCATCTGGAGACGTGACAGAACCTTGTCGAGAATGGGCTTATAGATGCCATTTGGAAGTGTCGATCGCATAAGAGATTCCTTAGCGAGAAACTTGTATATTTTGAGAAAGACGGATGTTTTCCTGGCTTGTTACAGGTGTTTGACCTTCAATCTCCTTATGCAGATGTGCCCTGGCTAGATATAGGTGTCGAATCTACAATTGGTTGTTCACAGATGTGCCCTGGCTGGATACAGGAATCGAATCTTCGAACTCTTCAGACGTGCCCTGGCTAGATACAGGAATCGAGTCTGGAAACGTGACAGTTGATAGATGTGCCCTGGCCGGATACAGGAATCGAATCTTCGAACTCTTCAGACGTGCCCTGGCTAGATGCAGGAATCGAGTCTGGAAATGTTGTAGTTGATAGATGTGCCCTGCCTGGATACAGGAATCGAATCTTCGAACTCTTCAGACGTGCCCTGGCTAGATGCAGGAATCGAGTCTGGAAACGTGACAGTTGATAGATGTGCCCTGGCCGGATACAGGAATCGAATCTTCGAACTCTTCAGACGTGCCCTGGCTAGATGCAGGAATCAAGTCTGGAAACGTGACAGTTGATAGATGTGCCCTGGCCGGATACAGGAATCGAATCTTCGAACTCTTCAGACGTGCCCTGGCTAGATGCAGGAATTGAGTCTGGAAATGTTGTAGTTGATAGATGTGCCCTGGCTGGATACAGGAATCGAATCTTTGAACTCTTCAGACGTGCCCTGGCTAGATGCAGGAATCGAGTCTGGAAATGTTGTTGAAGGTAGCTTTCTTTGGGATTGTCTTTTTTTTTCTTTTTTTTTTTTTTTTTCTGAAAAGGCAAAACATAAGTTGTATGCAATGTCATGATGTATAATATGCGTGATGTTTTAACATGAGACAGCGGTGTATGCACTTTATCATGTATGTAAGCGAGATGTATGAAAGTGTGAAATGTTTATGAATGTGTCTTTGTCTTAGGAAAATAGATCTTTGACGATTGGCTGGGGAGTTGCCCTGTGGCCGAGATACTTTGCTGAAGTTTCGATGAGAGGTCTGCTGAGGACTTTAATGATGGATCCCGCTGGGGATAATGATGATAAACTCTGCTGGGGATGCCAAAGATAAAATCCGTTGGGGATTGAAAGATAAACTCCGCTGGGGATTGAAAGATAAAACTCCGCTGGGGATGCCAAAGATAAAATCCGCTGGGGATTGAAAGATAAAACTCCGCTGGGGATTGAAAGAACTTTGTTGGGGGCGATCTTCCGTGGCGATTTAGCTGAGGATAACCCAGTTATAAGCCCTCGTGAGGAATAACTCTGAATAAAGTTAGGGAGAGACGTCCGTATTCTGCAGGGAACAAGCTTCCAGAATCTACTGGGGATAAGCTTTAAGACTTGCCGGGGAATGTTGTGTCCTTTCAGGATCGACAGGGAACCAACTCTGCTTGGGGAAAGTACTACTGAACCTTGTTTTACTCTGCGGGGCGTTGAGATGATTTGGCCACATTCTTCAGTTGGACCTACCTTGGTGCCTTGGCGGACAAAACAACCAGACATGCATTAGACAACTTCGATTGCCCCCGTCTCTGATGTCACCTGTAATCAATCTCTTGTTTCATATGCAAATATTTATGAATTAGCAATTTAATGTCAAATGCATATATCAAAAATGAACATTGGACGTTCTTCGCAAAACAAAACAGAAAAAGAAAAACAGTGGCCATTTGTATGGACAAGTGAATTTGTATTGATTTTTGAGTTTGCCTGTAAATAGGCGTTTTTGTACAAGAGGCTGACATCCTAGTAAGAGGATATCGCCAAATAGTATAGAGTTTATAATTTGAAAAAGGAAACAAAACAGCTATGTGAACAATCCCACTGGGTTCCAACTCTACTATCGCCTTTATGTCTTCGAATGTCTCATCGTTTTGCTGCCTGGTCGAAGATGAAGCTGATTGGTCAATGCCGAAATCTGGAGCCAGATAGTTGATGCCGAATTCCGGATGCGAAGTGATCCAATGAGACATAGTGTTACGCTTTTATCCCTAACTTTTGCCTGGACCGCCCTTTCGGGTTTTCAGTCCACCGGGATACCCATTTTTGCCCAAGCCGCCTTTTCAGGTTTTCGACTTGCCGGGTGTACAGATTTTTATTCATTTCATCCCTTATTTTTGCCCGAACCCTTTTGGTTCGTCGGGAAGCCCTTATTTTTGCCTAGGTATGTCAACCTAGCGGGTCTTTTGTTTATGCGTAGTATTTTTTCACTATGTCTGCATTGGCGGGGTGAGGAAGGTCGTCACCATCCATGGTGGTTAGGATCATGGCTCCTCCTGAGAACACACGTTTAACCACAAATGGCCCCTCGTATGTAGGGGTCCATTTGCCCCGGGGATCACTTTGAGGAAGGATGATGCGTTTGATTACCAGGTCCCCAACTTGATACTCTTGTGGTCTGACTCTCTTGTTAAATGCCCTGATCATCCGTTTCTGATACGTTTGACCATGACAGATAGCAGTGAGCCTCTTTTCGTCAATCAGATTTAATTGGTCAAGTCGAGTCTGGATCCAGTCATCTTCACTCAAGTCTGCGTCCTTCATTATCCGGAGAGAGGGTATCTGGATTTCAATTGGCAAGACTGCCTCCATGCCATAGACCAAGGAGAAGGGAGTTGCCCCGGTTGACGTTCTGGCTGAGGTACGGTACCCGTGTAGAGCGAATGGTAACATCTCGTGCCAATCTTTATATGTCACTGTCATCTTCTGCACAATTTTCTTGATATTTTTATTGGCTGCTGTTATACCCCAAAATTTGCCCTCCCATATTCCTCAAGAAATTGCCAAGCCAAGCTACAAAATTCCCCAAGGGTTGTGCAGTGCAACAGTCTCCCATACAGTCAAAATTAGGGTTTTGTGTGCTGATCAAGAAAATGGAGTGTTCAAAAGCCCAATCAAGTCTCACAAAGATGGTCAAGTATCCTCATATCAAGTTTCAAGGCATTCAGCTCAAAATTGCACAGTCAAAACCCTAAATTGCACTACAGTCAACTGTAGGGGCAAAATGGTCATTTGACAGTCAAAAGTTCAAATTTTTGGTCAACATATCATTTTGAAGCCACAAACATCATTTGATCAATGCTTGATCATGATTCTCAAAATTTGGCTCAGAAATCATCAAAGATGCAAAAGTTGCTATATTTGGACAGCTGAAAAAGTCAACTGAAATTGACCAAGGCATAACTTTCACATGGATTATCAGAAAAATTCCATCCAAAGCTAATTTTGAAGAGAAAGACATTTCCTACAACTCATCTTCATACTTCAAGTCCAAGAAATGCTCTCACAAAAAGTTATCAATTTCAACATTATAGGTCATTTTCAAAAGTCAACAAAAAGGGACTTTAAGTCAAAGGCCATAACTTGAGATTGGAAAATCAAAATGACATGGGACCAAAGGCATTGGTTAAAAGACTCAAAGACCTTTCCAAAATGTCCAAGAACATGAGAAAAGCTTAAAAATTGAGCAAGTTATGCCTTGTAGAAGTTGGGAAATTTTTGTGAAATGGCAAAAGTCAACTATCCTTGAAACTCCAATTTTTGACAAAAGGGCCCACTTTCTTCCATTTGATTCATCCTTGTCATTCCACACACGTGTCCCATGATTAATTTCAAGACCAAATATTGATTTTTCTATTTTATTTAATTTTTGATAATTTAATTCATTTTAAATCTTTAAAAATTCAAATAAAATTCAAAAACCAATGGAATAGTGTCATTTGAATTTGGACAACTTCCATATATCATGGGCCAACTCAAAAACTCAGGCTAGGGTTAAATTGCACACTAAGTCTTGGTCTTGGCTTAAAAGAAGGAAAAGTTTGTTAATGAAAAAACCCTAGGACTAGTTCTCTCATGGGCATGAATCAAGGTCAAATAACAAGCTAATTCTCTTCCATCATAAGCACTAAGTCAAACCCTAACCATAACACACCAAAGGCTGCGCTCAAAAGCTTATTGACAACTTGAAAAATTGGCCATATAACTCAATTCTGAAATCACTATTAGAGGGGGATTCAAGTCTTAAGATTGATTCTAATAGCTTCCTTGACAATCTCTGAACGTGTGCCAACCTCTAACATCAACCAAAGCGCAAAGAATTGGTGTAATGACTCGAAACTGGACAAATGAAAACTTGGAGTCGTGCATCATGATTTAAGCATTTTTCTTAAGTTTTATTTGTGGATTCATGATTGTTGTTTTGTTCTGATGCTAACCATGCCAATTAATTTCGTTTTTATGCCATGTATGTGATTTCGCCATTGACAACTGTTAGGGTTTTCAGAAGCTCAAATTTAGGGCTTTCATAACCGAGCAAAATTAGAACTCCAAATGATCACCAATGGAACCAGTGCTTGAAGACGAAGAGAATGGCACCCTCGCGCTCAATTTATGAACGTCGAGGGGCTAATCGTTATTTTCTTAAAACCTGTCTAAACCTACGTTTGCAAAACCGTTGCCTAAAGCCTTTGTTTACAGGGATGGTGGAGAAGACAACATCGTGGCAAGCCATGATTCGCTAGTTCAAATTTTCGCGCGCCCTCCACTAACGTGCTTGTTTTTCCTTTTATTATTTATTTGCCATAATATGTTAAAGCGCGTGTTGTAGCTCAGCTGGCAGGTGGATTCCTTTGCATTGTCCAAGACCTGGGTTCGAACCCCAGGTCTGTATAAATTTCAATAATATTTTTCAATACAAGATCTTGTGCAGCGCTAACGTCCAGGGCATACCATACACACTCAAAACTCATCGTCCACACGTCCCAGTAGATCAATCAAAGGGCTCAGATTCAAGGCACATGATACGCTATGGTCAACGCATTGGCACGTGAACTGAAAAGTCAAGTGGATTTCAATGTTAATGGGCCAGAATGCTAGGCCTTACCTCCAATTCTGGGGCTACCCCCCCTGGTTTGATTTTCTTTTTATATTTCATTTTCTCAATTGTTATGTTATTTATTTATTTTGTTTGTTTTAATTAATTAATTATTTTTACAAAAATATGAAAAATATCATAAAAAATCAGAAAAAGGCAAAAAATATAATTTTTATTTTAATTACTTTTATAAATAAATTACATGTAATTATTTAGTTTAATTAGGTTTTTAACTTTAATTCCTTTTTAATAAAATCCAAAAATATAGAATTAGGTTAATTAATAATTTTTATACCTTTTTAATTTTCTTTTTTTTATCACAATATTATTTATTTATTTATTTTATTTTTATAATTAAATGTACATAAGCAAAAATTAGGGTTTAATTTAGATTAATATAACATTTTTACAATAAACTTAAAAAAAAATAGAATTAGGGTTAGTCAATTATAATTAATTCCTTCCTTTTCTTTTTCTTTTAAATCTTAAAAAAACACAAAATACCAAAAACATTTAATACTTTCATTTTAATTCCTCATTAATTTGATATTTTGTAAAAGGGTCCAACGCCCGTCGCTTTAATTATTTTGTTTCGCGCATTTTACTTTGTCGCTTATTATAATTATGTACATGTCCCAAAGCCTTGTAATAATTTTATTTCTCGCACTTTTATTTGCTTTATTTATTTTTCAGTCAAATCGGGTCCGGTTTATTTTGGTGATGTGGACCCGCGCCATTTGTAATAGCCTTAGATTTATTTTTTCCGCAAATATTTAAACTGTTAAGAAGCATGAAAGAATGAATGACCATAATAAAATCAAGCGTAGAACACCAATAACATGAACAAGACAAATATCAATGAAAACAACACACGAACCGCACACACCACCCCTAGGGTACGCCTCACTGTTGCCTTTCGAAAGGTGATCGTCGAGTAGAGGACGTCTTAGTAAGTCCTCATGATCTGGGAACCTGGCATGAGGGTAGCTTCTAAGGTGTCTTCCCATTGCTCTGGTGATCACCACGTCCCTAAAACTCGAATTGACCCGAACCCCTCCAATGGTGGTGCTACCTACCTCTCAATGGTGGGATGGCACTACTTTAAAGGACATTTACACAGACGAATTCCTTAGGGTAGGTAGGTTCTCAAGGATACTTGCTCTAATTTCAAACAAATCAAAACATCTTTTCACCAACACATTTTCAAAAGCTTTCAAAAGCAAATTTTTCAAACACTCTGACGTACGAGTCGAACTGAAATTTTTCAAAGAAACTTTTAAACCCACATTGAAAAGCAAACAAACATTTTTGAAAACACATTGAGCAAGTATCTAAGAGCCCATGGATAACCATGGATAGAAAGGGTGCTAACACCTTCCCTTTCTATAACCTACCTCCCGAACCGAGAGCAATCTCTTTAAAGGAATTTTTCTGTGCTTTTGTCCTTTCCATTTGGAGAAAATAAAAGACGGTGGCGACTCTTGCTTCCGCGACATTTCGCGAACCAGCGTCAAACAGTCAGTTCCAGATCCACCGATCACAGAACTGGCGACTCTGCTGGGGATATCTTTATAAAGTGAGGTGTACCTTAGGGTTAGTTCATAACTGTGTTTTCAATTGTATTGCTTTGCTTGCTTTAAATTGTGGGACTGTCTTGGGAGTTCTATAGATCCTAACCCGGATCTGGGGGATACCCTTTTAGAAAGTAGCAACAAGGCTGTGAGGGAACTGTGCGGGGTATACCGACATGGTTGAAACAGTCTGCTACGTTGATGTGGCACTTTGGTGTGTACCGGTAACCCTTGAGTTCAGTCAAGGAGAGTACGGGGCCTCCATGTGGTGTCATGAAGCATCAACAGACCTTAGGAACCTTAATTGAACCATCTTGGCCTCTTTAGGGTAGTGAGATAACTGACTTTGGTGCAGTCCGAGGTTGGTTGATACTCGATACTACACTCAATTGAGGGTTGCTTTCCTGGAATATTTCGGTCGCCAGTTCAGTGGCTAAATCGAAACGATGAACAATGAAAGCAGTCCCGTGATATTGGGAACCTTAGAACCCGGTTACTTTGATTAGGACAGGTTGAACCCACCAACTTCAAGAGGGTACTACCCAGACCCCATGCTGGCCTTAAACCTTAAGGGCTTGTCTTGTGTGCCTTGTGTGCCTTACATGTTTGTCTTTGTACATATCTGTGATGTGTTTAATCATAGCATCATGACATCATCCAGCATCATATGCATTAACTAACCATTTCAGGGGTTCGAATTTTCATCTTTGTTCTTGTTTTGTAGGACATGGAAACTGTTCGTAGAAAGACAATTCAAATCAGTCTTGTAAGGATCCCTCCTCAGCTTAAGGAGCTTATATCCAGGATTCCCGAGAACTCTTCATTCAGTGAAAGGCATGGAAGCCTCATCAGCTTGGTCAACACCAACATTGAGGAAGATATGATAAAGGTCCTGTTCCAGTTCTTTGACCCTCTGCATCACTGTTTCACCTTCTTGGACTATCAGTTGGTACCTACATTGGAGGAGTTCTCCCGACTCCTGAAGATCCCTATCCTTGATCAGCTACCCTTCAACGGTACAGAAAAGGAACCTAAGCTTGAAGAGATTGCTAAAGCCTTGCACCTACAGTCATCTGACCTCAAGGGACATTGGGAAGTTAGAAGTGGTATCAAAGGGTTCTTAGCCAGGTTTCTGTTTGAAAAGGCCTATGAATGTTGGAATTCCCTTGACTTACAAGCTTTTGAAGAGGTTGTGGCCCTCCTTGTTTATGGTTTGGTGTTGTTCCCTAACCCAGATCAGCTCGTTGATATCAGTGCTGTCCAGATCTTTATGTCCAGGAATCCTATACCTACGTTGCTGGGGGACATCCTTCACTCATGTTACACTCGAACCATGAGAAAAAGAGGTGTCCTTATGTGTTGCACTCCTCTCCTGGGAAAGTGGTTTATTTCGCACCTTCCACAATCAGTCCTGAAGAACGAGCGGGGTTTGAGATGGTCACAACGGTTGATGACTCTTACACATGCATATATACATTGGTGCCCTAGGTCCAGAGAAGATGTCACTATCATTGATCGTTGCGGGGAGTATCCTAATGTTCCTTTACTTGGAATCAGAGGGGGTATTACTTATAGCCCATGCCTGGCTTGGAGACAATTTGGTTATGCTCGGAGGGATGGTCCTCATGACATGTTAATTCCTGACATAGTTTTTGACTTCGACAACGATACTCAAGGACTTCGCCAGAGATTTATCAGAGCCTGGAGGATGCCTAGTAGGATAGACAGCAAGACACTGGGGCACAGGAACTCCATCCCTTTGGAGCCTTACCTCAAGTGGGTACGAGCCCGCTCTCAGAAATTAGTAATGCCTTATCCTCACATGCTTCCAGTAATCAAAGAGCCTACCTTGGAAGGAGAGGTGTCTCATGTCATTCAGCACCCTGATATGCCCACATCCTGGGAAGAGATGCAGAAGAGCTGGATCCAGCTTAAGGAAGAGCGGAATTCTCTTGAGACTAGTTTGCATGCCAGTGAAAAGAAGGTCTTGGAGCTCACCCGCCTGTTGCATGAGGAAAGGAACCTCAACACTTACATAGCTCCAAAGAAGATGCGCAACATATTTTGGGATTGATTTGATCTTTTTGTACTTTTGCCCATGAGGCTTTGATGTATTAAACAATGATTTTCTTAATAATAACGTGTGTTCCTTTTGGTCTACAACAAATTTGAATTTTCGAACTCTTGAATGCATTGCATAAACACATATCATTCATCATGTGCATCATAGGTACTCTTCTTTTCAGGTTGTTTACTGTTCTTCGCTGTTTATTTCAGCATCATGAACCCTGAATCATCAACCGAGGCATCTATCAAGGCTCTTCAGGCGCAGAACGTCCAATTTCAGGCGCAGAACGCCCAATTTCAGGAGCTGATCAAGGGCTTGGCTCAGGGTCAACAAGAGTTGAAGACCATGCTTCTGAAGAAGACTAAGAAGAAGAGGAGGACTGTGCTATTTAACACTGGGCGCAGACTCGGGAACACCTTGGTTGAAGCTGAAAGGACTCCTCCATCTGTGGAGGAAGGTAGTCACCAAGAAAGGGAGGTCCCTACTCCTGTGGGCTCTGATACTGAAACAGACTTCAACGACGAACAGTACCCTCCTGCTGAAGACCGGTACAAACAGCTGGAAGACAGATTAAAGGCTATGGAAGTTCAGCGGGTGCCTGGATTGGATTTCGGAGACTTGGGGTTATCTACTGGAGTGGTGATCCCGCACAAGTTCAAAACACCTGCCTTCGTGAAGTATGATGGGGCTTCCTGTCCCAAGATGCACCTCCGTTCTTATGTAAGGAAGATCCAGCCTTACACAGCAGACAAGAACCTTTGGATCCACTTCTTCCAGGAGAGTCTTTCAGGGACTCACCTCGATTGGTTCTATCAGCTGGATGGAATCAGCATTCGTAACTGGGAGGATCTGGCCACTGCTTTTTACAAGCAGTATCAATATAATTCCGACCTCGCTCCTACGCGTACCCAACTCCAGGGTATGTCGCTAGGGTCGGGTGAAGGTTTTAAGGAGTACGCCCAGAAATGGAGAGACCTGGCTGGCAGGGTGCAGCCACCATTAACGGATCGGGAGCTGGTAGATATGTTTTTGGGGACCCTATCTGGTCCATTTTTCAATCATCTCATTGGTAATTCCTCTGCTGGGTTTACTGATCTGATCCTGACTGGGGAAAGGATCGAGGCCGGTATAAAATCGGGGAAGATACAGAAAGTTGCCTCCTCCAGTACTGAGAAGAAACCCTTCAAAAAGGAGGCTAGTGCTGTATATAGCTCCCGGAGAACAGAGCGACCTGAACGCCATCAATCTGTCAGTGCGGTAATGATTGCCAAACCTGCTGCCGCTCCTCGGCCAACTAATCCTCAAAAGTTTGAAAGACCCCGGAGAGAGTTTACCCGGTTAAGCATGACCTTATCACAGATCCTGCCACAGTTGCTATCCACCAATTTAGTGACTGTCAGGGAGGCTCCAAAGTTTCCCAATACTGCATCCCCCAAGTTCAATCCAAATGCTCGCTGTGCTTATCACTCTGATAGCCCGGGGCATAACACAGATGACTGTTGGGCCCTAAAGAATAAGGTTCAAGACCTCATTGATGCAAAGGAAATACAGTTCGAGGCGCCCGAGAGGCCGAATGTTGTAACTGCTCACATGCCCCAGCATGGAGTGAATGCTGTTGAGGAGGATTTGTATGTAGCTTCGGTGGATGATGTTGCTACTCCATTGCTGATGGTCAAGAGGAATCTGTTGCTAGCCGGTTTATTTCCGGGATGTAGCGAAGGTTGCCCTCTATGTGTTGCTTCCCCTGCTGGTTGTTCTCTGCTGAAGTCAGGCGTCCAAAACCTGATAGATAGTAGAGAGATTTTGTTCAGAAAGACTGTTGTTCCTGCTGCTCATGTTGAAGAAGTGTCGATCGTTACCATCTTCAACAACCATTCCAAGGCTCCTTCAAAGAAGCCTATACAAATTTTGTCAGTTCACAAGAGTGCTCCCATCACCATTACTGTTCCGGGGCCTATACCCTACAAATCTGATAAGGCTGTCCCATGGCACTATGGGGCGGATGTTTATGTTCTGGGTGTGAAACAAGAGTTCAACATTGATACTGGTGTCTCCAACATCACCGGGCCTGCTAAGGTCACTCGTAGTGGAAGACTGTTCTCGCCAGACATTGCTCCTCCGGCAATTCATAGGCCTTTGGTCTTCACACCTGCCAGAGTGCCTGTTTCTCCCCCTGACCAAGTATCCACCCCTGCTACTGAGTCATCTGATACTCGGGGCAAGGGAATTGCTGCTGATGTGCCTGCCAGGACGGAGGCACCAAAGACCATTGTTGAGGCTTCCAAGCAGGAAATGGAAGAAATCCTCAAGATAATAAAGAAAAGTGATTTCAACGTTGTAGAACAGCTGGGGCACACCCCTTCTAAAATCTCCATGTTGTCACTGCTACTGTGTTCAGAGGCCCATGCAAAGGCTCTGATTGCTTTCTTAAAGACAGCCCACGTACCCCAAGAGACGTCTGCTGACCAGTTCACCGACTGTGTGGCCAACCTAACCGCTGATAATGGCCTGGGTTTCTCTGATGCCGATCTGACAGCAAAGGGGAAGAACCATAATGATGCCCTGCATGTTTCCATTGAATGCAGGGGCACTACTCTTGCTCATGTGCTGGTTGACACATGTTCTTCATTAAACGTGCTGCCCAAGAAGGCTCTGGATAGGCTGGATTGTGAGGGTCTAGAGCTCAAACCAACTCACATTGTTGTCCGGGCCTTTGACGGGTCCAAAAGAATGGTACATGGTGAGGTGGACATCCCAATCAGGGTTGGGTCACAGGTATTTGATTCAAAATTCTATGTGATGGACATCCATCCGTCCTATTCTTGTTTGCTGGGTCGCCCGTGGATCCACAAGGCTGGAGCTGTGACCTCCACATTGCATCAGAAGCTCAAGTACCCGGTCAGGGGGAAGATCGTAACAGTGCAAGGGGAAGAGGAGTACATGGTCAGCCACCTCAACTCCTTCAGATACGTAGAAATGGATGGGGAGTTCATTGAAACCCCCTTTCAACATTTTGAGGAAGTGCCACAAACCCTGGCAGCAGCAGAAGCAGATGAAGAGGTTTCCCCTATGAAGATGGCCTCCTTAAAGGACGCCCGGGCTGTGATCGAAAAAGGTGAATGTGCAAACTGGGGCAAGCTCCCTGATCTTACTCCTAAGACTAACAAGTTTGGGCTGGGTTTCACCACAGAAGCTCAGAAAGCAGTGCGCAAGGCGAGAATTGGAAGACCTCCTGTGCTCATCACCCACTCAGAAGTGAATGCTATTGGAGAGGAAGTCAAAGTGGAAGAGTCAGAGTTCGATAGCTGGATCTACCCGACGACCGACGGTGGATTGACCAATTGGACTGCTAAAGATTTTACACCCATAACTTTTGTTCCCCAGTAATGAATTTCTTTGTTTTTGATTTGTAATGAACAATAATTTGAGACTATATGGCCCGGTGTCTTACCCGGGGCACCGTGGTTTTTATTTATGAGGGCTTTTGTTTGTCACTGTCATATATCATGAATAAAAGCATTGGACGTTTTTCACATTTCAAATTTTGCGCTCCTTTTCTTTCCTTTCTTTACATATTGCAAAACAGCTGTATTTACACACACACACTCACTCATACAGGTTTCAATCCACTCTGGATCTCACTGGTAACGACTCTGCTACTGCCAGTTACGACTTCGAAAATCCGATCAACTTAGCCGAAGACGAAGGTGAAGATGATTGCGAAGTGCCTGGTGAACTTGCAAGACTGTTACAACAGGAAGAGAGGGCAATTCAACCCCATGAAGAGCCAGTGGAAATAATAAACTTGGGTACTGAGGAAGACAAGAAAGAGGTGAAGATTGGTGCCAACCTAGAACTCAGCGTGAAGCAACGGTTGACTCAGATGCTGCATGACTATAAGGAAATCTTTGCCTGGTCCTACGAAGATATGCCCGGATTAGATACCGACATTGTGGTCCATCACTTACCAACTAAAGAAGATTGCCCTCCGGTTAAGCAAAAGGTCCGCCGTATGCGTCCAGAGATGTCTGAGAAGATTAAAGCCGAGGTTATGAAGCAGTTCGATGCCGGGTTTCTTGCAGTGACTTCCTACCCTCAGTGGGTTGCTAATGTGGTGCCGGTACCTAAGAAGGACGGAAAGGTCAGAATGTGTGTCGATTACAGGGATCTGAACAGGGCCAGCCCCAAGGATGACTTCCCTCTACCTCACATTGATGTCCTTGTTGATAATACAGCTCAGCATAAAGTGTTCTCTTTCATGGATGGCTTTTCAGGTTATAATCAGATTAAGATGGCACCTGAAGACATGGAAAAGACTACATTTGTCACTCAGTGGGGCACCTTCTGTTACAAGGTCATGCCGTTCGGGTTGAAGAACGCTGGGGCAACCTACCAACGTGCTATGGTGGCCTTATTTCATGACATGATCCATCACGAGATAGAGGTGTATGTGGACGACATGATCGCTAGATCCCAGACTGAGGAAGAGCACCTAGATCATCTGCAGAAATTGTTTGACCGGTTGAAACTGTACAAACTAAGATTGAACCCTAACAAGTGCACCTTCGGGGTAAGATCTGGGAAGTTGCTAGGCTTCGTGGTCAGTGATAAAGGAATTCAAGTGGACCCTGCTAAGGTCAAAGCCATTCAAGAGATGCCAGTTCCTAAGACAGAGAAGGAAGTCAGAGGCTTTCTAGGACGTCTGAATTACATTGCTCGGTTCATCTCACACTTAACTGCTACCTGTGAACCAATCTTCAAGCTGCTGAAGAAAGATCAGGTAGTACGTTGGAATGATGAATGTCAGGCTGCTTTTGACAGAATCAAAGAATATCTCCAAGAACCACCCATCCTTATGCCACCAGTTGAAGGGAGACCTTTGATACTTTACCTGACAGTGCTTGATAATGCAATGGGGTGTGTGCTGGGGCAGCATGATGAGTCTGGCCGAAAAGAGCATGCCATTTATTACCTTAGCAAAAAGTTTACCGACTGTGAGACCCGATACTCACTGCTTGAGAAAACTTGCTGCGCTTTGGTATGGGCTGCTCGCCGGCTGAGACAGTACATGCTGACTCACACTACCTTGTTGATTTCAAAAATGGATCCTATAAAGTACATATTCGAAAAGCCTGCTCTGTCTGGGAGAATTGCAAGATGGCAGATGATCTTGACGGAATACGACATTCAGTACACGACCCAAAAAGCCATCAAGGGAAGTGTATTGGCAGACCACTTAGCACATCAAGCTGTGGATGACTACCAATCAATGAACTTCGAGTTTCCAGATGAAAGCATTATGATAGTAACTGACTGTGAAATACCTGGACCGGATGAAGGACCTGAACCAGGATCCCGATGGTCTATGCATTTTGACGGAGCATCCAACGTTTTGGGAAATGGCATTGGCGCCATCATTATATCTCCACAAGGTACTCATACTCCACTCACCGCCCGGCTGTGTTTCAACTGTACCAACAACATGGCGGAGTATGAAGCGTGTATCATGGGTCTTCAAGCGGCGATCGACCTGAGGATCAAATTTCTGAGTGTCTTCGGAGATTCCGCTCTTGTGATCAATCAGATCAAAGGAGAGTGGGATACGAAACACCCAAACTTGATCCCTTACAGAGAATGTGTGTTGGCCCTGATCCCCCACTTCACAGAGATAACATTTGAGCACTTTCCAAGAGAAGAGAATCAGTTGGCGGACGCGTTAGCTACCATGTCTTCAATGTTCAAGGTCAAATGGGACAACGAGGATCCCCGGATCATCATCTGGAAACTGGACGAACCGGCATACTGTTGTGATCTCGAAACCGAATTGGTGACTGAGAAGCCTTGGTACCACGAAGTGAAGAGATACCTAGAAGCTCAGGAATACCCTGAAGGAGCATCTGTCAATGATAAGAAATTCCTGAGGAGGTTTGCAGCCAAGTTCTTTCTTAGCAACGGCATTTTGTACAAGCGAAACCAGGATTCAACCCTACTGCGTTGTGTAGATAAGACTGAAGCAGAAAGAATCATGGAAGAGCTGCATGAAGGGACCTTTGGTACGCACTCCAGTGGACATACTATGGCTAAGAGAATCCTACGGGCAGGATATTACTGGTCTACAATGGAAGCTGACTGTTACCAACATTCCAGGACATGCCACAAATGCCAGATTTATGCAGATAAAGTGCATGTTCCTCCGGTTCCCCTGAATGTTCTGACTGCACCTTGGCCGTTTGCAATGTGGGGCATAGACATGATCGGCGAGATAAAACCTACGGCATCCAATGGACATCGCTTCATCCTAGTGGCGATTGATTATTTTACGAAGTGGGTTGAAGCAGCATCCTATGCTACGGTAACCAAGACTGTTGTGGCACGGTTCATTCGGCAAAACCTGATCTGTCGGTACGGTGTCCCTGAGCGGATTATTACAGATAACGGTACCAATCTGAACAATAAGATGATCGCTGAGCTCTGCGAACAGTTCAAGATACAGCACCACAATTCTTCTCCTTACAGACCGAAGATGAATGGGGTTGTAGAAGCAGCTAATAAAAACATCAAGAAGATCGTGCAGAAGATGACAGTAACGTATAAAGATTGGCACGAGATGTTACCGTTCGCTCTGCATGGGTATCGTACCTCAGCTAGGACGTCAACCGGGGCAACTCCTTTCTCTCTGGTTTATGGCATGGAGGCAGTCTTGCCGATCGAAGTACAAATTCCCTCTCTCCGGATAATGAAGGATGCAAATCTGAATGAAGATGATTGGATCCATACACGACTTGATCAGCTCAACCTTATTGACGAAAAGAGACTTGCTGCTATCTGTCATGGTCAGACGTATCAGAAACGAATGATCAGGGCATTTAACAAAAAGGTCAGACCACAGGAATATCGAGTCGGGGATCTGGTGATCAAGCAAATCATCCTTCCTCAGAGTGATCCAAGGGGCAAATGGACCCCTACGTACGAAGGGCCATTTGTGGTTAAGCATGTGTTCTCAGGAGGAGCAATGATATTAACCAACATGGATGGTGACGACCTTCCTCACCCCGCCAATGCAGACATAGTTAAAAAATACTACGCATGAAAAAAGACCCGCTAGGCTGACATGTCTAGGCAAAAATTAGGGCTTCCCGTCGAACCAAAAGGGTTCGGGTAAAATGAAGGGATGAAAATGAAAAATCTGTACACCCGGCAAGTCGAAAACCTGAAAAGGCGGCTTGGGCAAAAATGGGTATCCCGGTGGACTGAAAACCCGAAAGGGCAGTCCAGGCAAAAGTTAGGGATAAAAACGTAATACTATGTCTCATCAGATCACTTTGCATCCAGAATCCGGTATCTACATCAAGTTCAGACGGCATCGATCAGTCAGCTTCACCCTCAACCAAGGTCATCAAGTGATGAGACGCACGGAGTATAAAGGCAATAGCAGAGTTGAAACCCAGTGGATCATTCATCTTTCACACAGCTGTTTTATTTTCTTTTGTACAAAACTTGTATAAACTCTTTTGCTCGGCGACGTTTCTCTTACTAGGATGTCAGCCTCTTGTACACAAAACGCCTATTCACAGGCTATTCAAAATCAATACAAATATACTTTTCAGTTAAATGTGCCAACTGTGTTTTCTTTTTCTGTTTTGTTTTGCGAAGAACGTCCAAGGTTCAATTCATGATATATGCATTGACAATAATTTGCTAGCTCATAAATATTTGCATACGAAACAAAGAATTAATTGCAGGTGACACTAGAAACAGGGGCAATAAAGAGTTGTCTGAGCAGTCTAATTGTTCTATCCTCCAAGGTACCAAGGTAGGTTCAGCTAAAGAACCTAACCAGGCGTCTTAAATTCCCCAGAGAGTGAGACAGCAAGTCAGTGCATTCTTCCCCAAACAAAGTTAACAAGTCTCAAGGAAATTGAGTATCCTCCAGTAGATCCCAATATTCCCCAGCAGCATATATTCTTAACAAGCATCCCCGGCAGTCTTGGTCTAAAGATTGTTCCCCGGCGGCATACATCAACATTCAAAGGAATCACTTCCCCAGCATATCAAAACTTCCCCAGGAGAGTCCCATCCAAGTTCCCCAGGAAAGATGGAATTCATCTCCCCAAGCAGTAAGCTTATCCCCAGTAAATTCTGGAAGCTTATCCTTCACAGAACACGAACGCGTCGTCTGGCTTGATTTAAAGAGTTATTTCCTCAACAGGATATAACTGGGTTATCCTCAGCCAAAAGCCACGGAAAGGTCGTCGTCAACATAGTTCTTTCCTATCCCCAGCGAAGTCCATTAACACTTCCAACAACAAAGACATCCTCAGCAAATTACTGCTATCAACACTCAGCAAAGCATCTCTAGAGTATTGCTTCCCACAGAGTATTGCTTCCCAGCATGATCGCTAGAGTATCTTTTCTCCCCGCAGAATCTTCCATTCGCCAAGTTTATCCCGCAACGGAGTCATCTTCTCCCACCGGTATCCTTGCAGTTATCATCCCCAGCGGAAGCAAAATCTATTCTTCGACATCAGCCCAGGATACGACTTCCCGGCACCCGTCAAGGATTCACTTTCCTAGACAAAAACATACAAGTCATAAAATATCACATACATCATTATAGCATGCATAACGCACTGCATCATACAAATCTCATTTATGTTGAGAACATCATTGCTTGATCCATATCATGCATTGCATATGACTGACTTTTACCTTTCAGGAAAGATCCAGTTAAGTTCTCAAGCTACATTTCAAGACCTAGGCCGGTTCAGTTAAATCGTCCCAAGATTTTCCTGATGCTTATCCAGTCAAAGGCCTTCTCTGGTTCAGTCAGATCGACCCTAAGATCTCCCTGATGCTTATCCAGTTGAAGACATTTCAAGACCTAGACCGGTTCAGTTAAATCGTCCCAAGATTTTCCTGATGCTTATCCAGTCAAAGGCCTTCTCTGGTTCAGTCAGATCGACCCTAAGATCTCCCTGATGCTTATCCAGTTGAAGACATTTCAAGACCTAGACCGGTTCAGTTAAATCGTCCCAAGATTTTCCTGATGCTTATCCAGTCAAAGGCCTTCTCTGGTTCAGTCAGATCGACCCTAAGATCTCCCTGATGCTTATCCAGTTGAAGACATTTCAAGACCTAGACCGGTTCAGTTAAATCGTCCCAGGATTTTCCTGATTCTTACCCAGTCAAAGGCCTCTCTGGTTCAGTCAGATCGACCCTAAGATCTCCCTGATGCTTATCCAGTTAAAGACATTTCAAGACCTAAACCGGTTCAGTTAAATCGACCCTAAGATTTTCCTGATTCTTACCCAGTCAAAGGCCTCTCTGGTTCAGTCAGATCGACCCTAGGATCTCCCTGATTCTTATCCCAGTAGAAGACACCCCCCAGATTTTTCTCAACGAGCGTTGTTGAAGTTAAAATCCCCCAGATTTTTCTCAACGAGCGTCGTTGAAATTAAAGTCACCAAGATTTTTCTCAACAAGCGTCGTTGAAGGTAAAGTCACCCAAGATGTTTTTCTCAACAAACGTTGTTGAAGTTAAAGTCGCCCAAGGTTCTCTTACCATTCATGCTAAGGTAGTAATCATCCCTGGATCTTTCGTCGCCGTTTGAAGCTCCAGACTCAGCTCCTGTAACCAGTCAGGACACATCTATACCAGGCATCTAAACATCAGCTCCTGCAACGTGTCAGGTACTCATTTTCTGTTTTGCAGGTATGCAGGTTCTCGCCAAGGAATCTCTTGCGCAATCAAACATCCAGATGGCATCTATAAGCCCATTCCCCCATCATTGCTAACATGTGAGCGCAAATTTCTGGGCACTCTAGTGTCCAATCATCTTTTACCCTCGGATTACGAAAGGCACGTCAGCCAATCTGCATCCTCAGGTCTAAGAAGATTGAACAGGGGCAACTGTTATACCCCAAAATTTGCCCTCCCATATTCCTCAAGAAATTGCCAAGCCAAGCTACAAAATTCCCCAAGGGTTGTGCAGTGCAACAGTCTCCCATACAGTCAAAATTAGGGTTTTGTGTGCTGATCAAGAAAATGGAGTGTTCAAAAGCCCAATCAAGTCTCACAAAGATGGTCAAGTATCCTCATATCAAGTTTCAAGGCATTCAGCTCAAAATTGCACAGTCAAAACCCTAAATTGCACTACAGTCAACTGTAGGGGCAAAATGGTCATTTGACAGTCAAAAGTTCAAATTTTTGGTCAACATATCATTTTGAAGCCACAAACATCATTTGATCAATGCTTGATCATGATTCTCAAAATTTGGCTCAGAAATCATCAAAGATGCAAAAGTTGCTATATTTGGACAGTTGAAAAAGTCAACTGAAATTGACCAAGGCATAACTTTCACATGGATTATCAGAAAAATTCCATCCAAAGCTCATTTTGAAGAGAAAGACATTTCCTACAACTCATCTTCATACTTCAAGTCCAAGAAATGCTCTCACAAAAAGTTATCAATTTCAACATTATAGGTCATTTTCAAAAGTCAACAAAAAGGGACTTTAAGTCAAAGGCCATAACTTGATATTGGAAAATCAAAATGACATGGGACCAAAGGCATTGGTTAAAAGACTCAAAGACCTTTCCATAATGTCCAAGAACATGAGAAAATCTTAAAAATTGAGCAAGTTATGCCTTGTAGAAGTTGGGAAATTTTTGTGAAATGGCAAAAGTCAACTATCCTTGAAACTCCAATTTTTTACAAAAGGGCCCACTTTCTTCCATTTGATTCATCCTTGTCATGCCACACACGTGTCCCATGATTAATTTCAAGACCAAATATTGATTTTTCTATTTTATTTAATTTTTGATAATTTAATTCATTTTAAATCTTTAAAAATTCAAATAAAATTCAAAAACCAATGGAATAGTGTCATTTGAATTTGGACAACTTCCATATATCATGGGCCAACTCAAAAACTCAGGCTAGGGTTAAATTGCACACTAAGTCTTGGTCTTGGCTTAAAAGAAGGAAAAGTTTGTTAATGAAAAAACCCTAGGACTAGTTCTCTCATGGGCATGAATCAAGGTCAAATAACAAGCTAATTCTCTTCCATCATAAGCACTAAGTCAAACCCTAACCATAACACACCAAAGGCTGCGCTCAAAAGCTTATTGACAACTTGAAAAATTGGCCATATAACTCAATTCTGAAATCACTATTAGAGGGGGATTCAAGTCTTAAGATTGATTCTAATAGCTTCCTTGACAATCTCTGAACGTGTGCCAACCTCTAACATCAACCAAAGCGCAAAGAATTGGTGTAATGACTCGAAACTGGACAAATGAAAACTTGGAGTCGTGCATCATGATTTAAGCATTTTTCTTAAGTTTTATTTGTGGATTCATGATTGTTGTTTTGTTCTGATGCTAACCATGCCAATTAATTTCGTTTTTATGCCATGTATGTGATTTCGCCATTGACAACTGTTAGGGTTTTCAGAAGCTCAAATTTAGGGCTTTCATAACCGAGCAAAATTAGAACTCCAAATGATCACCAATGGAACCAGTGCTTGAAGACGAAGAGAATGGCACCCTCGCGCTCAATTTATGAACGTCGAGGGGCTAATCGTTATTTTCTTAAAACCTGTCTAAACCTACGTTTGCAAAACCGTTGCCTAAAGCCTTTGTTTACAGGGATGGTGGAGAAGACAACATCGTGGCAAGCCATGATTCGCTAGTTCAAATTTTCGCGCGCCCTCCACTAACGTGCTTGTTTTTCCTTTTATTATTTATTTGCCATAATATGTTAAAGCGCGTGTTGTAGCTCAGCTGGCAGGTGGATTCCTTTGCATTGTCCAAGACCTGGGTTCGAACCCCAGGTCTGTATAAATTTCAATAATATTTTTCAATACAAGATCTTGTGCAGCGCTAACGTCCAGGGCATACCATACACACTCAAAACTCATCGTCCACACGTCCCAGTAGATCAATCAAAGGGCTCAGATTCAAGGCACATGATACGCTATGGTCAACGCATTGGCACGTGAACTGAAAAGTCAAGTGGATTTCAATGTTAATGGGCCAGAATGCTAGGCCTTACCTCCAATTCTGGGGCTACCCCCCTGGTTTGATTTTCTTTTTATATTTCATTTTCTCAATTGTTATGTTATTTATTTATTTTGTTTGTTTTAATTAATTAATTATTTTTACAAAAATATGAAAAATATCATAAAAAATCAGAAAAAGGCAAAAAATATAATTTTTATTTTAATTACTTTTATAAATAAATTACATGTAATTATTTAGTTTAATTAGGTTTTTAACTTTAATTCCTTTTTAATAAAATCCAAAAATATAGAATTAGGTTAATTAATAATTTTTATACCTTTTTAATTTTCTTTTTTTTATCACAATATTATTTATTTATTTATTTTATTTTTATAATTAAATGTACATAAGCAAAAATTAGGGTTTAATTTAGATTAATATAACATTTTTACAATAAACTTAAAAAAAAAATAGAATTAGGGTTAGTCAATTATAATTAATTCCTTCCTTTTCTTTTTCTTTTAAATCTTAAAAAAACACAAAATACCAAAAACATTTAATACTTTCATTTTAATTCCTCATTAATTTGATATTTTGTAAAAGGGTCCAACGCCCGTCGCTTTAATTATTTTGTTTCGCGCATTTTACTTTGTCGCTTATTATAATTATGTACATGTCCCAAAGCCTTGTAATAATTTTATTTCTCGCACTTTTATTCGCTTTATTTATTTTTCAGTCAAATCGGGTCCGGTTTATTTTGGCGATGTGGACCCGCGCCATTTGTAATAGCCTTAGATTTATTTTTTCCGCAAATATTTAAACTGTTAAGAAGCATGAAAGAATGAATGACCATAATAAAATCAAGCGTAGAACACCAATAACATGAACAAGACAAATATCAATGAAAACAACACACGAACCGCACACACCACCCCTAGGGTACGCCTCACTGTTGCCTTTCGAAAGGTGATCGTCGAGTAGAGGACGTCTTAGTAAGTCCTCATGATCCGGGAACCTGGCATGAGGGTAGCTTCTAAGGTGTCTTCCCATTGCTCTGGTGATCACCACGTCCCTAAAACTCGAATTGACCCGAACCCCTCCAATGGTGGTGCTACCTACCTCTCAATGGTGGGATGGCACTACTTTAAAGGACATTTACACAGACGAATTCCTTAGGGTAGGTAGGTTCTCAAGGATACTTGCTCTAATTTCAAACAAATCAAAACATCTTTTCACCAACACATTTTCAAAAGCTTTCAAAAGCAAATTTTTCAAACACTCTGACGTACGAGTCGAACTGAAATTTTTCAAAGAAACTTTTAAACCCACATTGAAAAGCAAACAAACATTTTTGAAAACACATTGAGCAAGTATCTAAGAGCCCATGGATAACCATGGATAGAAAGGGTGCTAACACCTTCCCTTTCTATAACCTACCTCCCGAACCGAGAGCAATCTCTTTAAAGGAATTTTTCTGTGCTTTTGTCCTTTCCATTTGGAGAAAATAAAAGACGGTGGCGACTCTTGCTTCCGCGACATTTCGCGAACCAGCGTCAAACAGTCAGTTCCAGATCCACCGATCACAGCTGCCTCTACAGCCCCATTCATCTTCGGCCGGTAGGGAGAAGAATTGTGGTGCTGTATCTTGAATTGTTCACAGAGTTCAGTGATCATTTTGTTATTGAGATTGGTACCATTGTCCGTAATGATTCTTTCCGGGACGCCGTACCGACAGATCAGATTATGTCGGATGAAACGTGCCACGACGCTCTTGGTTACTGTGGCATAGGAAGCTGCCTCAACCCATTTCGTGAAGTAATCAATCGCCACCAAGATGAAGCGATGCCCATTGGATGCCGTCGGTCGGATCTCACCGATCATATCGATCCCCCACATTGCAAAAGGCCAAGGTGCCTTCAGGACGTTTAGAGGAACCGGCGGGATATGCACCTTGTCAGCATAGATCTGGCATTTATGGCAAGTTCGGGAGTGTTGGTAACAATCGGCTTCCATTGTGGACCAGAAATATCCTGCCCAAAGGATTTTCTTAGCCATGGTGTGTCCACTGGAATGTGTTTCGAATGTACCTTCATGCAGTTCTATCATGATCTTCTCTGCTTCAGCCTTGTCCACACAACGTAGTAGAGTTGAATCATGATTCCGTTTGTAGAGAATGCCGTTGCTGAGGAAGAATTTTGCAGCAAATCTTCTCATGAACTTCTTATCATTGACAGATGCACCTTCAGGGTATTCCTGAGCTTCTAAGTACCTCTTCACCTCATGATACCAGGGTTTTTCGGTCACCTTTTCGGCCTCGAGCTCGCAGCAGTATGCCGGTTCATCCAACTTCCAGATTATGATTCGGGGAGCCTCATTGTCCCATTTAACTTTGAACATTGAAGACATCGTAGCTAGGGCGTCTGCTAGCTGATTCTCCTCCCTAGGGAAGTGTTCGAAAGTTATCTCTTCAAAGTGGGGAAGCAAGGTCAACACATACTCCTTGTAAGGAATAAGATTCGGGTGTTTCGTATCCCACTCGCCTTTGATATGATTGATCACAAGAGCGGAATCTCCGAAGACACTTAGAAATTTGATCCTCAAGTCGATTGCAGCTCGTAAACCCATGATACATGCCTCATATTCTGCCATGTTGTTGGTGCAGTTGAAACATAATCGGGCGGTGAGTGGAGTATGAGTTCCTTTGGGGGATATGATTACAGCGCCGACGCTGTTACCCAAAGCATTGGAGGCTCCATTAAAATGCATAGACCATCGGGATCCCTCCTCAGGTCCTTCATCCGGTCCAGGTACTTCACAGTCAGTTACCACCATGATGTCTTCGTCCGGAAAATCAAAGTTCAATGATTGGTAATCATCCACAGGTTGGTGTGCCAAATGATCTGCCAGTACACTTCCCTTAATGGCTTTCTGAGTTGTATACTGGATGTCATATTCTGTCAAGATCATTTGCCATCTCGCTATTCTTCCAAACAGAGCGGGCTTTTCGAATATGTACTTGATGGGATCCATCTTCGAAATCAATAAAGTAGTGTGAGTCAGCATATACTGTCTCAGCCGGCGAGCAGCCCATACAAGAGCGCAGCAAGTTTTCTCAAGCAGTGAGTAACGAGACTCACAGTCGGTAAACTTTTTGCTCAAGTAATAAATAGCGTGCTCTTTTCGGCCAGACTCGTCATGCTGCCCCAGCACACACCCCATTGAATTATCAAGCACTGTCAAGTATAGTATCAGAGGTCTTCCTTCCACCGGGGGCATAAGAATGGGTGGCTCTTGGAGATATTCCTTTATCTTTTCAAAGGCGGCCTGACATTCATCATTCCAGCGTACTACTTGATATTTCTTCAGTAATTTGAAGATTGGCTCACAAGTAGCAGTCAGATGCGAGATGAATCGGGCAATGTAATTCAGTCGTCCTAGGAAACCTCTGACTTCTTTCTCTGTTTTTGGAGTCGGCATCTCTTGTATGGCTTTTACCTTGGCAGGGTCCACCTGGATACCCTTATCACTCACAATGAAACCTAACAACTTTCCGGACCTTACCCCAAAGGTGCATTTGTTGGGATTCAATCTTAGCTTGTACAACTTGAGTCGGTCAAATAACTTTCTCAGATGGTCAAGGTGCTCCTCCTCAGTTTGAGACCTTGCGATCATGTCATCAACGTATACCTCAATCTCATGATGGATCATATCATGAAATAAAGCAACCATGGCACGTTGATAGGTTGCCCCAGCATTTTTCAATCCGAACGGCATGACCTTATAGCAGAAGGTGCCCCACTGAGTTACAAAGGTAGTCTTCTCCATATCTTCTGGAGCCATCTTGATCTGATTATACCCTGAAAAACCATCCATGAAGGAGAACACCTTGTGTTGAGCTGTATTGTCGACAAGGACATCAATGTGAGGTAGGGGGAAGTCATCTTTGGGGCTGGCCCTGTTCAGATCCCTGTAGTCAACACACATTCTGACTTTACCGTCCTTCTTCGGTACTGGCACCACATTGGCAACCCACTGAGGGTAAGAAGTTACTGCAAGGAACCCGACATCGAACTGTTTCATAACCTCGGCCTTGATCTTTTCAGACATCTCTGGACGCATCCGTCGGACTTTTTGCTTTACCGGAGGGAAATCTTCCTTGGTTGGCAGGTGGTGAACTACAATGTCGGCATCCAAACCAGGCATATCTTCATAGGACCAAGCAAAAATCTTCATGTAGTCTTGTAGCATCTGGATCAATCGTTGCTTCACGCTGAGCTCTAGATTGGCACCAATCTTGACCTCTTTCCTATTTGTCTCAGTACCCAAGTTAATTGTCTCTACCGGCTCTTCATGTGGTTGAATAGCTCTCTCTTCCTGGAGTAGCAGTCTTGCGAGTTCACCAGGCACTTCGCAATCATCTTCACCTTCGTCTTCGGCCAAGTTGATCGGATTTTCGAAGTCATAACTGGCGGTAGCAGAGCTGTTACCAGTGAGATCCAGAGTGGATTGAAACCTGTATAAGTGAGTGTGTGTGAATATAGCTATTTTGCAATATATATAACACAGGAAGGAAAAAGAGCACAAGATTTGAAATGCAACAAACGTCCAATGTTTTGATTGATGATATATGAAAATGTCATACAAAAAGCCCTCACAAATGGAGCTACGATGTCCCGGGTAAGACACCGAGCCAACAAAGTTTTAACATATTGTTTGTTACAAATTGGAAATCAAAAGAAATCAATTACTGCGTGACAAATGTGATAGGGGTAAAATCCTTTGCCGTCCAGTTGCTTGGTCCGTCGCTGGTGGTCGGGTAGATCCAACTGTCAAATTCTGCTTCCTCTACATCCTCCTCGATAGCATTCACCCTTGAGCTGGAGATAAACACCGGAGCCTTTCTGATCTTTTCCTTGCGCACAGCCCTCTGAGTCTCTGCAGTAAAGCCCAGCCCAAACTTGTCGTTCTTCTGAGTGAAGTCAGGAAGCTGACCCCAGTTTGCGCAATTGCCTTTCTGAACCACAGCCCGGGCATCCCTTAGGGAAGCCATCTTCAAGGAAACATTCTCTTCGACCGCTGTCTCTGCTGCTGCTGAAATTGGATGTACTTCCTCGAAATGCTGAAAGGGGGTTTCAATAAACTCCCCATCCATCTCAATGTATCTGAAGGAATTCAAATGGCTCACCATGTACTCCTCTTCTCCTTGCACAGTGACGATCTTCCCCCTGACGGGATACTTCAGTTTCTGGTGCAAGGTGGAGGTCACTGCCCCAGCTTTATGGATCCAAGGTCGACCCAGTAGACAAGAGTACGATGGACGTATATCCATCACATAAAAAGTAGAGTCAAACACTTGAGAGCCCACACGAATAGGGATGTCAACCTCTCCATGAACCATCCTTTTTGAACCGTCAAAGGCCCTGACGATGATATTGCTGGGTTTCAATTCCAGGCCTTCATAATCCAGACGATCTAAAGCCTTTTTCGGTAGAACATTCAAGGAAGAACCAGTATCCACCAATACATGCGCCAGAGTAGTGCCCCTGCATTCGATAGAGACATGCAGGGCATCATTGTGGTCTCTTCCTTTCGCGGTCAGGTCAGCATCTGAAAAACCCAAGCCATTGTCTGCTGTCAGATTCGTTATGCAATCAGTGAACTGGACTGCAGACGTTTCCTGCGGCACATGGGCCGTCTTGAGAAATGAGATCAAGGCCTTAGCATGGGCCTAGGAGCATAGCAATAAGGAGAGCAGGGAGATCTTGGAGGGCGTATGCCCCAGCTGCTCGACAACATTGAAATCACTTTTCTTTATTATTTTCAGAATCTCCTCCATTTCTTGTCGGGAGGCCTCAGCGTTTATGGGTGATGGTGCCTCCATCCGGGCAGGCTCTTCTTCAATCCCTTTGCCCCGAGCATTTGATGACTCGGCAGCAGGGGAAACAACTTGATCAGCAGCAGGGACAGGTAAACTTGTAGGTTTTATAAGGAGGGGTTTTCGAGTAGCGGGTGGTGCAATGTCAGGCGAGAAGAGCCTGCCACTGCGGGTGACCTTGGCTGGACCAGTGATATCGCAGATACTGGCGTCAGTGTTGAATTCTTGTTTGATTCCATTCACATATACGTCTGCCCCATAATGCCAGGGGACAGCTTTATCAGACACATAGGGGAGAGGCCCCGGAACAGTAATAACCACAGGTGCAACAGTCATGATCTGAACAGGCTTCTTCGGGAGAGTCTTGATTGGATTATTGAAGATGGTAACCACGGAAACTTCTTTTATTGGAACCACTTGAACAACAGACTTCTGAAACAAAATCTCCTTACTATCCATTAGGCTTTGGATACCTAACTTTAGCAAGGGACAACCAGATAGGGAAACCGCACAGAACAGGCAACCTTCACTGCAACCCGGAAATAAACCGGCCCGCAGTAGGTTCTTCTTGACAGTCTTCAGAGGGGTAACAACTTCATTTATCGAAACAGCATACAAATCTTCCTCAATGGCATTTACTCTATGCTGGGGCATAGGAGCAGTTACGACATTTGGTCTCTCCGGCGCTTCAAACTGAATTTCCTTTGCGTCGATCAGATCTTGCACTTTGTTTCTCAAGGCCCAGCAATCATCAGTAGTGTGCCCGGGACTATCAGAATGATAAGCACACCGGGCATTTGGGTTATACTTAGGAGACGCAGTGTTGACTACCTTAGGAGCTTCTTTGAGGGTCACCAGGTTGGTGGATAACAGTTGGGGTAAAATTTGAGACAAGGTCATACTCAGTCGGGTATACTGCCTCTTGGGCCTTTCGCTTCTTTGTTGATTGTACTGCTGAGGAGCAGCAACAGGTTTTGAGATGACCAAAGCATTGACGGCTTGGCGATTTTCGGGCTTGACTTGTCTTCTAGGACCATAGACGGCACTTGCTTCTTTTTTAAACGGCCTCTTCTCAGCACTCGTAGAGGCAGCCTTTTGTATCTTGCCTGACCTGATGCCAGCTTCAATCCTTTCTCCTGTCAATATCAAATCTGTAAACCCAGCGGAGGAGTTACCAACCAAATGATTGAAAAACGGACCAGACAACGTCCCTAGAAACATATCAACCAGCTCCCGATCAGTCAATGGAGGCTGCACCCTGCCAGCCAAATCTCTCCATTTTTTAGCGTACTCTTTGAACCCTTCACCCGTTCCTAGAGACATACCCTGAAGTTGGGTACGCGTAGGTGCGAGATCAAAATTGTATTGGTATTGTCTGTAGAATGCGGTTGCCAAATCTTCCCAGTGTAGGATGCTAGTTCCATCCAATTGGTAGAACCATTCAAGCTGTGACCCCGAGAGACTATCTTGGAAGAAGTGAATCCAGAGGTTCTTATCCGCCGTGTAAGGTTGGATTTTTCTTACATACGACCTCAGATGCAGCTTTGGGCAGGAGATCCCATCATACTTGGCGAAGGCAGGCGCTTTAAACTTGTGTGGAATTACTACCCCAGAGGATAACCCCAAATCTCCGAAATCCAACCCTGGCACATTCTGAATTTCCATGGCGCTCAAGCGGTCCTCCAATCGCTTGTATCTGTCAGCAGCAGGTGGGTATTGTTCGGCGTTATAGTCTGTCTCGTTGTCGGAGACTGCGGGACTAGGAGCTCCTCCCCCTTGGGGACTGTTTTTCTCAGCAGAAGAAGTGGTTGGATCAGCTTCATTATGGAGTGTGTTCCCAAATCTGCGTCCGGCGTTGAACAATGCAGTCCTCTTTTTCTTCTTCTTCTTCAGGAGTAGAGTCTTCAACTCTTGCTGACCTTGGGCTAGGCTTAGGACCATCTCTTGAAACTGTGCACTTTGGGCCTGAAGGGCCTTGATTGCTTGCTCACTGGATGAGTCTGGATTCATGATGACTGACTGTTCCAAATAAACAGCGAAGAAGATTAAGCAACCTGTAGAAAAAAATGGGTACCTGTTATGCACATGATGCATGAGATGCTATCTATGCAATGCATTCAAGGGTTTTGGAAATTCACAATTGTTGTAGACAAAAATAACGCACGTCATAAGAAAAGATTTGTTAGTACATAAGTGCCCCATGGGCCAAAAATTACAAAATAATTTCTCAGGGTAGAAAGACATTGTGCATCCTTTTTGGTGCGATGTAGGTATTGAGGACCTCTTGCTCATGGAGTCGGCGGGTAAGCTCTAGGACCTTCTTCTCACTGGCGTAGAAGCTAGCCTCAAAAGTATTACGTTCCTCCTTGAGCTGAATCTAGCTTTTCTGCATCTCCTCCCACGATGTAGGCATGTCTGGATGTAGGATGGTGTAGGGAACCTCTCCTTCATTGACGGGCTCTTTAATCACAGGGAGAATATGAGGATAAGGCATCATCAACCTTTGGGCCCGGGCTCGTACCCATTTGAGATAAGGTTCAAGAGGGATGGAGTTCTTGTGTCCCAAAGTCCTGCTATCAACCTTGTCGAGTTTTCCCCAAGCTCTGATGAATCTTTGGCGAAGTCCTTGCGCATCGTTGTCGAAGTCAAAAACTAAGCTAGGAATCAACATATCATGAGGGCCATCCCTCCGGGCATATCCAAATTGCCTTAAAGCTAGGCAAGGATTGTAGGTGATACCCCCTCTAATTCCAAGTAAAGGAACATTAGGAAATTCTCCGCAACGATCGACAATGATGATATTTTCTCTGGACCGAGAACACCAATGCACATCCGAATGAGTAAGAGCCATCAATCGTTGGGACCACCTTGTACCTTGATCATTCTTCAAGACAGATTGTGGAAGGTGCGAAATAAACCACCTTGCAAGGAGGGGAGTACAGCACATGAGAACACCCCTCTTTCTCATTGTTCGTGTGTAAAATGAGTGAAGGATGTCCCCAAGCAATGTTGGTATTGGATTTCTGGATAAGAAGATTTTGACAGCATTGACATCTACCAATTGGTCAGGATTTGGGAACAAGACCAACCCATAGATGAGGAGTGTCACAATCTCTTCAAAGGCTTGTAGGTCCAACGAGTTCCAACATTCTTGTGCCTTCTCAAACAAGAACTTGGCTAAGAATCCTTTGACGCCGCTTCTGGTTTCCCAATGCCCCTTGATGTCGGATGGTTGTAGATGTAATGCTCGAGCAACATCTTCCGGCTTTGGTTCCTTTTCCGTACCGTTGAAGGGTAGTTGATTAAGGATAGGAATTCTCAGGAGTTGAGAAAACTCCTCCAGAGTGGGTACCAACTGATAATCGGGGAAAGTGAAACAGTGGTGAAGAGGGTCAAAGAACTGGAATAGCACTTTCATCATGTCTTCTTCAATGTTGGTGTTGACTAGGCTGAGCAGTCTACCATGTCTTTCACTGAAGGATGAATTTTCCGGAATTCTTGAGGTGAGCTCCTTGAGTTGAGGGGAGATTCTCACAAGGCTGACTTGAATGGTATTTCTGCGAGGAATCTCCATGTCCTGCAAAACAAGAACAAAGATGAAGATCCAAAACCCTTGAAATGGTTAGTAAATGCATATGATGCTTCATGATGTTTATGATGTATGCACAAAACATATGTACAAGCAAATCACACCAAACCCTAGTTTCAGGCTGGCATGGGGTTTCATAGGTAAGTACCCTCTTGAGTGTAGTTGGCTTAAAAACCTGTCCTATAAATAGTAACCGGGTTCTAAGGAGCTCAATATCATTGGATTGTTTTCAATGTTCATTGTTTCGGTTTAGCCACTTAACTAGCGACCAAAATATTCCAAGAAAACAACCCTCAATGAGTGTAGTATCGAGTATCTACCAACTTCGGACTGCACCAAAGCCGGTTATCTCACTACCCCTAATGAAAGGCCAAGATGGTCAAGTAAGGTTCTAGGTCATTAGTGCTTAGTGACATCACTCAGCAGCCCCGTACTCTCCTTGATTGAACTCAAGGGTTACCGGTACTCACAAATATGTCGCACTAATATAGCTATTGCTTAGACCGTGTCGGTATACCCCGCACAGTTTCCACAACGTATTGCTATCTATGAATGTTTCCCAAAATCCGGGTGGAGGATTGTAAACCCAAACAATAGAGCCAAAGCATAAAGCAAGCAAATCAAACAATTAGTCATGCAAGAGGGTGATCTAAGCCCTAAGGTTACTCCACTTTTAAAATGGTAAATCCCCAGCAGAGTCTCCAGTTCTGTGATACGGTGGGAGAACTGACTTGAGGTTTTGCGTTTGTTTTCGCAAATGTGCGGTTGAGCAAGAGTCGCCACCGACTTTTTATTTTATCCTAAGGAAAGGTTTAAAAAGCACAGCAAAAACCTTTGAGATGTTTTCTTGGGTTCGGGGAGTAGATTATAGAAAGGGAAGGTATTAGCACCCTTTCTATCCATGGTTATCCATGGGCTCTTAGTTACTTGCTTAGATCACTTGCCTTTTTCAATTGTTTGAAATGGTGTTTGTGTGTGTGGGTTTGAAAATGTTTTGAAAAGAGGCCGATGTGATGGCAACCTTTGTAATGATCCATGTTGGGATGTATACAAAGGTGTATGTCTTTTGAAAAGGTTTTCATTTGTTTTTGAAAGTTGTTTTTTTTTTTTGAAAGTGTTGTGAGGTGTGGTTTAAAAACAGGCAAGTGTTTTTATTTTGCAAGTTGACAAGTACTTAAGAGCGATCTACCCTAAAGTTCTCAAAGGTTTTGTTATGTTTTTAACCCTTTTAACAATTTTGTTCCACCATTGTATTTGGCGGACAATCTTGTGTTAGGATGTGAAAGGGACGGGCGCGGGTCATCGTTTAGACCATGAATGCAATGGTGCCAAGTGTCTTTGGCAATTTTCTTTGAAGGGACTATGATCATTCCGTTTTAGGCAACATTCGAAAGCGTCATCGAGGGACTTATGATCATTTGATTTTGTTTTGCCAAAGATACTCGACGTGCAAGCATGGTCCATTTTGGAAGGCAACAAGTGGATATAACCCTAGGGGTGTTAGTGTGCAAGTGTGTTTTATTGCATACAAGAGTTTTTCTTTGAATTAGGTTTTTCTATTTCGTTGATTTTATCTTGTCATACACGTCCTAATTACTAGCAATAAGAAGCGGAAATGTAAAATTCTACGCTATTACAACAATTAGGGGAGGGGGATACACATTTGTACATGGGGGGTTCAACGAGAAAAATAGACAAAAAATAAAATAGCGAAAAACAAGATATGTAGAGAGAGAGAGGGAGCCCGCGCGCTGTTGGGAGGCCATCAGAAGTTCTGACCCAGATCCGCTGTCAGATGATCAACCTGTTGGTGAAACTGGATGAGTCAGAACTTCTGACTCTAGAACCTGCAAAACAGAACCTTGTTAGTGGGGAAACCAGAAGTTCTGATTTCCCTGCGCTGCAAGACAGAAGTTTGTTAGTGGAGAAACCAGAAGTTCTGATTCTGCTGAAAAGGCAATAACTCTCAGAGATTCTGATGTCATTGACAGCAAAATAGGCTTCGGATGTGCTAACGTCAAAGTCAGCACTTGGCTTTTTCCTGTACTAATCAGAACATCTGCAATCCTGTTGTTACTCCACAAAACAGGAAACATATTTGGAACAGATCCAGCAAAATAGCAAAAATGTTTCAGAGGTCAGAATCACCAAGGTCACAGGCAAGTCCTATACTGGCTCAGAACGTTCTGAGGTATGAGAATCCTCAGAACATAAACAGCAATGACATGAATATTTACATTATGTCACTTGAATATGCACAGCTGATGATGCTTAACAGTGTGGTGAGGGTCAGCAGGTGCTTACCTGACTGTCTGGAAGATGGTGGGTGAAAGTTAACTTTTGGTTCTGGTGGTGTTCTGGACAGATTTGGAAAAGGGGAAGTGAAGGTGTATACGTGTATAGGGTCAGAAGTTTGGAAAGAACGTTTTTGGTTTACAGAAAAGAGCTGGATGTTTGATGAAGTTGAAGGTAAGAAACTTAAAGTTATGAAACAAAGCTGGAGATTTTGGCAGAGTTTCAGAATGTTATGTTGCTAGGAGTTTCGTTTCTCTCTTAGAAGTTTTTCTGTTTCTTTTCTTGAACGTCTTTTGCAGTGATGAAAGCTCTCTATTTATAGGCAAAGTTCTTGTGGATGCCTTGAACATTTAAGGCGCCAACAGAGTTTGAACTTGTTCTTTGACAGAAATTCCTGGGAAGTTGTGATAACAGCTATCTTTCAGCCTAGGTAGCAGCAGCAGGCGTAGATTGGGGGAAGTGACCTCTGAAGTGGGCGGTGGCGTGAAGACCCATGCCAGAATCTGTGCAAAAGCATTTTCCAAGCCACATGTGAATGCTCAGGAGTGGTTGGAAGCATTAATGGTGACAAGACCTGTCAATACCAACATTCTGGTAAGGGAAACCAGCGTTGAATCAGCAGCGTAAACCATGCTCTGGCCTTGGCTATCTGTTGTCTTAGAAAACTCTGGAGATTCTCCTGGTTTTCTGGTACGTTCCTTGGATCTACTCCTGGACAATCTGGACTTAGAGATTCTGTATCAATGTGACACCTATCCTTCTGACCTTTCATCTTCTGATTTCAACCTGTTCTGAAGGAGCCTTCATACTTTCCTGTTTCTCTTGCATTCCTTTAGCAAGTTCTGACTGAGCTTGTGTAACTGCTGAAGGGGTATGTTCTGTTTGAGACTTACACTTTGAACCACGTTTACAACTTCTGATTGAACTGATGTAGCTGCTGAAGAGCCAACTTCTGACCACGCTGAGCCAAGCTTGCAACTTCTGACCGTCTTCATCTGGAATGGGTCCAGAAGTTCTGAAGCGCTGATTTTTCTAAAAACACTTATTTTAAAGAAGCACTTAGAATTTGATTTTCCTCAAGATGAAAGCGTTGTTTCCGGAGTTTGTGAGATCATCTTGCTCGTGTGAGTGACTTGCTTGGGCGAAAGGATAACTCAGGACTTGGATTTGTTTCAGGGGACTTTGAAAAATCTAAGAGGGTTTCCTGAAGAAAGGGAGGGCGAATTTTGGGGTACAACACAGGCCTTCACAAAATCCGCCAATACAGGCCATCACAGAGTATGCAAATGTATATGACTCAATGAATGCACCATCACATACTAACAACAATCACCATTCATCGCAAGGCATAAGCCCACATCACCATTATTACCAGTAAATAGAGGTAATTCATCATCATCTAAAATCTCTGCAACTTCACATTATCAACAAGAATTCACAGAGACAATCACAACAACATAATATCTCAACATTGGCCATAGGCCTACAACATAATATTTCCTATAAATAGAGGCAATTCAACCAAATTCATCATCACCTACAATTTCAAATTTTTCAGCAAGGTATACAACACAATTCCATAAACCGGAACCATTCAACTTAATTCGACTTCACCTGCAAATCAACTTTATTCTACATAATTCTAACAAAACAAACCAACTAAAAATACCCAAATGTATATACGACTCACTCCGATAATTTTAACTAATTCCGGTTAACTACTTTTACCGCATAAATCTACAAATTCGGATAATATGTATTATTTTATATACTGTTATTACTATTATTTATTTATACTGCTACTAATCAATTTATTCTACTAAATTATGCTACCTCTGTTATTTAGCTTACTGCTATTATTGGTCTCCGTCCAAACTACTTGTTTGTTATCTACAACTTCTATTACTACAACTTCCTGCTAGTGACAAATATTAGTTATAAACCAAAACTAATTTCAACGTATTCCTCCTGTTACTAAAATTCTCCATTATAATTTCTTTATGATAATTTTCAATTTCTACATCTACTAATACTTCCTAACAATGCTCAGTTAAATTAGTCCATACACTATTATTTCTGCTACTCATATATATACATCCTGCTCTTCATTTGACTAAAGCATTACAATTTATTCCTGCAACTTCTTTAATCCAATCTGATACTAAATTATTTTACTAATTATATTAACTTATTAATAATATAAGATATGACATAGTCTTTCCATCACGCCTATATGTTCTTTCGAGTCTCATCTCAAGACAACAACTCAATAATAACCATAACAACATCATAACAGAAATATGATTTAAATAAATTGCAGAACAACTTCATCAACACATTATGAACATTCACTGACAACTAAAATTGCAGGACTAATAATCTTCACAGAATCACAATACAACCGAATCGACAACAATTCATGACACAAATTTATACAACCCAACTCCACATACAGTTTATCGTATATACCCGGTTATAAAGATTGAACTCCACCCTTACCTGGTTTGGATTGAAGGTAACTCTAAGGGTTTCCGATTGAATCTCCTTTTGGCCGCTTGGTGTAACTTCCACGTATCCCTCTTCTTCTCCTCAAAACCCTTATTTTTCTCTTCTCTGCAACTTCTCTTGTACCAAAACCTTCCAAGATTTTTTTTCTCTAGATCATAATCAAAGCTGAAAATTTTCTCAAATATGCAGCTACAGTGCGATGATGATATCGCTTAACTCAGACCTTATTTTAAAGATCCAAACGGTCAAAAGTTAGATGTAGGTGTTTCGAACCTACCCTCAAAATATGAGTATGATCCAATGGTTAACGAATCGGGGATTTCCGATTTAGTGAGACTGCTCCAATAAAAACGGGAATGAGTTTCTCCCATCTATTCTCTCACTTTTTCTCAATTAACCTAATTCCTTTTATATCCACTTAGCCTTGTAATTCTAGTAATTGTTATTGGGCCAATATCCACACTCTTATATTTACTACATGACATCACTTAAATAAGTCCAACAATTAATCTTATAATGTCCAATATATTTAATATTATTAAACCACCATTTAATCAAATAATATCACAGAGCAATTTAACAATAATTCACAACATTGCTCAACTCCAACTAATAATTTTAATTAAATAATTAATTAATTTATCGGAGCGTTACAGGAGAGCTTTGAAGTCGAGAAAACTTACTTCGTATTTTGTTGGTTCGTATCAGATATTAGAGAAGATAGGTGAGGTGGCTTATCAGATTACTTTGCCACTGTCACTCTCGAATTTACATGATGTATTTCACGTGTCTCAATTGAGAAAGCATATTCCATATCTTTCGCATGTGATTCAAATGGATGATATACAAGTGAGAGATAACTTGACTTTTGAGGCATTACCATTGTAAATAGAAGGTCGGGAAGTGAAGCAATTGTGAGGCAAGGACATTTCCTTAGTGAAGGTATTATGGGGCGGACTAGCTGGTGAAAGTTGGACTTGGGAATGCGAGGATCAGATGAGAGAGTCTTATCCGATGTTGTTTTCGTTAGGTAATTTTTGAGGGAGAAAATTCTTTTAAGGGGGGAGAGTTGTAACACCCTGAATTATATATTAATTATTTAATTGATTAATTTAGCATGATTATATGAGTCAGCGTGAAGTGTTTGATGTCTTGATGATTATATGTGATTATTTATAGTGATTTCTGATTTTATGATGAATATGAAGTGTACCATGATGATTGAGATAAATATGATGTTTGAATATGATGTTTGGATGACTATGATGTATGATGGGTTTCTATGTGTATCATAGTGGGAATTAGACTAATTAAGAGGATTATTAGTATTTTGGAATAATTAGAATTATTTAGAATTATTTTAATTGGGAAAATAAAATAATATAAGTGTAAAGAAAATAAGGGCAAAATGATAATTATTGGAGAATAAGTAAGGACACGGTGGGAAGTTTGATATTAGGGGTCTAAAGGTTATACAAGGAATTTGGGAAAAAGAAAGTCATTATGGAACGATCGTAGAATTGGGAGAAAGAAACTGACGTTATGGAGAAAGGAGGCTAAGGCACAAAGAGGCAAGAGATTTCGATAGAGAACCAAAGAGAAGTTGAATTGCTGCTATAATCAAAGGTAAGGGGAGTTTTGTCATTGCTATTATGATTTAAGGTTTAGATTACGGTAGAATTGACTTAGGTTTTAGTAGATGAGGAGTTAGTGTTGTTTGATGAGGAATTGATGAATTGGTGATGAATAATGAATTATAATTTATGTAAAATGAGTACAAAATTAAAGGATGTTGATAGGTTATGAAACCCTATGATTAGATTATGTTTTAGGACCTGTAATCTGATGGAATCGCAGGAGAATTGGACTGGTTTGTGAAGGAAATTACAACAGGAAAGCCCTATTTGCACAGTGTCGCAAGGCGATTTAGGTAGCGTTGTCGGGCGAAGACGCGTCGCCCGATGAAATAGGTAGCGACGAAGGGCAGAAAAGAGTGACTCTTCGGGAGTGCGTCGCTCTAAGCTTCGTCGAGCGATGGTGGTGACGAAGGGAGAGTCGCTAGGCGATGGAGGTGTGTCGCCAAGCGTTGATGTCCAATTTTTATTGGTTGTATTGGATTTTCTTAAAAGAGACATAATTTGAGTTTTATAACTCGGAATGTGATGCCGTTCGAAGCATTGGATACTTGGAATGAGATGTTGTTCCATGTATTATATCAAACTCTAACAAAATTGAACACAAGCAGATACGACAAAATAGAAGAAAATACAAAAAATGAATGAATGGGAATGAAGTCATCGTCATGTGCCTCCTTTTAGCTGTTAGTTCTCTAATTTTATAATTGGCATTAATTTTAGTAAAACAAATATTGTAGAAACTTATTAAAAAGGATGTTCTAACCTGCTGAGAAGAAGCATGTTGAGTTGAGATGTTTCATCAACTGAAGTAACATTTTGGACAAGATGTCCCATGCAGAGTCACTCGACATCGTGATTGCGTTGGGCTGGACAATTGGACATGCTTAAGTTTTAACAGATGTAGAATATTCTGGAGATATTATGCTATCCTATGTGACGCTGATTTTAAGGTCTGGAAGATTCAAGTTGAATTCAAGAAGAATACTTACTTTCTAATTATGGATACATTTTTGGAAATTTATAATTGAAGACCTATTTATATGCAGAAGATTCTGCAGAATTTTAGCAACTGATTTGTTGAGTTTTTGAAGCCCAAATCCAGTCCAGAGAAAGGTTATAAATAAAAGATTATTAACTTAAAGCAAGTACGAGCCAGAGTTGTAAAAGTGTCAATTATTAGGGTTTCGTCGATTCTTTGTGATCCACTCTAAGATAGAGGCAGACTGTGTTAATTGTGAGCCACTCTTGTATTGTTTAATACTTGAGTCGGACTGTTAGTTGAGTTGTAATTGTGAATCACTCATAAGCTGTAAAGCACAAGTGGATTTTGTTTTTGTGAAGTGTGTCTACTTTTTTATTGTCAATCACTCTTAAGCTTCTAAGTATAGAGTGATTGTATGTTTATGAAGTTTGTTTTCTAATTCATTTGAATTGTGGTTATGACTGTCAGGGAAGTGAGAGGAGTCTCATACCTAGGAGAGTCTTAGATAGAAATATAGAATGGGTAGTGATTAAGTGAGAAGTTGTAAACATGGAGTTTAGCTTTAAATTAATACTATTTAGTGGATTTCCTTCCTGGCTTGGTAGCCTTCAGAGTAGGTGTTGTTGTACACCGAATTGGGTTAACAATTCTGCATGTTGTTTACTTACTACATTATTAATTGTGTTTATCTGTTCATTATGTTGAAGTCAGGTGACAGTGTCTCGACATCTCTTAGGATATTTGTGATCTGAATACCATAATTTCATTAGTCATCATCAATCATCATCATCTTCAACTTCATAACATCAGTTATCAACCATGCCTCAATCCTTGGCCATCATCCATTACTCATAATCAAATTCATCATCGTGCACCTTGATCACCCCTCAGCAACCTTAGCATCATGTTACCATCCATCATAATCTGCCAAAGAGGAAACAAATAACTTTAGACGTGCCATTTAGCATCACAATAGTTCCAACAATTGAAGTGACTCCCTTCATTTTTTTCCAAACATATCTGATTTTAATTTGACAGTAAAATAAAACAAAATGATAATAAGAAGCTAAATACAGTTTATAGTGCCCATACTTATCTAGCATCTTCAAGCAAAGCTTCTCCACTTGGTCTAATGTCTCTCCCAAAAAGTATTTCAGCTAGCGTGACCCCATCAAATGAAATCCTTTCTTTCTCAACAAATTAATTTATCAACTGCAAGTCATTTATAATGAGTTACTGTAACACCCCGAATTCTAGATTAATTATTTAATTGATTAATTTTGCATGATTGTATGAGTCATTGTGAAGTGTTTGATGTCTTGATGATTATATGTGATCCTTTATAGTGATATGTAATATTATAATGAATATGAAGTGCACCGTGATGATTGAGATAAATATGATGTTTGAATATGATGTTTGGATGACTATGATGTATGATGGGTTGTTATGTGTAGAATAATGAGAATTAGACTAATTAAGAGGATTATTAGTATTTTGGAATAATTAGAATAATTGTTTAGAATTATTTTAATTGGGAAAAATAGAATAATAAAAGTGTAGAGAAAATAAGGGCAAGATGGTAATTAGTGGAGAATAAGTAAGGACAAGGTGGGAAGTTTTATATTAAGGGTATAAAGGTTATACAAGAAATTAGTGGAAAAGAAAGTCATTATGGAACGATCGTAGAATTGAGAGAGAGAAATTGACGCTGTGGAGAAAGGAGGCTAGGGCACAAAGAGGCAAGAGATTTCGGTAGAGAACCAAAGAGAAGTTGAATTGCCGCTATAATAAAAGGTAAGGGAAGATTTATTATTGTTATTATATTTGATTAAAGGTTTAGATGATGGTAGAATTGCCTTAGGTTTTAGTAGATGAGGAGTTAGTGTTGTTTGATGAGGAATTGATGAATTGGTGATGAATATTTACTTATAATTTATGTATAATGTGTATAGAATTAAAGGATGTTGATATATGATGAAAACCTATGATTAGATGATGTTTTAAGACCTGTAATGTGATGAAATCAAAGGATAATTGGATTGGTTTGTACAGAAAGTCACAACAGGAAAATCCTATTCACGCAGCGTCGCCAGGCGACATAGGTAGAGTCATCGGGCGAAGACGCGTCGCCAGGTGAAATAGGTAGCGACGAAGGGCAGAAAAGAGTGATGCTTATAAATTGAGTCGCTCCAAGCGTCGCCAGAAGATGGTGCTGCCGAAGGGAGTGTCTCCAGGAAGTGGAGGTGTGTCGTCAGGCAATGGAGGTGTGTCGCCAGGCGATGATGTCTAGTTTTGATTGGATGTATTGGATTTTCTTAAAAGAATCGCAACTTGAGTTTTATAACTCGGAATGAGATGTCGTTTGAAGTGTTGGATAGCTAACGCGGTGAACTTTATTTATATGGATTGAAATGAAGAATATAAAGTATATTCTAAATACCTATTCTAAAATGAAGTTAGGTCCTCCATGTTGGATTAAGAAGATGCTTGTTTATTAAGATGATTAGAAGATGAATAGAGGATGATTAGGAGACATTGGGATGATACCTTATATAATATGATGACATGAAGATATGATGTGTGATATGATGATGTTTGGACATTTTGATGACATGATAATGATATATGATGATGTTTCATTATGATGATGATTACACGAGGTTATGATGTTTTATTAAGATGATTATATGATTATATGATATTATGATGATGATAAGATGATGTAACTATGAATGATGATGTGTGTTGATTGGCCGTGGTCGTGTTTATTATGTTGTTGCGCATCATGCACTCATGGTATATTTTAGGACCTCTATCAAGTGATGTTAGGACTTCGGTCCAGTGAAGATGATAGGACGATTGTCCAATGAAGACAACAATTCTATAGTGTGGATTAGGTGCAATAGTGAAGTGTTTGGGTTCCAAGCGAGAATCAATCATATGGTGGGGATCTTTGGAGATAATGATGACTGAGTCATCAGTGAAGTTTTGGTAACAAATGCATGAGTCTATTATGTTGCATTACATTCTATGTGACATTGCATAATGATTTATTCGTGATGCTTGATGATACATTATGTATGATGATATGTGTTCGTGTAATTATGAGGTTGTAAAGGTGTAAGTATAACATGAAGATATGATGATGTGAGAAACCTTGCTTATGTGCATATTTACTATGCCTTATGTCTTATATAATGATTATGATTTACTCAATCTTTCTGTTTTAATGTTGCCTCCACGTGGGTAACACAGAGATGATCGAGAATAGTTCGTAGAAGCATTAGAGGATAGCTTCAGAGTGTGTTTATTTGCTTTTGTTGAATAAAGGGAGTCTTGCTCTGATATTTAACATCGGGATAGGGGTTGAATGATTGAAACTTATGTTCTTTGTTTTGTTTTAAGGTGTTGAATCACCCTACGTGGTACTCAAGATGTTTTGATTTTTAAGTATGAGTTATGAAGTATGACTAATTTTATGAAGTACTATAATGAGGTGTTTTGAACTATGATTTCTGCTGCCATAATTCGAAGAACTAAATGTTGATTCTATCTTGTTAAAGATTTTGAAAACCCGTGTTACGGAGCAGGATGTGTCGTTATAATGTTTTATATGAAGATGTGACACCCTTGTTGGTGATTTACTTTGATTTATTTATTTAAATAATTGTGAATATTCCTTGGAATTTAGAAGAATGTTACATTTACTACCTTTCATCTTGATTATAAGCAAAAGTATTAAATTCACACTTACTAAGAAACATGGTTAAATGCATAAATCAAGTCATGTTAGCAATGAATACGCTCACACTATCTGAAAACAAAATCGTCTGATTGTTTTACAAAGGCTTCAACTTCCTCCACCTCAAATTGTAAATCTATACCTAACATTGAGCATGAGACACAATAAACTACTTTCTCTTACTCTACGACTCCTTCGTTCTTATATAATCTGAAACAAGAGTATAGGTAGAAAGTAATAATAACCTTCCTCTAAGGAAGTACATTTAAACATAACCAAGATACTCTAAACCATCCCTTTGACTTTATTCTGTGCATTAATCATCAGAGAAGTAGAAGCAATATTAGATAACAATTTATTCATTCAAAATACAAGTTGGCTGAAGGATCATAACACATACCAATGTCAAGGTGAGTATTCATGCAAGCATATCTTGCAGTTCCGGTCAAATTTTAATTTTCCCTGCAGTGTTGATGATTAAACAGATTAGACTAATCTCCTCGAAATACATAACTTGTTTCTAGTAGAATATAAAAACATTGATCATATTGTCGACAAGATACATAACCTGTTCCTAGTAGAATCTAGAAAACAGAAACTAAAGTGCAAGGAAGTGCTAAAATAGTATGCATATATTACGCTTTATCCCACCAAACTAAGATGTAGCAACCATACTGCCAAAAAAACTAATGTAGTAAATTTGAGATTTTAATGCATCATATTTAACTTACTGCTATCAAATCTATCAAAACATTACTGTATAAATTTACCCTATACCACCTCAAACAACACAGAAGTACTATAACAAAAAGAATAAACAAATTAATATAAACTTAGAAATAGTCCTAAATAAATATATCTTATACCACCTCTACAGCAAACTCAAATCCTTTATGTTCATACGACATTTATCTTGATCAACCAACCTTGCTTCTAAGCTTTCCACAACTATTTCGTTATATACATGCGGTCATCAATATGCTCGACTTCAAGACCGATGAACCATGAACCAAGTGAAACTTCTTCATTAGCAAATTTGTGTAAAATCGGCCTGCAATTATAATAAGAATATGTTTTTATATGTTAGCAACATGAAGACTCGTACTAGTTCAATTATCACGGTCTGATCCACAATCTAAGATTTCATATTTGGTAGATTATTATTTGTTCAATTGTTAAGAAATATTTATCACTTGAATCAAATTATATAAGTAGTGTATGGGAAAGCGTATACATACTGGTTAAATCAAATCCTTAGAGATAGCACCAAGTTTCACCGCATCACCCAGAAACACCACTAAGAGTTGGACCTGTTTTTTGGTCTGCGTAGGCATAAATACAAATTGTTACAAACAATATAAAATGAAGGGTTATAATAACTTCAAATAGAATGCAACACAAAGCAATTCAACCAATCTATGAATAAGATATATGGTTGGTCAGTTAAATAAGGGAAATCTCCATTCGCATCCTTTATAATTAAGATATATGATAATTCATTCGTTCGAAAACCATACCAAAGACAAAAGTCTCAGAATAAATCCGTTCAACATTCTTCAACTAAGTAAAAAGAAAAAAGCAAACAAAATATAAGCATACATAAACAAACACGACCATATAACATAAACATAGAATAAACATAAACATAACTCACACTCAAGCACACATTTTTTTACAAAATCACACATAAGCATACATATAATTAACCTAAACTTATAGTTAATATGCAACCTAAACTTTCATGATGTAAATTTGGAAAATAAATTAAAAACTGAGTTTTTATGCTTAAAACGGGTTATTAAACCTGAAATTGGTTATGAAAATCTAAAGTCGGTTATAAAAATGGATGGGTTTTTGTTGGAAATCCACCAATACTCTATGATGAATTTCGACCACCACTGATGATTAGTTATGAAACAAACTAAGAAAAGACAATAGAATTATTTCTCCAGAGTTTCTCTCTGCCCACAAACTGTGGAAACTTTTATTAATTCACTTTGCAACTGCAAAATACTGTGAATTGAATTGATTACAAAAAATAGAGGTTACTCCCTCTATTTATAGATTTAGGTTAGCTTGCTCCCTAAGCTAAACCCAAGCCCAAAATATCTCTTTACTAAATCAAATCTAATCTAGATTTAAATTCAAATCTATTTAAATCTAAACAAATCAAATCTTCTTTTGACACATATGAATTACAATTTAACACACCACCTAATTCATTGTGTCTAAACTGTCTATGTTCATCATGGCCCTTAGCTTTATGAATACTTCGACCTGCACTCCCTTCGTCATGATGTCTGCAATCTGATTCTCAGTTCTGCAGTGTTCCAAATTCATCTTCCCATCTGCTACCTGCTCCCGAAGATAATGGAACCTCATTTCGATGTGCTTACTTCGACCATGTGCTATTGGGTTCTTCGCCAGATTGATAGCTGACATGCTGTCTATCTTCATGGTAATTGCTCCATGATTTTTCCCTGTTATCTCTTCGACCAAGTTCACCATCCAGGTTGCTTGACATGCACAAAGAGAAGCAGCTATGTATTTTGCTTCGCATGATGATAATGCCACTACTGGTTCTTTTCTCGAGCTCCAAGCAATTGTTGCACCACCTAGCATAAACACATATTCTGCTGTTGACTTTCGATCTTCAACATCACTACACCAACTCGAATCAGTGTATCCCACTAACTTGCATTCTTTTCCTTTATCAACTGCAGGAAACAAAATGCCATAATCGAAAGTTCCTTTAAGATACCTTAGTATCCTCTTCACAGCTGCTAGATGTGATACCTTTGGCTTCTGCATGAATCTACTTACCATACCTACACTGTATGCTAAGTCAGGTCTTGTATGACAAAGGTATCTCAATGATCCAATAAGTCTTATGTATTGGGTTGGATTAACATCATCTTCATCAGCATCTTTCGACAGTTGCAGTCTTGGTTCTGCTGGTGTCGAAGTTGCGTTGCATTCTTCCATCTCAAACCTTTTGAGAATTTCTCCTGCATATCTTCTTTGATGCATCATCAAACCTCTACTACTCTTGTAGAATTCGATACCAAGGAAATATGAAATCTCACCCAAATCAGACATTTCAAATTCCTTGCTAAGGTCAACTTTGAAGTCTTCGATCTCACTTTTACAGCTACCTGTTATCAATAAATCATCTACATAGAGACATAGTATAAGCAATTTACTCTTGCTTCTTCTTACATATACTCCATGTTCAGTTATGCACTTCACAAATTCCTTCTCCCTTAGAAAACTATCAATTTTCTTATTCCAAGCCCTTGGAGCTTGTTTCAATCTATACAGGGCTTTATGTAGCCTGTACACCTTTCTTTCTTCGTCATGTTTCACAAACCCAACTGGTTGTTTAACATAGACTTCTTCATCTAAGGGTCCATTTAGGAATGCACACTTCACGTCCATCTGACATATGTGCCAACTGTTGATTTCTGCTAGACCAACAACCAGCCTGATTGTTTTGATCCTAGCAATAGGTGCAAAAACTTCGTCGAAGTCTATTCCTTCTTTCTGTAGAAATCCTTTCGCCACAAGTCTTGCTTTGTGTCGAGTTACTTCACCTTTCGAATTAGTCTTCACTTTGTATACCCATTGGACATCAATTTCCTTCTTGCCTTGGGGCAATTCGACAAGTGACCAAGTGTTGTTGTCTTCGATAGACTTTACTTCTTCGTTCATTGCTTTCACCCACTTTGAATCCTTTAATGCTTCAGCTGCATTAACAGGTTCGACATCTGCATAGAAAGCATAATGTACCAGCTCACCTTCATCATCTATCACATCATCTGATGTAATCACACAATCTTGCAATCTTGCAGGCATGCGTCTTGTTCTTTGAGGTCTGCTTGTACTGGGTATATCTGCTGGCTCCTCTTGTCGAACTTCTCTTTCGACCTGAGTTTCTGGCTCTTCGAATAATATTCCCACTGAATCTTTCTTGACATCTGCAGTCCAATCCCATTCTTTGAACTCATCTATGATCACGTCCCTGCTGATCATAATCTTCTTGTACTCTGGATCGAACAACTTGTAGCCTCCTGTCGAATGATATCCAACTAGGATCATTTGACTTGACTTGTCATCAAGTTTCTTTCTCAACTGATCTGGCACATGTCTATGTGCAATAGATCCAAATACTTTCAGAAGACTTAAGCTAGGCTTCACACCAGACCAACATTCTTCTGGAGTAATTCCTTCTAGCTTCTTTGTAGGACTTCTGTTCAAAATGTATGTTGCAGTCGAAACAGCTTCACCCCAGAACTCTTTGGGTAAATTCTTGCCTTTCAACATACTTCGTACCATATTCATGATGGTTCGATTTTTCCTTTCTGCAATTCCATTTTGCTGTGGAGTATAGGGTGGCACCACCTCATGCACAATCCCTTGCTTTTCACATAATCTGTCAAAGTCTTTCGACACATATTCTCCACCACCATCAGTTCTCAAAACTTTGAGCGTTCGACCACTTTGTCTTTCAACCATGGACTTGAACTTGGTGAATACTTCGATCACTTCACTTTTCTTCTTGATCAGGTAAGTCCATAGCTTTCGACTGAAATCATCTATGAATGTAACAAAGTATTTGTTACCTCCCATCGAATCCACCTGGATTGGTCCACATACATCAGAGTATATGACTTCGAGACTAGCCTTCGATCTGCTTCATGCATCCTTGCTGAAGCTATTCTTGTGTTGCTTCGCCTGCACACATTATTCACATACTTCGTTTGGAATGTCAATTTCAGGCAATCCTGAAACCATATTTCTTCTCTTCAAATCTCTGATGTCTCTGAAGTTGAGATGACCAAGTCTATAATGCCATATCCATTCATCTCTGCTAGCTGCAGTCGAAAGGCACTTGTGTTCCATCACGTTTAGTTCAATCTTGAAGGTTCGATTCTGAGACATAGGAGCCTTCAAGATTAATCTTCCATTTGCATCAACGACTCTCATCAACTTATCTTCGATTGACACTTTATAATTCTTTTCGACCAACTGCCCTATACTGAGCAAATTGCTCTTCATGCCTGGTATGTACAATACATTCGAAATTACTGACTTCTTGCCATCTTTCCTCATGATCATAACATCACCAATACCTTCAGCTGCTAGGATGTTGTCATTTGCAAATTTTACCATATTTTTCGTTGAGGGTTTTATATTGGCGAACCAGTCTTTCCTTCCAGACATATGTGATGAACATCCTGAATCCAAGTACCATTGGTCCTTGAATCTATCTTCATCTCTTGTTGTGACCATTAGTATCATCTTTTCTTCTTCTTCATGTTTTGCAAGCTTTGCATCACTTTCTTGATTCTTTCGTTTTTCTGGACAATCACTTGAATAGTGACCATACTTCTGACAATTGTAACATTGAATGTGACTCTTATCAGGTTTTCGACCACCACCTCTTCCTCTGTTTGCAGCACCACCTCTTTGGTTGCCGTGGTGTGGTCTTCTTTGATTCGACACGTCTCCTTCGATTTGGTTTCCTCTACCATTCGATTTGTTGTAGCCACCTCTACTTCTGTCGAAATACTTTCCTTTGCCTTTGGTCTCTTTTGCTGAATGTGCCTGTAAGGCCACATCACTCATCGATTTTCCTGCAGCTCTTTCGTTCATTCTTTGTTCATGAGATTCGAGCGTCCCTTGAAGCTCTTCCTTTGTCAATTTCGACAAGTCTTTCCCCTCTTCTATCGCCACCACTATGTGATCGAACTTAGGATCTAAGGATCTCAGGATCTTCGAAACAATAGCTCTTGTTGTTAATGTTTCTCCACATGTCTTGATTTGATTCACTAGTTTTGTAACTCTAGTGAAGAAATCAGATATGTTTTCATTGTCTTCCATCTGAAGCAGTTCATAGGTTATTTTGTGAGTTTGTAACCTCACTTCTTTCACCTTCTCAGCGCCTCCAAAAGACTTCTCAAGGATCTCCCAAGCTTCTTTTGCAGATTCTGAATCACTGATCTTTTCAAAATTGTCTGGGCTGACACATTGATGAATTATAAATAATGCTTTATAACTCTGCTTCTCAGATTCTCTATATTTCTTCTTTTCTTCTTCTGAAGCGTTTTCGCCAAGCGCTTCGACTCCATCTTTTACAAGGTCCCAAAGGCCTTGACACCTTAATAGGACTTTCATCTGCTTGCACCAATTCTCATAGTTGTCAACTTTCAGAATTGGCAGCGTTGCTGGATAGTTTGCATTCCCATAACTTGTCATCGTGAATTCTTCAATCGTTCTTGATTGATACTTCCCTTGAATCGTAACACAAGCTCTTGATACCAGATGTTGGAAATCCACCAATACTCTATGATGAATTTCGACCACCACTGATGATTAGTTATGAAACAAACTAAGAAAAGACAATAGAATTATTTCTGCAGAGTTTCTCTCTGCCCACAAACTGTGGAAACTTTTATTAATTCACTTTGCAACTGCAAAATACTGTGAATTGAATTGATTACAAAAAATAGAGGTTACTCCCTCTATTTATAGATTTAGGTTAGCTTGCTCCCTAAGTTAAACCCAAGCCCAAAATATCTCTTTACTAAATCAAATCTAATCTAGATTTAAATTCAAATATATTTAAATCTAAACAAATCAAATCTTCTTTTGACACATATGAATTACAATTTAACAGTTTTGTGAAATAAAACCGATTATGAAGATTAGTGGGTTGTTCTATAATCAGGTTGCAGGTTTAACAATCATGAGGATAAGTCGCGGAGTCAGTTGACGTTTCTGTTTTGGCAGATTTGTGATGTCAACATGTTGGAGATGAATGGATTCAAGCTTCTAAAGCAAGTTGGACAACTACAAATGGATCTACCTTTTAACAGTACGTTCATCATACATACATCTTTGTTTTAACTTTTATAATTATTGTTATTCACTTTTTATGTTCATGTGAGTGATTATTTTTTGTGTATGTGATTGATAGTGATTGATAGTGCTAGCAAGATGGGCATGTTGAGTGCTTCGTGGGATTTTCTGCCATTGTCTAATACCCTTGATGCAACAAGCAATGCAAATAATGTAGGGAGCAACCAAGTTCTTCTATTGGTTGTATAATGTGATAGGTAGGTAAGATGTTATGTTTATACGTTTTCTAATTTATAGAACAATATTGTTTATTCTGGATTTTACTAACTATTCTCAGAAATTTGTTGCTCTATCTGAATCAGGAATTTTGTATCAGGTTATTAATTATATATCAGTTTATATATCAGCGCTTATATTATAAGTTCATGTAAAATTAGTCGCAAAAGCCGATATTGCATTCTGACTTCTCTATTTTCAGAATAGCCAATATATTATTTTTTTTAGTTGAGTATTTTGGTTGACAATTTGTTTGTTTCTATCTCATGTACCGAAATAAATCAAAAGACAATGCGGTTCACTTTGGCTTTCAATATTGCAGGTGATGATATTGCAGCGTTACAAGTATGGTGGCTACGACATTAGAATTGTAAAGTTGTTGTCAATAGACAGCTGATGTCAACACTGTTGGAAATCCACCAAATTCTATGATGAATTTCTACCACAATGACAATTTAATTATGAGACAAACAAAGAAAAGAAGACAAGACAATTATTTCTGCAGAGTTTCTCTCTGCCCACAAACTGTGGAAAACTTTCTTATTCACTTTGCAACTGCAAAATACTGTGAATAACTTACTTACAAAATAGGGGTTACTCCCTCTATTTATAGATTTAGGTTAGCTTGCTCCCTAAGCTAAACCCAAACCCAAAATATCTCTTTACTAAATCAAATCTAATCTAGATTTAAATTCAAATCTATTTAAATCTAAACAAATCAAATCTTCTTTTGACACATATGAATTACAATTTAACACACCACCTAATTCATTGTGTCTAAACTGTGTATGTTCATCATGGCCCTTAGCTTTCTGAATACTTCGACCTGCACTCCCTTCGTCATGATGTCTGCAATCTGATTCTCAGTTCTGCAGTGTTTCAAATTCATCTTCCCATCTGCTACCTGCTCTCGAAGATAATGGAACCTCATTTCGATGTGCTTACTTCGACCATGTGCTATTGAGTTCTTTGTCAGATTGATAGCTGACATGCTGTCTATCTTCATGGTAATTGCTCCATGATTTTTCCCTGTTATCTCTTCGACCAAGTTCACCATCCAGGTTGTTTGACATGCACAAAGAGAAGCAGCTATGTATTCTTCTTCACATGATGATAATTCCACTACTGGTTCTTTTCTCGAACTCCAAGCAATTGTTGCACCACCTAGCATAAACACATATCCTGCTGTTGACTTTCGATCTTCAGCATCACTACACCAACTCGAATCAGTGTATCCCACTAACTTGCATTCCTTTCCTTTATCAACTGCAGGAAACAAAATGCCATAATCGAAAGTTCCTTTGAGATACCTTAGTATCCTCTTCACTGCTGCTAGATGTGATACCTTTGGCTTCTGCATAAATCTACTTACCATACCTACACTGTATGCTAAGTCAGGCCTTGTATGACAAAGATATCTTAATGATCCAATAAGTCTTCTATATTAGGTTGGATCAACATCATCTTCATCTGCATCTTTCGACAGTTGCAGTCTTGGTTCTGCAGGTGTCGAAGTTGTGTTGCATTCTTCCATCTCAAACCTTTTGAGAATTTCTCCTGCATATCTTCTTTGATGCATCATCAACCCTCTACTGCTCTTGTAGAATTCGATACCAAGGAAATATGAAATCTCACCCAAATCAGACATTTCGAATTCCTTGCTAAGGTCAACTTTGAAGTCTTCGATCTCACTCTTGCAGCTACCTGTTATCAACAAATCATCTACATAGAGACATAGTATAAGCAATTTACTCTTGCTTCTTCTTACATATACTCCATGTTCAGTTATGCACTTCACAAATTCCTTCTCCCTTAGAAAACTATCAATTTTCTTATTCCAAGCCCTTGGAGCTTGTTTCAACCCATACAGGGCTTTATGTAGCCTGTACACCTTTCTTTCTTCGTCATGTTTCACAAACCCAACTGGTTGTTTAACATAGACTTATTCATCTAAGGGTCCATTTAGGAATGCACACTTCACGTCCATCTGACATATATGCCAACTGTTGATTTCTGCTAGACCAACAACCAACATGATTGTTTCGATCCTAGCAACAGGTGCAAAAACTTCGTCGAAGTCTATTCCTTCTTTCTGTAGAAATCCTTTCGCCACAAGTCTTGCTTTGTGTCGAGTTACTTCACCTTTCGAATTCGTTTTCACTTTGTATACCCACTTGACATCAATTGCCTTCTTGCCTTGAGGCAATTCGACAAGTGACCAAGTGTTGTTGTCTTCGATAGACTTTACTTCTTTGTTCATTGCTTTCACCCACTTCGAATCTTTTAATGCTTCAGCTGCATTAACAGGTTCGACATCTGCATAGAAAGCATAATGTACCAGCTCACCTTCATTATCTATTACATCATCTGATGTAATCACACAATCTTGCAAACTTGCATGCATGCGTCTTGTTCTTTGAGGTCTGCTTGTACTTGGTATATTTGCTGGTTCCTCTTGTCGAACTTCTCTTTCGACTTGAGTTTCTGGCTCTTCGAATAGGATTCTCACTGAATCTTTCTTGACATTTGCAGTCCAATCCCATTCTTTAAACTCATCTATGATTACGTCCCTGCTTGTCACAATCTTCTTGTTCTCTGGATCGAACAACTTGTAGCCTCCTGTCGAATGATATCCAACTAGGATCATTTGACTTGACTTGTCATCAAGTTTTCTTTTCAACTGATCTGGCACATGTCTATGTGCAATAGATCCAAATACCTTCAGATGACTCAATCTAGGCTTCACACCAGACCAACATTCTTTTGGAGTAATTCCTTCTAGCTTCTTTGTAGGACATCTGTTCAAAATGTATGTTGCAGTCGAAACAGCTTCACCCCAAAACTCTTTAGGTAAACTGTGATCGGTGGAAATAGAACTGACTGTTTTTTAAGCTGGTTCGCGAAATGTCGCGGTAAGCAAGAGTCGCCACCGTCTTTTATGTTCTCCAACATGGAAAGGACAAAAGCACAGCAAAATTCCTTCTTTGAGAATGTTTCTCGGTTCGGGAGGTAGATTTATAGAAAGGGAAGGTGTTAGCACCCTTTCTATCCGTGGTTATCCACGGGCTCTTAGGTACTTGCTCTTATGTTTTCAAAAGATGTTTGCTTTTCAAGTGTGTGTGGGTTTTGAAAAAGTTTCGTTTGAAAAATTTCTAAGTAACTCTTGTATCAGTCCTCAAGAGTGTATGAAAAGTTTGTTTGAAAACTTTTTGAAATTGTAGGTGCGAAAAGTTGTTTTGTTTGTGTGAAAGAGCAAGTACCCAGGAGAATCTACCTACTCTAAGGAATTAGGTTGTGTAAGAGTCCTTTAGATAGTGCTATTCCACCATTGAGAGGTAGGTAGCACCGTCGTTGGAGTTATTCGGGTCAATTCGATGATTAGGGACATGTGTGGTCACCAAAGCAATAGTAGGACAGCTTAGAAGTAACCCTAATATCCTAGATCCTTTTTATCCAAGGCAACCGTTTCGAGGCAACTGGATCTTAGACAGGAGGGCGACCTCTAAGACACCCTATACTTGATGACCATGTTCGAGGCAACCAGTGAGGCGTACCCTAGGAGTGGCATGTGCATGTGTGTTGTTTCAGTTTATGTTTATCTTTGATCATGCATTTGTGAGCTACGGATTGGTTTTATTTGTCATACATTCTTGCAGGCATAATTAACAGTTAGGAGTGCGGAAAATAAATTGCAGAAATGTAAATCTAGCTATTATAAGGCGCGGGTCTATACATCGCCAAAAAACAAAAACCCGTTTGGAAAATAAGAATGCGGGAAATAGTAAATAAAGATATAAACCTAATTAACTATTACATTTCCGGAAGCAGTTACATAAATAATGAATTAAATAAATATGCGCGCGAAAGAATGAATCGGGACGTCCTGAGGGTTTTGACCCTTTTTTGAGAAAGAATTGGATTTGTCCTTTTTTGCAATTAAGTGAAATTAAACCTAATTTACTAACCAATTAATTAATTATAAAAAAATGTTTTTGCGTTTTTTATGTTTTAATGAAATAAAAAGGAAATAAAAAGAAATTAAAAGTTAGCAAAAACCTAATTCTAAATTGTTTTTATTTATTATGAAAAAAAAATTAAAGTTGCTCTAATTTTAAAAGACTAAATTAATTAACCATATTTATTTACAAAAAAAAGTAATTGAAATTAATAAAAATGTTTTTATTTTATTTTATTGTGAAAAGGTTAATTAACTAATAATAATACTAATAATTAATAAAAAGGAATTATAAAAGAAAAGAATAAAAAAAAGAATAACAAAACCAAGGGGGTTTGGGCCCAGAATAGGGGTGAATTCTGGAATTGTGAGGCCCATTATCTCAAGCCTTGTTGACTTTTTGCAATTGGCTGTGTGTGCTTTGACCAAGGTGTATGGTGGTCATCCTCTCTTGGCCTTCAGATCTGTGAGAAAGGCCACTTGGCGCACTTGGATGTGAGGTGCATGATACACCTTCTTTGGGAACCTGCACATAAGTATGTAAAGAAAAAATACATGGAAATTATGGGGGACCTGGGATTCGAACCCAGGTCCCAAGGGACAATGCCTGTACGCCTTAGCCAGCTGAGCTGTGTGTTCCAATTGTTACTAAAACCAAGCATAATTATTATATTAAAAAATCAAAACATAAGCCTGGAAAAAAAATATGACGCGCTATTTTTTAAAAGGACCAATCATGCTGCAGCACGTCATCATCTTCTTCAATGAAATACTGGTTATTTACCTGCGGATTTTCATCCGCAGGTGGTTTCGTAGGTTGCTTCGAAAATGATCCTCAGGCTATGAAAATGCCACTTGAGACCATGGGCGTGTCCGTCTTGATCCCCTGATCATCTTTATCCCCATTATTGGGTCTGTGATCGGTGGATCTGGAACTGACTGTTTAACGCTGGTTCGCGAAATGTCGCGGAAGCAAGAGTCGCCACCGTCTTTTATTTTCTCCAAATGGAAAGGACAAAAGCACAGAAAAATTCCTTATAGAGATTGCTCTCGGTTCGGGAGGTAGGTTATAGAAAGGGAAGGTGTTAGCACCCTTTCTATCCATGGTTATCCATGGGCTCTTAGATACTTGCTCAATGTGTTTTCAAAATGGTTTGTTTGCTTTTCAATGTGGGTTTAAAAGTTTCTTTGAAAAATTTCCAGTTCGACTCGTACGTCAGAGTGTTTGAAAAATTTGCTTTGAAAGCTTTTAAAAATGTGTTGGTGTGAAAAGTATTTTGTTTTGTTTTTAAGATCAGAGCAAGTATCCTTGAGAACCTACCTACCCTAAGGAATTCGTCTGTGTAAATGTCCTTTAAAGTAGTGCCATCCCACCATTGAGAGGTAGGTAGCACCACCGTTGGAGGTGTTCGGGTCAATTCGATTTCAGGGACATGGTGATCACCAGAGCAATGGGAAGACACCTTAGAAGCAACCCTCATGCCAGGTTCCCGGATCATGAGGACTTACTAAGACGTTTTCTACTCGACGACCACCTTTCGAAAGGCAACAGTGAGGCATACCCTAGGGGTGGTGTGTGCGAATTGTGTGTCATGTTTCAGTTATTTGTCTTGTCATGTTTGTCGTGCTCTACGCTTGATTTTAATTTGGACACTCATTCTTGCATGCATATTTAACAGTTATAAAGTTTGCGAAAATAAATCTAAGGCTATTACAAAAGGCGCGGGTCCACATCGCCAAAATTAAACCGGACCTGATTTAGCGGAAAATAAATAATGCGAAGAAATAAAAGTGCGAAAAGTAAAATTACAATGCTTCGGGAGAGATACAAAATTATAATTAAACGACATAAGATAAATGCGCAAATTAAATAATTAAAACGAAACTAGGGCGTTGGACCCTTTTGCAAATAATTAAAATTAATAAGGACTTAAAAATTAAAATTAAATGAGAATGATATTTTTGTGTTTTTAGATTTAATGAGAAAAAGGAATTAATTCAATTAAATTAAACGGCAAACCCTAATTCTAATATTTTATTTATTATGAAAGAATTAAAATATGATCTAAATTAAAACCTAATTTATTTATGCACAATTTTTAATTTATGAAAATAACTAAATAATATTATTCTAAAAAAGGGGAAAAATTAAAAGAAAAATAAAAAAAAAGATATTAAACCTAAATTCTATTTTTGGTGTTTTTTATTAAAAAGATTAAAACTATAACCTAATTAAACTAACTATTTACATATATTAATTTATTGATGAAAATAATTATAATATAATATTTATTATCCTTTTTTATATTTTCTGATTTTTGTATGTTTTTGTATATTTGTAAAAGAGAGAAAATTAATTAATTAAAGCAATAAAAATAAATAATACAATAATTAAAATAATAAAAGAAAAGAAAAGCAAACCAGAGTGGGGTGTTGCCCCAAATAAGGAGGTTCAGGCCTTAGAACATTGGCCCATTAAGCTTGAATCCGTTGACTTTGGGAATCATGTATGGTGCGTTTGACCAGGTGTACGCTGCACCCTGAAGCTTGGTCATTGATCTGATCATTGTGGACGCGTGGCTAATGGATGAGGAGGACGTATGGTGGTACCCCCATAATAGCGCTGCATATGAACAATTATTGAAAAATAATAGTGAACGTTTGCCAGACCTGGGACTTGAACCCAGGTCTTGAAGATTACAAGTGTTGTCCCTGCCCACTGAGCCATTTGCATTTTAATTAACAAATAATTAGACAATAAACAATATAATAAGAACGCGTTAGTGCTTATGGAAATTCGCGCGAAATTCAAAAGATCCAATCACGTTCAGACACGACTTCTTCTTCTTCGTTTTCCTGAAACATGAAACACATGGGCAACGGTTTTTTTGGCGTGGTTTTAGGCAGGCAACGGAAAAATAGCGACTAGCGCTATGGCAAATATAAATTGGGCGCGATTATAGTTTCTTGCTCGTTGGAGCACGCTGAGTATGGCTATCACAGTCTCGAGGCTTAATTTTACTCCATGTCAAAAGCCCTAATTCATGAAACCTGCAACCCTAACTTCCATCCATGGCATTATCGTGTATGGTCAGCGAAAACACAATTAAACATGATGGTTAGTTTAGAAACATTGCACTGAACAATAATCCACAAATAAAAATGCAAGGAGATGCGTTAATTATGATCTATGATTTCAAAAAAATCGTGGTACAGTTTGAACGTAGTCTACCAATTCCAGGAGTTTTTGTGGTTGTTTTGGATTGGCACGCGTTCAGGACACTCCAATGAAGCTATTGAGATCAAGGTTAGGGCTTGAATCGTCCCCTAGAATGCTTTTCAGAATTGACTTTTTTCTCCAAAATTTCAAGTTGGTAAGGGCTTCTTATGCGCAGCTTCCAGTCTCCTTCGCTTAGGGTTATGTTCTGGATCATATAGTGAGGCTTCTAGGTCAACAAAAACCAACAAAATCTCATCAATTCATTATTTGAAGATTTGATTTGCTTAATATCTTTTCCAATCTTTTTTCATGGTTTTTGGTTCAATCATGCTCAAATCTCATCCAAATTTTCCTAATTGGGATATGCACGAAATATTAAGAATAAACATGCATGAAAAGATTTTTTTAGGTTAAGTTTGATATTTTTCATGTATTTAATTAATTTAAATGAATTAATATTGATAGAAATTCAAATAAATAATTAAAAAATGAGAAAATATTTCCCTTTGGGCCTAATGGTCGTGCATAGGCTTGGCATGAAGAAACTTGGAAGAAAAATGGGCCCATTTGCATTTTTAGGCCTTTTGCATCAATGTTGACTTTTCAAAATTCCCAAAAATTTCCCAACTTCCACAAGGCATAACTTGGTCAATTTTTAAGCTTTTCACATGTTCTTGGACATTTTGGAAAGGTCTTTGAGTCCTTTAACCAATTCCTTTGGTCCCATGTCATTTTGATTTACCAATCTCAAGTTATGGTCTTTGACTTAAAGTCTCTTTTTGTTGACTTTTGAAAATGACCTATAATGTTGAAATTGATAACTTTTTGTGAGAGCATTTCTTGGACTTGGAACATGAAGATGAATTGTAGGAAATGTCTTTCTCTTCAAAATGAGCTTTGGATGGAATTTTTCTGATAATCCATGTGAAAGTTATGCCCTGGTCAATTTCAGTTGACTTTTTCAGCTGTCCAAATATAGCAACTTTTGCATCTTTGATGATTTCTGAGCCAAATTTTGAGAATCATGATCAATCATTGATCAAATGATGTTTGTGGCTTCAAAATGATATGTTGACCAAAAATTTGAACTTTTGACTGTCAAATGACCATTTTGCCCCTACAGTTGACTGTAGTGCAATCTAGGGTTTTGACTGTGCAATTTTGAGCTGAATGCCTTGAACCTTGACATGAGGATACTTGACCATCTTTGTAAGCATATGAGACTTGATTGGGCCTTGGAAAAGTTCATTTGCTTGACCAGAACTCAAACCCTAGTTTTGACTGTATAGGAGACAGTTGAGCTGCATAGCCCCTTGGAGAATTTTGTGACCTTGACTTGACAAATCTTGGAGATTATGGGAGGGCAAATTTTGGGGTACAACAGTTGCCCCTGTTCAATCTTTAGACCTGAGGATGCAGATTGGCTGACGTGCCTTTCGTAATCCGAGGGTAGAAGATGATTGAACACTAAAGTGCCCAGAAATTTGCGCTCACATAATGGCAGTGGAATGGGATTATAGATGCCATTTAGAGGTTGCTGGATAGGGTGATGGGCTTATAGATGCCATCTGGATGTTGATCGCGTAGGAGGTTCCTTAGCGAGAACCTGCATACCTGCAAAAGAGAAAATGAGTACCTGACACGTTGCAGGAGCTGATTTTGGACGCTTGGTATAGATGTGTCCTGACTGGTTACAGGAACTGAGTCTGGAGCTTCAAACGCTGATGAATGAACCAGGGATGGTTACTGCCTTAGCATGGATGGTAAGAGAATCCTGAATGATTTTAACCTCAACAACGCTCGTTGAGAAAATCTTGGTGAGAAATACCATCTTCGTAGTGCCAGGAAGAGAACCAAAGGACATTATAATATCAAAGGGAGTCACCTCACTCACCGTTGGAGAGGGAACTATAGGAAATTATAATCTGAAAGGAAATATCACCTCACTCGCCGTTGGAGAGGGAAACATCTTGAAAGGGAATTACCACCTCACTCGCCGTTGGAGAGGGGACCACAAGAGAATATCACCTCACGCTCATGCCGGAGAGGGAAACATCTGAAGAAGGAATTACCACCTCACACGCCGTTGGAGAGGGGACCATAAGAGAATATCACCTCACGCTCATGCCGGAGAGGGAAACATCTGAAGAAGGAATTACCACCTCACACGCCGTTGGAGAGGGGACCATAAGAGAATATCACCTCACGCTCATGCCGGAGAGGGAAACATCTGAAGAAGGAATTACCACCTCACACGCCGTTGGAGAGGGGACCATAAGAGAATATCACCTCACGCTCATGCCGGAGAGGGAAACATCTGAAAAAGGAATTACCACCTCACACGCCGTTGGAGAGGGGACCATAAGAGAATATCACCTCACGCTCATGCCGGAGAGGGAAACATCTGAAGAAGGAATTACCACCTCACACGCCGTTGGAGAGGGGACCATAAGAGAATATCTACTGAGTCTTTATCAGAAAAATCTGTTGGGCATCGATTTAGCTGGACTAGAGGAGGTCTTGAAATATCTTCAACTGGAATGAGTGACAGAATGTTGCCATATCTGGTTTACATCTGGACTATATCTGGAAGGAGATCTGGAAGCAGCATCAGAACGTCACCATATCTGGATCATATCTGAAACTATATCTGAAAGGAGATCTGGAAGCAGCATCAGAACGTCACCATCGCTGGGCTTACATCTGAAACTATATCTAGAAGGGAATCTGGAAGCAGTATCAGAACGTCACCATCGCTGGGCTTACATCTGAAACTATATCTAGAAGGAATTCTGGAAGCAGTATCAGAACGTCACCATCGCTGGGCTTACATCTGAAACTATATCTAGAAGGAATTCTGGAAGCAGTATCAGAACGTCACCATCGCTGGGCTTACATCTGAAACTATATCTAGAAGGAATTGCGTTAGTTGATAGTAATCATTTTTTGTATTGATCTTTTTCCTGAAAAGGCAAAACATAATTGTATGCAAAATCATGATGCATGAACTGTATGTTTTCAAAATCAATGAGATTCGTGTAGTATGATGCATATGCATGCTATAATGATGTATGTGACGTTTTATGAATATATGTTTGTCTAAGAAAATAAATCCTTGACGGGTGCCGGGAAGTTGTATCCTGGGCTGATGTTGAGGAATAGCTTTTGCTTCCGCTGGGGATGATAGTTGCAAGTATACCGGTAGGAGAAGATAACTCCGTTGGGGAATAAACTTGGCGAATGGAGGATTCTGCAGGGAGAAAAAGATATTCTAGCGACCATGCTGGGAAGAAATACTCTGTGGGGAGATGCTTTTGCTGAATTGTTGAGGATGACTCGCTGAGGATACCTTGCTGTATTGGAAGTACGAATGGACTTCGCTGGGGGTAAGAAGATCCTGTCGACGGCGCTCTTTCTTTGGCTTTTGGCTGAGGATAACCCAATTATATCCTATTGAGGAAATAACTCTTTAAATCAAGCCGGACGACGCGTTCGTGCCCTGCTAGAGGATAAGCTTCCAGAATCTACTGGGGATAAGCTTACTGCTTGGGGGTATGAATTCCAAATTTCCTGGGGAAGCTGGATTGGACTCTCCTGGGGAAGTATTGAACTGTATTGGTTATGACAATCAGACTGCTTAGACCAACCTTTATTGCCCCTGTTTCTTGTGGTATAGATAGTTGTTGGCGGACAAACCTTCTTCTGGTCGACAGATAGCAGGACATAGTCGTACGCTTTAAATCCCTAACTTTTGCTTGGACCGCCCTTTCGGGTTTTCAGTCCACCGGGATACCCATTTTTGCCCAAGCCGCCTTTTCAGGTTTTCGACTTGCCGGGTGTACAGATTTTTTCCATTTCATCCCTTCATTTTGCCCGAACCCTTTTGGTTCGTCGGGAAGCCCTTACTTTTGCCTAGGTATGTCAACCTAGCGGGTCTTTGATTATGCGTAGTATTTTCCGACTATGTCCATGTTCTTAGAATGCAGGAAGGTGCCCCTGGCTGTTTGTGTTGCCATATTACCGGAAGGTGTCTGATCGTGCAAGATTCGTTGCTGGAGTGCCCCAAGTGACTCAGGCAGAGATTTGCCCCAGGCTTTTTGGCCTTTTGAGAGATTCTCTGGATCTTGACTTAACTGCCCCAGATGGTAGACCATGATCATGCCGTGCCCCTTGATTGGAGATACCCTTGTTCATTAGACTTTCGTCATGCGAATTTCTATGCTGTTCAACCAAAAAGTCATATGCAAACAAAGTTATGTTAAAAATGCAAAGCTTATGTCTGTCTCGAAGATTTTGAAAATGCATTCTTTTTTTCATAAAACAAATGAATGTTTGTAAAACATGATGTCAACTCCGTATTTACCGTAGGCCTTAAGGAGTCAGGATACCTTTTGTAACAGTATGCTTTCGAACTAACCCATGCTTCAGCTAGGACTTTTTAGGGTTATAACGTGGCCTGGTTCACGGTTTAAGAAACAAAGGATAAAGGCTCAAATTTTATTTGTACCCACCCGCTCTTCGTGATGTTCTTCAAACCTAAACTCAGTTGATCATACGTTAGACCTCGTTCGAGTCTTTGCTTTGATTTTCCGGTGATGGTTCAAACATTGATGATTTATTCTGACTAGGCAGTCATTTTTTGTTGAGGGTTTGTGAGACCTCTTTCTTGATTTTTGTTATCCCTTTCTTTTTTTGCCTGAACTGTTTCCTTTTTGGAATTACAGTCAGCGGGATGCCCCAGTTTCATAAGTCTCTTTTCATAGGTTTAGACTTTTTGGGCTTTTCATTTATGAATTTTGATGATGACTGCCTGTCCTTTTGATTGTTCTGAACCATCACTGTCTTTTGTTTTTGGAAAGACTCATTTGGTGCCATTCATTGTGCACTTGGATCAACTAAGAAGCCTACCCTGCCCTGGGTTATGATTAAGGGTTTAATTTTCGAAAATAAAAACTCCTACTTCTTTGGCTCAGAGGGGTTGACGAGGGATTATCATCCTTATAACTCCAGTGTTTAGGAATTGGAACAATGCCTGTACCTCATCAGCGGGGTTTGTTCAAAAGCATACTGTAATGATCGCGGTATCGTTTTCGTCATCCTCCCTCAAGAGGCTTAGAATTTTAGATCAAGAGTTAACATCAGAAAAAATATGAAAATAATTTGCATTTAGTGAATACGAATATATTGTTTCAGAACAGACACATGCGATGCATTAATGAAATAACAATGTTTAATCATGAGTAAATGTTTGAACAAAAGAAAATTGCAACTTGAACATTCGAATGAACAAAAATTTCTAGTCTCAGGGCTTGTCACTTCAAATGGTGAGCCTTGGAGGGATGGTAGAAAAATTCAGCCTGACCATCTTGTGTGAATTCCAGTGCTCCTTCATCAATCAGGTCCTGGATCTTGTTTTTCAAAGCCCAACACTCGTTTGTATCATGTCCTGGACAGGCAGAGTGATAGGCACACCTTTTATTGGGATCATAGACAGGAGATGTTGTGTTCTGGTTCCGGGGATGAGCCCTTAATGTGATCAGGTTCAATCTTAACAGGCGTTGTAAATCTTGGAACAACGACATGTTGAACTGGGTGAATTGCCTCCTGGGCTTGTCTGGCTGAAGCTGGTGAGGTTGATGCTGAATTTGCGGCGCTGAAGCCATTTGAGGAGCTCTCCCCTTATCTCCTTGTCTCAAGGATGATTGAATGATGAATGGCTTTTTACCCTTAGACGTTTGCCCCAGTTGGTTACCCTGAAGCAGTTGGTTGATGAGAACCCCGAGCTCGTCTTGTCTTTGAGCTAAACTTTGAATGGAAGTCGCCTGCCCCAGCATCTGGACTTTCAATGCATCCACCTCAGCTTGCAGATGTTTCATCCGTTCAGCCTCAGCACTGTTCCCGACCAAAGTCTCCATGAGAAGTGTCCTTAGCTCCTCCTGCCCCTTGGATAGATTCAGGAGGATTTCCCCGAACTGAGTCTCTTGAGCAAGAAGGTCCTGGTTATCTTGTTGGGAAGCCATTGCTGAAATAAACAGCGAGAAAGGTAAGTGACCTGCAACAAGGGTACCTGTTATGCAATGATGTGTATGACATGCATGTAATGTTTTTAAGAACCTCGCCGGGTAAACAAGAAAATTGTTAGCATTGGAATTTGTAGCTTGATTGAAGGAAACCCATGTTGTTGAGAATTCTTCTTCAAGGGTCAAAGGCTCACCATATCCAGTGGGTCATAGCCCCTGACTTTAATCATCATGCCTGGTTTTGATTTCCAAACAACCTTGGTTAGGGGAACCTTCTTCAAGAGTCAGAGCTCACCATATCAAGTGGGTCATAGCCCCTGACAACTTTGTCTAGAGGAAAATAAATCCTCTTTGCCCCTTGCTGGGATAGTTGATTCACCATGACCTGCATCACAAGCCCTTGAGATCCTTGAAGTGGGTTAGGATGTATGCAATGGTATGATGGTATGCTATGCATGGGGTAATATGGATAAACCCTGTTATGAGTCCCTAATTAAGGACTGCAAACCAAAACCTGCAAGAAACTTAGTAAACCTTGTTATGAGTCCTAATTAGGGACTATAAACAAAACCTGCAAGAAACTCGGTAAACCTTGTTATGAGTCCTAATTAAGGACTGCAAACCAAAACCTGCAAGAAACTTAGTAAACCTTGTTATGAGTCCTAATTAGGGACTATAAACAAAACCTGTAAGAAACTCGGTAAACCTTGTTATGAGTCCTAATTAAGGACTACAAACAAAACCTGCAAGAAATTCAGTAAACTTTGTTATGAGTCCCAATTAAGGACTATAAACAAAACCTGCGAGAAATTCAAGGGTCAGATAATAAGCATGCAAGTAGTTCAAGTATGAAGGCACACAAGTCACACAAAAGAACCCTTAGAGTTTAGGCTAGCATGAGGTCTGGGTAGTACCCTCTTTCAGTTTGTTGGTTCATACCTGTCCTAATCAAAAGTAATCGGGTTCTTAGAGGATCCCAATATCATTGACTACCCTCAATCGGTCATAACTCCAGCATCGCAATCTTTTCTTGCGGCCAGAACCATCACGAGAGTTTAGCCTCAATGGGCGTAGCATACTGCTACTGTTCTAATGGCCAAGTTGTGTCATTTAAGGTTCTAAGGTCTGTTGGTGCTTAATGACTCCTTGGAAGACCCATATTCTCCCCGTTTCGACACGAGGGATATCGGTACAGACCAAGGTGCCACACCAACGTAGCCACTGCTTCACCCATGTCGGTATACGCCGGACAGGTCCCTCACAGCTTATGCTACCTAAACAGGGTATCCCCAGATCCGGGTTAGGATCTATGTAACTCCCATGCAACCCACAAATTTAAAGCAGACAAGTCAATACAATTGAAAACACAGTTATGAACTAACCCTAAGGTACACCTCACTTTATAAATTTCTCCCCAGCAGAGTCGCCAGTTCTGTGATCGGTGGATCTGGAACTGACTGTTTAACGCTGGTTCGCGAAATGTCGCGGAAGCAAGAGTCGCCACCGTCTTTTATTTTCTCCAAATGGAAAGGACAAAAGCACAGAAAAATTCCTTATAGAGATTGCTCTCGGTTCGGGAGGTAGGTTATAGAAAGGGAAGGTGTTAGCACCCTTTCTATCCATGGTTATCCATGGGCTCTTAGATACTTGCTCAATGTGTTTTCAAAATGGTTTGTTTGCTTTTCAATGTGGGTTTAAAAGTTTCTTTGAAAAATTTCCAGTTCGACTCGTACGTCAGAGTGTTTGAAAAATTTGCTTTGAAAGCTTTTAAAAATGTGTTGGTGTGAAAAGTATTTTGTTTTGTTTTTAAGATCAGAGCAAGTATCCTTGAGAACCTACCTACCCTAAGGAATTCGTCTGTGTAAATGTCCTTTAAAGTAGTGCCATCCCACCATTGAGAGGTAGGTAGCACCACCGTTGGAGGTGTTCGGGTCAATTCGATTTCAGGGACATGGTGATCACCAGAGCAATGGGAAGACACCTTAGAAGCAACCCTCATGCCAGGTTCCCGGATCATGAGGACTTACTAAGACGTTTTCTACTCGACGACCACCTTTCGAAAGGCAACAGTGAGGCATACCCTAGGGGTGGTGTGTGCGAATTGTGTGTCATGTTTCAGTTATTTGTCTTGTCATGTTTGTCGTGCTCTACGCTTGATTTTAATTTGGACACTCATTCTTGCATGCATATTTAACAGTTATAAAGTTTGCGAAAATAAATCTAAGGCTATTACAAAAGGCGCGGGTCCACATCGCCAAAATTAAACCGGACCTGATTTAGCGGAAAATAAATAATGCGAAGAAATAAAAGTGCGAAAAGTAAAATTACAATGCTTCGGGAGAGATACAAAATTATAATTAAACGACATAAGATAAATGCGCAAATTAAATAATTAAAACGAAACTAGGGCGTTGGACCCTTTTGCAAATAATTAAAATTAATAAGGACTTAAAAATTAAAATTAAATGAGAATGATATTTTTGTGTTTTTAGATTTAATGAGAAAAAGGAATTAATTCAATTAAATTAAACGGCAAACCCTAATTCTAATATTTTATTTATTATGAAAGAATTAAAATATGATCTAAATTAAAACCTAATTTATTTATGCACAATTTTTAATTTATGAAAATAACTAAATAATATTATTCTAAAAAAGGGGAAAAATTAAAAGAAAAATAAAAAAAAAAGATATTAAACCTAAATTCTATTTTTGGTGTTTTTTATTAAAAAGATTAAAACTATAACCTAATTAAACTAACTATTTACATATATTAATTTATTGATGAAAATAATTATAATATAATATTTATTATCCTTTTTTATATTTTCTGATTTTTGTATGTTTTTGTATATTTGTAAAAGAGAGAAAATTAATTAATTAAAGCAATAAAAATAAATAATACAATAATTAAAATAATAAAAGAAAAGAAAAGCAAACCAGAGTGGGGTGTTGCCCCAAATAAGGAGGTTCAGGCCTTAGAACATTGGCCCATTAAGCTTGAATCCGTTGACTTTGGGAATCATGTATGGTGCGTTTGACCAGGTGTACGCTGCACCCTGAAGCTTGGTCATTGATCTGATCATTGTGGACGCGTGGCTAATGGATGAGGAGGACGTATGGTGGTACCCCCATAATAGCGCTGCATATGAACAATTATTGAAAAATAATAGTGAACGTTTGCCAGACCTGGGACTTGAACCCAGGTCTTGAAGATTACAAGTGTTGTCCCTGCCCACTGAGCCATTTGCATTTTAATTAACAAATAATTAGACAATAAACAATATAATAAGAACGCGTTAGTGCTTATGGAAATTCGCGCGAAATTCAAAAGATCCAATCACGTTCAGACACGACTTCTTCTTCTTCGTTTTCCTGAAACATGAAACACATGGGCAACGGTTTTTTTGGCGTGGTTTTAGGCAGGCAACGGAAAAATAGCGACTAGCGCTATGGCAAATATAAATTGGGCGCGATTATAGTTTCTTGCTCGTTGGAGCACGCTGAGTATGGCTATCACAGTCTCGAGGCTTAATTTTACTCCATGTCAAAAGCCCTAATTCATGAAACCTGCAACCCTAACTTCCATCCATGGCATTATCGTGTATGGTCAGCGAAAACACAATTAAACATGATGGTTAGTTTAGAAACATTGCACTGAACAATAATCCACAAATAAAAATGCAAGGAGATGCGTTAATTATGATCTATGATTTCAAAAAAATCGTGGTACAGTTTGAACGTAGTCTACCAATTCCAGGAGTTTTTGTGGTTGTTTTGGATTGGCACGCGTTCAGGACACTCCAATGAAGCTATTGAGATCAAGGTTAGGGCTTGAATCGTCCCCTAGAATGCTTTTCAGAATTGACTTTTTTCTCCAAAATTTCAAGTTGGTAAGGGCTTCTTATGCGCAGCTTCCAGTCTCCTTCGCTTAGGGTTATGTTCTGGATCATATAGTGAGGCTTCTAGGTCAACAAAAACCAACAAAATCTCATCAATTCATTATTTGAAGATTTGATTTGCTTAATATCTTTTCCAATCTTTTTTCATGGTTTTTGGTTCAATCATGCTCAAATCTCATCCAAATTTTCCTAATTGGGATATGCACGAAATATTAAGAATAAACATGCATGAAAAGATTTTTTTAGGTTAAGTTTGATATTTTTCATGTATTTAATTAATTTAAATGAATTAATATTGATAGAAATTCAAATAAATAATTAAAAAATGAGAAAATATTTCCCTTTGGGCCTAATGGTCGTGCATAGGCTTGGCATGAAGAAACTTGGAAGAAAAATGGGCCCATTTGCATTTTTAGGCCTTTTGCATCAATGTTGACTTTTCAAAATTCCCAAAAATTTCCCAACTTCCACAAGGCATAACTTGGTCAATTTTTAAGCTTTTCACATGTTCTTGGACATTTTGGAAAGGTCTTTGAGTCCTTTAACCAATTCCTTTGGTCCCATGTCATTTTGATTTACCAATCTCAAGTTATGGTCTTTGACTTAAAGTCTCTTTTTGTTGACTTTTGAAAATGACCTATAATGTTGAAATTGATAACTTTTTGTGAGAGCATTTCTTGGACTTGGAACATGAAGATGAATTGTAGGAAATGTCTTTCTCTTCAAAATGAGCTTTGGATGGAATTTTTCTGATAATCCATGTGAAAGTTATGCCCTGGTCAATTTCAGTTGACTTTTTCAGCTGTCCAAATATAGCAACTTTTGCATCTTTGATGATTTCTGAGCCAAATTTTGAGAATCATGATCAATCATTGATCAAATGATGTTTGTGGCTTCAAAATGATATGTTGACCAAAAATTTGAACTTTTGACTGTCAAATGACCATTTTGCCCCTACAGTTGACTGTAGTGCAATCTAGGGTTTTGACTGTGCAATTTTGAGCTGAATGCCTTGAACCTTGACATGAGGATACTTGACCATCTTTGTAAGCATATGAGACTTGATTGGGCCTTGGAAAAGTTCATTTGCTTGACCAGAACTCAAACCCTAGTTTTGACTGTATAGGAGACAGTTGAGCTGCATAGCCCCTTGGAGAATTTTGTGACCTTGACTTGACAAATCTTGGAGATTATGGGAGGGCAAATTTTGGGGTACAACAGGGTCCAATTTGCCCTGTACCAAAAACACCTAAAACGCAATATCATGAACCCTAGAATCGGGCATCACGATTCAGGGCCTAAAAACCAAATTGGTTAATGCAGTTATGTTAGAAATCAAACAAGCAACATGATTATGCCAATATTTTTGAGAAAAAATGCAAGCATGGAGAATTCAAGCTTCGTGTACAGGGGTGAGTTTGAGGTGACTTACAGTGTTGTATAGGTGATCTTGGGATACGTTTGTGGTCTCTTTAGCTTCAGGGTATGGCAATGAAGAAGACTACGTGCTTCTTTTGATCTGAAAGTGCCTGTAACACAGTTTTTGATCTCTCACTTTTTGACAAATTTTGAGTTTTTGTTCTGGCCGTTTTCAGTGATCTCTAGGTCGTGTCTTAGGTTGGGAACGCTTGCTTATGTATGTATGAATGAGAATTAAGTGATATGATGAGCCTTAACTTTGTGCAATTATGTTTTGGATTTTTGTTGACCACCATTAAAGGACATTCCATCTTTGAAGCAAAACTTGGATTTTATGCTCAAAATGGCCCTAGCACGATTTTGGTAGCTGGCAAATGATACATGAAAGCTATTCAAACCACAAGATACTATTCCATTAATTTTTTTGATTTTATTTGAATTATTATGGATTTAAAATGAATTAAATTAATAAAAATTAAATAAAATGGAAAAATAAATGTTTGATCTTGAAATTAATCATGGGACACGTGGGTGGCATGACAAGGCTGAATCAAGTGGAAGAAAGTGGGCCCTTTTCTCAAAAATTGAAGTTTCAAGGATGGTTGACTTTTGCCTTTTCACAAAAATTTCTCAACTTCTCCAATGCATATCTTGCTCAATTTTGATCATATGGACATGTTCTTGGACATTTTGGAAAGGTCTTGAAGTCCTATAACCAATGCCTTTGGTCCCATATAATTTTGATTTACAAATCTCAAGTTATGGTCTTTGACTTAAAGTGCCTTTTTGTTGACTTTTGAAAATGACCTATAATGTTGAAATTGATAACTTTTTGTGAGAGCATTTCTTGGACTTGGAATGTGAAGATGAGTTGTAGGAAATGTCATCCCCTTCAAAATAAGCATTGGATGGGATTTTTCTGATGAACCATGAAAAAGTTATGCCTTGGTCAAGTTACAGTTGACTTTTCAACTGTCCAAAAATGGAAACTTTTGCATCTTGATGATTTTTGAGCCATTCTTGTGGAATCATGATCAAGACTTGATCAAATGATGATTGTGGCTTCAAAATAAGATATTGACCAAAAAATTTGACTTTTAACTGCCAAATGACCATTTTGCCCCTGCAGTTGATTGTGAAGCAATTAGGGCTTTTGACTGTGCAACTTGATGCTGTGAGCCTTGAAACTTGGCATGTGGATGCTTGACAATGTGTATAGGCCTATGGGACTTGATTGAGCCCTTGAAAACCTCAACTTCCTTGCAGGAACCAAAACCCTAATTTGACTGGCTTATGAGGGTGTTTGAACTGTGCAACCCTTGAGTAGACTTGAGCAAATTGAGATGATGCTTGTCAAAACTTTGAAGAATATGGGAGGGCAGATTTTGGGGTACAACAGTTGCCCATGTTCAATCTTCTTAGACCTGAGGATGTAGATTGGCTTGTGCGCTTTTCGTGATCCGAAGGTGGAAGATGATTGAACACTAGAGTGCCCAGAAATTTGCACTCACATAGTAGAATATCAACAACGTGATGTCGGGAATGGGCTTACAGATGCCATTTGGAGATATGATGGATAGGAGGATGGGCTTATAGATGCCATCTGGAGACGTGACAGAACCTTGTCAGGAATGAGCTTATAAATGCCATTTGGAAGTGTAATGGATAGTTGTGGAGATGGGCTTATAGATGCCATCGGAAGGTGTTGATCGCCTAAGAGATTCCTTAGCGAGAACTTGCATACTTTGAGAAAGGAAGATGGTTTCCTGGCCTGTTACAGGTGTTGATCTTCGAACTCTTCATGCAGATATGCCCTGGCTAGATACAGGTATCGAATCTACAATTGGTTGCTCACAGATGTGCCCTGGCTAGATACAGGAATTGAATCTCTAAACTCTTCATGCAGACATGCCCTGGCTGGATACAGGTATCGAATCTACAGTCAAATACAGATATGCCCTGGCTAGATACAGGAATCAAATCTGGAATTCTTCGTCTACAGATATGCCCTGGCTGGATACAGGTATCGAATCTCTAAACTCTTCATGCAGATATGCCCTGGCTGGATACAGGTATCGAATCTACAATCAGTCACTCACAGATATGCCCTGGCTAGATACAGCAATCGAATCTGGAATTCTTTGTCTACAGATATGCCCTGGCTGGATACAGGTATCAAATCTCTAAACTCTTCATGCAGATATGCCCTGGCTAGATACAGGTATCGAATCTACAATCAGTCACTCACAGATATGCCCTGGCTAGATACAGGAATCGAATATGGAATTCTTCGTCTACAGATATGCCCTGGCTGGATACAGGAATCGAATCTCTAAACTCTTCATGCAGATATGCCCTGGCTAGATACAGGTATCGAATCCACAATCACTCACAGATATGCCCTGGCTAGATACAGGAATCGAATCTGGAATTGGTCGTCTACAGATATGCCCTGGCTGGATACAGGAATCGAATCTCTAAACTCTTCATGCAGACATGCCCTGGCTGGATACAGGTATCGAATCTACAATCAAACACTCACAGATATGCCCTGGCTAGATACAGGAATCGAATTTGGAATTGGTCGTCTACATATATGCCCTGGCTGGATACAGGAATCAAATCTCTAAACTCTTCATGCAGACATGCCCTGGATGGATACAGGTGTCGAATCTACAATCAGTTACTCACAGATATGCCCTGGCTAGATACAAGTATCGAATCTGGAATTAGTTGTCTACAGATATGCCCTGGATGGATACAGGTATCGAATCTCTAAACTCTTCATGCAGATATGCCCTGGCTGGATACAGGTGTCGAATCTACAATCAGTTACTCACAGATATGCCCTGGCTAGATACAGGAATCGAATCTGGAGTTGCGACAGTTGATAGTAATCATCTTTGGATGGACCTTTTTCCTGAAAAGGTAAAACGTTAGTTGTATGCAATGTCATGATGTATGAAATGTATGATGTCATGATGTTCTCAGGGAGAAATGAGATTGTGTTATATGAATTTTTTCATGTATGTACGCAGGATGTATGAAATGTGATATGTTTATGATTGTGTTTTCGTCTAGGAAAATAAATCCTTGATGAATGCCGGGAGCTTGTTAAATCCTGGGCTGATGTTTGAAGAATAGAGTTCTCCATTTCCGCTGGGGATGAAGATTGCAAGAATACCGGTAGGAGAAGATGACTTCGTTGGGGAATAAACTTGGTGAAGAGATTATTCTGCGGGGAATTACTCTGTGGGAAGAGATACTTCGTCGAGGTTTTAATGAGAACTCCTCTGGGGATTCCTGTTGATAAGTTTTGTTGAGGATTTTGATGAACTCCGCTGAGGGATAGGAAGAACTTCGCCGGGGACGACCTTTCCGTGGGTAATTTAGCTGAGGATAATCCAGTTATAAGCTCTGGTGGAGAATAACCTTTGAATAAAGCTGGGGAGAGGCGTTCGTACTCTGCAGGGGATAAGCTTCCAGAATCTACTGGGGAGGATAATTCAACTCTCCTGGGGAAACTTTTTGGACTGCACTGGGGAAGTGGCTCCACTGGGGGTATCTGTATTCCGCCGGGGAACAATCTTATATTAAGACTGCCGGGGATGCTTGCTTAGGAACATCTGTATACTCCGTTGGGGAATATTGAGATTTCTTGGGGGTACCCAACTTCTGTAAGGCTGACAGTAGACTAACTCTGCTTGGGGAGAGTATCGTTGACTTGCTGGAGATATTGTGCCTTTTCAGGGCTGATTGGGAGACCAACTCTGCTCGGGGGAGAGCATCGCTGAATCTTGTCTTACTCTGGGGAGTGAAGGTATCTTGGTTACATTCTTCAGCCGAACCTATCTTAGTACCTTGGTGGACAAAGCAACTAGATCGCTTAGACAACTCATTATTGCCCTTGTTTCTGATGTCACCTGTAATTAGTCCTTTGTTTCGCATGCAAATATTTATGAGTTAGCAATTAATGTCAAATGCATATATCAAAAATGAACATTGGACGTTCTTTGCAAAACAAAACAGATAAAGGAAAAACAATTTGGCAATTTGTCTGGAAAAAGTGAATTTGTATTGATTTTTGTATTTGCCTGTAAATAGGCGTTTTTGTGTACAAGAGGCTGACGTCCTAGTAAGAGAACGCCGCCGAACAAAATAGAGTTTACACAATTTTGTGAAAAGAAAACAAAACAGCTATGTGAAAAAAATCCACTGGGTTTCAACTCTGCTATCGCCTTTATGTCTTCAAGCGTCTCATCACTTTGCTTCATAGTTGAAGATGAAGCTGACTGATCGATGCCGTCTGAACCTGATAGTTAATACCAAATTCTGGATGCCAGGTGATCCAATGAGACATAGTATTACGCTTTAATCCCTAACTTTTGCCTGGACCGCCCTTTCGGGTTTTCGGTCCGCCGGGATACCCATTTTTGCCCAAGCCGCCTTTTCAGGTTTTCAACTTGCCGGGTGTACAGATTTTTTCATTTCATCCCTTATTTTTGTCTGAACCCTTTTGGTTCGCCGGGAAGCCCTTATTTTTGCCTAGGTGTGTCAACCTAGCGGGACTTTTGATCATGCGTAGTATCTTTTTACTATGTCTGCATTGGCAGGGTGAGGAAGGTCGTCACCATCCATGGTGGTTAGAATCATCGCACCTCCTGAGAAGATATGTTTAACCACAAATGGCCCTTCGTACGTAGGGGTCCATTTGCCCCTGGGATCACTTTGAGGAAGAATGATGCGCTTGATTACCAGGTCTCCGACTTGATACTCTTGGCGTCTGACTTTCTTGTTAAATGCCCTGATCATCCGTTTTTGGTACGTTTGACCATGACAAATAGCGGTGAGTCTCTTTTCGTCGATTAGGTTCAATTGATCAAGACGAGTCTGGATCCAATCATATTCGCTAAGACCTGCATCCTTCATTATCCGGAGAGAGGGTATCTGGACTTCAATAGGCAAGACTGCCTCTATGCCATAGACCAAGGAAAAGGGTGTTGCCCCTGTTGACGTCCGTGCTGAGGTACGGTACCCATGAAGAGCAAATGGTAACATCTTGTGCCAATCTTTGTAGGTCACTGTCATCTTCTGCACAATCTTCTTAATATTCTTATTTGCTACTTCGACAACCCCATTCATCTTCGGCCGGTAAGGAGAAGAGTTGTGGTGCTGTATCTTGAATTGCTCGCAGAGCTCAGTGATCATCTTGTTGTTAAGATTGGTACCATTGTCCGTAATGATCCTCTCAGGTACCCCGTAGCGACAGATCAGGTTATGCCGAATGAACCGTGCCACGACGTTCTTGGTTACCGTAGCGTAGGAAGCTGCTTCAACCCACTTTGTGAAGTAATCAATTGCTACCAGGATGAAGCGATGCCCGTTGGATGCCGTAGGTCTGATCTCGCCGATCATATCAATGCCCCACATTGCAAAAGGCCAAGGTGCTGTCAAGACGTTCAGAGGAACTGGGGGAACGTGCACCTTATCAGCATAGATCTGGCATTTGTGACACGTCCGAGAATGTTGGTAACAGTCAGCTTCCATTGTGGACCAGAAATATCCTGCCCGAAGGATTTTCTTTGCCATGGTATGTCCACTAGAATGCATTCTGAAGGTACCTTCATGTAGCTCTGCCATGATCCTTTCTGCTTCAGTCTTATCCACACAACGCAGTAAAGTTGAATCATGGTTTCGCTTGTATAGAATGCCATTGCTGAGGAAGAACTTTGCAGCGAATCTTCTCAGAAACTTCTTGTCATTAACAGATGCACCCTCGGGGTATTCTTGAGCTTCCAAGTACCTCTTCACTTCATGATACCAAGGTTTCTCGGTTACCTCTTCAGCCTCGAGATCACAGCAATATGCAGGTTCATCCAATTTCCAAATGATGATTCGGGGAGCCTTGTTGTCCCATTTGACTTTGAACATAGAATACATCGTAGTCAGCGCGTCCGCCAGCTGATTCTCCTCTCTAGGGAAGTGTTCAAAGGTTATCTCTTCGAAATGGGGGATCAACGTCAGTACATACTCTTTGTAAGGAATAAGATTTGGGTGTTTCGTATCCCACTCGCCTTTGATCTGATTGATCACGAGAGCGGAATCTCCGAAGACACTCAGAAACTTGATCCTTAAGTCAATTGCAGCTTGAAGACCCATGATACATGCTTCATACTCTGCCATGTTGTTGGTGCAGTTGAAACATAGTCGGGCAGTGAGTGGAGTATGAGTGCCTTTGGGGGATATGATCACAGCGCCGATGCCATTACCCAAAGCGTTTGAGGCTCCGTCAAAGTGCATAGACCATCGGGATCCTTCCTCAGGTCCTTCATCCGGTCCAGGTATTTCACAATCAGTCACTACCATGATATTCTCGTCTGGAAATTCAAAGCTCATCGACTGGTAATCATCCACTGCCTGGTGTGCCAAATGGTCTGCCAATACACTTCCCTTGATTGCTTTCTGAGTCGTATACTGGATGTCATATTCTGTCAAGATCATTTGCCTACTTGCTATTCTTCCGGACAAGGCGGGCTTTTCGAATATGTACTTGATTGGATCCATTTTTGAAATCAACAGGGTAGTGTGAGTCAACATATACTGTCTCAGCCGGAGAGCAGCCCATACCAAAGCGCAGCAAGTTTTCTCGAGCAGTGAGTATCGGGTCTCACAGTCGGTAAACTTTTTGCTAAGGTAATAAATAGCATGCTCTTTTCGGCCAGACTCGTCATGCTGCCCCAGCACACACCCCATTTAGCTGTCAAGTACTGTCAAGTATAAGATCAGAGGTCTCCCTTCAACAGGTGGCATAAGGATGGGTGGTTCTTGGAGATACTCTTTGATTCTTTTGAAAGCGGACTGACATTCATCGTTCCAACGTACCACTTGATCTTTCTTCAGTAGCTTGAAGATTGGTTCACAGGTAGCAGTTAGATGTGAGATGAACTGGGCAATGTAGTTCAGACGTCCTAGAAAGCCTCTGACTTCTTTCACTGTCTTGGGAGTTGGCATCTCTTGTATGGCTTTCACCTTGGCAGGGTCCACTTGAATACCTTTGTCGCTTACAACGAAGCCTAACAGTTTTCCAGATCTCACCCCAAAGGTGCACTTGTTTGGGTTCAACCTCAGCTTGTACAACTTCAGTCGGTCAAACAGCTTTTGTAGATGGTCAAGGTGTTCCTCCTCAGTTTGGGACCTTGCAATCATATCGTTGACATATACTTCGATCTCGTGATGGATCATGTCATGAAACAAAGCAACCATGGCAAGTTGGTAGGTTGCCCCAGCATTTTTCAACCCAAAAGGCATGACCTTGTAGCAAAAGGTGCCCCACTGAGTAACAAAAGTGGTCTTCTCCATGTCTTCAGGAGCCATCTTGATCTGATTATAACCTGAGAAATCATCCATGAAGGAGAATACCTTATGCTGAGTAGTGTTGTCAACCAGAACGTCGATATGACGCAGAGGGAAATCATCCTTAGGACTGGCCCTGTTTAAATCCCTGTAATCAACACACATTATGACCTTACCATCTTTCTTCGGCACTGGAACCACGTTGGCAACCCACTGAGGGTAAGAAGTCACTGCTAGAAAACCGGCATCAAATTGTTTCATAACCTCAGCTTTGATTTTCTCGGACATTTCTGGACGCATGCGGCGGACCTTTTGTTTTACCGGAGGGCATTCTCCCTTTGTATGCAGGTGATGAACCACAATGTCGGTATCCAACCCAGACATGTCTTCGTAAGACCAGGCAAAGATTTCCACATAGTCATGCAGCATCTGGATCAACCGTTGTTTCACACTGAGCTCCAGATTGGCACCAATCTTGACTTCCTTTCTGTCTGTCTCAGTACCCAGATTCACCGTTTCCACTGGCTCTTCATGTGGCTGAATGGCCCTCTCTTCCTGGAGTAGCAGTCTTGTAAGCTCACCAGGCACTTTGCAATCATCTTCACCTTCGTCTTCGGCTAAGTTGATCGGATTTTCGAAGTCATAGCTGGCAGTAGCAGAGTCGTTACCAGTGAGATCCAGAGTGGATTGGAACCTGTATGAGTGAGTGTGTGTAAATATAGCTGTTTTGCAATATATAATAAAGAAAGAAAAGGAGGACAAGATTTGAAATGCGAAAACGTCCAATGCTTTTATTAATGATATATGAAAGTGACACACAAAAGCCCTCACAAATGAAACCACGGTGCCCCGGGTAAGACACCGGGCCATAAAGTTTCAAATTATTGTTTGTTACAAATTCAAAACAAAGGAGTTCATTACTGAGTGACAAAAGTAATAGGTGTAAAGTCTTTTGCAGTCCAGTTGCTTGGTCCACCGTTGGTCGTCGGGTAGATCCAGCTGTCAAACTCAGATTCTTCTGCTTCGTCCTCAATGGCATTTACTCCCGGGTTGGTGATGAATACAGGAGGTCTTCCAATCCTTGCCTTACGCACAGCCTTCTGAGCTTCTACAGTGAAACCCAAACCAAATTTGTCAGTCTTCGGAGTGAAATCAGGAAGTCGGCCCCAGTTTGCGCACTCACCCTTCTCAATCACAGCCCGGGCATCCTTTAAGGAAGCCATCTTCAAAGGAGAGTCTTCTTCAGTCACAGTCTCTATTGCTGCCAACGTCTGAGGCACCTCTTCAAAGTGTTGAAAGGGGGTCTCAATGAATTCCCCATCCATCTCTATGTACCGGAACGAGTTGAGGTGGCTGACCATGTATTCTTCCTCCCCTTGCACTGTAACAATCTTCCCTCTGACCGGGTATTTAAGCTTCTGATGTAGAGTTGAGGTCACAACTCCAGCCTTGTGGATCCATGGACGACCCAGCAAACAAGAATAGGATGGACGAATGTCCATCACATAGAAAGTAGAGTCAAAAACTTGAGAACCAACCCTGATTGGGATGTCAACTTCACCATGTACCATCCTCTTCAACCCGTCAAAGGCCCGGACAACAATGTTACTAGGCTTGAGCTCTAAACCCTCACAATCCAGCCTGTCTAGAGCTTTCTTGGGCAATACGTTCAACGAAGAACCGGTGTCTACCAACACATGGTCAAGAGTAGTGCCCATGTATTCAATGGAGACATGCAGGGCATCTTTATGGTTCTTTCCCTTGGCAGTTAGATCAGCGTCAGAGAAACCCAACCCATTATCAGCAGTCAAGTTGGCCACACAATCGGTAAATTGATCAGCAGATGTTTCTTGTGGCACATGGGCCATCTTTAGGAAGGAAATCAGGGCCTTGGCATGGGCCTCTGAACACAACAACAGTGATAGCATAGAGATCTTAGAGGGGGTGTGCCCCAGCTGCTCAACGACGTTGAAATCACTCTTCTTGATGATCTTGAGGATCTCTTCCATCTCTTGTTTGGAAGCTTCAACATTGGTCTTCGGTGCCTCCGTCCGGGAAGGCACATCAGTAGCAATCCCTTTGCCCCGAGCGTCAGATGACTCGGCAGCAGGGGTAGAAACAGGAACTTGGTCAGGAAGGGAAGTGGGCACACTTTCAGGTGTGATGACAAGAGGTCTCTGAATTGTTGGTGGCGCAATATCTGGTGAGAAGAGCCTGCCACTGCGAGTGACTTTAGCAGGCTCGGTGATGTTACTGATGCCGGTACTAGCATCAAACTCTTGCTTTACTCCAAGAACATAAACATCTGCCCCATAGTGCCACGGGACAGCTTTATCAGATTTATAGGGGATGGGCCCCGGAACAGTGATGATGATAGGAGAAATCTTCGGCGTAAACATGATTTTGACAGGCTTCTTTGAGGAAGCCTTAGGAGGGTTATTGAGAATAGTGACAATAGAAACTTCTTCAGTACGGGTAGCAGGAACAACAATCTTCTTGAACAAGATCTCTTTGCTATCCATCAGGTTTTGGACGCCTGACTTCAGCAAAGGACAACCAGCAGGTGAAACAGCACATAGAAGGAAACCTTTACTACATCCCGGAAATAAACTGGCTAGCAACAGGTTCCTTTTAACGGTTAATAACGGAGTAACAATCTCATCCACAAAGGATATATACGGGTCCTCCTCCACAGCATTCACTCCATGCTGGGGCATGGGAGCAGTCACAACATTGGGCCTTTCGGGCGTCTCGAACTGTATTTCCTTAGCATCAATAAGGTCCTGAACCTTATTCCTTAGAGCCCAACAATCATCAGTAGAATGCCATGGGCTATCAGAGTGATAAGCGCAGCGGGCGTTGGGGTTGTACTTTGGGGAGGTTGTGTTCATAACCTTTGGAGCTTCCTTGACAGTTACCAGATTGGTTGACAGCAGTTGCGGCAATATCTGAGAGAGGGTCATACTGAACCGAGTGTACTGCCTTTTGGGCCTCTCAACCCTCGGCTGGTTGTATTGCTGAGGAGCAGCAGCAGGCTTTGAAATTACCACCGCGTTGACAGCTTGGCGGCGTTCCGGTTTGTTTTGTCTTCTGGGACCATAAATAGCACTAGCTTCCTTCTTGAAGGGCTTCTTTTCAGTACTCGAGGAGGCACCTTTCTGTATCTTCCCTGATTTGATACCAGCTTCGATCCTCTCACCAGTCAGGATCAGGTCTGTAAACCCAGCAGAGGAATTACCAATCAGGTGATTAAAGAATGGACCAGACAGTGTCCCCAAGAACATGTCCACGAGTTCACGATCAGTCAATGGTGGCTGCACCCTGCCAGCCAGGTCTCTCCACTTCTGCGCGTACTCCTTAAAACCTTCACCCGTCCCAAGTGACATACCCTGGAGTTGGGTACGCGTGGGAGCGAGGTCGGAATTATACTGATACTGCTTATAAAATGCAGTAGCCAAGTCCTCCCAGTTTCGAATACTGGTTCCATCCAGCTGATAGAACCACTCGAGCTGAGCCCCTGAAAGGCTATCCTGGAAGAAATGGATCCATAGGTTCTTGTCTGCGGTGTAAGGTTGGATCTTCCTTACATAAGAACGGAGGTGCAGCTTAGGGCAGGAAGCCCCGTCGTACTTCACAAAGGCAGGTTCCTTGAACTTGTGTGGTGTTGTACCCCAAAATTTGCCCTCCCATATTTCTCAAAACATCTCAAGAAAAATTCACAAGTCCAACCCGGCGCGTCATATTTAGGTGTTCTTTCCCCAAGATATCTCTGATAACGTATTCTCAAATTCAGGTTCGGCTCAAGAGATAATTCTTTAAAGAAGGTATCCGAATGTGTAAGTTTTCTTGAAGAAATATGGTGAAAAAGTGTGCTGAAAGTGCAGTTTTTATGCGCTAAAAAATTCATAACTTGAAGATCGTGGTTCCTTTTGAACCCGTTCCGGTGGCCAAAATTCCGTCTTGACATTATCTACGTTTTCATCTCTCACGGCTGGAAGCCAATTTCGATCATAAGGTCTTCAAAAATGTGGATTTATCAAGTATTTTCATACAGAAAATTTGTGATAGAAGTTTATTTGCGTCATGTTCAGAAAATCATAACTTGGTCGATTTTCATCGTATCGAGCTGGTTCCGGTGCCACAATTTCACAAATTGAGTTGGCTACATTTTCACAGAAGGTATTGAGTTCAAACGGTATTCAAAAGGCCTTCGTTTTTTGCTCAGAGTGCATGACACGCTGAAAATCCTGAATGCTGAATATTATTTCATCTGGGCCGAAACTTCGAAAATTCATAACTCGGTCAATTTTTATCGGATTGGACTCATATTTTTACACAAGGTCCCTGACTCATAGATCTACAACTTTTCTTCAAAAGTCGAGACCGGATTATGCTCCGATCAATACCAGTTTTTTATTGAAGAACGTGTCAGAGTCGACACTGGAGCCCAAAATAAGTTTGTCTGGGCTGAAACTTCAAAAATTCATAACTAATTCACTGTTTATCCGATTGAGCCGATTTTCGGACAGGAGTTAGTTCTCGATGTCAGCTACATTTTGTTTTCACATTTCAACTTCAAAAATTGCACTTAAGTCCCTGCGATTTAGCCTGGAAAGTGACGAACTCAAGTGAACATTGGAGGCCCAATTGCACATTCAAAACCCATTTTCTTTACCCTAATTTCCATTATATAATCACCTTCTTTTCACACAACCCAGAGGGAGGAAAAAAGAGGAAAAGAAGAGAGAGAAAAAACCTTGTCACAATACTGTTAGAATATCAAATTCTTTCAAGAACCCTAAAACCTTGAAATCTTTATTACAAATCCCTCTCTCACTACAAACAAGCCATCACAGTTATAAACCAACACCTCACTACTTCTTCAGTAAGGATAAGGCTGGCCTGATCTCCATGATCCTAATTTTCCAGTAAGGCATAAAAGCATTCCGGTTACTAATTTTCCAGTAAGGGTAAGATTGATTTGATCTCCATGATCAAAAGGTATAATCATTCATACATGCCATATTGTGCCTAAACATTAAATTTCTTCATATATTGGCTTTATTTGCATTTTATGATTTTATTTAATGTGTTCGTGAGATTCAACACTGCAGATTTAGACAGGATCCCATGCAGGTTCATTAAGGAACATTGAGGCCAAAAGCCAAATGGTCAAAAGCCAAAAGCCAAATGGCCAAAACAGAACATTTTACACACATGACACCAATACGTGGCGAGACAGACATCCTGAGAAGATTAAGGAACGTTGAGGCCAGAATACAAATGGCCAAAAGCCAAAAGCCAAAAGCCAAATGGCCAAAGTAGAACAACTTATGCATGAAACTCAATCCAATGGCCAAAGAATGCAGACCACGGTACTCAGGAGTCAATACTTCAAAAAAACCTCCCCTTGAGCCAGACACCCCCTATGGTTTGCTCAATTTTTAATTTTTATTTGTTTTTTCTTTTTATTCTTTTAATTGTTTTTTAATTGTTTTCTTTTAATTCCATAAAATAATTTTCATAATAAATATAAAATACAGAAAAATAAAAAAAATGTTTATTTTATTAATATTAATTTTACTATTATTATTTTTGTAAATAAACTTTAAACAATTAATTAGATTAATTTAGGTTTCAAAACTTTAATATTTTTCTTAATAAATTAAATATGTAGAAATTAGGGTTTTTAACTTTTTCATCATTTTTTTTAATAAATAATTTTCTCATCATTATTATTATTATTAATTACTAATTTATTTTGTAAATAAACATGTACATAAATTCTTTAGTAAATTAAGTTAAACTTTAACATTTTTCTCAAATAATTAAAAATAACTTAGAATTAGGGTTTCTTTTAATTTTAATTTTAATTTTCTTATTTCATAAATACAAAAAAACCTAAAAAACACTTCTTTTATTTCAATAAATAATTAATTAATTTTTAATTTCAATTTAACTTCAAAAGGGTCCAACGCCCTCGTTTTCAATTTTAATTCAATTCGCGCATTTTATTTATTCCTTCTTTTAAATATTGATGTAATTCTCCCAAAGCCGTGTAAATATTTATCTTTCGCACTTTACTTTATTTCTTTATTTTATGTCAAATCGGGTCCTGGATATAATTTGGCGATGTGGACCCGCGCCTTTGTAATAGCTTAGGAACTTTACATTTCTCGCTCTTTTTTTTAACTGTTAATAATAGCATGCAAGAATGAATGACTAAAAACAAACGCGTAGATCACCTGACATGAACTAGACAAAAATAAATGAATCTGACACACAAATCACACACCACCCCTAGGGTACGCCTCACTGTTGCCTTGCCTCGAAAGGTGATCGTAGAGTAGAGGATGTCTTAGTAAGTCCTCATGATCCGGGAACCTGGCATGAGGGTAGCTTCTAAGGTGTCTTCCCATTGCTCTGGTGATCACCACGTCCCGAACCTCGAATTGACCCGAACACCTCCAACGGTGGTGCTACCTACCTCTCAATGGTGGGATGACACTACTTTAAAGGACATTTACACAGACGAATTCCTTAGGGTAGGTAGGTTCTCGTAGATACTTGCTCTAATTTCAAAACAAATTCAAAAATACTTTTCACACCAACATATTTTCAAAAGCTTTCGAAAGCAAATTTTCAAACACTCTTGAGGACCGATACAAGAGTCGAACTGGAATTTTCAAAGAAACTTTTTTAAAACCCACATTGAAAAGCAAACAAACCATTTTTGAAAACACAAATGAGCAAGTATCTAAGAGCCCATGGATAACCATGGATAGAAAGGGTGCTAACACCTTCCCTTTCTATAACCTACCTCCCGAACCGAGAGCAATCTCTTTAAGGAATTTTTCTGTGCTTTTGTCCTTTCCATTTGGAGAAAATAAAAGACGGTGGCGAATCTTGCTTCCGAGACATTTCACGAACCAGCGTTAAACAGTCAGTTCCAGATCCACCGATCACATGTGGGATCACCACCCCAGAAGATAAACCTAAGTCTCCAAAGTCCAACCCAGGCACACGTTAAATCTCCATAGCATTTAACCGGTCCTCCAGCTGTTTGTACCGGTCCTCAGCAGGAGGGTACTGTTCATCATTGAAATCTGTCTCGGTATCAGAGACTACGGTACTAGGAACCCTTCCCTCTTGGTGACTGCCTTCCCCAACAGATGGAGTAGTCAGCTCAGCTTCATTCTGCAGTGTATTCCCGAGTCTGCGTCCAGTGTTGAACAGCACAGTCCTCTTCTTCTTCTTCTTCAGGAGCAAAACCTTCAACTCCTGTTGTCCTTGGGCTAAGCTCATGACCAGCTCCTGGAACTGGGCGTTCTGGGCCTGGAGGGCCTTGATAGCTTGTTCGGTAGTAGGCTCGGAAGACATGATGATTGAGTGCTGAAATAAACAGCAGAGAAGATTAAGCAACCTGTAGAAAAAGAGTACCTGTTATGCACATGATGCATGATATGCTATTTATGCAATGCATTCAAGGGTTCGAAAGTTCAAATTCATTGTAGACAAAAAAGGAACACACGTTATATTAAGAAATAATATGTTCAGTACATCAGGGCCTCATGGGCAAAACATTATAAAATAATTAATCCCAAAAGACACTGCACATCCTCTTTGGAGCGATGTAAGTGTTGAGAGTCTTTTCCTCGTGCAGTAGGCGGGTGAGCTCCAAGACCTTCTTCTCACTGGCATGTAGACTGGTTTCAAGAGAATTCCGTTCTTCCTTGAGTTGGATCCAGATTTTTTGCATTTCTTCCCAAGATGTTGGCATGTCAGGATGTTGAATGGTGTAGGGCACCTCTCCTTCCAAAACTGGCTCTTTGATCACGGGGAGAACATGAGGGTATGGCATCACAAGGTTCTGGGAGCGGGCTCGTACCCACTTGAGATAAGGCTCCAGGGGGATGGAGTTCTTGTGCCCCAGTGTCTTACTATCAACCTTGTTAGGCATTCTCCAAGCTCTGATAAACCTCTGGCGAAGTCCCTGTGCATCGTTGTTGAAGTTAAAAACTATGTCAAGAATCAATATATCATGAGGGCCATCCCTCCGAGCATATCCAAACTGTCTCAAAGCCAGGCACAGGTTGTAGGTAATACCTCCTCTGATTCCAAGTAAAGGAACATTAGGATACTCTCCGCAACGATCAATGATGGTGACATTTTCTCCGGACCGAGAACACCAATGTATATCAGAATGTGTAAGAGTCATTAATCGTTGTGACCATCTCAAACCCCGCTCGTTCTTCAAAACTGATTGTGGAAGGTGCAAAATAAACCACCTTGCCAGGAGAGGAGTGCAGCACATGAGAACACCTCTTTTTCTCATGGTTCGAGTGTAACATGAGTGGAGGATGTCCCCAAGCAATGTATGTATAGGATTTCTGGATATGAAGATCTTGACAGTATTGATATCTATAAGATGATCCGGATTCGGAAACAACACCAACCTATAGACAAGGAGTGCCACAACTTCTTCAAAGGCTTGTAGGTCAAGGGAATTCCAACATTCTTGTGCTTTCTCAAACAGGAACTTTGCCAAGAATCCTTTGATACCACTTCTAACTTCCCAATGCCCCTTGATGTCAGATGGTTGTAAGCGTAATGCTTTAGCAACCTCTTCAAGTTTTGGTTCCCTTTCCGTACCGTTGTAGGGTAGTTGACTAAGAATAGGAACCTTCAGAAGCTGGGAAAACTCTTCCAAGGTAGGCACCAATTGATAATCTGGGAAAGTAAAACAGTGGTGCAGAGGGTCAAAGAACTGGAACAACACTTTCACCATATCCTCTTCAATGTTGGTATTGACCAAGCTGATGAGTCTACCATGCCTTTCACTGAAGGAAGAGTTCTCAGGAATCTTGGATGTAAGCTCCTTAAGCTGAGGAGTGACCCTTACAAGGTTGATCTGAATTGTCTTTCTGCGGATAGTCTCCATGTCCTACAAAACAAGAACAAAGATGAAGATTCGAACCCTTGAAGTGGTTAGTAAATGCATATGATGCTGTATGATGCTATGATGTTATGATAAGGACACACCATAAGTATTCACAAAAGCAAACATGATAAGGCACACAAGTCACACCAGACAGCCCTTAGAGTTTAGGCCAGCATGAAGTTTGGGGTACTACCCTCTTGAAGTTGGTGGGCTCAAAACCTGTCCTATCAAAAGTAACCGGGTTCTAAGGAGCTCAATATCATTGGGTTGTTTTCTATGTTCATTGTTTTGATTTAGCCACTGAACTGGCGATCAAAATATTCCAAGAAAACAACCCTCAATGAGTGTAGTATCGAGTATCTACCAAATTCGAACTGCACCAAAGTCGGTCATCTCACTACCCCTAAAGAGGCCAGGATGGTCAAGTAAGGTTCCTAAGGTCAGTTGATGCTTCACGACACCACGCGGCGGCCCCGTACTCTCCTTGACTTGACTCAAGGGTTACCGGTACTCACCAAAGTGCCACATCAACGTAGCAAACTGCTTCAACCGTGTCAGTATACCCCACACAGTTCCCTCACAGTTTGTTGCTACTTTCTAAAAGGTATCCCCCAGATCTAGGTTAGGATCTATGAAACTCCAAGACAGGCCCACAATTTTAAAGCAAACAAATCAAGCAATTGAAAACAAGAGTGGTCTAATCCTAAGGTACACCTCACTTTTATAAGATTCCCCAGCAGAGTCGCCAGTTCTGTGATCGGTGGAAATAGAACTGACTGTTTTTTAAGCTGGTTCGCGAAATGTCGCGGTAAGCAAGAGTCACCATCGTCTTTTATGTTCTCCAACATGGAAAGGACAAAAGCACAGCAAAATTCCTTCTTTGAGAATGTTTCTCGGTTCGGGAGGTAGATTTATAGAAAGGGAAGGTGTTAGCACCCTTTCTATCCGTGGTTATCCACGGGCTCTTAGGTACTTGCTCTTATGTTTTCAAAAGATGTTTGCTTTTCAAGTGTGTGTGGGTTTTGAAAAAGTTTCGTTTGAAAAATTTCTAAGTAACTCTTGTATCAGTCCTCAAGAGTGTATGAAAAATTTGTTTGAAAACTTTTTGAAAGTGTAGGTGCGAAAAGTTGTTTTGTTTGTTTGAAAGAGCAAGTACCCAGGAGAATCTACCTACTCTAAGGAATTAGGCTGTGTAAGAGTCCTTTAGATAGTGCTATCCCACCATTGAGAGGTAGGTAGCACCGTCGTTGGAGTTATTCGGGTCAATTCGATGATTAGGGACATGTGTGGTCACCAAAGCAATAGTAGGACAACTTAGAAGTAACCCTAATGTCCTAGATACTTTTTATCTGAGGCAACCGTTTCGAGGCAATTGGATCTTAGACAGGCACGTTCGAGGCAACTAGTGAGGCGTACCCTAGGAGTGGATTGTGCATGTGTGTTGTTTCAGTTTATGTTTATCTTTGATCATGCATTTGTGAGCTACGGATTGGTTTTATTTGTCATACATTCTTGCAGGCATAATTAACAGTTAGGAGTGCGGAAAATAAATTGCAGAAATGTAAATCTAGCTATTACAAGGCGCGGGTGTTTACAATGATTTCTGGTAAACAACTGCTAGTCCTCCAAACTATCAAATAATCTTAATGACTGTTATTTAATCTCTCTGGTAACTTACAGGATCGACTAGATTGATCCTAGGATGTATTGGTCATTTGGATAACTCTCATTATAGAATTGGTATTCATGGTTGGTATTTAGAATGTTGTGTAGGTGTTTAACTTACTTCGATTAATCTATTAAAGATCTAAAGGTGTGATCAAGTAAATGCGCGTGAAACTAAATTGCATGAATAAAGTTCAATTCTAAAGACATGTAAAAACTGCAGAAAAGACAAATAAATGACTTCGAAGCATAAAAACATGTAATGTAAAACCGTTTCTGGAATGTAAAAGATTCGAAATATGAAGAAAGCGTTTTAATGCAAGAAATCATTAAAATGACTTTAAATGAAAAAGGTATTCGAATGATAAAAGCATGAAGATAAAGGCATGAAATATACAAAAGTTTCTGAAAGTAAAGGATTTGAAATGGAAAGAAAACATTTAAATGTAAGGCATCAGTAAAAAGACTTCGAATGAAAATATTTTAATGCAAAGGCTTTTGAATGGTATTGACATGAAGATAGAGGAAAATACTGGAAATGATAAAGAGTTTTATTAAATCATAAACACTTGGTGTTATCATACGTACATTTCTCGTGCATTCGTTTCCCTAGCCATGTGGTATTTTGAATGTTTACTGAGTTTTTTGTACAATAGATATGACACACGAAATCCTAATGCTAAGACTTCTATTTATACTACTTCGACCATAACGGTCTTGCTATAAGATTCTGCCACGTTCAGAACATGCAAAGCAATGCCCTTCTCTCGCTTCCACGCGTCTTTGAATGCTCCAGCGCATATATTTTAAATTTCGAACATCCCACTTGCATTTGAATTTCAAATGTTTTGGCACTTCTTCGCTTCGAACGCATTTCTTGGACACAACCTTGTTACCACTTCGAGACTTCTTTTGAAGATATCCTCATAACTGTCACTCGAAGCTCCAAACTTTGATATGCCCATTTGAAGTACTGCTTCTACCATTTCGAAACATGACATCTTGCTTTATTCCAATCGAAACATCCAACTTGCTTTGCTTCGAACAATATCATCAAAATCTTCAGCCAACAAAATGCCCCTTTAAAATATGTATTTCGATTCCTTTGAGAAATACTTATTTTAAACATATACACAAGATTTTGATGCGACCTTCGAATCATCGTAACATTTATTGCATATGACTCCAGTCACGTCAATCATGACGCTTTTCAGATTCCTTGACCGCCTTGAACCATTTCACAGCATGGTGCAGTTACAAAACAATGATTATTATTTAATCACGCCTATTACCAATATTAACTTTATGCCACCTCCTTCTCAAACCAACCCACGACTACCACGTATCACAATCTCACTCAGTGGATGCTTAAACTTCCACACTATAAAATAGCATCAACGTAGTCTTTTATTTTTTCTTCCCACATTCTGAATCTTTTCTTCCTCTCTTCTCACCGAAACCCTAAACTTCCAACATTCTTCCAACAATGTCTTCTTCAACTTCATCTCAACTGAAAAAAGCTTCCAAAAAGAAAGGAAAGAACACAGGAACCATAATGGAAAGCAAGGTTGGCACCTACCAAGGTCAGTATGTGCTTATTCCCCAGATGATCTCAAAAGAGAAGGAAATGCTTTACGCATATCAGGTACTAATTCCTACTAACGCCGCTGGCAAGAGGTTAGCTTTAATGGGTCCTCTTACAGTCTTTTAAATCTTAAAAGACACCAGAAAAAATTTCCATGTTTGTTATAATTTTAAACCTTTGTTTAATAAAATGGATACCCCTAAGACAATAGAGTCTTCTGATTCGACCACCGTGGAAAATCCAATCATTCCCCCTAAGGACCCTTTTGTGCTAGATTATGTGAAGAGTAACTTCAAACCATTTCGATCTTTCCCCACCTCTGACACAGCTTATCACAACTGGTTTACTAAAGTAGAAGCTAAGAAATCCCAGAAATGGGAAGAATTAGGTATTTATAACTTGATTAAACTATCGAAACCAGGCTTTACCTATAGCCACCCATTATTATTCGCGTCCTTATATTTCTGGGACAGTACTTACAATACCTTCCATCTCCCTGGTGGAATGATTACACCCACCTTTTTTGACATAGCAGCCATTACTGGGTTATCACCAATAGGAGAAACCTACATTCCTGGAAATGAAGAGCATTCGAGTATTATTGACTTCGAAGTCAAGCTAGCCAGCTTTTCAAAGTTCATTAGCCACTATCACACTGAAGGAGACAGTGTGTCGGATGTGGAACACATTGCTTTCCTTACTTTATGGTTGTCAAGGTATGTCTTTTGCAGCAGGTCCCTACAGGTAGCCAGTAGGTTTATTCCTCTAGCTAGAGATTTGCATGAGAATCGGAGGGTGTGTTTAAGCGAACTGCTACTCGTTGACCTTTACGAAAGTCTAAGGTCAGCTGTTTCGAGCTTGAAATCCCACACCTCAAAAAACATCCTGCTAGCTGGCCCTTTCTGGTTACTCCAGTTATGGCTCAATGCCATGTTTGAACCTTCACTATCCACTGCCAACACTATTGTTGAACAGGACCCAGAAATAGCGGATAGAATCATCGAAGGCACTAGGCTGCAAAGACTTACCCCAAACGATGATAAGGATGACTTCAAAGTTCTCTTCTCCAAATACATCATGATTTTCTCCAAGAGGCATAAATTCGAAGAGACCATGGCGCCTTTTTCTTCAAGGACTCATGGGCCATCATGGTTCACTATGGCTCTCTCAGAAGCAGTCAAAAGCAAAGAAATTCAAGATGTATGGAAAGCCTTTTTGCTTCCCAGACTAATCTCCTCACGAATTACTCCTGCTAAGAATCAAATCTTCCTTTTTGCTTATCAACCCAACTTCGTTTCGAGACAATTTGGCTTGTGCCAACTAATCCCTGAACCCCTATTCCAAACAGAAAGTGCCATCACCTCTGGGCGAACCTTCAAGGCAAGAGAAGCCAAACTACAACAGGAACAATACCAAGGCTTTGCCCATTTTGAACTAATATCTTTCGAACGTACACACCTTACAACAAAGGGTTTTCTGGAATGGTGGACAAAGTTCTATCAGTCTTATATGTTCGATACCCTCACTATTCAGCAGAAACTAACTAATGCATTCAATGTGCAGGTACAATCCAAGAAAGGTATGTTCACTCATGCCAAAGAGATTAGGGCTTTTCAAAATTATTTCGAAACTACTTATGATCCCACACACTTGGAATCCTCTGTGCATCAAGCGGCTGAGACCTTGAAGGAAAAATTCAAAGAAAAAATTTCTAAGTTAAAACTTCCTTCAGGGTTGTCACCTGAGGATAGGTATAGGTTGGCATTCGAAATGCATCCACCTAAATTTCCTAGATTACCTACCTCAGAACTGGCTCTGGCTTGGTTTCCTCCATACCCTTGGTGGTTCACTTGCAAAGAAATGTTCAAATATCTTCAAAAGAAACCAAAGCCATCTGAGACTGTGACATGGGCTCGACATTGGCTCCACGATTTCCCAGGACATCTTCTCTATGACCTTTCTGCCATGTCGATTAAATCTGATCAAGGCGCAGGTGCGAATGCTTGGGAAAATCCCAAATGTTTCTTACTTTCTACATTTTTAACTTTTGCCTTAATTGTTTCGATTTTCAGCCATCAGGATAAAGACTGCTGCTTCAAAGTCAAAAGAGGGAAGCGCCTCTCAGGCATCTGTCGAAACCATTGATAATGTGACTCTATCCAAACCAACAACAGCTGCTGCAACAACAACAACACCAGTAATAACTACTGCTCCAACTCCACAGGTAATCACTTAGCCTTGATGTTTCGAATACACTAATGTTTCATGATTTGTATCTAACTTATTGTTTAAATCTTTTCAGACTAACAAACTCCCGCCAACCACTCCAAAGAAAAGAAAAACAAACACTACTGAGAAGGATCCAAACGCTGGAGGGAATTTACCAGCTGCTTCAAAGAAGAAGCAGAAGAAGGAAATTTCCAAAAGTGTTGTACCAACTAGTGTCTCTGGACTCGATTCCAGAGATGCTGCTCCCTCAACTAAATCCAAAAATCCACCTTCGACCTCCAATGTAATGTTGGAACGCATAGCTAGCAACCTCTCTTCTGAGAGTCCACAGGTAAATTGAACTTTAAATCTTTGACAAAATAATTATTCATTACCTTGGTGCATGCTTTTAATATTCTTTTGCCTCTGTAGGATATTTTGAATCCAGCTCTTACCACTTCGACTTCACCATCAAAAACTGCTGCTCCGATCAACTCTTCTCCTCAAGGGGATTCCAGCAACCTGGTGCAGAACAAAGGGTCCTCCAATATGACGGTTCTGGCTGGGGCTTCAGAGCAGCAAGATGACCAGAGTACTTCTCCTCCTCTAAAAGAAACAAATGAAGCAACGCTTCATGAATCTGCAGAGACTTTACAAAAGACTTCTCTTCAAAAGTCCCCTCTTGAAACCCTTCAAGAGGATCCAAAGGACATTCACGCTGAAGGAGAGAAAGTTGATTCTGATCAAGGAAACGAAGAATCTGCAGAGGAAGGGTCTGAGGAAGAAGATGCCAACGATGGTTCGACTGCTGGGACAGAGTCAGATGCAAATAGCAGTGAAAACGAAGATATCGAAGTGGTGGATTTGGATGATAATGAAGAAGACAATGAGCATGAAACGAATGAAGGTGACGGTGACGCGACCAATAAACCCATGGAAGTCGAAATGGATGTGACTCCCCTGCGCGTGGAACTCCCTCAACCGTCTCTATCCCGAATGACTGAAGAGGAGCTTGCTCTTCTGAGACGAAATGACCCTATTGGGTACATGAAGGCGAAGCTAGCTCAAAGGGATATTCCACCTGCTAGGGCTGGTACAAGTTCGACTAGCCATCCGTTGCCCACAGATGATAGAATTGTACTTCTTAACAGGATTAGGAGAACAATTCTTGATGTCGATTTGTTCGAAGTGCTCAAACAGGATAGCACAGCTTGCTACACTATGAAGGAGTTACTTACAAAAGTCAACCTTGCTACCTGCTCCTTGCCAGTTAGCACTATCTTGTTCGATCTTCAATCTCTGCTAGACAACGTGACTGGGTGCCTTCTCCAAGATGAATTTGCTTCCAGAAAGGTTCAAGAAAAACGAACTGCAATGGATGCTGCTTATGAGCATGCTTCGAAACTCTCTCAAGAAGCTGAGGATCAAGCCATGCATCTAAAGCAAGCAAAAACTGATTATGAGGCTCGAGCTGAGTCCATCCTTCTCTGGGAAAGGCAAATTCAGGAACTTCAACAGAAGGTTAAGGAGGCTCAAGAACAACAATTAGCCTACGAAACCAATACTGCTGGCAACCAATTCGAAGAGCTCCTCAGCAAAGGGCTTGCAGAAATGGAAACCGCAGAACAACTCAAGGGAGAAGTGGCTACCTTAGAGGGAGCAAGACGTTTTACTCAACAAAGGCTTGAGTCTTTTTGAAGTACCTTTAACAGATTGAAGAATAATGTCTATTTTTAAATCTTAGTGTTGATTAGTTTTGAAATTTGGTTTTTGTCTGTAACATCTGAACAACGCCATTTTGGCAACCCCATATTACCATTTTGGCATTTTTGATATCTTAATTACGTTGTTATTATTCGAATCTCCTGCAGGCGTGGCTTATATTTCTTTAAATATTTCCCATTAACCTTTAGGATACGTTTATCATCCATCAGCTCTTCGATTTCATATGCATTATTTGAAAATACCTTTATTATTCGAAAAGGTCCTTCCCAATGAGGTGACCATTTACCTAACGTTTTATTTTTCTTGTCCATGGGCAATATGACTTTCCAGACTAAGTCATTAATAGTGAACGCTTTTCCTTTCACCCTTTTGTTATATGTCCTGGCCACTCTTTCCTTTTGTCTCATCAGGATTTCCAATGCATGCAATCTAACTTCGTCCAATTCATCTAACTCATTCATCATCATCTCCCAATATAATGCAGCTGGAATTTTGTTTTGTCTTTGAATTCGAACTGATTGTAGATGAATTTCTACTGGCAGAACTGCATCATGACCAAATGTGAGTTGGAAAGGTGTGGTGTTAGTAGCTTCTTTAGGAGATGTTCTACAGGCCCATAGTATTTGGTCCAAAGTTTTATGCCAGTTCCTTGGCTCTTTACCAATATGTTTCTTGATTAACCCTATTATCACTTTATTAGCTGCTTCGACCTGACCATTTGCTTGAGCATAATATGGCGTTGATGTCAGTAATTTAAACCCCATCTCTTGAGCAAATTCTTGCATCTTTCTACCAGTAAACACAGAACCTTGGTCTGTGGTTATGCTCTCTGGCAATCCGAACCTATAGATAATTTGTTTCTGTATGAACTCAATAATAGCCTCTTGATCAGCAACTATTAATGGTATTGCTTCGATCCACTTGGTAAAATAATCTATTCCTACCAAGATATATTTTTGTCCTTTAGACGAAGCAGGATTTATTTCTCCTATTAAATCCAATGCCCATCCTCTAAATGGCCATGGTTTAATGATTGAATGCAACTCACTTGCAGGGGCATGTTGAATCCCTGCATGTTTCTGACATTCTTCACAACCTTTAGCAAAGTTTATACAATCTTTAAGCATGTTGGGCCAATACATGCCATATCGAAATAACAGCCATTTCATTTTATGACCTGCTTGATGTGCCCCACATGCCCCATTGTGGACTTCTGACAATGCTAAGTATGCCTCACTTTCTCCTAGGCATTTCAGTAATACGCCTTCTTGGGTCTTTTTGAACAATTCGTTTCCCATGAGGACATATGACAATGCTCTATATTTTATCTTCCTATCAACATTCAGAGTTGAGTTTGTTAAATAACTCACAAGTGGACTTCGCCAATCTGCATCTGATAAGGTGTCTATGGCTAGTATTTCGAATCCATGTTTCTCAGCATAACCCAATTTCATACTCTCTAGATCTGATGGTATGAATCTAGTAGCCATAACTCTACCTCTTAATTCGACCAGATCCTCAAAGTTTTTGGCAGAAACTTTATAACTTGAAGCCAACTGTGCTAAGTCATTTGCTTCTTGGTTTTCTATACTTGGTATATGTTGAATATCCATGTATTCAAATTTTCTAAGTAGCCTGTTAACTATGACGAAGTATATCATCAGGTTTTCCTTTATGCATTTAAACTCCTTTGTTATTTGCTTGACTACTAATTCTGAGTCTCCTTTAATTTCGACTCTAGTTGCCCCCAATTCCAACAAAGCTTCAAGTCCAACAATAAGCGCTTCATACTCAGCTTCGTTGTTCGAGCAACGGGGACCATCTAATTTATACTTGAATTTTGTTGGAATTCCTTCAGGAGAAATTATAAGGACTCCAACACCACTACCATTCCTGTGGGTCGAACCATCAAAGTATAATTTCCATGGTTGCATTTCAACGTAACTAATGACAGTCTGTTCAACCAATGAATGGTCCACAATGAAATCAGAAATCACTTGGCCTTTCACAGCTTTTAAAGGCATGAAAGTCAAAGAATATTTTGTTAAGGCTAAAGCCCATTTACCAACTCTGCTATGCATTATTGGTTTTGAAAGCATGTGTTTAATGACATCGAAATGAGATGAAACATAAACATCAACAGGCTTTATATAGTACTTGAGTTTCATACAAGAAAAGTACAAACAGAGACATAGCTTTTCTAAATTGCTATATCTAGTCTCTGCATCATTCAATACTCTACTTAAATAGTATATGGCTCTTTCGATGCCATTGATATCTTCTTGTGCTAACATACTACCTATACTAACTTCCGAGGCAGATATGTACAATCTCATGGGCTTTCCCCATGAAGGTGGAGACAAGATGGGAGGCTGAGAGAGATATCTTTTTATCTTGTCAAATGCCTCCTGATGAGCTTCGTTCCACTCGAAGGCTTGGCCTTGCTTTAAACGAAGCAACGGAGAGAAAGCTTGGGTTCTTCCACTCAGATTCGAAATGAATCTTCTGAGAAAGTTAATCTTCCCTAGCAAAGATTGCAGCTTCCTTTTTGACGTAGGTGCTTTCATCTCCATTATGGCTTTGGTTTTATTTTGGTTGATCTTAATTCCCTTTTTATGAACCACAAAGCCAAGGAAATCTCCAGCCTGCACAAAAAATGCACATTTAAGGGGATTCATCTTTAAGCCATGTTTTCTCATTCTTTCGAATGATTGGCTCAAATGATGCAAATGGGTTTCTGCAGATATAGATTTGATGACTATATCATCAATATACACCTGCATAAAGGTTTCAATGAAATCATGGAAAATCGAATTCATTGCCCTTTGATAAGTTGCCCCAGCATTTTTTAAACCAAAAGGCATCACCACCCATTCGTAGGTGCCTAAGGCTCCTGGGCAACGAAATGTTGTCTTGGCAACATCTTCTTCAGCAATAAAAATATGATTGTACCCTGAGTATCCATCTAACATACTTAAATATTCGAATCCTGCAGCAGAGTCTACTAACATTTCTGCCACAGGCATGGAGTACTCATCTTTAGGGGTTGCAGTATTTAAATCCCTAAAATCTATGCAGATTCTCAGAGAGCCATTTTTCTTAATAACAGGCACTATATTTGTTAACCATTCGACATACCTTATGGTTCTGATGAATCTGCAACGCAGCAACCTTTCGATCTCAGCTTTAATCTTTGTGAGAACCGCTGGTGCGAATCTTCTAGGAGTTTGCTTGATGGGCTTCTTGCCATCTTTGATTGGAAGTCTGTGTTCGACTAACTCCCTCTTTAAACCAGGCATTTCGTCATAGTCCCACGCGAAGCAATCTTTGTTTTTCTTGAGGACTTCGATCACTTCCTGCTTGAGGCCTGGGTTAAGTTTTGCACTTATATAGGTTATTCTTTTCGTGTTCTCATCCCCTAAGTTCACTTCTTCGAGTGGATCTTGCGCCAACATTTTGGCACCTGAGTCTATGGGGTCCCTCTCGAAGCCTAAGGGTTCTTTATCATAGATGGCGTCCAGCCTTTGATCTATCTCAAGTTCTTCAAAGGGTGAGCCTTTCGAGCTATCCCCATTTATTTCGTTCATCTTTACCGCCGGTTTATTCATTTCAGCCTCTAAGGCCGCCTTTGATTCGTTCTCAGCCATATAGGCCGAAATCCTTTCGAAAAAGGAGGACTCAGTCATGAGTAAGGTTGTCGAATTCCCAGCCTGCTGGCCGTCTTTGCATAGTACCTTCGACTCCTTCATCTTCACTGATTATTCTTCTATCCCAGTATATGCCATCATGGCGAAGGGTCATGTAGTAGTGTGCGTTCCTGGTTTCGTTGATTTCATCATTTGGGACACAGGGAGCAATCTTTGCCAGATGTTTGTCATAATTCCTCTTGTCAACTAAGTTGACTGCTGACATGAAGTAACTCTGGTCTGCTTCAATGTTTTCCACGATCCCATCTTCTCTCCACAAAACTAATCGTTGGTGCATTGACGAAGGAACTGCTCCTACGCCATGGATCCACTCCCTTCCCAGCAACAAGTTGTAGTTGGCCTTGGCTTCGATCACCATGAACATGGTGGGCCTGCAGCTTGAGCCTATCGTCAAGTCCAATTGAACCACCCCAGTGTTTTGCCTACTTTCCCTTCATAATTGGATAGAACCATGTTGTGTGGTTTGATGTCTCCTTCGCGTATTTCTAACCTTTTCAGCATGAAATGGGGTATTAAGTTGACTGCAGCACCCCCATCCACTAGAACCTTATTCACGCCATGGGCACCAACGTTTGCCCGAATAAATAATGGCTTCAGATGATTCTTCATAGCTGGTTCTGAACGCTCGAAGAACGCATTCTGCTCCTCGACAGCTCCATTATCCATCACATAGTAGCACACAGGCCTATGCTTCATCAGATCTATGGTATCTTCTTCCTCATACTCGTCAATTTCAGTTTCCTGTCCAAACTCACAAGGAAGCACAGATACCACGTTGCAGTTGATATTGAACGAAGACTCCCCCTCTGACTCGAAATTGTCCGTTAGCATATCTTCGTCTTCTTCTGGACCTGGAGTGTATTCCTTTGGTTTAGTTGGTTGTACTTCGGAGAAGAGCCTCCTACTAACTGGGGGTTTGTCTTCAGTTTGATTTTTTGGTGTGGGTTTGTTGGTGATAGATTCACCTTGGTTTTTTGTTGAAGTTGCTCCTTTACTTTCCACAGCTTCCCTTTCAGCCTTTCGAATTCTCTGTTGCCTTCGCCATTGAGATCTTGACATGGGGTTTCTTCCTTTGTAGTTCTCTAATCTCACCTCTTCCCTCTTCGCTATGTTGAACTGCCTTCTATATGTCATAGCATGGCGTGCGTTTCGTTCATTGTTTCTCCATTTGTCTTTGCCTTTGTCATTTCTGACTTGCAGCCATTTGTCTGTTGGCACTTCAGCAGGAATTTTGAACGTCACTCTTCGAGCACCCTTGGGATGAGGACTATCAGGCCTTCGTTGTTTGTATTTGCTATCGAAACATGGGCCCATCTGAACAGTCTCTTGGTGGTTCCAGCAAGGGGCGAAAGGGATTGTTTCGAAGGCTCTGGCCATGCTTTGATCATACACAGCAGAACACCTTGGGCATATCAAGCATTTGGTTACCCCTTTGTAGCAGCGAAGCACAAATTCCAACAAACTTTCTCCAGCTTTAGGATAACACATGAATAACTGGTTATCCTGGCGCCAGTTGTTGCCAGTTCGCGCCCTTTGTACCCTCTCGAAGTTTGCAGCAATTCTCTGATTGCAGAGGATGCTACACCTAGGGCATAGTATCATTCTTGTATCTCCTTTGTGGCACATCATGAGGTAATCCTTGAGACTAGCATCTCCAACATGATTATCCTCCATTTTATACTTCTCTTTTTCTAAGTATCTCTCCACCTCCTCCATTTCAGAACGAGGTCTCTCCATATCCACCATGTTTACCTCAACATCCTCCCCCTTGGTGTCATCATCTCCCCAACCTGTAGGTTTTATATCTTCAATTTGAACCTTTGAACTCTCTGGGGCAGAATATTTGACCAAGTAGTCAAACTTTCCACTGGGTTCCCCTAAAGTATCCCATATTTCTTTCTGAGGGGGGGTTGGCTTCGTGATTTGGACTTTCTCCAATTCTAGCCTCAGGCCTTCAGTAACCTGTGCCAACTCTTGGTTTTGGTTTTCCTGGCCTTCAGTAGCTTGGATTTCTTTTGCAACAGCTAAAGGTGCTGCTTCAATCGAAGTCTCTGGTTGCTTGTGGACGCCTTCAGTGACCCCCTTATTGACTTCGACTAACACCCAGCTTTCATTTTCAGTACCTTTCTCTCCTACTGGAGCGTCACTTTGGTCAGCTTCCACCATGTTAATTTCTCCAACGCATGCAGGCTCGGAGTAATTGGTGTCTGCGACATCCAAAGGATCTTCGTCTACTTTCATTTTTGCTTTATCAGCAAACTTCAGTCTGCCATCTTTAATTGCATTCTGAATTAGGTCCCTGAAAAGTAAACACTGTGAGGTTTTGTGGCCTAGGAAACTATGATACTTGCAAAATCCTCTTTTCTTCATTTGATCTAAAGGAGGTATTTTGACATTTGATGGCACAATGAGTTGGCCATCTTTGACAAGTAAATCGAAAATCTCGTCACACTTAGTTACATCGAAGGTATAAACCTTCTTTGGGAATTTGTCACTTTTCTCATTTTCAACAATTTCTTTCCCTTTTGTGGGAACTAATAATTTGCAGGAGTAAGGTGGTGCCTGTTTTAATTCAGCAAGGTCGATTTCGACCTCTTCGAATTCGAATTCAGGATAATCTTCTGTTTCCTCAGTTCCAACATAGGAGATCCTTTCCTTCTTGTTATTTTTAAAGACTCTGGCCTTTTCGGCCTTTAGCCTTTCGACCTGTCGAACCCTATCGGCTAATTGAGCCATATCCCTCAAGTATTGAGTGTCTAATTTCTTTCGAATAGAGTAATCCAGGCCGCCAACAGCCATTTCGACTAACTCATGTTCAGGAACTACTGTAAAACATCTAGATTTCAAGAGCCTGAATCTATTCAGATAATCATCTATGGGTTCAGTAAACTTCCTCTTGACATTGGCTAGTTCCTTCAGACTTATTTTTGATTGTCCCATGTAGAACTGTTCATGGAATAATCTCTCCAAAAGAGCCCAAGTATCAATGGACCCAGGAGGCAAAGTGGTGAACCATGTGAAAGCGTTCTTAGTCAGGGAACTTGGGAAATATTTGATCCTAAGGTCTTCATTATTGGCTATATCTCCTGCTTCGGTTAGATACTTGGCTATATGTTCGACTGTTGACTCATTGGTATCCCCAGCAAACTTTGTAAACTTAGGGACTTTATATCCCCTTGGTAAATCAGTGTGCATTATGTAATCTAATATAGGGGAGGCATAATTTGGCCTTCTAATTCCTGTGTTGAGGCCATTCTGGGCCATGATTCTCTCTATCATGGTGTGTTGTACCCCAAAATTTGCCCTCCCATATTCTTCAAGGTTTGCTAAGATCATGCTTCAAAATCTCCCAAGGGTTGCACAGTCCAATGGCCTCCTAACAGTCAAAAATTAGGGTTTTGGTTCTGGCAAAGAAATTGAAGTTTCCAAGGGTCCAAACAAGTCCCACATGCCTATATACATTGTCAAGCATCCATATGTCAAGTTTCAAGACTCACATCATCAAATTGCACAGTCAAAAACCCTAAATGCTTCATAGTCAACTGCAGAGGCAAAATGGTTATTTGACAGTCAAAAGTCAAAAATTTTGGTCAACATCTTATTTTGAAGCCACAACATCATTTGATCAATTCTTGATCATGATTCTCAAGGCATGGCTCAAAAAGTCTCAAGATGCAAAAGTTTCTATTTTTGGACAGCTGAAAAAGTCAACTGCAAATTGACCAGGGCATAACTTCCACATGGTTTATCAGAAAAACTCCATCCAAAGCTCATTTTGAAGAGAATGACATTTCCTACAACTCATCTTCACACTTCAAGTCCAAGAAATGCTCTCACAAAAAGTTATCAATTTCAACATTATAGGTCATTTTCAAAAGTCAACAAAAAGGCACTTTAAGTCAAAGACCATAACTTGAGATTGGTAAATCAAAATGACATGGGACCAAAGACATTGGTTATAGTACTTCAAGACCTTTCCAAAATGTCCAAGAACATGATCAAAGCTTAAAAATTGAGCAAGATATGCCTTGTGGAAGTTGGGAATTTTTCGGGACTTTTGAAAAGTCAACTTTGCATAAAAGGCCTCAAAAATGCTAATGGGCCTCAATTTCTTCCATGAATCATCACCCAAAGGCTAGGCACGACCCATTAAGCTAAAAGGGAGTTATTTTCTTATTTTTAATTAATTAATTGAATTTTTAATCCTATTAATTCATTTAATTAAAATTAATTATGAGAAAAATACTAAACAAAGGTTTTGAATTTTTTTGTGCAGCATATTCTCCCATTATGAGCTCATTATCTCGTGTATCAATCACCAAGGAAAGAATCTTCCATAATTGGCATAATGGGCATGAAAAAAGATTGGAAAAGATTTGACAAAATCAAATATTCAAAACATTGATTCAAGGACTTTGGGCTTGGTCTTTCTAACCTAATTCACTCAGATACATAAGCACAATCGAAACCTAATGCCCTGGACAGGAGAGCTGCGCAGAAACTTCAAGAACAACATTGCATTTTTTGACAAAAAAGTTGAAAACTGTTTTGGTATCTAGAGGACAATTCAAGGCTGCAAAAGTATTCCAAAAGCTTGCTAAGACATTCAGGAAACTATTGCAATCGAAACCAAGTCTCTAGACTTCAAGGGTTGGTAGAACGACATCATACTTTCTTGAAAATTATCCATTATCGTTTTATGATTAACATGCATTTTTCATCTGTTTTTAATGTTGATTTATACTAATATGAATGTCCTGAAGCTATTGATGTCCTTGAATTGAATTAATAAGGCCTGTATAGAAAGTTGCCATTAACGCTTGATAGGGTTTCTGAAGCTCCAAAAGAGGGGTTCCTTCATTTGGAAAAATTGGACAACCAAAGTGACACCATTGGATTCGTGACATCCAAACGAAGCAAAGTCACTACTCGCGCCCTTTTTATATATACCCAGGAGCTAATCGCTATTTTTCATGTTTGAGTTTAGTGGGGGTTTAAAACCCCCGCTATCTGTTTGGTAATTGCAGGAAAGATGAGGAAGAAGGTGGCTTGGCTGAGTGTGGTTGGTCCGTTTGAATGATTGGCGCGCTTTTCAGCATAGTGGATGTTTTCTCCATATTATATTTTCTTATTATATTACATATGAATGAACGTGATAGCTCAGTTGGCCAGGGATGTGCATTGCAAGCTTTGGGACCTGGGTTCGATTCCCAGGTCCCCCACTTATTCCATAACTTTTTCCCTAACGTGCTTCTATGCAGTACGCTCTCAAAAGACCATCATGCACCCTCGCCTGCTTGCTTGCCACGCGCCCAGGAGACCTCATCCAAAGGCCATCACGTGAATTCCATCATGTACGTTAGTCAACCCCTCTGCATGCAAGCACCAAAAAGTCAAAAAAGGCCTGATTCAATGGGCCAAATTACTCACAATTAACCTCCAAATTGGGTCAGACACCCCCATGGTTTGCACATTTTTCTTACTCTTTTTTTATTTGATTTTCTTTCTTAACTCTTAATTATTTTCTTTAACCTACCAAAAATAATTTTCTTAATAAAATAAAAATACAAAAAAATGTTTTATGTTTATTTAATATTTAATTCATCATTATATTTTTGTAAATAAATTTTTAATAATCAATTTAGGTTAATTTAGGTTAATTTAGGTTAAAATTTTAATGTTTTTTCTTAAATAACTAAAATATGTAGAAATTAGGTTTTTAGCATTTTTATTCTTTTTCCTAATAAATAATTTCTTCTTCTTATCATTATTATTAACTATTAATTAATTTTGTAAATAAACATGTTATTAATTAATTAGGGTAAATTAGGTTAAAACTTAAATATTTTTCTTTAACAATTAAAAATAATTTAGAACTAGGGTTTCATTTAATTGCTAATTTTAATTAATTTTCTTTATTTCATAAATACAAAAAACATAAAAAATAGCTTCTTTTCTTATTAAATAATTAATTAACTTTCAATTTCAATTTAATTTCTTTAAAGGGTCCAACGCCCTCGCACATTCGATTCTAATTTCTTTTCGCGCGTTTGTTCTTATTTTTCGTTTTAAATATATTGTAATTGCTCAAGCCTTGTAATAGTAATTAGGAAATTTATTTACTTTCTGCATTTTATTAAAAAACGGGTCTTTGTTAATTTGGCGATGTATAGACCCGCGCCTTGTAATAGCGTAGGACCTTTATTTTCCGCACTTTAATTTCCGCACCCCTTAACTGCTAAATTTTGCATGAAAGAATGAATGGCCCAAATAAAATCAAAGCGTAGATCACCATAATGCATGACAAGATAAAACATAACTGAAAACAATACACAAATTCACACACGACTCTTAGGGTACGCCTCACTGTTGCCTTGCCCCTCGAAACGTGGTCGTCGAGTATAGGACGTTTTAGTAAGTCCTTATGTCCATGAACATGGCATAAGGGTAGCTTCTAAGGTGTCCTACTATTGCTCTAGTGACCACACTGTCCCTACAAACGAATTGACCCGAACACCTCCAATGGTGGTGCTACCTACCTCTCAATGGTGGGATCACACTACTTTAAGGACATTTACACAGCCTAATTCCTTAGGGTAGGTGGATGACTCGTAGATACTTGCTCTAATTCAAAAAAAATCAAAACTCCTTTTCACACCGACACCTTTCAAAAAGCTTTCAAAACAACTTTTCAAACACTCTTGAGGACTGATACAAGAGTCGATCTGAAATCTTTAAAAAAGGAAACTTTTTTCAAACTCACTCACGATTGAAAAGCAAACAAACATTTTGAAAACACAAATGAGCAAGTATCTAAGAGCCCATGGATAACCATGGATAGAAAGGGTGCTAACACCTTCCCTTTCTATAAATCTACCTCCCGAACCGAGAAACTATCTCATAAGGAATTTTGCTGTGCTTTTGTCCTTTCCATGTTGGAGAAAATAAAAGACGATGGCGACTCTTGCTTCCGCGACATTTCGCGAACCAGCGTTAAACAGTCAGTTCCAGATCCACCGATCACAGAACTGGAGACTCTGCTGGGGAATAAACTTATAAAGTGAGGTGTACCTTAGGACTAAGATCACTTGTGTTTTCAATTGTTGTGCTTTGTTTGCTTTATTATTGTGGGTTACATGGGAGTTACATAGATCCTAACCCGGATCTGGGGATACCCTGTTAGGTAGCATAAGCTGTGAGGGACCTGTCCGGCGTAGACCGACATGGGTGAAGCAGGGGCTACATTGGTGTGGCACCTTGGTCTGTACCGATATCCCTTGTGTCGCAACGAGGAGAATATGGGTCTTCTGAGGAGTCATTAAGCACCAACCGACCTTAGAACCTTAAATGACCCAACTTGGCCAATAGAACAGTAGCAGTATGCTACGCCCATTGAGGCTAAACTCTCGTGATGGTTCTGGCTGCAAGAAAAGATTGCGATGCTGGAGTTATGACCGATTGAGGGTAGTCAGTGATATTGGGATCCTCTAGAACCCGGTTACTTCTGATAGGACAGGTCTGAACCAACAAACTGAAAGAGGGTAATACCTAGACCCCATGCTGGCCTAAACTCTAAGGGCTTGTCTTGTGTGACTTGTGTGACTTATCATGTTTGCCTTTGTAAATATTTGTGGTGTGCTTTATCATAACATCATGCCATCATAAACATTGCATGCATCCTACATAAAGACTGACCATTTCAAAGACAAGAGGGTTTCACCTTTGCTCTGTTTTGTAGGACATCATGATGCCTATGCGAAGGAATACTATCCGGTTCAACTTTGTTCACCCACCTGAGTTGCTTGAAGAGTTGGTTAGCAGAATTCCAAATACTACTTCCTTCATCTAGAGGCATGGTTCTCTTCTCAGTTTAGTCACGGAAAAGTGGGACCAACAGCTGATGAGTGTCTTGACCCAGTTCTATGACCCTCTGTACCAGTGCTTCACCTTTCAAGGCTTCCAGCTGGTCCCTACCCTGGAAGAGTTCTCTGATTTGCTTGGTATCCCTATCTTGGATCAAACTCCCTACACTGGTTGGGAAAAGACTCTTAGGCTTGAGGAGGTTGTTGCAGCTCTTCCCTTGACCCAACAAGAAGTAATGGACAACTGGGTGACTAGAAGCGGAGTTAAGGGTTTCTTGGCCAAGTTTCTGATTGGTAAGGTGTGATCGGTGGATCTGGAACTGACTGTTTAACGCTGGTTCGCGAAATGTCGCGGAAGCAAGAGTCGCCACCGTCTTTTATTTTCTCAAAATGGAAAGGACAAAAGCACATAAAAATTCCTTATAGAGATTGCTCTCGGTTCGGGAGGTAGGTTATAGAAAGGGAAGGTGTTAGCACCCTTTCTATCCATGGTTATCCATGGGCTCTTAGATACTTTCTCATTTGTGTTTTCAAAAATGGTTTGTTTGCTTTTCAACTGTGGGTTTTAAAAAGTTTCTTTGAAAATTTCAGTTCGACTCTTGTATCGGTCCTCAAGAGTGTTTGAAAAATTTGCTTTCGAAAGCTTTTTGAAAAGGTGCCGGTGTGAAAAGTATTTTTTGAATTTGTTTTGAAATTAGAGCAAGTATCTACGAGAACCTACCTACCCTAAGGAATTCGTCTGTGTAGATGTCCTTTAAAGTAGTGCCATCCCACCATTGAGAGGTAGGTAGCACCACCGTTGGAGGTGTTCGGGTCAATTCGAGGTTCGGGACATGGTGATCACCAGAGCAATGGGAAGACACCTTAGAAGCTACCCTCATGCCAGGTTCCCGGATCATGAGGACTTACTAAGACATCCTCTACTCGACGATCACCTTTCGAGGCAAGGCAATAGTGAGGCGTACCCTAGGGGTGGTGTGTGATTTGTGTGTAGTTTTCATTTGCATTTATCTTGTCAGGTTATTGGTGTTCTACGCTTGTTTTTATTTTTGTCCATTCATTCTTTCATGCTATTTGTTAACAGTTAAAAATATTGCAGGAAAGTAAAAATTCTACGCTATTACAAAAGGCGCGGGTCCACATCGCCAAAATTAAACCAGGACCCGATTTGACAGAAAAATAAAGAAAGTAAAGAAAAGTGCGAGAAAATTAAAAGGTTACATGGCCTTGGGAGAGATACATAAATATTATAAAGAAATAAAATAAATATGCGAATAAGAATTAAATCGAAACGAGGGCGTTGGACCCTTTTTGCAAAATTAAAATTACATGGAATTAATTAATTAAAAAAAGAAAAGGAGATGCTTTTGGTATTTTTTAGTATTTTAGGATTTTAATGAAAAATAATTGATTGAAATTAAATGCTAACCTTAATTCTATTTGTTTTTTAATTTATTAAGAAAAGAAGATTAAAACCTAATATTAACCCTAATTAATTTACATGCAAATTTAATTGTAAAAATAAATATTTAATTATTTAATTATTATGAAATAAAAACTAAAAAGGATGAAAAATTAATTAACCCTAATTCTATATTTTTTAGGTTTTTATCAAAAGAATTAAAATTGAAAACCTAATTTAAAACTAATCAATTTATGAATTAATATAATTTATTTAGGAAAACACTAAAAATAAAAATAATTATTATTTCTCTCTTTTCTGATTTTTATGTATTTTTTATATTTTTTGTGAAAATAATTAATTAATTAAACACAATAATTAAAATAAAAATATAAATAATGCAAAAGAAAATATTAAAAATGGCAAACCTAGGGGGGTATCAGTCCCCAATGTGGAGGTATAGCCCATGAATGTGAGCCCAATGACCTTCAGGTCCGTTGACTTTTCCAGACACCGTGTGGCATCTTTGACTAGGACCTACCCTGTCCTTTAGCTCTGAACCCTTGGATGACTGATATTGACCAAGTGGATGGCTTGATGGAGAGGCGCATGATGGTCTCCAGCATGTGAAACTGCACGTGAACTTTGATTGAAAAATAATATGGAGATTGTGAAGACCTGGGGCTCGAACCCAGGTCATGAAGATTAATACTCACCAACTTTACCACTGAACCAATTCACGCGTTGTTAACATATAATAACGAATAAACATTATAAAAGAAAACAAAAGCGCTAGTGGACTTTGCGCGCGAATTTTAAACTAGCCAACCAACTTATGCCACGATATCATCTTCTTCGCGTGGTTTTCTTTTTCCTGAAACATATAAAACATTGGCAACGGTTTTCACGCGTTGCCTAAGATAACATATCAGAAAATAACGATTAAGCCATGGATGCTCATAAATTGAGCGCGAGGGTGCCGTCTTCCTCGTCCAAACGCGCTCGTGTCAATGGTGGTACTCAGGGGTTCTAATTTTTCCTCATTCAAAAACCCCTAATTCCAAGTCCTGTAAACCCTAGAAAACAATAATGGCATCTTGGCATACAGGGCGTAAAACTTCAATCAAAGCACATGATTAGCTTGCAAACATTATTCTAAACACAAAAATAACAACAAAATATGTTAACAATGCATGTATGATAGAAACCGATTCAGAAATTTTCTTTACCAACTTCAATGGTGATCTTGCGTTTTCTTGAGTATGGGGCTTGGGGAATGATTGGAATATGTCCTATAATCCTCAAAGAAGCTAAAGGAATCACTATTTTGTCTTGAATCGCCTTGCAAAGGTGTTTTCAGAATTGAGATTTTTTAAGAAAAAGTGTGAGTATGATCTTCAGGTTCCTGCGCAGCTCAATGGTCAATGGCATTAGGGTTGTGTTCCTTATATATGTAGTAATGATTTAGGTCAAATAAAACACTCCAAATCCTTGGCATTCATGGTTTTTGAAATTTGATTTTCAAAGATCTTTTTCAATCTTTTTCCATGTGTTTTTGTACAAATCATGATCAATTCTCTCCAAATCTTTCCATATTGGATCATGCACGAATTATTGAGTAGATTTCATGCACAAAAAGATTGTAAAGCTTAGGTTAAATATTTTTCATGTATTTAATTTGATTTAAATGAATTATTATTAATAAAAATTCAAATAAATAAATAAAAAATGAAGAAATACTTCCCTTTGGGCCAAGTGGTCGTGCACATGCCATGGATGATGAATTATGGAAGAAAAATGGGCCCATTAGCAATTTTAGGTCATTTGAACCAATGTTGACTTTTCAAAATATCCAAAAATTTCCCAACTTCCACAAGGCATAACTTGCTCACTTTTTAAGCTTTTCTCATGTTCTTGGACATTTTGGAAAGGTCTTTGAGTCCTATAACCAATGCCTTTGGTCCCATGTAATTTTGATTTACCAATCTCAAGTTATGGCCTTTGACTTAAAGTCCCTTTTTGTTGACTTTTGAAAATGACCTATAATGTTGAAATTGATAACTTTTTTTGAGAGCATTTATTGGACTTGAAGTATGAAGATGAGTTGTAGGAAATGTCTTTCTCTTCAAAATGAGCTTTGGATGGAATTTTTCTGATAATCCATGTGAAAGTTATGCCCTGGTCAATTTACAGTTGACTTTTTCAGCTGTCCAAATAAGGAAACTTTTGCATCTTGATGATTTTTGAGCCAAGTTTTGAGAATCATGATCAAGCATTGATCAAATGATGTTTGCGGCTTCAAAATGATATGTTGACCAAAAATTTGAACTTTTGACTGTCAAATGACCATTTTGCCCCTACAGTTGACTGTAGTGCAATTAGGGTTTCTGACTGTGCAATTTTGTGCTGAATGTCTTGAAACTTGATATGAGGATGCTTGACCATATTTGTAGGCATATGGGACTTGATTGGACCTTTGGAAACTTCATTTTCTTGATCAGAACCAAAACCCTAATTTTGACTGTTCAGGAGGCTCTTGCACTGTGCAACCCTTGGGGAATTTTGAAGCTTGACTTGGCAATTTCTTGAAGAATATGGGAGGGCAAATTTTGGGGTACAACAGTTGCCCCTGTTCAATCTTCTTAGACCTGAGGATGCAGATTGGCTGACGTGCCTTTCGTAATCCGAGGGTAGAAGATGATTGAACACTAGAGTGCCCAGAAATTTGCGCTCACATAGTAGCAGTGTGATGGAAATGGGCTTATAGATGCCATTTAGAGACTGATGGATAGGATGATGGGCTTATAGATGCCATCTGGATGTTGATCGTATAAGAGATTCCTTAGCGGGAACCTGCATACCTGCAAAACAGAAAATGATTACCTGACACGTTGCAGGAGCTGATTTTCAGATGCTTGGTATAGATGTGTCCTGACTGGTTACAGGAGCTGGATCTGGAGCTTCAAACGGTGATGAATGAACCAGGGATGGTTACTTCCTTAGCATGAACAGTAAGAGAACCTTGGGTGACTTTAACTTCAACAACGCTCGTTGAGAAAATCTTGGTGGGAATTACCATCTTCGCAGGATCGGGAAGAGAACCATAGGCAATTATAATCTCAAAAGCGGCTGTTTGAGAAAAAACCTGGGTTGGAATTATCATCTCACGCACCGTTGGGGAGAGAACCATAGGAAATTATAACCTGAAATGGAATTATCATCTCACGCACCGTCGGGGAGAGAACCATAGGAAATTATAATCTGAAATGGAATTATCATCTCACGCACCGTCGGGGAGAGAACCATAGGAAATTATAATCTGAAATGGAATTATCATCTCACGCACCGTCGGGGAGAGAACCATAGGAAATTATAATCTGAAATGGAATTATCATCTCACGCACCGTCGGGGAGAGAACCATAGGAAATTATAACCTGAAATGGAATTATCATCTCACGCACCGTCGGGGAGAGAACCATAGGAAATTATAACCTGAAATGGAATTATCATCTCACGCACCGTCGGGGAGAGAACCATAGGAAATTATAATCTGAAATGGAATTATCATCTCACGCACCGTCGGGGAGAGAACCATAGGAAATTATAATCTGAAATGGAATTATCATCTCACGCACCGTCGGGGAGAGAACCATAGGAAATTATAACCTGAAAACTTCTACTGAGTCTTCATCAGAAAAATCTGTTGGGAGTCGATTTAGCTGGACTAGAGAAGGCCTTGGACTGGATAAGAAATCTTTGGAGTCGATTAACTGAACCGGTCTAGGTCTTGAAATAGCTGAGAACTTTAACTGGCTTTTTCCTGAAAGGTAAAGGTCAGTCATATGTAATGCATGATATGGATCAAGCAATGATGTTCTCAACATAAATGAGATTTGTAAGATATGATGCGTCTATGCATGCTATAATGATGTATGTGATGTTTAGGAATGTATGCTTTCGTCTAGGAATGTAAATCCTTGACGGGTGCCGGGAAGTCACTCCTGGGCTGATATTGAAGAATAAGCTTCGCTTCCACTGGGGATGATAACTGTAAGAATACCGGCAGGAGAAGATGACTCCGTTGAGGAATAAACTTGGCAAATGGAAGATTCTGCGGGGAGAAAAATACTCTAGCGACCATGCTGGGGAGTGATATTCTGTGGGGAGAGAGATACTTTGTTGAGTTGATAATAACTCGCTGGGGATACTCTTGCTGTATCGGAAGTGTTAATAGACTTCGCTGGGGGTAAGAGACTGTGTCGACGACGATCTTTCAGTGGCTTTTGGCTGAGGATAACCCAATTATATCCTGGTAGGGAAATAACTCTTTGAATAAAGCCGGGAGACGCGTTCGTGCTCTGCGAGGATAAGCTTCCAGAATCTACTGGGGATAAGCTTACTGCTTGGGGAGATAAATTCCAACTTTCCTGGGGGAATTGGATTGGACTCTCTTGGGGAAGTTTTGACTGCGGGGAAGTGATTCCTTTGAATGTTGATATACCGCCGGGGAACAATCTTTAGACCAAGACTGTCGGGGATGCTTGTTATGAGTATATGTGCTGCTGGGAAATGTTGAGATCTGCTGGAGGATACCCAACTTCCTTGAGATTTGATAATTCTGCTCGCAGAAGAATGCACTGGCACCCGACTTACTCTCTGGGGAATTAAGATATGTGGTTATGTTCTTTAGCTGAACCTACCTTAGTACCTTGGAGGGTGGAACAATTAGATTGCTTAGACAACTCTTTATTGCCCCTGTTTCTAATGTTACCTGTAATTAGTTCTTTGTTTCGTATGCAAATATTTATGAGTTAGCAAATTATTGTCAATGCATATATCACAAATTGAACCTTGGACGTTCTTCGCAAAACAAAACAGAAAAAGAAAAACAATTGGCACGTTTAACTGAAAAGTATATTTGTATTGATTTTGAATGGCCTGAAAATAGGCGTTTTGTATACAAGAGGCTGACGTCCTAGTAAGAGAACGTCGCCGAACAAAAGAGTTTATACAAATTTTGTACAAAAGAAAATAAAACAGCTGTGTGAAATATGAATGATCCCACTGGGTTTTAACTCTGCTATTGCCGTTATAACTCCGAGCGTCTCATCACTTGATGACCTTGGTTGAAGGTGAAGCTGACTGATCAATGCCGTCTGAACTTGATGTAAATACCGGATTCTGGATGCAAAGTGATCAATGAGACATAGTATTACGCTTTTATCCCTAACTTTTGCCTGGACCTCCCTTTCGGGTTTTCAGTCCACCGGGATACCCATTTTTGCCCAAGCCGCCTTTTCAGGTTTTCGACTTGCCGGGTGTACATATTTTTTTTATTTCATCCCTTCATTTTGCCCGAACCCTTTTGGTTCGACGGGAAGCCCTAATTTTTGCCTAGGCATGTCAGCCTAGCGGGTCTTTTTTCATGCGTAGTATCTTTTTACTATGTCTGCATTGGCGGGGTGAGGAAGGTCGTCACCATCCATGTTGGTTAGAATCATGGCTCCTCCTGAGAACACATGCTTAACCACAAATGGCCCTTCGTATGTAGGGGTCCATTTGCCCCTTGGATCACTCTGAGGAAGGATGATTCGCTTGATTACCAGATCCTCAACTTGATATTCCTGTGGTCTGACCTTTTTGTTAAATGCTCTGATCATCCGTTTCTGATACGTCTGACCATGGCAGATAGCAGCGAGTCTCTTTTCATCAATAAGGTTGAGCTGATCAAGTCGTGTCTGGATCCAATCATCCTCGTTCAGATTTGCATCCTTCATTATCCGGAGGGAGGGTATTTGCACTTCGATCGGTAAGACTGCCTCCATACCATAAACCAAAGAGAAGGGAGTTGCCCCGGTTGACGTCCTGGCTGAGGTACGGTATCCATGTAGAGCGAACGGTAACATCTCGTGCCAATCTTTATAAGTCACTGTCATCTTCTGCACGATTTTCTTGATGTTCTTATTTGCTGCTTCTACAGCCCCATTCATCTTCGGCCGGTAAGGAGAAGAATTGTGGTGCTGTATTTTGAACTGTTCGCAGAGCTCAGCGATCATCTTATTATTCAGATTGGTACCGTTGTCTGTAATAATTCTCTCTGGGACGCCGTACCGACAGATCAGGTTATGCCGAATGAACCGTGCCACAACAGTCTTGGTTACCGTAGCGTAGGATGCTGCCTCGACCCACTTTGTAAAATAATCAATCGCCACCAGGATGAAGCGATGCCCATTAGATGCCGTAGGTTTAATCTCACCGATCATGTCTATGCCCCACATTGCAAACGGCCAAGGCGCAGTCAGAACATTCAGGGGAACTGGAGGAACATGCACCTTGTCTGCATAAATCTGGCATTTATGGCATGTCCTAGAATGTTGGTAGCAGTCAGCTTCCATTGTGGACCAGTAATATCCTGCCCGTAGGATCTTCTTAGCCATATTATGCCCACTGGAATGTGTACCAAAGGTCCCTTCATGTAGCTCTTCCATGATCCTTTCTGCTTCAGTCTTATCCACACAACGCAGTAAGGTTGAATCATGGTTTCGCTTGTACAAGATGCCGTCGCTAAGGAAGAACTTTGCCGCGAACCTTCTCAAGAACTTCTTATCATTGACAGATGCACCTTCAGGGTATTCCTGAGTTTCCAGATATCTCTTCACCTCATGGTACCAAGGCTTCTCAGTCACTAATTCAGTCTCGAGATCACAACAGTATGCCGGTTCGTCCAGTTTCCAGATGATGATCCGGGGAGCCTCATTGTCCCATTTGACCTTGAACATAGAAGACATTGTAGCTAACGCGTCCGCCAGCTGATTCTCCTCTCTTGGGAAATGTTCAAAGGTTATCTCTGTAAAATGGGGGATCAGGGTCAACACACATTCTCTGTAAGGGATAAGATTCGGATGTTTCGTATCCCACTCTCCTTTGATCTGATTGATCACGAGAGCGGAATCTCCGAAGACACTCAGAAACTTGATCCTTAAGTCGATCGCAGCTTGAAGGCCCATGATACACGCCTCATACTCTGCCATGTTGTCGGTGCAGTTGAAACATAGTTGGGCAGTGAGCGGAGTATGAGTGCCTTGAAGAGATATGATGATGGCGCCGATACCGTTTCCCAAAGCATTGGAGGCTCCGTCAAAGTGCATAGACCATCGGGATCCAGGTTCAGGTCCTTCATCCGGTCCAGGTACTTCACAATCAGTCACTATCATGATGCTTTCATCCGGAAACTCGAAGTTCATTGACTGATAATCGTCGACGGCCTGATGTGCTAAGTGGTCTGCCAATACACTTCCCTTGATGGCTTTCTGAGTTATGTACTGGATGTCGTATTCTGTCAAGATCATTTGCCATCTTGCTATTCTCCCAGACAGAGCAGGCTTTTCGAATATGTACTTTATAGGATCCATCTTTGAGATCAACAAAGTAGTGTGAGTCAGCATATACTGTCTTAGTCGGCGAGCAGCCCATACCAAAGCGCAGCAAGTTTTCTCAAGCAGTGAGTATCGGGTCTCACAGTCGGTAAACTTTTTGCTAAGTTAATAAATGGCGTGCTCTTTTCGGCCAGACTCGTCATGCTGCCCCAGCACACACCCCATTGAGTTGTCAAGTACTGTTAGATATAGTATCAGAGGTCTCCCTTCAACCGGTGGCATAAGGATAGGTGGTTCTTGGAGATACTCCTTGATTCTGTCAAAAGCAGCCTGACATTCATCGTTCCAACGTACTACCTGATCTTTCTTCAGCAGCTTGAAGATTGGCTCACAGGTAGCAGTTAGGTGTGAGATGAACCGAGCAATGTAATTCAGGCGTCCTAAAAAGCCTCTGACTTCCTTCTCTGTCTTAGGGACTGGCATCTCCTGAATAGCCTTAACCTTGGCAGGGTCCACTTGAATACCCTTATCACTGACCACGAAGCCTAGCAACTTCCCAGATCTTACCCCGAAGGTGCACTTGTTCGGGTTCAACCTCAGCTTGTATAGTTTCAATCGGTCAAACAACTTCTGCAGATGATCTAGGTGTTCTTCCTCAGTCTGGGACCTTGCGATCATGTCGTCAACATACACTTCTATCTCATGATGGATCATGTCATGAAATAAAGCAACCATGGCACGTTGGTAGGTTGCCCCAGCGTTCTTCAACCCGAATGGCATGACCTTGTAGCAGAAGGTGCCCCACTGAGTAACAAATGTAGTCTTTTCCATGTCTTCAGGTGCCATCTTAATCTGATTGTAACCTGAAAAGCCATCCATGAAAGAGAACACCTTGTGCTGAGCTGTATTATCCACAAGGACATCAATGTGAGGTAGGGGGAAGTCATCTTTGGGGCTGGCCCTGTTCAGATCCCTGTAGTCGACACACATTCTGACCTTACCGTCCTTCTTAGGTACCGGCACCACATTAGCAACCCACTGAGGGTAAGAAGTCACTGCGAGGAACCCGGCATCAAACTGTTTCATAACCTCGGCCTTAATCTTCTCGGACATCTCTGGACGCATCCGACGGACCTTTTGCTTCACCGGAGGGCAGTCTTCCTTAGTTGGCAAGTGATGGACCACAATATCGGTATCCAACCCGGGCATGTCTTCGTAGGACCAGGCAAAGATCTCCATATAATCATGCAGCATTTGAGTCAACCGTTGCTTCACGCTGAGCTCTAGGTTGGCACCAATCTTTACCTCTTTCCTGTCTGCCTCAGTACCCAAGTTTATTGTTTCCACTGGCTCTTCATGGGGTTGAATTGCCCTCTCTTCCTGAAGCAACAGTCGTGCGAGCTCGCCCGGCACTTCGCAATCATCTTCACCTTCGTCTTCGGCTAAGTTGATCGGATTTTCGAAGTCATAACTGGCAGTAGCAGAGTCGTTACCAGTGAGATCCAGAGTGGATTGAAACCTGTATGAGTGAGTGTGTGTGTAAATACAGCTGTTTTGAAATATATGTAAAGGAAAGAAAGACAGAAAAGGAGCACAAGATTTGTAATGCGAGAAAACGTCCAAGATTTTCATTCATGATATATGAAATGACAATTTATATGCCCTCACAAAATAAAACCACGGTGCCTCGGGTAAGACACCGGGCCATAGAGTTTATTATTGTTTATTACAAATAACGAAACAAAGGAATTTATTACTGCGTCACAAAGGTAACAGGAGTATGGTCCTTGGCAATCCAGTTGTTCAATCCGCCTTCGGTCGTCGGATAGATCCAGCTATTGAATTCTGCTTCATCCACTTCATTGTCTTCCCCAACAGCATTCACTCCTGGATTTGTAATGAACACAAGAGGTCTTCTGATCTTCGCTTTCCGCATAGCTTTCTGACCCTCTGTAGTAAAACCCAGCCCAAATTTATCAGTCTTCTGTGTGAAGTCTGGAAGCCTGCCCCAGTTAGCACATTCACCCTTCTGAACCACAGCCCGGGCATCTTTCAGGGAAGCCATCTTCAAAGGAACAATTTCTTCTGCTGCTGTTTCTGTTGCTGCTGCAATTGGAAGCACCTCCTCGAAATGCTGAAAGGGGGTTTCAATAAACTCCCCGTCCATCTCAATGTATCTGAAGGAATTCAGGTGACTTACCATATACTCCTCCTCCCCTTGCACAGTGACGATCTTCCCTCTGACAGGGTACTTCAGCTTCTGATGCAAGGTAGAGGTCACTGCCCCAGCTTTATGTATCCAAGGTCGACCCAATAGACAAGAGTAAGATGGACGGATATCCATCACATAAAATGTAGAGTCAAACACCTGAGAGCCCACACGAATCGGAATGTCAACCTCTCCATGAACCATCCTTTTTGAACCGTCAAAGGCCCTGACGATGATGTTGCTGGGTTTCAATTCCAGGCCTTCACAATCTAAACGGTCCAAAGCCTTCTTGGGCAGCACATTCAAAGAAGAACCAGTATCCACCAATACATGTGCCAGAGTAGTGCCCCTGCATTCGATAGAGACATGCAGGGCATCGTTGTGGTCTCTTCCCTTCGCGGTCAGGTCAGCATCTGAGAAACCCAAGCCATTGTCTGCTGTCAGGTTTGCTACGCAATCAGTGAACTGGACTGCAGATGTCTCATGTGGCACGTGGGCCGTCTTGAGGAATGAGATTAAGGCCTTAGCATGGGCCTCGGAGCACAGCAATAAAGAGAGCATGGAGATTTTAAAAGGCGTGTGCCCCAGCTGTTCCACAACATTAAAGTCACTCTTCTTTATAATTTTCAAGATTTCCTCCATCTCTTGTTGGGAGGCTTCAGCAGTTACGGGTATAGGTGCCTCCATCTGGGCAGGCTCAACTTCAATTCCTTTGCCCCGAGCATTGGATGACTCGGCAGCAGGAGAAACAACTTGATCGGCAGTAGGAACAGGTACACTTGTAGGAGTTATAAGAAGTGGTCTTCGAGCAGCAGGCGGTGCAATGTCAGGCGAGAAGAGCCTGCCACTGCGGGTGACTTTGGCTGGGCCAGTGATATCACAGATGTTGGCGCCAACGTTGAACTCTTGCTTAATCCCATTTACATACACATCTGCCCTATAATTCCAGGGGACAACTTTATCCGATACATAGGGCAGGGGCCCCAGAACAGTGATAACAATAGGTGCGACGGTCAAGATCTGAATAGGCTTCTTCGGGAGAGCCTTGATTGGATTATTGAATATGGTAACCACAGAAACTTCTTCCACCAGAACCAACTGAACAGCAGACTTCTTAAACAGAATCTCCTTGCTATCCATTAGGCTTTGGATGCCTAACTTCAGCAAGGGACAACCAGATAGGGACACGGCACAGAACAGGCAACCCTCACTGTAACCCAGAAATAAACCGGCCAGCAGCAGGTTCTTCTTGACAGTCTTCAGAGGAGTGGCTAGATCATCCACAGAAACAGCATAAACATCTTCGTCAACAACATTTACCCCATGCTGAGGCATAGGAGCAGTAACCACATTCGGTCTCTCAGGCGCTTCGAATTGTATCTCCTTCGTGTCGATAAGGTCTTGCACCTTACTCCTTAATGCCCAACAGTCATCAGTAGAATGCCCCGGGCTATCTGAATGGTAAGCACAACGAGCATTCGGGTTGTACTTAGGAGATGCAGTATTTGGGAACTTCGGCGCCTCTCTGACAGTCACTAAATTGGTGGATAGCAACTGTGGCAGGATCTGCGACAAGGTCATACTTAACCGGCTGAACTCTCTCCGGGGTCTTTCGGCCCTTTGAGGATTGGTCGGCCGAGGAGCGGCAGCAGGCTTAGCAATCATTACCGCACTGACAGATTGGCGGCGCTCAGGTCTCTCTGATCTCTTGGAACCATACACGGCACTAGCCTCCTTCTTGAAGGGTTTCTTCTCTGAACTAGACGATGCACCCTTCGGAATCTTACCAGACTTTAACCCAGCTTCAATTCTTTCTCCAGTCAGAATCAAATCAGTGAACCCTGCAGACGAATTCCCGATACGATGGTTGAAAAATGGCCCAGATAGGGTCCCCAAGAACATGTCTACCAATTCCCGATCAGTCAACGGTGGCTGCACCCTGCCAGCCAGGTCTCTCCACTTCTGAGCGTACTCCTTAAAACCTTCACTTGAACCTAACGACATACCCTGGAGTTGGGTACGTGTAGGGGCAAGGTCGGCATTATATTGATACTGCTTGTAGAAAGCAGTAGCCAACTCCTCCCAGTTACGAACCTTGGTCCCATCCAACTGATAGAACCATTCGAGATGAGTCCCTGAAAGACTCTCCTGGAAAAAGTGGATCCACAAATTCTTATCCGCAGAGTACGGTTGGATTTTCCGAACATAGGACCTGAGATGTAGCTTGGGACAAGACGCCCCGTCGTATTTAGAGAAAGGCGGTGCTTTGAACTTCCGAGGAATAATCACACCAGTTGACAAACCCAGATCTCCAAAATCCAGCCCAGGTACCTGTTGTATCTCCATAGCATTCAGCCTGTCCTCCAACTGCTTGTAACGGTCTTCTGCCGGAGGATATTGCTCTTCATCGAAATCAGTCTCGTTGTCGGAGACTACCGGACTAGGACCCTTCTCTGTCTGAGGAGTACCCTTGCCAACAGAAGAACCAGCCTCTTCATGCTGCAGGGTATTGCCAAACCTTCGGCCCGAGTTAAACAGAACAGTCATTCTCTTCTTCTTCTTCTCCTTCTTCAGGAGCATAGCCTTCAGTTCTTCTTGGCCTTGAGCCAAACCCTTGATTAATTCCTGAAACTGTGCATTCTGCGCCTGAAGAGCTTTGATGGATGTCTCAGTTGATGAAGAGTCGGGATTCATGATGCTGAAATAAACAGCGAAGAACTGTAAGCAACCTGAAAAGGGGAAAACCTGCTATGCACATGATGAATGAGATGTGTTTATGCAATGCATTCAAGGGTTCGAAAGTTCAAATTTGTTATAGACAAAAAGGAACACACGTTATCATTAAGGAAACAATTGTTTAGTACATCAAAGCCTCATGGGCAAAATAATACAAAAATCAAATCAATCCCAAAATATGCTACGCATCCTCTTTGGAGCTATGTAGGTGTTGAGATTCCTCTCCTCATGCAACAGGCGGGTGAGTTCCAAGACCTTCTTTTCACTGGCATGTAAACTGGTCTCAAGAGAATTTTGTTCTTCCTTAAGCTGGATCCAGCTCTTCTGCATCTCTTCCCAGGATGTGGGCATGTCAGGGTGCTGAATAGTGTAGGACACTTCCTCTTCCAAGACTGGTTCTTTGATTACTGGGAGCATATGAGGATAAGGCATTACCAACTTCTGGGAGCGGGCGCGTACCCACTTGAGATAAGGTTCCAATGGGATGGAGTTCATGTGCCCCAGTGTCTTGCTGTCTATCCTACTGGGCATCCTCCAAGCTCTGATAAATCTCTGGCGAAGTCCTTGAGTATCGTTGTCGAAGTCAAAAACTATGTCAGGAATTAACATGTCATGAGGACCATCTCTCCGAGCATAACCAAACTGTCTCCAAGCCAGGCATGGGCTGTAAGTAATACCTCCTCTGATTCCAAGTAAAGGAACATTAGGGTACTCCCCGCAATGATCAATGATAGTGACATCTTCTCTGGACCTAGGGCACCAATGTATATCTGCATGTGTAAGAGTCATCAACCGTTGTGACCAACTCAAACCCCGCTCATTCTTCAAAACTAATTGTGGAAGGTGCGAAATAAACCACCTTCCCAGAATTGGAGTGCAACACATAAGGACACCTCTTTTTCTCATGGTTCGAGTGTAACATGAGTGAAGGATGTCCCCCAGCAACATAGGTATAGGATTCCTGGACATAAAGATCTGGACAGCACTGATATCAATGAGCTGATCTGGGTTAGGGAACAACACCAAACCATAGACAAGGAGGGCCACAACCTCTTCAAAAGCTTGCAAGTCAAGGGAGTTCCAACATTCATGGGCCTTTTCAAACAGAAACCTGGCTAAGAACCCTTTGATACCACTTCTAACTTCCCAATGTCCCTTGAGGTCAGATGACTGTAGGTGCAAGGCTTTAGCAATCTCTTCAAGCTTAGGTTCCTTTTCTATACCGTTGAAGGGTAGCTGATCAAGGATAGGGATCTTCAGGAGCCGGGAGAACTCCTCCAATGTAGGTACCAACTGATAATCCAAGAAAGTGAAACAGTGATGCAGAGGGTCAAAGAATTGGAACAGGACCTTGATCATGTCTTCCTCAATGTTGGTGTTGACCAAACTGATGAGGCTTCCATGTCTTTCACTGAATGAAGAGTTCTCGGGAATCCTGGATATAAGCTCCTTAAGCTGAGGAGGGACTCTTACAAGACTGACTTGAATTGTCTTTCTACGAACAGTTTCCATGTCCTATAAAACAAGAACAAAGATGAAAATTCGAACCCCTAAAATGGTTAGTCAATGCATATGATGCTAGATGATGTCATGATGCTATGATTAAACACACCACAGATATTTACAAAGACAAACATGTAAGGCACACAAGGCACACAAGGCAAGCCCTTAAGGTTTAAGGCCAGCATGGGGGTCTGGGTAGTACCCTCTTGAAGTTGGTGGGTTCAACCTGTCCTATCAAAGTAACCGGGTTCTAAGGGTCCCAATATCACGGGATTGCTTTCATTGTTCATCGTTTCGATTTAGCCACTGAACTGGCGACCGAAATATTCCAGGAAAGCAACCCTCAATTGAGTGTAGTATCGAGTATCAACCAACCTCGGACTGCACCAAAGTCAGTTATCTCACTACCCTAAAGAGGCCAAGATAGTTCAATTAAGGTTCCTAAGGTCTGTTGATGCTTCACGGCACCACGCGGAGGCCCCATACTCTCCTTGACTGAACTCAAGGGTTACCGGTACACACCAAAGTGCCACATCAACATAGCAGACTGTTTCAACCATGTCGGTATACCCCGCACAGTTCCCTCACAGCCTTGTTGCTACTTTCTAAGAAAGGTATCCCCCAGATCCGGGTTAGGATCTATAGAACTCCCAAACAACCCACAATAATAAAGCAAGCAACTCAATACAATTGAAAACACAGTTATGAACTACCCTAAGGTACACCTCACTTTAAGTTTAAGTCCCCAGCAGAGTCGCCAGTTCTGTGATCGGTGGATCTGGAACTGACTGTTTAACGCTGGTTCGCGAAATGTCGCGGAAGCAAGAGTCGCCACCGTCTTTTATTTTCTCCAAATGGAAAGGACAAAAGCACAGAAAAATTCCTTATAGAGATTGCTCTCGGTTCGGGAGGTAGGTTATAGAAAGGGAAGGTGTTAGCACCCTTTCTATCCATGGTTATCCATGGGCTCTTAGATACTTGCTCATTTGTGTTTTCAAAAATGGTTTGTTTGCTTTTCAACTGTGGGTTTTAAAAAGTTTCTTTGAAAATTTCAGTTCGACTCTTGTATCGGTCCTCAAGAGTGTTTGAAAAATTTGCTTTCGAAAGCTTTTTGAAAAGGTGCCGGTGTGAAAAGTATTTTTTGAATTTGTTTTGAAATTAGAGCAAGTATCTACGAGAACCTACCTACCCTAAGGAATTCGTCTGTGTAGATGTCCTTTAAAGTAGTGCCATCCCACCATTGAGAGGTAGGTAGCACCACCGTTGGAGGTGTTCGGGTCAATTCGAGGTTCGGGACATGGTGATCACCAGAGCAATGGGAAGACACCTTAGAAGCTACCCTCATGCCAGGTTCCCGGATCATGAGGACTTACTAAGACATCCTCTACTCGATGATCACCTTTCGAGGCAAGGCAACAGTGAGGCGTACCCTAGGGGTGGTGTGTGATTTGTGTGTCGTTTTCATTTGCATTTATCTTGTCAGGTTATTGGTGTTCTACGCTTGTTTTTATTTTTGTCCATTCATTCTTTCATGCTATTTGTTAACAGTTAAAAATATTGCAGGAAAGTAAAAATTCTACGCTATTACAAAAGGCGCGGGTCCACATCGCCAAAATTAAACCAGGACCCGATTTGACAGAAAAATAAAGAAAGTAAAGAAAAGTGCGAGAAAATTAAAAGGTTACATGGCCTTGGGAGAGATACATAAATATTATAAAGAAATAAAATAAATATGCGAATAAGAATTAAATCGAAACGAGGGCGTTGGACCCTTTTTGCAAAATTAAAATTACATGGAATTAATTAATTAAAAAAAGAAAAGGAGATGCTTTTGGTATTTTTTAGTATTTTAGGATTTTAATGAAAAAGAATTGATTGAAATTAAATGCTAACCCTAATTCTATTTGTTTTTTAATTTATTAAGAAAAGAAGATTAAAACCTAATATTAACCCTAATTAATTTACATGCAAATTTAATTGTAAAAATAAATATTTAATTATTTAATTATTATGAAATAAAAAATAAAAAGGATGAAAAATTAATTAACCCTAATTCTATATTTTATAGGTTTTTATCAAAAGAATTAAAATTGAAAACCTAATTTAAAACTAATCAATTTATGAATTAATATAATTTATTTAGGAAAACACTAAAAATAAAAATAATTATTATTTCTCTCTTTTCTGATTTTTATGTATTTTTTATATTTTTTGTGAAAATAATTAATTAATTAAACACAATAATTAAAATAAAAATAGAAATAATGCAAAAGAAAATATTAAAAATGGCAAACCTAGGGGGGTATCAGTCCCCAATGTGGAGGTATAGCCCATGAATGTGAGCCCAATGACCTTCAGGTCCGTTGACTTTTCCAGACACCGTGTGGCATCTTTGACTAGGACCTACCCTGTCCTTTAGCTCTGAACCCTTGGATGACTGATATTGACCAAGTGGATGGCTTGATGGAGAGGCGCATGATGGTCTCCAGCATGTGAAACTGCACGTGAACTTTGATTGAAAAATAATATGGAGATTGTGAAGACCTGGGGCTCGAACCCAGGTCATGAAGATTAATACTCACCAACTTTACCACTGAACCAATTCACGCGTTGTTAACATATAATAACGAATAAACATTATAAAAGAAAACAAAAGCGTTAGTGGACTTTGCGCGCGAATTTTAAACTAGCCAACCAACTTATGCCACGATATCATCTTCTTCGCGTGGTTTTCTTTTTCCTGAAACATATAAAACATTGGCAACGGTTTTCACGCGTTGCCTAAGACAACATATCAGAAAATAACGATTAAGCCATGGATGCTCATAAATTGAGCGCGAGGGTGCCGTCTTCCTCGTCCAAACGCGCTCGTGTCAATGGTGGTACTCAGGGGTTCTAATTTTTCCTCATTCAAAAACCCCTAATTCCAAGTCCTGTAAACCCTAGAAAACAATAATGGCATCTTGGCATACAGGGCGTAAAACTTCAATCAAAGCACATGATTAGCTTGCAAACATTATTCTAAACACAAAAATAACAACAAAATATGTTAACAATGCATGTATGATAGAAACCGATTCAGAAATTTTTTTTACCAACTTCAATGGTGATCTTGCGTTTTCTTGAGTATGGGGCTTGGGGAATGATTGGAATACGTCCTATAATCCTCAAAGAAGCTAAAGGAATCACTATTTTGTCTTGAATCGCCTTGCAAAGGTGTTTTCAGAATTGAGATTTTTTAAGAAAAAGTGTGAGTATGATCTTCAGGTTCCTGCGCAGCTCAATGGTCAATGGCATTAGGGTTGTGTTCCTTGTATATGTAGTAATGATTTAGGTCAAATAAAACACTCCAAATCCTTGGCATTCATGGTTTTTGAAATTTGATTTTCAAAGATATTTTTCAATCTTTTTCCATGTGTTTTTGTACAAATCATGATCAATTCTCTCCAAATCTTTCCATATTGGATCATGCACGAATTATTGAGTAGATTTCATGCACAAAAAGATTGTAAAGCTTAGGTTAAATATTTTTCATGTATTTAATTTGATTTAAATGAATTATTATTAATAAAAATTCAAATAAATAAATAAAAAATGAAGAAATACTTCCCTTTGGGCCAAGTGATCGTGCACATGCCATGGATGATGAATTATGGAAGAAAAATGGGCCCATTAGCAATTTTAGGTCATTTGAACCAATGTTGACTTTTCAAAATATCCAAAAATTTCCCAACTTCCACAAGGCATAACGTGCTCAATATTTAAGCTTTTCTCATGTTCTTGGACATTTTGGAAAGGTCTTTGAGTCCTCTAACCAATGCCTTTGGTCCCATGTCATTTTGATTTACCAATCTCAAGTTATGGCCTTTGACTTAAAGTCCCTTTTTGTTGACTTTTGAAAATGATCTATAATGTTGAAATTGATAACTTTTTGTGAGAGCATTTCTTGGACTTGAAGTATGAAGATGAGTTGTAGGAAATTTCTTTCTCTTCAAAATGAGCTTTGGATGGAATTTTTCTGATAATCCATGTGAAAGTTATGCCCTGGTCAATTTACAGTTGACTTTTTCAGCTGTCCAAATAAGGAAACTTTTGCATCTTGATGATTTTTGAGCCAAGTTTTGAGAATCATGATCAAGCATTGATCAAATGATGTTTGTGGATTCAAAATGATATGTTGACCAAAAATTTGAACTTTTGATTGTCAAATGACCATTTTGCCCCTACAGTTGACTGTAGTGCAATTAGGGTTTCTGACTGTGCAATTTTATGCTGAATGTCTTGAAACTTGATATGAGGATGCTTGACCATATTTGTAGGCATATGGGACTTGATTGGACCTTTGAAAACTTCATTTTCTTGATCAGAACCAAAACCCTAATTTTGACTGTTCAGGAGGCTCTTGCACTGTGCAACCCTTGGGGAATTTTGAAGCTTGACTTGGCAATTTCTTGAAGAATATGGGAGGGAAAATTTTGGGGTACAACATAAGGCTAACAGTTTCTGGAATGACTTGGATTTTAGGGCATATGAAGACATCCTGGCTCTCTTAATCTATGGTCTAGTCTTGTTTCCTAATCCTGATAACTTCATTACCGTCACTGCCATAAGGATCTTCATGTCTCGGAACCCTGTGCCCACTCTCTTGGGTGATATCCTGCAACAGCTTTATGCTCGTACTGCCCGAAGACGAGGAACCCTATGGTGTTGCATTCCTTTGTTAGTGAGGTAGTTTATTTCGCACCTCCCTAAGTTCGTGCTGAAGAATAAAGAAGGAAGAGGTTGGGCTCATAGGTTAATGTCTCTCACTGATAAGGACATCATTTGGACTCTCAGAGATTTGGATGAGGTAGTTGTTATTGATTGTTGCGGAGAATATCCTAATGTTCCTTTGATTGGTACCCAAGGAGGAATCTCTTATAATCCATGTCTAGCTCTCCGACAGTTTGGAAGGGCCAGAAGAGCAGGGCCTCATGAGATGTTAGTACCTCACATCAGTTTTGAGTTTCAGGCGGATAGTGACGAGCTGCGTCGTAGGTTCATCAAAGCTTGGGACAGAATTCACAAAGCTGACCCATAAGAGTTGGGACCAAAGACTTCTATACCTATGGAAGCCTACTACAAATGGGTCCGCATCCGTGCTCAAAAGTTAGGTATGCCATATGAAGCTGTCAGACCCGTCATTCTTGAGTATCCTGATAAAGATGGGGCTCCTCCAACTGTCCTCCCTCCTCAGATACCTACTGATTATGAGACATTAAAGAGGTCTTGGGCACAACTGCGAGAAGAACGGGATACGTATCGGGAAAAGTTCAACGAGCAGGAATTGAAGATCCAGAAGCTGACAAAGCAGTTGGAGAATGAGCGAGCCCTGAATGACTACATCCGTACTGAGAAGAGGAGACCCTGGGATCAATGATGAGCTTTGGATGTTCTTTTACAGTTTTATTTCCCTTTTTAGTATTTCCATTTTTATGTAACGCCTAAGGGCAACCTGTTGAACAATTTAAAATTCAAAGTTGAATCTAATGAAGTGTGTTCCTTTTTGTTTACAAAGTTGATTCCTGATTGTCTTTGAAAACATAAATCATACGCATTCCATTCATCATGTGCATAGCAGGTACTCTTCTTTTCAGGTTGCTTACTGTTCTTCGTTGTTTATTTCAGCATCATGAACCCTGAATCATCTACCGAGCAGTCTATCAAGGCCCTTCAGGCTCAGAACGCACAATTTCAAGAGCTGATCATGGGTTTGGCTCAAGGTCAAGAGGAGCTGAAGGATCTGCTGGTCAAGAAGAAGAAGAAGAGAACTGTTCTATTCAACACGGGCCGGAGGTTTGGTAACACACTGCAGAATGAGGAAGCTGGTTCTTCTGTAGGCAAAGACAATCCCCAAGGGGGAATGGCTCCAAGTCCGGTGGTCTCTGACAATGAGACTGATTTTAACGAGGAACAGTATCCTCCGGCTGAAGACAGATACAAGCAGTTGGAAGACCGTCTGAACGCCATGGAAATTCAACAAGTGCCTGGTTTGGATTTCGGAGACTTGGGTTTATCTTCTGGTGTGATCACCCCGCACAAGTTTAAAGCACCATCTTTCGTAAAGTATGACGGGGCGTCCTGCCCTAAATTACATCTCAGATCTTATGTGCGGAAGATTCAGCCGTATACAGTGGACAAAAACTTGTGGATCCACTTCTTCCAGGAGAGTCTTTCAGGGACTCATCTCGAATGGTTCTATCAGCTGGATGGAACCAAGGTTCGTAACTGGGAGGAGTTGGCTACTGCTTTTTACAAGCAGTATCAATATAATGCCGACCTCGCTCCTACACGTACCCAACTCCAGGGTATGTCTTAGGATCGGGAGAAGGTTTTAAAGAGTATGCGCAGAAGTGGAGGGACCTGGCTGGTAGGGTGCAGCCTCCGTTAACAGACCGCGAATTGGTAGATATGTTCTTGGGGACCCTATCCGGGCCATTCTTCAATCATCTTATCGGTAATTCATCTGCAGGGTTCACAGACCTTATTCTGACTGGGGAAAGGATAGAGGCTGGTATGAAGTCAGGAAAAATTCAGAAAGGTGCATCTTCAAGTTCTGAGAAGAAACCTTTTAAGAAGGAGGTCAGTGTTGTGTATGGGCCTAGGAGGCAAGATAAACCAGAGCGCCGCCAAGCTGTCAACACGGTGGTGATTGCTAAGCCTGCTGCCACTCCTTGGCAAGCTAATCAACCAAGGGGTGAAAGACCCATAAGAGAATTTATCCGGCTGAGTATGACCTTGTCACAAATCTTGCCGCAGCTGCTATCAACCAACTTGGTGACCGTCAGAGAGGCTCCGAAGGTTGTGAACACTGCATCCCCTAAGTATAATCCAAATGCCCGTTGTGCATATCACTCCGATAGCCCGGGGCATTCTACTGATGATTGTTGGGCCCTGAGAAATAAGGTACAAGACCTTATTGATGCTAAGGAGGTACAATTTGAGGCACCTGAGAAACCCAATGTAGTGACAGCTCCCCTGCCTGACCATGGAGTGAATGCTATCAGGGATGAAGACGAAGTGGAAGAATCGGAGTTCGATAGCTGGATCTACCCGATGACTGACGGTGGATTGAACAATTGGACCGCAAAAGATCATACACCTGTTACTTTTTTTACGCAGTAATGAATTCCTTTGTTTTTGTTATTTGTAATAAACAATGAATTGAAACTTTATGGCCCGGTGTCTTACCCGGGGCACCGTTGGCTTCATTTGTGAGGGCTTATAACTGTCATTTCCATATATCATGAATAAAGATCTTGGACGTTTTTTTTGCATTTCAAATCTTGTGCTCCCTTTCTTTCTTTCTTTCTTTATATATTGCAAAACATCTGTATTTACACACACTCACCCATACAGGTTTCAATCCACTCTGGATCTCACTGGTAACGACTCTGCTACTGCCAGTTATGACTTCGAAAATCCGATCAACTTAGCCGAAGACGAAGGTGAAGATGATTGCGAAGTGCCTGGTGAGCTTGCAAGACTGTTACTCCAGGAAGAGAGGGCAATTCAACCACATGAAGAGCCAGTGGAAACGATAAATCTGGGTACTGAGACAGACCGAAAGGAAGTTAAGATTGGTGCCAATCTGGAGCTCAGCGTAAAACAACGGTTGACTCAGATGTTACATGATTATGTGGAGATCTTTGCCTGGTCCTACGAAGACATGCCTGGGTTGGATACCGACATTTTGGTCCATCACTTGCCTACCAAGGAAGACTGCCCTCCGGTTAAGCAAAAGGTTCGCCGTATGCGTCCAGAGATGTCTGAGAAGATCAAAGCTGAGGTTATGAAGCAATTCGATGCTGGGTTTCTAGCAGTGACTTCTTACCCTCAGTGGGTTGCCAATGTGGTGCCGGTACTGAAGAAGGATGGTAAGGTCAGAATGTATGTTGATTACAGGGATCTGAACAGGGCCAACCCCAAGGATGACTTCCCCCTACCTCACATTGATGTTCTGGTTGATAATACTGCTCAACACAAGGTGTTCTCCTTCATGGATGGTTTTTCAGGTTATAATCAGATCAAGATGGCTCCTGAAGATATGGAAAAGACTACCTTTGTTACTCAGTGGGGCACCTTCTGCTACAAGGTCATGCCTTTTGGACTGAAAAATGCTGGGGCAACCTACCAACGTACCATGGTTGCTTTATTTCATGACATGATCCATCATGAGATTGAAGTGTATGTCGATGATATGATCGCAAGGTCCCAAACTGAGGAGGAACACCTTGACCATCTGCAGAAACTGTTTGACCGTTTGAAACTGTACAAACTGAGGTTGAACCCGAACAAGTGCACCTTTGGGGTGAGATCTGGAAAATTTCTAGGCTTCGTTGTAAGTGACAAGGGTATTCAAGTGGACCCTGCCAAGGTTAAAGCCATTCAAGAGATGCCAGTTCCTAAGATAGAGAAAGAGGTCAGAGGCTTTTTAGGATGCCTGAATTACATCGCCCGGTTCATCTCGCATCTAACTGCTACCTGTGAGCCAATCTTCAAGCTGCTGAAGAAAGATCAGGTAGTACGTTGGAATGATGAATGTCAGGCCGCTTTTGACAGAATCAAAGAGTATCTCCAAGAACCACCCATCCTTATGCCACCGGTTGAAGGGAGACCTCTAATACTATACCTGACAGTACTTGACAGCTCAATGGGGTGTGTGCTGGGGCAGCATGACGAGTCTGGCCGAAAAGAGCATGCCATTTATTACCTTAGCAAAAAGTTTACCGACTGTGAGACCCGATACTCACTGCTCGAGAAAACTTGCTGCACTTTGGTATGGGTTGCTCGCCGGCTGAGACAGTATATGCTGACTCACACTACCTTGTTGATCTCAAAGATAGATCCGATAAAGTACATATTTGAAAAGCCTGCTCTGTCTGGGAGAATAGTAAGATGGCAAATGATCTTGACAGAATACGACATCCAGTACACGACTCAGAAAGCTATCAAAGGAAGTGTATTGGCAGACCACTTGGCACATCAGGCAGTAGACGACTATCAGTCAATGAACTTCGAGTTTCCAGACGAGAGCATCATGATTGTGACTGATTGTGAGGTACCTGGACCGGATGAAGGACCTGAGGAAGGATCCCGATGGTCTATGCACTTTGACGGAGCCTCCAACGCTTTGGGTAACGGCATCGGCGCTGTGATCATATCCCCCCAAGGCACTCATACTCCCCTCACTGCCCGGCTATGTTTCAACTGCACGAACAACATGGCGGAGTATGAGGCATGCATCATGGGTCTTCAAGCTGCGATTGACTTAAGGATCAAGTTTCTGAGTGTCTTCGGAGATTCCGCTCTCGTGATCAATCAGATCAAAGGGGAGTGGGATACGAAACATCCGAACCTTATTCCTTACAAAGAATGTGTGTTGACATTGATCCCCCATTTCACAGAGATAACTTTTGAACACTTTCTGAGAGAGGAGAATCAGCTGGCGGACGCGTTAGCTACGATGTCTTCCATGTTCAAAGTCAAATGGGACAATGAGGCTCCCCGGGTCATCATCTGGAAACTGGACGAACCGGCATACTGTTGTGATCTTGAGGCTGAGGTAGTGACTGAAAAACCTTGGTACCATGAGGTAAAGAGGTATCTGGAAGCTCATGAATACCTTGAAGGTGCATCTATCAATGACAAGAAGTTTCTGAGAAGATTCGTAGCGAAGTTCTTCCTCAGCAATGGCATTCTGTACAAACGAAACCATGATTCGACCTTACTGCGTTGTATGGATAAGACTGAAGCAGAAAGGATTATGGCGGAGCTACACGAAGGTACCTTCGGAACGCATTCCAGTGGACATACCATGGCAAAGAAGATCCTTCGGGCAGGATATTTTTGGTCCACAATGGAAGCCGACTGTTACCAACATTCTCGGATATGTCATAAATGCCAGATTTATGCAGATAAGGTGCATGTTCCTCCAGTCCCTCTGAATGTCCTGACTGCACCTTGGCCGTTTGCAATGTGGGGCATAGATATGATCGGCGAGATTAAACCTACGGCATCCAACGGGCATCGCTTCATCCTGGTAGCGATCGATTACTTTACAAAGTGGGTCGAAGCAGCTTCTTACGCCACTGAAACCAAGAATGTTGTGGCACGGTTCATTCGGCACAACCTGATCTGTCGGTACGGCGTCCCAGAAAGGATCATTACAAACAACGGTACCAATCTCAACAACAAGATGATCACTGAGCTCTGCGAGCAATTCAAGATACAGCACCACAACTTTTCTCCCTACCGGCCGAAGATGAATGGGGCCGTAGAAGCAGCGAATAAGAACATCAAGAAGATTGTGCAGAAGATGACAGTGACCTATAAAGATTGGCACGAGATGTTACCGTTTGCTCTTCACGGGTATTGTACCTCAGCAAGGACGTCAATTGGGGCAACTCCTTTTTCCTTGGTCTACGGTATGGAGGCAGTCTTACCGATCGAAGTCCAGATACCCTCTCTCCGGATAATGAAGGATGCAGGCTTGAGCGAAGATGACTGGATCCAGACTCGACTTGATTAGTTAAACCTAATCGACGAAAAGAGACTCACTGCTATATGTCATGGTCAAACGTACCAAAAACGGATGATCAGGGCATTTAACAAGAAAGTCAGACCACAAGAATATCAAGTTGGGGATCTGGTAATCAAGCGCATCATTCTTCCTCAGAGTGATCCCAGGGGAAAATGGACCCCCACCTACGAAGGGACGTTTGTGGTTAAACATGTGTTCTCAGGAGGAGCCATGATTCTGACCACCATGGATGGTGACGACCTTCCTCATCCCGCCAATGCAGACATAGTAAAAAGATACTACGCATGATAAAAGACCCGCTAGGTTGACATACCTAGGCAAAAATTAGGGCTTCCCGACGAACCAAAAGGGTTCGGGCAAAATGAGGGATGAAATGAAAAAAATATGTACACCCGGCAAGTCGAAAACCTGAAAAGGCGGCTTGGGCAAAAATGGGTATCCCGGTGGACTGAAAACCCGAAAGGGCAGCCCAGGCAAAAGTTAGGGATAAAGCGTAATACTATGTCTCATTGGATCACCTTGCATCCAGAATCTGGTATCAACATCAAGTTCAAACGGCATCGATCGATCAGCTTCATCGTCAACTGAGCGGCAAAGTGATGAGACGCTCGAAGATATAAAGGCGATAGCAGAGTTGAAACCCAGTGGGATTATTCTTTTCACATAGATGTTTTTGTTTTCCCTTTGTACAAATTGTATAAACTCTTCTATTCAGCGGTGTTCTCTTACTAGGACGTCAGCCTCTTGTACATAAACGCCTATTTACAGGCAAATTCAAAAATCAATATAAATCCACTTTTCAAACAAATTGCCAATTGTTTTTCCTTTTCTGTTTTGTTTTGCGAAGAACGTCCAAGGTTCAATTTGTGATATATGCATTTGACACTAATTGCTAACTCATAAATATTTGCATACGAAACAAAGGATTAATTACAGGTAACATTAGAAACAGGGGCAATAATGAGTTGTCTAAGCGATCTAATTGCTCTGTCCACCAAGGTACCAAGGTAAGTTCAGCTGAAGAACATAACCATGATATCTTAAATCCCCAGAGAGTGAGCCAGCAAGTCAATGCACTCTCCCCAAGCAGAGTTAGCCTACTCTATCAGCCTTAAGGAAGTTGGGTATCCCCAGTAGATATCAACATTCCCCAGCACAGTATACGAACATTCCTAACAAGCATCCCCGGCAGTCTTGATCTAAGATTGTTCCCCGGCGGTATACCAGACATTCAGCGGAGCCACCTCCCCAATACAGTTCAAAATTTCCCCAGGAGAGTCAAGTCTGAAGTTCCCCCAGGAAAGTGGAATCCATCTCCCCAGTAGTAAGCTTATCCCCAGTAGATTCTGGAAGCTTATCCCCTGCAGAGCATGAACGCGTCCCCCGGCTTTATTCAAAGGTTATTTCCCTACCAGGATATAACTGGGTTATCCTCAGCCAAAAGCCACGGAAAGATCGTCCTCGGTGAAGTCTTCTTCCCCAGCGGAGTCTATTAAAAACTTCCAATACATCAACGGTATCCCCAGCGAAGTTACCATCAACATCTCAACAGAGTACCTCTCTTCCCACAGAGTATTGTTCCCCAACAAGATCGCTAGAGTAATTTTCTCCCCGCAGAGTAATCCATTCGCCAAGTTTATTCCCCAACGGAGTTATCTTCTCCTACCGGTATTCTTGCAACCATCATCCCCAGTGGAAACAACAAAGCACTATTCTTCAACATCAGCCCAGGATGTGACTTCCCGGCACCCGTCAAGGATTTACTTTCCTAGACGAAAACATACATCCATAAACATCGTATCTTCATATATTATAGCATGCACATACGCATCATGAACATACAATCTCACTTATCACATCTCGCATGTCATACACCATGACATCGCATACAACTAACGTTTTGTCTTTTCAGGACAAAGGTTAATACAAAGATAATTACTATCAACGGTCGCAACTAAAGATCTGATTCCTGTATCTCGCCAGGGTGTATCTGTTGACGACTAACATTACCAGACCCGATTCCTGTATCTTGCCAGGGTGCGTCTGAAGAGTTTGAGGATCCGATTCCTGTATCTTGCCAGGGTGTATCTGTCGACGACTAGCATTACCAGACCCGATTCCTGTATCTTGCCAGGGTGCGTCTGAAGAGTTTGAGGATCTGATTCCTGTATCTTGCCAGGGTGTATCTGTTGACGACTAGCATTACCAGACCCGATTCCTGTATCTTGCCAGGGTGCGTCTGAAGAGTTTGAGGATCTGATTCCTGTATCTTGCCAGGTTGTATCTGTTGATGACTAGCATTACCAGACCCGATTCCTGTATCTTGCCAGGGTGCGTCTGAAGAGTTTGAGGATCTGATTCCTGTATCTTGCCAGGGTGTATCTGTTGACGACTAGCATTACCAGACCTGATTCTTGTATCTTGCCAGGGTGCGTCTGAAGAGTTTGAGGATCTGATTCCTGTATCTTGCCAGGGTGTATCTGTTGACGACTAACAGTACCAGATCTGATTCCTGTATCTTGCCAGGGTGCGTCTGAAGAGTTTGAGGATCTGATTCCTGTATCTTTCCATGGTGTATCTGTTGACGACTAACATTACCAGACCCGATTCCCGTATCTTGCCAGGGTGCGTCTGAAGAGTTTGAGGATCCGATTCTTGTATCTTGTCAGGGTGTATCTGTTGACGACTAACATTACCAGAACTGATTCCTGTATCTTGCCAGGGTGCGTCTGAAGAGTTTGAAGATCCGATTCCTGTATCCTGCCAGGGTGTATCTGTTGACGACTGTATTCTCCAGACTCGATTCCTGTATCTCGCCAGGGCACGTCTGAAGAGTTTAAAGATCTGATTCCTGTAACCAGCCAGAGCACATCTACATAAAAAGTTTGAAGATCAACTCCTGTAACAGGCCAGGTAATTATCTTTCTTTTTCAGGTACGCAAGTTCTCGCTAAGGAAACTCTTACGCGATCGACACCCAGATGGAATCTATAAGCCCATCCACCTATCCATCACCTCTCAACATGGCATCTGTAAGCCCATCTTCCTATCCATCAATCTCCAAATGGCATCTATAAGCCTATTCCCACCATCATGCTGCTGACACTCTACTATGTGAGTGCAAATTTCTGGGCACTCTAATGTTCAATCATCTTCCACCTTCGGATTACGAAAGGCACGCCAGCCAATCTACATCCCCAGGTCTAAGAAAATTGAACAGGGGCAATTGTTGTACCCCAAAATTTGCCCTCCCATATTCTTCAAGGTTTGCTAAGATCATGCTTCAAAATCTCCCAAGGGTTGCACAGTCCAATGGCCTCCTAACAGTCAAAAATTAAGGTTTTGGTTCTGGCAAAGAAATTGAAGTTTCCAAGGGTCCAAACAAGTCCCACATGCCTATATACATTGTCAAGCATCCATATGTCAAGTTTCAAGACTCACAGCATCAAATTGCACAGTCAAAAACCTTAAATGCTTCACAGTCAACTGCAGGGGCAAAATGGTTATTTGACAGTCAAAAGTCAAAAAATTTGGTATACATATTATTTTTAAGCCACAAACATCATTTGATCAATTCTTGATCATGATTCTCAAGGCATGGCTCAAAAAGTCTCAAGATGCAAAAGTTTCTATTTTTGGACAGTTGAAAAAGTCAACTGCAAATTGACCAGGGCATAACTTCCACATGGTTTATCAGAAAAATTCCATCCAAAGCTCATTTTGAAGAGAATGACATTTCCTACAACTCATCTTCACACTTCAAGTCCAAGAAATGCTCTCACAAAAAGTTATCAATTTCAACATTATAGGTCATTTTCAAAAGTCAACAAAAAGGCACTTCAAGTCAAAGACCATAACTTGAGATTGGTAAATCAAAATGACATGGGACCAAAGACATTGGTTAGAGGACTTCAAGGCCTTTCCAAAATGTCCAAGAACATGATCAAAGCTTAAAAATTGAGCAAGATATGCCTTGTGGAAGTTGGGAATTTTTTGGGACTTTTGAAAAGTCAACTTTGCATAAAAGGCCTCAAAAATGCTAATGGGCCTCAATTTCTTCCATGAATCATCACCCAAAGGCTAGGCACGACCCATTAAGCTAAAAGGGAGTTATTTTATTATTTTTAATTAATTAATTGAATTTTTAATCCTATTAATTCATTTAATTAAAATTAATTGTGAGAAAAATACTAAACAAAGGTTTTGAATCTTTTTGTGCAGCATATTCTCCCATTATGAGCTCATTATCTCGTGTATCAATCACCAAGGAAAGAATCTTCCATAATTGGCATAATGGGCATGAAAAAAGATTGGAAAAGATTTGACAAAATCAAATATTCAAAACATTGATTCAAGGACTTTGGGCTTGGTCTTTTTAACCTAATTCACTCAGATACATAAGCACAATCGAAACCTAATGCCCTGGACAGGAGAGCTGCGCAGAAACTTCAAGAACAACATTGCATTTTTTGACAAAAAAGTTGAAAACTGTTTTGGTATCTAGAGGACAATTCAAGGCTGCAAAAGTATTCCAAAAGCTTGCCAAGACATTCAGGAAACTATTGCAATCGAAACCAAGTCTCCAGACTTCAAGGGTTGGTAGAACGACATCATACTTTCTTGAAAATTATCCATTATCGTTTTATGATTAACATGCATTTTTCATCTGTTTTTAATGTTGATTTATACTAATATGAATGTCCTGAAGCTATTGATGTCCTTGAATTGAATTAATAAGGCCTGTATAGAAAGTTGCCATTAACGCTTGCTAGGGTTTCTGAAGCTCCAAAAGAGGGGTTCCTTCATCTGGAAAAATTGGACAACCAAAGTGATACCATTGGATTTGTGACATCCAAACGAAGCAAAGCCACTACTCGCGCCCTTTTTATATGTGCCTAGGAGCTAATCGCTATTTTTCATGTTTGAGTTTAGTGGGGGTTTAAAACCCCCGCTATCTGTTTGGTAATTGCAGGAAAGATGAGGAAGAAGGTGGCGTGGCTGAGTGTGGTTGGTCCGTTTGAATGATTGGCGCGCTTTTCAGCATAGTGGACGTTTTCTCCATATTATATTTTCTTATTATATTACATATGAACGAACGTGATAGCTCAGTTGGCCAGGGATGTGCATTGCAAGCTTTGGGACCTGGGTTTGATTCCCAGGTCCCCCACTTATTCCATAACTTTTTCCCTAACGTGCTTCTATGCAGTACGCTCTCAAAAGACCATCATGCACCCTCGCCTGCTTGCTTGCCACGCGCCCAGGAGACCTCATCCAAAGGCCATCACGTGAATTCCATCATGTACGTTAGTCAACCCCTCTGCATGCAAGCACTAAAAAGTCAAAAAAGGTCTGATTCAATGAGCCAAATTACTCACAATTAACCTCCAAATTGGGTCAGACACCCCCATGGTTTGCACATTTTTCTTACTCTTTTTTTATTTGATTTTCTTTCTTAACTCTTAATTATTTTCTTTAACCTACCAAAAATAATTTTCTTAATAAAATAAAAATACAAAAAAAAAATTATGTTTATTTAATATTTAATTCATCATTATATTTTTGTAAATAAATTTTTAATAATCAATTTAGGTTAATTTAGGTTAATTTAGGTTAAAATTTTAATGTTTTTTCTTAAATAACTAAAATATGTAGAAATTAGGTTTTTAGCATTTTTATTCTTTTTCCTAATAAATAATTTCTTCTTCTTATCATTATTATTAACTATTAATTAATTTTGTAAATAAACATGTTTTTAATTAATTAGGGTAAATTAGGTTAAAACTTAAATATTTTTCTTTAACAATTAAAAATAATTTAGAACTAGGGTTTCATTTAATTGCTAATTTTAATTAATTTTCTTTATTTCATAAATACAAAAAACATAAATAATAGCTTCTTTTCTTATTAAATAATTAATTAACTTTCAATTTCAATTTAATTTCTTTAAAGGGTCCAACGCCCTCGCACATTCGATTCTAATTTCTTTTCGCGCGTTTGTTCTTATTTTTAGTTTTAAATATAATGTAATTGCTCAAGCCTTGTAATAGTAATTAGGAAATTTATTTACATTCTACATTTTATTAAAAAACGGGTCTTTGTTAATTTGGTGATGTATAGACCCGCGCCTTGTAATAGCGTAGGACCTTTATTTTCCGCACTTTAATTTCCGCACCCCTTAACTGCTAAATTTTGCATGAAAGAATGAATGGCCCAAATAAAATCAAAGCGTAGATCACCATAATGCATGACAAGATAAAACATAACTGAAAACAATACACAAATTCACACACCACTCTTAGGGTACGCCTCACTGTTGCCTTGCCCCTCGAAACGTGGTCGTCGAGTATAGGACGTTTTAGTAAGTCCTTATGTCCATGAACATGGCATAAGGGTAGCTTCTAAGGTGTCCTACTTTTGCTCTGGTGACCACACTGTCCCTACAAACGAATTGACCCGAACACCTCCAATGGTGGTGCTACCTACCTCTCAATGGTGGGATGGCACTACTTTAAGGACATTTATACAGCCTAATTCCTTAGGGTAGGTGGATGACTCGTAGATACTTGCTCTAATTCAAAACAAATCAAAACTCCTTTTCACACCGACACCTTTCAAAAAGCTTTCAAAACAACTTTTCAAACACTCTTGAGGACTGATACAAGAGTCGATCTGAAATCTTTAAAAAAGGAAACTTTTTTCAAACTCACTCACGATTGAAAAGCAAACAAACATTTTGAAAACACAAATGAGCAAGTATCTAAGAGCCCATGGATAACCATGGATAGTGTGATACGGTGGGAGAACTGACTATGGTTTTGCGTTTGTTTTCGCAAATGTTTCGGTTGAGCAAGAGTCGCCACCGACTTTTTATTTTATCCTAAGGAAATGTTTAAAAAGCACAGCAAAAACCTTTGAGATTTTTCTTGGGTTCGGGGAGTAGATTATAGAAAGGGAAGGTATTATCACCCTTTCTATCCATGGTTATCCATGGGCTCTTAGGTACTTGCTTAGATCAACTTGCCTTGGTTTTCAATTGTTTGAAATGGTGCTTTGTGTGTGGCTTTTGAAAATGTTTTGAAAAAGATGCCTTGTCTAGGCTACCCTTATAACGATTCTTTACTCGAATGTCTTACAAAAGGTGTTTGTCTTTTTGAAAAGATGTTTCAAGGTTTTTTTTTGAAAGTTTATTTTGAAAGTGTTTGTGAAGTGTGGTTTGAAAATAGGCAAGTGTTTTCTTTTGCAAATTGACAAGTACTTAAGAGCCATCTACCCTAAAGTTCTCAAAGATTTTTGTTATGTTTTTAACCCTTTTAACAATTTTGTTCCACCATTGCATTTGGTGGACAATCTTGTGTTAGGAGGTGAAAGGGACGGGCGTGGGTCATCGTTTAGACCATAATTGCAATAGTGCTAAGTATCTTTGGGCAATTTCTCTTTGAAAGGGACTTGATCATTTTAAGCAACTTTTCGAAAGCGTCATCGAGGGACTATGATCTTTTGAATTGTTTGTTTTACCCAAAGAAACCTAACATGCAATATGGCCCAATTATTTGAAGGTAACAAAGTGGAATACCCTAGGGGTGCAAGTGGGATATGTGTTGTCCATATTCATGCTTGTTTATTTTGAAATTAGGTCAAATTATTTTTGTTCGTTTTATTTGCATTCAAACCCTAATTCTAACATGGTATATTTAGAAAGCAATAAAGTGCGAAAATTAAAATTCCTACACTATTACAACACAATATGGGAAGGGGGGTACAAATGTTCAAATGGGGGGATATTGGACAAGAAATTTAAATCTAACTATTACATCAATTTGGAATATTTACAAGATAATTAATTGCATAAATTAAATGGAAAATAAAAGTAAAGATGCAAAAATGCAAAAAAAAAAAGGTTTTTATATGTATGAAAAAAAAGTATTATTTATGTCAAATAAATAAAATTAAAAAAAGTATTATTTTTGGAGTTTTTTGTATTTTAAGGGTAAAACCTTAATTTTTATTAAGTAATATATATATTATTTAATTTATACAAGTATTTGTTTATTATGTACAAAAATAAAATAAAATGAAGTATATTTATAAAAAGTATTTTTTTTATGTCAAATATTAAAAAATATAGGTATTTTTGTATTTTAACCTAAATATACTAATATATATATATATATATATATATATATATATATATATATATATATATATATATATATATATATATATATATATATATATATATATATATATATATATATATATATATATATATATATATATATATATTAATTTCTAAATATGTATTATATATAAAAAAAAAAATATTTAATATTTATAAAAAAGGTATATTTTGCATAAAATATTTTCAAAAAAGGAAAATGTAATAAAATCAGAAAATAAAGTATATTTGCATTATTTTTCCTATCTATTCTAAATAATATATATATATATATATATATATATATATATATATATATATATATATATATATATATATATATATATATATATATATATATATATATATATATATATATATATATATATATATATACAAATGATTCCTATAAACAAATAAATGCTTAAAAATAGAAAAATGGTATAAAAAATGTTTTTTTATATTTTTTATATTATAAGCAAAAATAAATAAGTCATAATGAAAAAAGAAAACTCAAAAAATCATTGAAATAAACCAAATGGGCCCAGGGGGTGTCAAAGTGAAAAGAGTGTGTGAAAAGAAAATACAAAAACAAGCCCAGCCCAGATAACCCTTCTTCAACCTCTGGCCAGAAAATGTCAAAAAACACGCGCCTTCTTCAGTGATTCAAACATCCTGATTCCTGGCTTTTTAATGAAAACTCACAACATCAAAAATGTTCAGCATCAAGAGACAAATTCAGGGATATAAAGAACTTGTCTTAACTCTCTAAGATGAGGGAGAATTTCTTCTTCCCCAATTTCTGACCTAGTTTTTTATCAATATTCAGACTCAAAATTCTTGCAGCACACACAATATAAATGAAATCTAATTACATGGACATGTTCAGGGCTATGAATGTGACATATTCTCTTCACAAACCTAAAGCTAACAATGCCTAATAAGAGAGATACGAGTTCATGAACTTACCTGTTCAGTTGAAGTTCTATCTGGCAATGGAGAAGCTTTCAGTGCAAGGTGATGATTGGTATAGCTTCCTTGATGTCCATGGATGCTATTCCAAGCTTTACTTTATCTTGAAACCTTTTGAATCGTGCTATAGCACTTCACCTTCAAATCAGAAAAGTGAAAATGGCCAACAGAATTAGAGGAGTTACAGGTTGCTTCTAATGCTTTGGATAGTTTGGATTGATGGTAGGGAAGGTGTCTGAAGTGGTTTGGGCAAGAATGCTTGAAAGGATTAAGAGTTGGAACTCAATCTGCAGAGGTTGCTCTGTTTTTGCAGTTTGAGAGTGATTTTGGTAATGGGGAGGTATTGGTGGTCTTAGGGTCGTGCTTTAGCTTGGTTAGGATGATTAGAATGTGTATACAATATTTGCTTAAGTGTTCTAATGCTGAGATGAGAGTTATGTTATGATATGCCACTTTTCTTCACACTTAAGCAAGCAAAGCCAAGTTGATGTTCTAGGCAAGTAGAGGACCCCTAATCATGCTGCAAAGCTCCTCCTTGATCAGTGTGTTATGCTCATAATCTTGTGCCAATTAGATTTCATCTGTACTTGTGGATTTGCAATTGGACATAAAGCTTAACTTTTCAAAAATGGTTATTTTACTTTTTCTATTTATGGACTAATCCAACATGTAATGCTTAAACTCAAGAAACAAGGCCTTAGCACAATGAACATGCATTAAATTATTGAGTGTTGGATGGTTTAAGGGCCTGTAATGTAGCATAAACCAAGCTGACTTGAAAATGGCATAAGTTATGAACATGTACATGACCAATTCAAAAGTGAGTTTTTGCCATATTGCAAAATTCGAATCTCTCAAGTTATGAGGTTGTTTGATGAGTTCTTGGACATTTTGGAAAGCTAGGAATGTGTACTACAATCCATCTTTGAAATGAAAATTGAAATTCCAAGTGGAAGTGTATGGAAAATGGCCTTGAAGTTAGGTAGAAAACCTTGCCAAAATAGGTTAAAATTTCACTAAGTTAAGAATGGTTTAGTACCCTTATTCCAAAAATTGTAACATGAGATACAAGCCTCATTTGGGAAAACTTTGTGAATCAAAGTTGTAGATTATGCAACAAGCTACAACTTTCATGTTTTGACTTTTGTTTGAATCCAAATGAATCTTGGTGAGAAAGTGGGGCAAAGTTGGGAAAAAATTAGGGTTTTTCATAACTTAGAAAAATTCTAAGTTATGAAAAATTCTCATTTCAAACCCTAATTTGCAAATTTTGATTTCTTGGTGAACAAGTTTCATGATTTGGCATGTTTTGATGAAAAATGAATCTTGACTCTTGATTTTGACCAAAAAGTCAAAGTTTGACTTTTCAGTGTACAGTCAAAATTGATCAATTGACTGGGAAATTCAATTGTCAATCTTGTGTACTTGGGATATTTTGAACTTGTTGAGCATGTCAAGATAATTCCATGGGGTCCTTGAGTCCATATGTGAGCTTGGTTTGCCATTGGCTAGGTCAAACAGTCAAAAATTGCCTTTGTGCAGTCAAAACCCTAAAAATGACCATTTTGCCCTTTTGGTGATCTGATCAAATTTCTTGTGGAATTGTGATCCAAACTTGATCAAATGGTTCATATGAGTTCATAATGTTGATGTGGGTCAATTTTCATGAGATTTGACTGTCAATTGGCCACAGTTGACTTTTTCCCCAATACAGTTGATTTTTAGGTCAAATGTCCAATTGACTGGGCAAAACTTGGAATCAAGACTTGAAACTTGATGTGGATAAACTTGGAAGTACAATATGAAGCAAGAAAGTCATCTTAGGAATTTTAGGTTAAAACATCTTTGTGCAAACACAAACCCTAATTTGGGTCAACAGTGCAAGGAGAAGTCTTGAGCAGGTGAAACCCTAACTAGATCTTGATTTTCAGGGACTTGGTGATGAGAAATCAATGAGAAATGGGAGGGAAAATTTTGGGGTACAACAGTTGCCCCTGTTCAATCTTCTTGAACCTGAAGAGTTAGATTGGCAAGTTTGCCTTTCGTGACTCGAGGGTAAAAGGAGATTGGACACTAGAGTGCCCTTAAATTTGCACTCGTCAAAGCAATGGATGCGGGAATGGGCTTAGAGATGCCATTTGGAGATGGGATTAAAGATGCCATCTAGAAGGGTGACAGAAATCTTGTCGGGGATGGGCTTAAATATGCCATCTGTAATGAGTATCAGGAAGGTGTCCATGCTTGCGACCATCTCTGAACTGGGGATATGAATAAGCAATAGATTGACTTCCGTTGTTGGGAGGAATCCGTAATCTGTTTTCAAAAAATCTTGAGAAGAAACTGAACAAGTGATAGGTTAACATCCGTTACTTGGAGAAACCGTGAACTGTTTTCAGAAATCTTGAAGTTGAATAAGCAATAGAGCAGCATCCGTTGTTGGGAAGCGTCTGTAAACTGTTTTCAAAGGTCGCATCCGAACAAGTGATAGATTAACATCCGTTGTTGGGAAGAATCCATAAACTGTTTTCATAAGTCTTGAGAAGAAACTGAACAAGCGATAGGTTAACCTCCGTTACTTGGAGAAACCGTAAACTGTTTTCAGAAGTCTTGAAGTTGAATAAGCAATAGAGCAGCATCCGTTGTTGGGAAGCGTCCGTAAACTGTTTTCAAAAGTTGCATCTGAACAAGCGATAGATTAACATCTGTTGTTGGGAAGAATCCATAAACTATTTTCAGAAGTCTTGAGAAGAAACTGAACAAGCGATAGGTCAACATCCGTTACTTGGAGAACCCGTGAACTGTTTTCAGAAATCTTGAATTTGGAGGAAGAACCGGTGTAGGGTTCCCTGATGATGAGCTCGTGTAAAACTGCATCTGGATAAATCTGGAATAAGCATTAGAATGTTGCCATGTCTGGGTCACATCCGAACTATTCCTGGAAAGAAACTCGGAGGGTAGTGATTCTAGTCTTTTGACTGATCTTACCTGAAAAGGTAAAGAGTTAGTTATATGCAATGTCATGATGCATGACGCAATGTATGTTATATGATATGAATGTAAATGGATGCGCATGTAAGCTGGAGAGCTGTCTTGCAAAGGATAGACGAATCCAAGATGGCTGAAGATAAGAGTATCTTGACTGCTTCCGGGAAGAATAATTCCTGGTTGCTGGAGAAAAAGGAGCTTGGGTTGCATACCAATCTTCGGGGGAATTCCTGATGATGTCTACTGGGGAGTTCCAATCTAATAGACTCATGCTGGGGAGGTAAGACTGAGAATCTTCAGCTTGGAAGGAAGTATCTCTGGCGACTTCACTAGGGAACTCAAGATTTTCCCTCCCAAAACTCTGTGGGGAGAAGGTTCATTAGTCTGGCTCCGCTGAGGATACTGAAACTTAAACTCTAAGGGGAAATGAGTTCTGGAGGGTCCTCTGGCTGGGGATGTACAAAGACAACCTCCTCTGGGGATTGTATTGATAAGTTATGTTCGGGAACTCTGATGAACTCCGTTGGGGATAAGAAGAAATTTTCCGGGTGCGATCTTCCGTGGTTGTTAGCTAAGGATAACCCAGTTATAAACCCTTATGAGGAATAACTTTGAATAAAACTCGGGAGAGACGTCCGTACTTTGCAGGGGATAAGCTTCCAGAATCTACTGGGGATAAGCTTCAGAGTTTGCTGGGGATATGGATTCCAAATCTCCTGGGGGTTTCTTTCGAAAGGGTATCAAGATATCCAACTGCACCTTTGACCTATCAATAATCCTCTTTCTTGGTTCATAAGGAAATGATTATGTTCAAATGCATATGCCTATTTAACAAAACATTGGACGTTTCTCAAAATAAAACAAATAGTGCCAGAGAAAAGAAAAGGAAATGACACAAATTTCTGGGAAAAGTATTTGTATTGACTTTCTATGAGTATATTTGTACAAGGGAGACAATCATCCTAGTAAGAGGATTTTGTCGTAAATATTTGAAAAATTTATACAAAATAAAGATGGCTATGTGAAATAATTCCATGGGATTCCATTCTGCTATAGCTTTCACAACTCTGAATATTTGTCCATTCAATGCTTCGTCTGCCGATGACTGGATTGATCAGAAGCCTGGAACTGGTTGATGAAGAGATTGTCTTTGAAGTGATCCGACGAGACATAGTCATACGCTTTAATTCCCTAACTTTTGCCTGAATCGCCCTTTCGGGTTTTCGATCCACCGGGAAACCCCTTTTTGCCCAAGCCGCCCTTTCGGGTTTTCGACTTGCCGGGTGTACAGATTTTTTTTGTTTTTATCCCTAATTTTTGCCTGAACCGCCCTTTCGGGTTTTCGGTTCACCGGGATGCCCATTTTTTGCCCAAGCCGCCCTTTCGAGTTTTCGACTTGTCGGGTTATTTTATGCGTAGTATCTTTTGACTATGTCTGCATTCGCAGGGTGCGGAAAATCGTCGCCGTCCATGGTGGTCAGAATCATCGCACCACCAGAAAATATGCTCTTGATCACAAATGGTCCTTCATATGTAGGAGTCCATTTTCCCCTGGGATCACTTTGCGGTAAGATAATCCGCTTGATTACGAGATCTCCGACTTGATACACTTGACGTCTGACTTTCTTATTGAAGGCCTTGATCATCCGTTTTTGATACGTCTGACCATGGCATATAGCAGCGAGTCGCTTTTCGTTGATCAAATTGAGTTAATCAAGTCGGGTCTGCATCCAATCATCTTCATTCAAACCTGCGTCCTTCATAATCCTTAGAGAAGGAATCTGAACTTCCATAGGCAAGACAACTTCCATTCCATATACCAAAGAAAATAGGGTTTCCCCAGTTGAAGTACGTGTCGTCGTACGGTATCCATGTAGAGCAAACGGTAACATCTCGTGCCAGTCTTTGTAAGTGACTGTAATTTTCTGAATGATCTTCTTAATGTTTTTGTTTGCAGCTTCAACAGCACCGTTCATCTTCGGCCGATAGGGAGATGAATTGTGATGATAAATCTTGAACTGTTCGCACAAAGCGGTGATCATCGTGTTATTCAGATTTGTACCGTTGTCTGTGATGATCCTGTCTGGAACACCATACCGACAGATGAGATTTTGCTTGATGAAGCGGGCAACCACATTTTTAGTAACAGAGGCGAAGGAAGCTGCTTCGACCCATTTGGTGAAATAGTCAATGGCAACCAAAATGAAGCGATGTCCGTTGGAAGCCGTGGGCTTGATCTCTCCAATCATGTCAATGCCCCACATTGCAAATGGCCAAGGAGCAGTCATAACGTTGAGAGGGACCGGAGGGATGTGAACTTTGTCAGCATAGACTTGACATTTGTGGCAAGTACGGGAATGTTGATGGCGGTCAGCTTCCATGGTAGACCAGTAATAGCCTGCCCTTAGGATCTTCTTAGCCATTGTATGCCTGCTCAAGTGAGTTCCAAATGTGCCGTTGTGTATATCAGTCATGATCAACTCTGCTTCAGCTTTGTCTACGCATCGGAGTAGTACACAATCATGGCTTCGTTTGTAAAGGATGTCGTTGCTCAGGAAGAACTTGGCCGCAAATTTCCTTAATAACTTCTTGTCATTTACAGAAGCTCCTTCGGGATAATCTCTGGTCTCGAGATACCTTTTGATTTCATGGAACCAAGGTTGTTCCATTACTTCTTCGGTATTAATCTCGTGACAATGCGCAGGTTCATCCATTCGCTCGATGGTGATTTGGGGAGCCTCGTTATCCTAGTTGAGTTTAAACATGGAGGACATTGTGGCTAGAGCATCTTCTAGCTGATTCTCTTCTCACGGGAAATGCTCGAAGGTAATTTGCTCGAAATGAGGCAACAATGTCAGGACATGTTCTTTGTATGGGATAAGATTAGGATGCTTGGTATCCCACTCTCCTTTGATTTGACTGATAACCAAAGCCGAGTCCCCAAATACGATCAAAGATTTGATCCCCAGGTCCATAGCAGCCTTGAGACCAAAGATGCAAGCTTCGTACTCAGCCATGTTGTTTGTGCAGCTGAAGCAAAGTCGGCTCGTGAAAGGTGTGTGACAGCCTTCCGGAGAAATGAGTACCGCGCCGATACCGTTTCCAAGTGCATTTGAAGCACCATCAAAGTATAGGGTCCATCGGGATCCCTTTTCGGGTCCGTCATACGGTCCGTTACCTTCAATGTTGTCCAAATTCATGATGTCCTCGTCCGGGAAGTCAAATCTCATGTGTTGATAATCTTCGATAGCTTGATGAGCCAGATGGTCAGCTAGTACACTCCCTTTTATAGCTTTTTGGGTGGTGTATTGGATGTCATACTCAGTCAGGATCATTTGCCATCTAGCTATCCTTCCAGATAAAGCGGGCTTTTCGAAAATATACTTGATAGGGTCCATTTTGGAAATCAACAAGGTAGTATGAGTCAACATATACTGTCTTAGTCGGCGAGCAGCCCATACCAAAGCGCAGCAAGTTTTCTCGAGCAGTGAGTAGCGAGTCTAACAGTCGGTAAACTTTTTGCTAAGGTAATAAATAGCATGCTCTTTTCGACCAGACTCGTCATGCTGGCCCAAGACACACCCCATTGAGTTATCCAAGACGGTCAAATACATGATCAGTGGTCTTCCTTCGACGGGTGGCATCAGAATAGGAGGTTCTAGCAAATACTCCTTGATTCTATCAAAAGCATCTTGGCAATCTTCGTTCCATTCGACTACCTGATCTTTCTTCAAGAGTTTGAAAATTGGCTCACAGGTAGAAGTCAGATGCGAGATGAATCTGGCAATGTAGTTCAAGCGCCCCAAGAACCCTCTAACCTCCTTTTCAGTACGGGGAGCAGGCATCTCTTGTATTGCTTTTACTTTTGCTGGATCGACTTCAATGCCTTTGTTGCTTACAATGAATCCTAGAAGTTTACCAGACCTAACTCCAAAAGTGCATTTACTTGGATTCAGCCTGAGCTTGTATTCTTTCAACTTGGCAAACAGCTTTTCTAGATGTTCAAGGTGCTCTTCCTCTGTTTGTGACCGAGCTATCATATCGTCTACGTAAACTTCAATCTCATGATGTATCATATCATGAAACAAAGCTACCATGGCGCGTTGATAAGTTGCCCCTGCGTTCTTCAGCCCGAACGACATCACCTTGTAATAGAAAGTGCCCCATTGTGTGACAAAAGTAGTTTTCTCCATGTCCTCGGGGGCCATTTTGATTTGATTGTAGCCCGAGAATCCATCCATGAAGGAAAACACTTTATGTTGAGCTGTATTGTCGATCAAAATGTCAATGTGTGGCAGCGGAAAATCATCTTTGGGGCTGGCCCTATTCAAATCCCGGTAGTCCACACACATCCTGACTTTGCCATCTTTCTTAGGTACTGGCACGATGTTAGCGACCCATTGAGGATAGGACGTAACATCCAGAAAGCCAGTGTCAAATTGCTTCATTACTTCTGCTTTGATCTTTTCAGACATATCAGGCCTCATTCGGTGAACTTTTTGCTTGATCGGTGGACAGTCTTCTCTTGTGGGGAGACGGTGAACCACGATGTCTGTGTCTAAACCCGGCATGTCTTCATAAGACCAAGCAAAGATTTCAACATACTCATTCAACAACTGTACCAGGCGCTCCTTGACTCTTGGTTTCAGATTGGCACCCACTTGCACCTCCTTCCGGTCTTCCTCGGTCCCTAAGTTGACAGTTTCCAATGACTCTTCATGAGGTAAGATGGCCCTTTCCTCTTGCTGTAGAAGTCTGGCTAGTTCCCCTGGTACTTCACAACCTTCGTCATCTTCATACTCGGCTTGATTGACCAGATCTTCAGAGTTATTGAAGGATATAGCAGAATAGTCACCCATGGAATCCGGAGTGGATGGGTACCTGCATTGGTGAGTGTGGGTGTGTGTAAGGGATAGCCATCCTTAAACAAAAATGCAAAAGGAAAGAAAATGAACACAAGCAGTTTATCAAATGAAAAACGTCTAATGAATCATTAAACATGGCATATGAATATGAAAGATAATCAAAACCCTTGCAAATGGACCTACATGCCCCGGGCAAGGCATGAGGTGAAAAGATAGTGTATGAATTGTTTGAAAATATTACAGACCAAATAGGAAATGTTTAATAGATAAATTACTGATGAATAAAAGTGATGGGGACAAAGTCTTTTGCCTCCCAGTTGCTCAATCCTCCTTTGACAGTCGGATAAATCCACTCCTCGATGTTGCTCTCCTTGTCTTCATCCTCCAAGGCGTTGATTCCATAGGGAGAAATTTTGACGGGCGCCCTTTCAATCTTCGCACGGCGCATAGCTTTCTGGCCTGCGGTAGTGAACCCTAATCCAAATTTGTCGGTCTTATGTGGAATATCAGGTAACTGCCCCCATGTTGAATTCTTCCCTTCCTTTATTACGGCCCTTGCGTCTTCCAGAGATGCCATCCTGGCCATCTGCCTCGATGCCTCAGCTGCCAACTTTGCTACAGCTATATCAGGAAGGACTTCTTCGAAATGCTGAAAAGGCGTTTCAATGAACTCCCCTTCAACCTCCACATATCGGAAGGAATTCAAGTGGCTAATCATGTACTCTTCTTCACCATGGACAGTAATGATTTTTCCCTTGACAGGATACTTCAACATCTGATGCAAGGAGGAGGTGACTGCCCCAGCATGGTGTATCTAAGGTCTACCCAGCAAGCAAGAGTATGATGGACGGATGTCCATCACATAGAAAGTAGATTTAAACACCTTAGTGCCTATCTTGATGGGAATTTCGACCTCTCCATGGACCATTCTCTTCGAACCATCGAAAGCTCTGACAACAATATCACTCAGCTTCAATTCCAACCCTTCACAATCTAGTCGGTCCAAGGCCTTCTTGGGCAAAACATTCAGCGACGAACCAGTGTCGACCAAGACATGTGCGAGGGTGGTTCCCCGGCACTCGACCGAAATGTGCAAAGCATCATTGTGGTTTCTACCTTTAGGAGTTAGGTCGGCATCAGAAAAGCCTAATCCATTGTCCGCAGTCAGGCTAGCCACGCAATTTTGAAATTGATCCGCAGAGGTCTCCTGGGGCACATGGGCTGCCTTCAGGAATTTTATCAGGGCTTTAGCGTGCGCTTCTGAGCAAAGTAGTAGTGCCAGCATGGAGATCTTTGAGGGGGTTTGCCCCAGCTGTTCTACCACATCGTAATCACTCCTTTTGATTATCCTCAAAATCTCATCCATTTCCTTCTTGGAGGTTTCCGGGATGACCAGGGGTTGAGCCCTTGTCCTGACGAGCTCATCCTGGATTCCCTTACCTTTATCAGCAGCGGTAGGAGAGACAGCATTAGGAACAACAACATCCTCAATCAAAGGGGTTCTAGCAGAGAGTTTTATTGGTGCAGGGATGACCTTGTCGGCAGATGAGGGTCCAAAGATTGCTCTTGGAGGGGCAATCTCTGGAGAAAATATTCTCCCGCTCCTGGTGATTTTGCTCGTGCCTGCAATGTTACTAATGCTGGCTTCTTCATCATCCGAACTTTCTTCAGTTATTTCGATTTGTTTGATACCATGGTAGTAGACGTCACCGCCATAGTTCCAAGGTATCGACTTCTCAGAAACATAGGGAACAGGCCCTGGCATTGTTATCTTCAAAGGAACAGATTTCGTAGCTGGTGTAATCTTAACAGGCTTTTTGACGGCCTTGGAAAGATTGGCGTGAATGGTTATGATTGAGACATCTTCAGTATGAACTGGAACAGCAGAAACTTTTTCAAACAAAATTTGTCGACTATCCATAAGGCCTTGAATGCCTTTCTTCAGTAACGGACAATCAAACGGCAGAGAGTAACAACAAAAGCAGTCTTCTTTACATCCCGGGAAGATCCCGGCCCTTAACAGATTCAGCTTAATGGTTAACAAAGGAGTTACCAGATCATTAACATCAGCAACATACAAATCTTCTTCAATGGCATTGACATTTCGGCCGTGCTTCGACATGGGTGCAGATATCACATTAGGCTTCTCCGGAGCGTCAAACTCCACCTCCTTCGCCTCTATCAAGTCTTGGATTTTATGCTTGAGCTCCCAACAATCATTGGTGTCGTGCCCAACACTGTCTGAATGGTAGGCGCATTTAGCATTAGCATGATAATGCGGAGAGGACGTATTCACATTCTTTGGTGCCTCCTTGATGGTGGCGAGATTCAACTTCAATAGATGGGGAAGCACTTGCGCTGGAGTCATATTAATACGGGTGAACTGCCGTTGTGGCCGTTCCACCCGTTGCTGATTTGGCCTGGACTGGTTATAGCGAGGCTGCTCACTTGGAGTGTTTTGAATCATTACGGCCCCCACGGTTGGCCGATGCTCCGTCTTCCCTGTTTTTCTCTGAGAATATACCACAGCTGTTTCCTTCTTAAAAGGCTTCTTCTCAACACTTGCAGCAACACCCTTCTGAATCTTTCCTGATTTGATGCCAGCTTCTATTCTTTCGCCTGTTAAGATCAAATCGATAAACCCCGCGGAAGAGTTACCAATTAGATGATTGAAAAATGGCCCGGACAGGGTCCCAAGAAACATATCAACAAGTTCGCGGTCGGTTAAAGGAGGCTGCACCCTGCCAGCCAAATCCCTCCATTTTTGTGCATATTCTTTGAATCCTTCGCTTGTTCCTAGTGACATACCCTGAAGTTGGGTAGGAGTAGGAGCAAGGTCAGAATTATACTGGTATTGTTTGTAGAAGGCGGTGGCCAAGTCTTCCCAATTTCGGACGCTGGTTCCCTCTAGCTGATAAAACCACTCCAACTGAGCTCCAGAAAGGCTGTCTTGAAAGAAATGAATCCACAGGTTTTTATCTGCCGTATAGGGTTGGATCTTTCTCACGTAGGACCTGAGATGCATTTTTGGACAGGACAGCCCATCATACCTCACAAAAACTGGCACTTTGAATTTTGGGGGAATCACAATCCCGGCGACCAAACCCAAGTCTTCAAAATCCAAACCCGGTACTCTTTGTAGCTCCATGGCGGCCAACCTGTCTTCTAACCCTTTGTATTTATCATCAGCTGGAGGGTATTGCTGATCAGAATAATCTTCATCCTCTTCGACCTCTTCTTCTTCCGCATCAGACTCGGAAGGTACCGCAGCTCCACCTCCTTTGCTGGTTCCTTCATCAGAGATAGGAGGAAATTCAAGCACTCTCCGAGCTTCTCCGTCAAATCTTCTCCCCAAAGTAGCCACCCCGAGTCTCTTTTTCTTCTTTTTCACTGGGTCTTTGTTCCCCAGCAAGGTCTTGAGATCCTCCTGACCTTTAGCCAAGGTTGTCAGGAGTTGCTGAAACTGTGCATTCTGAGTTTGTAGGTCTTTGACTGTTTTCTCGAGATCCATCCTACTGAAATAAACAGCAGATAGATAAGGAAACCTGGAGTGAGACCTGCTTATGCACATGATGAATGGTATGCTTATGTATGCAATGCATTCAAGGATTTAGAACATTCAAAATTGTTGCAGACAAAGAAGAACGCACGTCATATTAATAAGAAGAAATTTGTTAGTACATAAATGCCCCATGGGCCAAATATTACAAAATAACTTCTCAAGGCAAAAAGACATTGTGCATCCTCTTTGGTGCGATGTAGGTGTTGAGGGCCTCTTGCTCATGGAGTCGGCGGGTAAGCTCTAGAACCTTCTTCTCACTGGCGTAGAAGCTAGCTTCGAAAGTATTTCGTTCTTCCTTGAGCTGAATCCAACTTTTCTGCATTTCCTCCCACGATGTAGGCATGTCTGGATGTAGGATGGTGTAGGGGACCTCTCCTTCCTTGACGGGCTCTTTAATCACAGGGAGTACATGAGGATAAGGCATCATTAGACTTTGGGCTCGGGCTCGTACCCACTTGAGATAAGGCTCAAGAGGGATGGAGTTCTTGTGTCCCAGAGTCTTGCTATCAACCTTGTTAGGTCTTCCCCAAGCTCTGATGAATCTTTGGCGAAGTCCTTGCGCATCGTTGTCGAAGTCAAAAACTAGGTCAGGAATCAACATGTCATGAGGGCCATCCCTCTGTGCATATCCAAATTGCCTCAAAGCTAGGCAAGGGTTGTAGGTGATACCTCCTCTGATTTCAAGTAAAGGAACATTAGGAAATTCTCCGCAACGATCGACAATGATGACATTTTCTCTAGACCGAGAACACCAATGTACATCAGAGTGAGTAAGAGTCATCAACCGTTGGGACCACCTTGAGCCTTGGTCATTCTTCAAGACAGATTGTGGAAGATGCGAAATAAACCACCTTGCAAGGAGAGGAGTACAGCACATGAGAACACCCCTCTTTCTCATTTTTCGTGTGTAAAATGAGTGAAGAATGTCCCCAAGCAATGTTGGTATTGGGTTTCTGGACAAGAAGATTTTGACGGCGTTGACATCTACCAATTGGTCAGGATTTGGGAACAAGACCAACCCATAGATGAGGAGTGCCACAATCTCTTCAAAGGCTTGTAGGTCCAACGAGTTCCAACATTCTTGTGCCTTTTCAAACAAGAATTTTGCTAAGAATCCTTTGACGCCGCTTCTGGTTTCCCAGTGCCCCATGATGTCGGATGGTTGTAGATGTAATGCTCGAGCAACATCTTCCGGCTTTGGTTCCTTTTCCGTACCGTTGAATGGTAGTTGATTAAGGATAGGGATTCTTAGGAGTTGAGAAAACTCCTCCAAAGTGGGCACCAACTGGTAATCGGGGAAAGTGAAACAGTGGTGAAGAGGGTCAAAGAACTGGAATAGCACTTTCATCATGTCTTCTTCAATGTTGGTGTTGACTAAGCTGAGTAGTCTACCATGTCTTTCACTGAAGGATGAATTTTCCGGAATTCTTGAGGTGAGCTCCTTGAGTTGAGGAGAGATTCTCACAAGGTTGACTTGGATGGTATTTCTGCGAGGAATTTCCATGACCTACAAAACAAGAACAAAGATGAAGATCCAAACCCTTGAAATGGTTAGTGAATGCATATGATGTTTTATGATGTTTATGATGTATGCACAAAACATATGTACAAACAAATCACACCAAACCCTAGTTTCAGGCTTGCATGGGGTTTCATAGGTAAGTACCCTCTTGAGTGTAGTTGGCTTAAAAACCTGTCCTATAAATAGTAACCGGGTTCTAAGGAGCTCAATATCACTGGATTATTTTCATTGTTCATTGTTTTGGTTTATCCACTTAACTAGCGACCAAAATATTCCAAGAAAACAACCCTCAATGAGTGTAGTATCGAGTATCTACCAACTTCGGACTGCACCAAAGCCGGTCATCTCACTACCCCTAATAAAAGGCTAAGATGGTCAAGTAAGGTTCTAGGTCATTAGTGCTTAGTGACATCACTCAGTGGCCCCGTACTCTCCTTGATTGAACTCAAGGGTTACCGGTACTCACAAATATGTCGCACTAATATAGCTATTGCTTCGACCGTGTCGGTATACCCCTCACAGTTTCCACAACGTATTGCTATCTATGAAATGTTTCCCAAAATCCGGGTGTAGGATTGTAAACCCAAACAAGAGAGCCAAAATATAAAGCAATCAAATCAAACAATTAGTCATGCAAGAGGGTGATCTAAGCCCTAAGGTTACTCCACTTTTAAAAATGTCCCCAGCAGAGTCGCCAGTTCTATGATACGGTGGGAGAACTGACTATGGTTTTGCGTTTGTTTTCGCAAATGTTTCGGTTGAGCAAGAGTCGCCACCGACTTTTTATTTTATCCTAAGGAAAGGTTTAAAAAGCACAGCAAAAACCTTTGAGATTTTTCTTGGGTTCGGGGAGTAGATTATAGAAAGGGAAGGTATTAGCACCCTTTCTATCCATGGTTATCCATGGGCTCTTAGGTACTTGCTTAGATCAACTTGTCTTGGTTTTCAATTGTTTGAAATGGTGCTTTGTGTGTGGCTTTTGAAAATATTTTGAAAAATATGCCTTGTCTAGGCTACCCTTGTAACAATTTTTTACTCGAATGTTTTACAAAAGGTGTTTGTCTTTTTGAAAAGATGTTTCAAGGTTTTTTTTGAAAGTTTATTTTGAAAGTGTTTGTGAAGTGTGGTTTGAAAATAGGCAAGTGTTTTCTTTTGCAAATTGACAAGTACTTAAGAGCCATCTACCCTAAAGTTCTCAAAGATTTTTGTTATGTTTTTAACCCTTTTAACAATTTTGTTCCACCATTGCATTTGGTGGACAATCTTGTGTTAGGAGGTGAAAGGGACGGGCGTGGGTCATCGTTTAGACCATAATTACAATAGTGCTAAGTATATTTGGGCAATTTCTCTTTGAAAGGGACTTGATCATTTTAAGCAACTTTTTGAAAGCGTCATCGAGGGACTATGATCTTTTGAATTGTTTGTTTTACCCAAAGAAACCTAACATGCAATATGGCCCAATTATTTGAAGGCAACAAAGTGGAATACCCTAGGGGTGCAAGTGGGATATGTGTTGTCCATATTCATGCTTGTTTATTTTGAAATTAGGTCAAACTATTTTTGTTCATTTTATTTGCATTCAAACCCTAATTCTAACATGGTATATTTAGAAAGCAATAAAGCGCGAAAATTAAAATTCATACACTATTACAACACAATATGGGAAGGGGGGTACAAATGTTCAAATGGGGGGATATTGGACAAGAAATTTAAATCTAACTATTACATCAATTTGGAATATTTACAAGATAATTAATTGCATAAATTAAATGGAAATAAAAGTAAAGATGCAAAAATTCAAAAAAAAGGTTTTTATATGTATGAAAAAAAAGTATTATTTATGTCAAATAAATAAAATTAAAAAAAGTATTATTTTTGGAGTTTTTTGTATTTTAAGGGTAAAACCCTAATTTTTATTAAGTAATATATATATTATTTAATTTATACAAGTATTTGTTTATTATGTACAAAAATAAAATAAAATGAAGTATATTTATAAAAAGTATTTTTTTTATGTCAAATATTAAAAAATATAGGTATTTTTGTATTTTAACCTAAATATACTAATAATATATATATATATATATATATATATATATATATATATATATATATATATATATATATATATATATATATATATATATATATATATATATATATATATATATATATATATATATATATATATATATATATATATATATATATATATATATTAATTTCTAAATATGTATTATATATAAAAAAAATAATATTTAATATTTATAAAAAAGGTATATTTTGCATAAAATATTTTCAAAAAAGGAAAATGTAATAAAATCAGAAAATAAAGTATATTTGCATTATTTTTCCTATCTATTCTATATATATATATATATATATATATATATATATATATATATATATATATATATATATATATATATATATATATATATATATATATATATATATATATATATATATATATATATATATATATATATATATATATATATATATATATATATATATATATATTTATGTAAAAATGATTCCTATAAACAAATAAATGCTTAAAAATAGAAAAATGGTATAAAAAATGTTTTTTTATATTTTTTATATTATAAGAAAAAATAAATAAGTCAGAATGAAAAAAGAAAAGTCAAAAAATCATTGAAATAAACCAAATGGGCCCAGGGGGTGTCAAAGTGAAAAGAGTGTGTGAAAAGAAAATACAAAAACAAGCCCAGCCCAGATAACCCTTCTTCAACCTCTGGCCAGAAAATGTCAAAAAACGCGCGCCTTCTTCATTGATTCAAACATCCTGATTCCTGGCTTTTTAATGAAAACTCACAACATCAAAAATGTTCAGCATCAAGAGACGAATTCAGGGATATAAAGAACTTGTCTTAACTCTCTAAGATGAGGGAGAATTTCTTCTTCCCCAATTTCTGACCTAGTTTTTTATCAATGTTCAGACTCAAAATTCTTGCAGCACACACAATATAAATGAAATCTAATTACATGGACATGTTCAAGGCTATGAATGTGACATATTCTCTTCACAAACCTAAAGCTAATAATGCCTAATAAGAGAGATACGAGTTCATGAACTTACCTGTTCAGTTGAAGTTCTATCTGGCAATGGAGAAGCTTTCAGTGCAAGGTGATGATTGGTATAGCTTCCTTGATGTCCATGGATGTTATTCCAAGCTTTACTTTGTCTTGAAACCTTTTGAATCGTGCTATAGCACTTCACCTGCAAATCAGAAAAGTGAAAATGGCCAACAGGATTAGAGGAGTTACAGGTTGCTTCTAATGCTTTGGATAGTTTGGATTGATGGTAGGGAAGGTGTCTGAAGTGGTTTGGGCAAGAATGCTTGAAAGGATTAAGAGTTGGAACTCAATCTGCAGAGGTTGCTCTGTTTTTGCAGTTTGAGAGTGATTTTGGCAATGGGGAGGTATTGGTGGTCTTAGGGTCGTGCTTTAGCTTGGTTAGGATGATTAGAATGTGTATACAATATTTGCTTAAGTGTTCTAATGCTGAGATGAGAGTTATGTTATGATATGCCACTTTTCTTCACACTTAAGCAAGCAAAGCCAAGTTGATGTTCTAGGCAAGTAGAGGACCCCTAATCATGCTGCAAAGCTCCTCCTTGATCAGTGTGTTATGCTCATAATCTTGTGCCAATTAGATTTCATCTGTACTTGTGGATTTGCAATTGGACATAAAGCTTAACTTTTCAAAAATGGTTATTTTACTTTTTCTATTTATGGACTAATCCAACATGTAATGCTTAAACTCAAGAAACAAGGCCTTAGCACAATGAACATGCATTAAATTATTGAGTGTTGGATGGTTTAAGGGCCTGTAATGTAGCATAAACCAAGCTGACTTGAAAATGGCATAAGTTATGAACATGTACATGACCAATTCAAAAGTGAGTTTTTGCCATATTGCAAAATTCGAATCTCTCAAGTTATGAGGTTGTTTGATGAGTTCTTGGACATTTTGGAAATCTAGGAATGTGTACTACAATCCATCTTTGAAATGAAAATTGAAATTCCAAGTGGAAGTGTATGGAAAATGGCCTTGAAGTTAGGTAGAAAACCTTGCCAAAATAGGTTAAAATTTCACTAAGTTAAGAATGGTTTAGTACCCTTATTCCAAAAATTGTAACTTGAGATACAAGCCTCATTTGGGAAAACTTTGTGAATCAAAGTTGTAGATTATGCAACAATCTAAAACTTTCATGTTTTGACTTTTGTTTGAATCCAAATGAATCTTGGTGAGAAAGTGGGGCAAAGTTGGGAAAAAATTAGGGTTTTTCATAACTTAGAAAAATTCTAAGTTATGAAAAATTCTCATTTCAAACCCTAATTTGCAAATTTTGATTTCTTGGTGAACAAGTTTCATGATTTGGCATGTTTTGATGAAAAATGAATCTTGACTCTTGATTTTGACCAAAAAGTCAAAGTTTGACTTTTCAGTGTACAGTCAAAATTGATCAATTGACTGGGAAATTCAACTGTCAATCTTGTGTACTTGGGATCTTTTGAACTTGTTGAGCATGTCAAGATAATTCCATGGGGTCCTTGAGTCCATATGTGAGCTTGGTTTGCCATTGGCTAGGTCAAACAGTCAAAAATTGCCTTTGTGCAGTCAAAACCCTAAAAATGACCATTTTGCCCTTTTGGTGATCTGATCAAATTTCTTGTGGAATTGTGATCCAAACTTGATCAAATGGTTCATATGAGTTCATAATGTTGATGTGGGTCAATTTTCATGAGATTTGACTGTCAATTGGCCACAGTTGACTTTTTCCCCAATAGAGTTGATTTCTAGGTCAACTGTCCAATTGACTAGGCAAAACTTGGAATCAAGACTTGAAACTTGATGTGGATAAACTTGGAAGTCCAATATGAAGCAAGAAAGTCATCTTAGGCATTTTAGGTTAAAACATCGTTGTGCAAACACAAACCCTAATTTGGGTCAACAGTGCAAGGAGAAGTCTTGAGCAGGAGAAACTCTAACTAGATCTTGATTTTCAGGGACTTGGTGATGAGAAATCAATGAGAAATGGGAGGGAAAATTTTGGGGTACAACAGATAGAAAGGGTGCTAACACCTTCCCTTTCTATAAATCTACCTCCCGAACCGAGAAACTATCTCATAAGGAATTTTGTTGTGCTTTTGTCCTTTCCATGTTGGAGAAAATAAAAGACGGTGGCGACTCTTGCTTCCGCGACATTTCGCGAACCAGCGTTAAACAGTCAGTTCCAGATCCACCGATCACATGGTGGTTAAATTATTTTCTGCCAAGATGTTATCGTTTAGAATTCTATGAACGTCTGCATCAGCATCTTGATTTCGACCCACCATGACAACCCCTCTAGGTTGTTCTTCTCGAAACTCTGGGACTTCTAGCCTTTCGACCCTTGCCCCTGGTTCCATAATTTCCCTTTGTGGGCCTTGGATCATTGGGGCTTCTAGCCTTTGTGCCCTTGCCCCCAAATTAACCTCCTCTCTGGCTGGTCTATAGGGTGGGTCGTTAGAAACTTGTTCTATAATAGGTACGTTTGCTCGAACTCCCGCCTGATTCTGCCTACGCCTTTCTGGGGGAGCGAAGAAATCTTCTATTTGACTCATGTTATCTGCGTTTTCTCTGTTTGTCACAGTTACATTTTGTACTATTGGGGCAAAGATTTCCTGCATAGTTTGTGCTAACACTCCTATCATATTATGGTTACTGTCATCCATCAATTGCCTAAAGGCCAACCGATTTTCTGTGGTTAGGATAGGCATTGCACTATAACCCACTGATCCTTGGTTATTTGTCATAAATTGATTTGCCCCAGACCCGGACCCTAATTGTGGTGATGAATTCGATGTGGAATTGTGTAAGCCTGCCATAAAAGATGTTGGCATTCCATAAGAGGAATTTCTGGCTCTATTACCACAGAAACCGGGTGGTCTTGTTAGTGGGGTGGCGAAATGGGTTTGTGTTCCTGATGGTGGGACGAATCCCCCAGGGTAACCAATGGTTCCAGTATTTCCTAGGATCGAACTGTTAGTTGATATGCCACTTGTTCCGTTAGTGGCTACATTACTGGTAGAGGATGCAACAGACTGTGCATTCGAAGGGATTGCATTAGATGTTACCATCGAAGAAGACATATTAGTGCCTGTTGTATGTGGGATATTTTGTTCCCCTTGTTGATTGTCTGAATTAGACATCTTGTTCAAACGTTTTCTTATGGATAAGGGTTGGTTGCTATTGGTTATTCTACCACTTCTAAGGTTCATAAAACAACAAACTTATCACTCAGAGAGTACTTTTACAATGGTTATGTCTCAATCATTTTTTACTTTGTTCTAAATTTCGTAATGACCAATGACGCGTCCCACCGGGTGTGCCAATTTGTTTACAGTGATTTCTGGTAAACAACCGCTAGTCCTCCAAACTATCAAATAATCTTAATGACTGTTATTTAATCTCTCTGGTAACTTGCATGATCGACTAGATTGATCCTAGGATGTATTGGTCATTTGGATAACTCTCATTATAGAACTGGTATTCATGGTTGGTATTTAGAATGTTGTGTAGGTGTTTAACTTACTTCGATTAATCTATTAAAGATCTAAAGGTGTGATCAAGTAAATGCGCGCGAAACTAAATTGCATGAATAAAGTTCAATTGTAAAGACATGTAAAAACTGTAGAAAAGACAAATAAATGACTTCGAAGCATAAAAACATGTAATGTAAAAGCGTTTCTGGAATGTAAAAGATTCGAAATATGAAGAAAGCGTTTTAATGCAAGAAATCAGTAAAATGACTTTAAATGAAAAAGGTATTCGAATGATAAAAGCATGAAGATAAAGGCATGAAATATATAAAAGTTTCTGAAAGTAAAGGATTTGAAATGGAAAGAAAACATTTAAATGTAAGGCATCAGTAAAAAGACTTCGAATGAAAATATTTTAATGCAAAGGCTTTTGAATGGTATTGACATGAAGATAGAGGAAAATACTGGAAATGATAAAGAGTTTTATTAAATCATAAACATTTGGTGTTATCATACGTACATTGCTCGTGCATTCGTTTCCCTAGCCATGTGGTATTTTGAATGTTTACTGAGTTTTTTGTACAATAGATATGACACACGAAATCCTAATGCTAAGACTTCTATTTATACTACTTCGACCATAACGGTCTTGCTATAAGATTCTGCCACGTTCAGAACATGCAAAGCAATGCCCTTCTCTCGCTTCCACACGTCTTTGAATGCTCCAGCGCATATATTTTAAATTTCGAACATCCCGCTTGCATTTGAATTTCAAATGTTTTGGCACTTCTTCGCTTCGAACGCATTTCTTGGACACAGCCTTGTTACCACTTCGAGACTTCTTTTGAAGATATCCTCATAACTGTCACTCGAAGCTCCAAGCTTTGATATGCCCATTCGAAGTACTGCTTCTACCATTTCGAAACATGACATCTTGCTTTATTCCAATCGAAACATCCAACTTGCTTTGCTTCGAACAATATCATCAAAATCTTCAGCCAACAGCGGGTCTATACATCGCCAAAAAACAAAAACCCGTTTGGAAAATAAGAATGCGGGAAATAGTAAATAAAGATATAAACCTAATTAACTATTACATTTCCGGAAGCAGTTACATAAATAATGAATTAAATAAATATGCGCGCGAAAGAATGAATCGGGACGTCCTGAGGGTTTTGACCCTTTTTTGAGAAAGAATTGGATTTGTCCTTTTTTGCAATTAAGTGAAATTAAACCTAATTTACTAACCAATTAATTAATTATAAAAAAATGTTTTTGCGTTTTTTATGTTTTAATGAAATAAAAAGGAAATAAAAAGAAATTAAAAGTTAGCAAAAACCTAATTCTAAATTGTTTTTATTTATTATGAAAAAAAAATTAAAGTTGCTCTAATTTTAAAAGACTAAATTAATTAACCATATTTATTTACAAAAAAAAGTAATTGAAATTAATAAAAATGTTTTTTTTAATTTTATTGTGAAAAGGTTAATTAACTAATAATAATACTAATAATTAATAAAAAGGAATTATAAAAGAAAAGAATAAAAAAAAGAATAACAAAACCAAGGGGGTTTGGGCCCAGAATAGGGGTGAATTCTGGAATTGTGAGGCCCATTATCTCAAGCCTTGTTGACTTTTTGCAATTGGATGCGTGTGCTTTGACCAAGGTGTATGGTGGTCATCCTCTCTTGGCCTTCAGATCTGTGAGAAAGGCCACTTGGCGCGCTTGGATGTGAGGTGCATGATACACCTTCTTTGGGAACCTGCACATAAGTATGTAAAGAAAAAATACATGGAAATTATGGGGGACCTGGGATTCGAACCTAGGTCCCAAGGGACAATGCCTGTACGCCTTAGCCAGCTGAGCTGTGTGTTCCAATTGTTACTAAAACCAAGCATAATTATTATATTAAAAAATCAAAACATAAGCCTGGAAAGAAAAAAATATGACGCGTTATTTTTTAAAAGGACCAATCATGTTGCAGCACGTCATCATCTTCTTCAATGAAATACTGGTTATTTACCTGCGGATTTTCATCCGCAGGTGGTTTCGTAGGTTGCTTCGAAAATGATCCTCAGGCTATGAAAATGCCACCTGAGACCATGGGCGTGTCCGTCTTGATCCCCTGATCATCTTTATCCCCATTATTGGGTCCAATTTGCCCTATACCAAAAACACCTAAAATGCAATATCATGAACCCTAGAATCGGGCATCACGATTCAGGGCCTAAAAACCAAATTGGTTAATGCAGTTATGTTAGAAATCAAACAAGCAACATGATTATGCCAATATTTTTGAGAAAAAATGCAAGCATGGAGAATTCAAGCTTCGTGTACAGGGGTGAGTTTGAGGTGACTTACAGTGCTGTATAGGTGATCTTGGGATGCGTTTGTGGTCTCTTTAGCTTCAGGGTATGGCAATGAAGAAGACTACGTGCTTCTTTTGATCTGAAAGTGCCTGTAACACAGTTTTTGATCTCTCACTTTTTGACAAATTTTGAGTTTTTGTTCTGGCCGTTTTCAGTGATCTCTAGGTCATGTCTTAGGTTGGGAACGTTTGCTTATATATGTATGAATGAGAATTAAGTGATATGATGAGCCTTAACTTTGTGCAATTATGTTTTGAATTCTTGTTGACCACCATTAAAGGATATTCCATCTTTGAAGCAAAACTTGGATTTTATGCTCAAAATGGCCCTAGCACGAATTTGGTAGCTGGAAAATGATACATGAAAGCTATTGAAACCATAAGATACTATTCCATTAATTTTTTTGATTTTATTTGAATTATTATGGATTTAAAATGAATTAAATCAATAAAAATTAAATAAAATGGAAAAATAAATGTTTGATCTTGAAATTAATCATGGGACACGTGGGTGGCATGACAAGGCTGAATCAAGTGGAAGAAAGTGGGCCCTTTTGTCAAAAATTGAAGTTTCAAGGATAATTGACTTTTGTCATTTCACAAAAATTTCTCAACTTCTCTAATGCATATCTTGCTCAATTTTGATCATATGGACATGTTCTTGGACATTTTGGAAAGGTCTTGAAGTCCTCTAACCAATTCCTTTGGTCCCATGTCATTTTGATTTACCAATATCAAGTTATAGTCTTTGACTTAAAGTGCCTTTTTGTTGACTTTTGAAAATGACCTATAATGTTGAAATTGATAACTTTTTGTGAGAGCATTTCTTGGACTTGGAATGTGAAGATGAGTTGTAGGAAATGTCATCACCTTCAAAATGAGCATTGTATGGGATTTTTCTGATGAACCATGAAAAAGTTATGCCTTGGTAAAGTTACAGTTGACTTTTCAGCTGTCCAAAAATGGAAACTTTTGCATCTTGATGATTTTTGAGCCATTCTTGTGGAATCATGATCAAGACTTGATCAAATGAATGTTGTGGCTTCAAAATAAGATATTGACCAAAAAATTTGACTTTTGACTGCCAAATGACCATTTTGCCCCTGTAGTTGATTGTGAAGCAATTAGGGCTTTTGACTGTGCAACTTGATGCTGTGAGCCTTGAAACTTGGCATGTGGATGCTTGACAATGTGTATAGGCCTATGGGACTTGATTGAACCCTTGAAAACCTCAACTTCCTTGCAGGAACCAAAACCCTGATTTGACTGGCTTAGGAGGGTGTTTGAACTGTGCAACCCTTGAGTAGACTTGAGCAAATTGAGATGATGCTTGTCAAAACTTTAAAGAATATGGGAGGGCAGATTTTGGGGTACAACATAAACTCTTTCCTTTCAACATACTTCTCACCATATTCATGATGGTTCGATTTTTCCTTTCTGCAATTCCATTTTGTTGTGGAGTATAGGGTGGCACCACCTCATGCACAATCCCTTCCTTTTCACATAATCTGTCGAAGTCTTTTGACACATATTCTCCACCACCATCAGTTCTTAAAACTTTGAGCTTTCGACCACTTTGTCTTTCGACCATAGACTTAAACCTGGTAAATACTTCGATCACTTCACTTTTCTTCTTGATCAGGTAAGTCCATAGCTTTCGACTGAAATCATCTATGAATGTAACAAAGTATTTGTTACCTCCCATCGAATTCACCTGGATTGGTCCATATACATCAGAGTATATGACTTCAAGACTAGCCTTCGATCTGCTTCCTGCATTCTTGCTGAAGCTATTCTTGTGTTTCTTCGCCTGCACACATTCCTCACATACCTCGTTTGGAATGTCAATTTCTGGCAATCCTGAAACCATATTTCTTCTCTTCAAATCTTTGATGTCTCTGAAGTTGAGATGACCTAGTCTATAATGCCATATCCATTCATCTCTGCTAGCTGCAGTCGAAAGGCACTTGTGCTCCATCACATTTAGTTCAATCTTAAAGGTTTGATTCTGAGACATAGGAGCCTTCAAGATTACTCTCCCATTTGCATCAACGACTCTCATCAACTTATCTTCGATTGACACTTTATAATTCTTTTCGACCAACTACCCTATACTGAGTAAATTACTCTTCATGCCTGGTATGTACAACACATTGGAGATTACTGACCTTTTGCCATCTTTCCTCATAATCATAACATCATCAATACCTTCAGCTGCCAGGGTATTGTCATTTGCAAATTTTACCATATTTTTCTTTGAGGGCTTTATATTGACAAACCAGTCTTTCCTTCCAGACATATATGATGAACATCCTGAGTCCAAGTACCATTGGTCATTGAATCTATCTTCATCTCTTGTTGTGACCATCAACATCATATCTTCTTCTTCTTCATGTTTTGCAAGCTTTGCATCACTTTCTTGATTCTTTCGTTTTTCTGGACAATCACTCGAATAGTGACCATACTTCTGACAATTGTAACATTGAATGTGACTCTTATCAGGTTTTCGACCACCACATCTTCCTCTGTTTGCAGCACCACCTCTTTGGTTGCCTTGGTGTGGTCTTCTTTGATTCGACACGTCTCCTTCGATTTGGTTTCCTCTACCATTCGATTTGTTGTAGCCACCTCTACTTCTGTCGAAATACTTTCCTTTGCCTTTGGTCTCTTTTGCTGAATGTGCCTACAAGGCCACATCACTCTTCGATTTTCCTGCAGCTCTTTCATTCATTCTTTGTTAATGAGATTCGAGCGTCCCTTGAATCTCTTCCTTTGTTAATTTCGACAAGTCTTTCCCCTCTTCTATCGCCACCACTATGTGGTCGAACTTAGGAGCTAAGGATCTCAGGATCTTCGAAACAACAGCTCTTGTTGTTAATGTTTCTCCACATGTCTTGATTTGATTCACTAGTTTTGTAACTCTAGTGAAGAAATCAGATATGTTTTCACTGTCTTCCATCTGAAGCAGTTCATAGGTTCTTTTGTGAGTTTGTAACCTCACTTCTTTCACCTTCTCAGCGCCTCCAAAAGATTTCTCCAGGATCTCCCAAGCTTCTTGTGCAGATTCTGAATCACTAATCTTTTCGAAATTGTCTGGGTTGACACATTGATGAATTATAAACAATGCTTTATAACTCTGTTTCTCAGATTCTGTATATTTCTTCTTTTCTTCTTCTGAAGCGTTTTCGCCAAGCGATTCGACTCCATCTTTTACAAGGTCCCAAAGGCCTTGACACCTTAATAGGACTTTCATCTGTTTGCACCAATTCTCATAGTTGTCAACTTTCAGAATTGGCAGCGTTGCTGGATAGTTTGCATTCTCATAACTTGTCATCGTGAATTCTTCAATCGTTCTTGATTGATACTTCCCTTGAATCGTAACACAAGCTCTGATACCAGATGTTGGAAATCCACCAAATTCTATGATGAATTTCTACCACAATGACAATTTAATTATGAGACAAACAAAGAAAAGAAGACAAGACAATTATTTCTGCAGAGTTTCTCTCTGTCCACAAACTGTGGAAAACTTTCTTATTCACTTTGCAACTGCAAAATATTGTGAATGACTTACTTACAAAAATAGGGGTTACTCCCTCTATTTATAGATTTAAGTTAGCTTGCTCCCTAAGCTAAACCCAAGCCCAAAATATCTTTTTACTAAATCAAATCTAATCTAGATTTAAATTCAAATCTATTTAAATCTAAACAAATCAAATCTTCTTTTGACACATATAAATTACAATTTAACAAACACCACTCATCATGATCCAAATGGTTGCTAAAACATTTAGTAATTCAAAAGATGTTCATTTATATATGGTAGATCTCTTTGTTCAGATTTTATACGTTTCTCATCATTGAGTGTGAAAACTATAATTCTCAATTCCAATTTTAATTCTAATTTAATCTGGTTTGTCTTGGCGGCAACGCGTTTTCGGCGGCGTGTTAGGTTTGTTTTAACTCACAGTGTTCTTTAAAGATTGATACATGAATATACTTCTCATCACTCATCAAGATTAATTGACCAGTTTAGTTTTGGACTTTACCAAGGTTCATAGTGAGAACTGGAAAAGCAAGGTAATGAGGAGTTGAATCTTGAATCTTATTATAGTGATGAATATTAGTGATGTTTTGATTGTTAGATATAGTTTTTAACAATTATGTGATCAGATTACTATATAAATCTGTTAATATACTTCACTTTTTTATATCTTATATTATTCTATCATTCAAATGTTTGTTTTCAATTTTTATTTTCAATAATCACTTTAAAATTAGTAGGATGATTTAAAAAATGTCTCATTTGTAAACAATGACCATGACATAGTAAAGTAATATTACAAGGATGATTTAAAGTTTGAATATTCAAATAAGAATCATATTTTTACTTAATATTTCAAATAACATTCTTTTCATTTTATTATATTTTAGAAACAAATTTATGTATCACACAAGTGTCGTGTGAGCGTACGGGTAATCAGGTTAAAATCTATGTGAACGTACGAATAGCATATTTATATCGTGTGAATGCAATCAGACTAAAAATTTTGTGAACATACGGGTAACACATCAGTACCGTGTGAATACGGATAATCAGATTAAAATTTTTGTGAATGCACGGATTATTACATTTTTTATATAATTAAAAAAAATAAAAATAAATATATTTAAAATAATATATGAATTCGAACACGAGAAAGATGTTTTATTTTTTTTATTTATGAATCTAATATTTTTATTTTAAAATTTTTTATAATTTAAAATAGAATAATTTTTAAGATAATATATGAATAATTAAAATATATATTATTGATGTCTTTTTTTTTAAATTGGAAAATTTTATTTTTATTTAAAAAATATGTATTTCATTTAAATATTTATATTTGATTAACTTATATATTTATCTTTATCTTTGACTTTTTTTTTATAATTAAATTAAATATTTTTTATTTTATTTGAATTTTAAAACTAAATTTTACGGTTTGCAGCAGTATCCGTGCAAACGGACAGATAATACATCAGTATCACATGAATACACAAATAATCATATCAAAATTTACCTGAACATATGCATTTTTACATATTTTATACAAATTAAAGAAAATAAATATAAATTTTATGTCAGTTGTACTAGTGACTTTTTACTTTTTTAATACTAGTGACTTTTTATTTTTAACCATAGTCTAAAATTTTATAAATACAGCATTAAAGTTAATTCTTTTAGATAATTTTTTTTGGACTTTTATGTAAAATTAATTTTTAACTGGTTTTCAACTGATTTTAATTTTAGTCTCATTTTTTAAACTTTATAAAAAAAATTATTATTACAACTCTATCAACTTTAAAAAACAATTTTTTTTTTCACATTGTTTTTTACAAACTATATATTTAATGATTTTTGTTAACGGTAGTTATTTTTAAAAACTTTTATAATTATCTTTCTATTCATTTTTTATTTTTTATTTTTTCTAATAATATTTTAATATTTCATAATTTATTTGAAATTCTATAATAAAATGGTAATAATTCCGCAGTCTAGACTAGTATTCATATGCATGAATATGACAGACAACCTTTTTTTTTGTGGCATTTAATATTAAATATATTTTATTTTTAATAGATAAACATCATCAATTAATTTTATTAGATAGATAGAGACAAAATTATAAAGCAATCCATCATATTCATAATTATACTTTTATTCTCTTTTAATTTTAAGTAAAAGAATTTTAAAAAAAAAATCTATCTAAAAATAATGATTTCAATACTGCTTTTAATTTCAAATAAAAAAAATGTTTTGGTAGTAATTCCCCGTAATTATATTTTTTCACAGATTCATTCAAAACATATATATTCTTATTTTAGGATGTAAAGAATATCCATTAATTAATTTACACGATTTTGTTAATCAAGATAATGACATATAATTATATTGATTTGAATTAGTGATATTTTTTAGAACATTTTTTATTTGAATAAGATTAATCTTCACTCAATTGATACAACCATCTACATTAACGCTCTTCACTTCAGTGATGCAAAAACATATACTTCAAGATATCAATATTTTTGTAACCATTGACCTGGATGGCATCACTTCACCACACATTTTGTCTGATTCACCAGTCTAGTCATCCTAGTGAAGAAATCACATATACTTTCGTTTTATGAAAAAATTCATACAACTTTTTGTGAGTTTGTAACCTCACCCCCTTCACTTTTTCAGCACCACTAAATGAATTTTCTAATATATCTCATGCCTCCTTCGATGAGTCAACATCTCCAACTATTTCCAAATTGTATGGATCAACATATTGGTGGATTATAAAGAGGGCTTTATAATCCTTCTCCTTCAATTCTTTGTGAGCATTCTTATGTTCATCAGTTGCATTATCACTGATTGATATCACTCTATTATTTACAAGATCCCACGTATTTTGATAGCACAAAACCACCTTCATCTACCTACACAAATTATCATATTCTTGCCATTCAAAATGGGAAGATTTGCAAGAAAGTGTCCATTCATATGAGAAATCATTGCTTGAGATTTACCAAGAATCGCAACTAATGCTCTAGATACTAGATATTGCAATAAGCTTTGCTTGAACAAGATCAATCTTCTCTCGATTGATGCAATCACCTGCATAAAAACTCTTCACTCGAGTGATGCACACACACACAAGGTTCTAATGTTCAAGCTTATTCTTTAACACTTTAGAAATTGAGAAGAAGAATAAAGATTGAAAGAAATAGAGTATGGAAGAAGAAGAGAGTATTGCATTAACTCTATTTTACAAAATTAGAAACCTATATATCTTGAGATTACTTACACACCAAGCAATCTCCTTTTGGCCTAACTAACTTCTTAAGTCAAATTCTGTTACATAACATAATTTTCACAACTAACTAGTTAGTTACTTGTTTTCTAAGTAACACAAAATACTATGAATTATACTTTCAACAATATTGTGGCCGATATATCAGATATTATATATAGAATCATCATAAGGTTTTTGAAGTCTTGTGTATGTGAGTCTTGTTGTATACACTATATGCCCTAATGTTGATAGAGTATTCCAAGAAGATTCCTTGATCACTCTTAGGATCCATATTGCGCTTTGTTCTCGATCAATCAAGATGAAGCATTTTCTACCAAACACATGAAAGTATTTGGCATTTGAATTCCTTCCTTTCCACAGCTCATAATAAGTAACATTTGTGCCAGGATAAATTGTTATTCGATTGTGAATATGGCACATTGTGTTCGTTGCTTCAGTCCAAAAATAGTAGGGTAAGTTCTTAACATGAAGCATGACTTTTGCCATCTCTTGAAGAGTTGTATTCTTTTGTTCAACCACTCCATTTGTTGAGGAGTAATTGGAACAGAGAGCTCATGTGTAATTCCTTATAAAGAGCAGTAATCAGATAAGCTAGAGTTTTCAGATTCGCGTGTATGATCACTTCGTATTCTAACAATCTTTCTAACATCCTTTCCTTTTTCACATTGTAGTTGTTGAAATAGTCTTTCAAAGGTGACAAATGTGTCGGATTTTTCTCTAAGTAAATCAACTCACGTGAATCTTGAATAATCATCAACACATTAAGACTTATCTCGTTCCACCTAAGCTTTCAAATTGAAAGAGTTCCATGGGATCCATGTGAAATAACTCCATAACTTTTGTTGTGGTAAGATGTTGGAGCATTTTGTGAGGCTTCTTAGTCTGTTTCTCAATCTGGTAGTCTCCACATATTCTTCTTTCTTCAATATTGAGGTTGGGAAGACCTTTGATAGCCTTGGCAGATATGATTTTTCTCATGCTCCTAAGATTTAAGTGACCAAGTTTTTTGTGTCACAACTTGGTCTCATCCTCTTTAGTGATCAAGCATGTTAGAGGTTGGTTACTTGGTTAAGATCTCCACATATAACACTTATCATACGACCTTGTTTCTTTCATGATTTTCTTATGATCTTTTTTCATGACCTGCATTCAGAACAGTGAAGTTTACATAAAGATTTTGGTGTCACAACTAACTGATACTAATGAAATTAGCAACCAATCATTCAGCTAGCAGCACATCTTCTAAGTTTGGAAGGCTTGGATACACTAGTTTTCCCTTCTCCATAATCTTGCCTTTAGCATTATCACCAAATATAATCTAACTATTAGGATAAGGTTTTACCTCCTTGAGATAGTTATTCTCTCTTGTCATGTTCCTGGAACATCCAATATCAAAATACCGTTTTCACGAGAGGAAGCTTTTAGGGAGGTGTAAGCACCATGATTCGTGGTTGCCTCATTGACCTTCCAGGATTGTTTAACCGGCTCTTTACTTGGTGTTTTCTTGGTTGGCTGCTATTTGTGAGTAGAAAGGTCTATCGTGCAGCTTGTAGCAGTAAGGTCGAATGTGCCCAAATTTTCCATTGTAGTGACATCTCCAAAAGAGTTTTTTGGAAGGACTTTTGTGATGATAGTGAATTCGAGTAGGTTGTTTTGACATGTTGTCTGATATATGGAATTCAACTTTCTGTTCAGGAGGAACAAGTTTATTTTCTTCTTCATTCATAGCACTGTAGCCAAAACCAACACCCCTCATATCTCTATCTATTTTTCCAATACAAAGGATTTCATCAAAAATTTCATAAGCACGGTTAAGCATACAGACTGACTTGATCATGCCTTCCAAGTTTTAGTTCAAAAGGGTGACTTCTTTACGTAGGTCAGTAGAGATTTTGTGAGATTAGCTTTTTGTGATATTTGTTTCTCACTTGTCATTCATTATTATTTCCATTTGTAATCAAATAATCTATATGCTTAAGCCACTCTTTCATCTAAAAGTTATTCATCACTTGATTTTGTTAGTACGTGAGGCACTTTTAGTGAGGAGAGAAAGAGAGAATAATAAAGGAAATAAGGATTTGTATTATTGAATTGTACAAATAATGGTACACACTATGACTATTTATATACAACTTTAATTGAGTTTGGGATAACACAACTTGGATTATATTTAAATATTAAATCTAATCAAATATAATCTAATCTGATATTTTAACAAATCTAATTTTATATTTCAACACACTCCCATAATCCAAGTTGTCGAACATCCTCAAAAATAGTCAATATGAACTATTCCTAATTTCTTTCTCAAATTCAGGAATTTGTCGATCTTCAATCCTTTGGTGAAAATGTCGGTCAACTGTGTTTCACTTGAGCAATGCCTAACTTCAAGTTCACCTTGATTTACTTTTTCCCTCAATAAGTGAAACATTGCTTCAATATGTTTACTTCTTCCACGTAGAACTGGATTCTTCTCCAGATTTATGGATGACTTGTTGTTGATTTGCAATACTAGAGGTTTCTTCACTTCGACAGTCATTTCTTCAAGTACAGATCTTATCCAAATTGCTTGATATGCAGTATAGGATCCTGCTATATATTCAGCTTCACACGATGACAATGCCATCACAGGTTGCTTCTTCAAACACCGTGAGATTGGGGCACCAAATACTTGAAAGAAATATCCAGTTGTGCTTCTTCGATCTTCTTTATCTCCACACCAATCAGCATTTGAAAACAATTAACTATTACTTCTTTGCCTTCAGAATCTCGTCGAAATAGTATTCCACAATTTATTGAACCCTTCAAATATCTCAGGATTCTTCTTACAGCCTTCATATGTGACACTCTTGGTTCACTCATATATCTGCTTACTAATCCGACTATGAAACCTATATCAGGTCGATTGTTGCACACATACCTCAGAGATCCTACAATTTGCTTGAACAAAGTTACGTCGACTTTTTTTTCCTCTCCATTCTTCTCCAAATTCACATTTGGTTCGACAGGTGAGAATGCAGGATTTGAATCATCCATTATGAATCTCTTGAGTATCTCTTTGACATACTTTCTTTGATGTAGCATCATACCTTGCTTCGACAATTGAAATTCCATGCCTAGAAAATAAGACAATTTACCTAGATCCGACATTTCAAATTCCTTCATCATCAGCTCTTTGAACATAGACACCATAATCTGATTTGCATTTGACAAATCCCAATTCGACTAAGTATGAGTCGATCTTATTGTTCCATGCCCTAGGTGCCTTCCTGCTTGAGTCCATAGAGCACTTTGTGAAATCTATATACTTTATTCGCTTCCTTATGAATCACAAACCCAAGAGGTTGTGTGACATAAACTTCTTCGTCTAAAGGACCATTCAGAAATGCTGGTTTCACATCTAGATGGAATGTCGATCAGCCTTGGTTGTATGCCAATGCTACCACTAGTCGAACCGTCTCTAATCTTGCTATTGGAGGAAATATTTCAGAGTAGTCGAGTACAACTCTTTGAAGAAAACCTCGAGCTACTAATCTTGCTTTATGTCTTGCTATTGACCCATCTGCATTGTGTTTTAACTTAAACACCCACTTTACTTTGATAGCTTTTGTATGTGCTGGAAATTCGACTAACTCCCATGTATTGTTTCTTTCGATTGCATATAACTCTTTAACCATAACTAACTTCCACTTGTTAAACTTCAAAGCTTCGCTATAGTTGATTGGTTCAGCACCTGCAAGTAAAGCAAAATGAACTAATTCTCCACCTGGTGTGATTTCATCATCACCCACCACTTCATAATCATGAAGTCTTGTTGGAATAACTCTATTTCTTTGAGGTCTTTAGCTTGTTTCAGCCACAGCCTCTTCGACTTCGACTGCATCGGGAGTGTCAGCAACTGCTTCTTCTTCGACTTTGACTGGATTCTCAATAATTCCTTCGACCTCTACTTCATCAGTTTCTTCATCGAAATCAAAGTTCATTAATGGCTTGTTAATTGAATTGTTAGAATTCAAATCCCAGGCAGAATTTTCATTAATCATAATATCTCGACTCAACACAATCTTCTCATTGACTGGATTGAATAGTCTGTATGCACCAGTTTTGTGATATTCTACCAGAATCATAGGTTGACTCTTGTCATCAAGCTTCCTTCTCCTTGCACCAGGAACATGCTTGTAATACATAGAGCCAAACACCTTCAAATAACTTACTGATGGTCGTTTTCCACTCCACACTTCTTCAGGAACCTTGTTTTTCAATATCTTAGTAGGACACCTATTCAAAATATAGACTGTAGTCGAAACATCTTCTCCTCATAAAGACTTTGGCAAATTCTTTTACTTCAGCATGCACCTCACCATATCTAATATGGTTTTGTTTCTTCTTTCAGCAATTCCATTATGTTGAGGTGTATAAGGAGCAGTTACCTCATGATCAACACCATGTTCTGCACAGAAATCTTCAAACATCTTGGATGTGTATTCGCCACCTCCATATGTTTGCAGAACTTTGATCTTCTTCTCACTCTGGTTTTTGACAAGTATCTTAAATCTCTTAAAGATTTCGAATACTCTGCCCTTTCGTTTGATCACATGGATCCACAGCTTTCGACTAAACTCATCGATAAACGAAACAAAATATATGTTTCCACCAATTGTACATTCTTCGAATGGACCTCATACATCTGAATGCACCACTTCGAGAATGCAGGATGATCTCATATATTCAAAACGAAAGAATTTCTGGATTGCTTTCCCACTAAACAACCTTCATAAAGTTTTTCAGGCATCTCAAGGCTTGGAATACCAGTAACTATTTCTTGAGTAATCAGTTGATTAAGTGATCGAAAATTCAAATGTTCAAACTCAAATTCCACAACCAACTATCCTCGTGGTCGACAACAGTTTTCAAACATTGAACTTCTGTCTAACTGATCATAGTCTTAAATGTCCTATTCTTCGACAATGAAGATTTTAAGACAAAATTATTCTTGGTGTCGAACAATTTTAAAACTCCACCTTTCATGACAATTGAGAAACCTTTTTCGACTAGTTGTCCAACACTTAGCAAGTTGCATTTTATTCCAGGTACATAGAGCACATCTTTGATCATAGCTTTCCCTCCATTACTCATTTGAAAGACTATGTTTCCAGTACCTTCTGCTTACAATGAACTATTATCAGCAAGTTTTACCTTGCTCTTCTTCGACTCGTCAAAATCTGCCAACCACTCCTTTCGACCAGTCATGTGGTTTGAGCAGCCTGAGTCGAGAAACCAGATCTTGGATTCGACATGGTTATCTGCAACTGCAGCCATAACCACCATACCACCTTCAGAATCATCTAAATCTTGGCGTGCAAGGTTCACTCATTCGTCATTGCTTGTCGATCCCTTGTCTTTTCTGTACCAATAATTCTTGGCCAACTGTCCCCACTTTTCACAGTTATAACATTGCATACCTTTCTTATCTTCTTTGTCCTTTCGATAGTTTCCTCCTCCCGTTTTCGAGAATTCAGAAGATCTATCTTCGACCTTATTCTTATGGGGATTCGACCAAGACTTTTTGCCATGAGTCTTGTCGGACTTGCCTTTGAATTTGTTGGAACCACCATCCTTTTTCCATGACTGAGCTTGCAGTGCCTGTATCGAGTCCTGAACTCATTTCCTTTCGATAATCTTCATCTCATGCGCCTCCAACGAACCAACCAAATCTTCCACGTTAGTGGTTTCAAGATTGTTGGATTCTTGAATAGCTACGATAACGTGATCAAAGTGAGAGGTCAACATTCTCATTACCTTCTCAACTATCATCTTATCAGTAATGGTTTCACCACAACCCTTCATGAGATGGACGAGTTTTTGAACCTTCGACACATATTCTGCAACTTTTTCATCTTCTCCCATCGACAACAACTCATATTATCGATGCAAGGTTTGTAATTTGACAACCTTGACTTTCTCACCTCCTTCGTAATACTTCACCAGAATATCCCATGCCTCCTTCGCCATTTCAGCATGAGAGATTCTGTCGAAATTAGCAGCATCGACAGTCGTTTGAATGCAATAAACAACCTTGTAATCTTTCTTCTTGACTTTGTTGTGGGTTTTTTCTGTTCGTCGGTTGCATTTGCATCCAACGTAGGAACGCCGTCAGTAACCACTTCTAGGGGTTTCATGGAAGTCAAATAAGGATTGCATCTGTTTTTTTCATCGGATCCATTTTTTACCGTCAAGCATTGGAAGAGAATTCAGAATACCCTTATCACTAGCCATCTTTACAACGGTTGATTCACTTGCTCTAGAAACACGATCTCTGACGTGAAATTCTTGAAAACTTGATCAAGAGCAATAATCGGAAGCTCTGGTACCAATTTGTTAGTGTGTGAGACACTTTTAGTGAGTAGAGAAAGAGAAAATAATAAAGAAAATAAAGATTTGTATTATTGAATTGTACAAATAATGATTAACACTATGACTATTTATATACAATCCTAATTGAGTTTGAGTTAACACAACTTGGATCATATTTAAATATTAAATCTAATAAAATCTAATTTAATTTAATATTTTAACAAATCTAATTTAATATTTCAACTTATTCACCATCATTTTTATCATTTGTCTTGTTAGGCGAGCAATAAAAGCAATTACATTATTGGTCTTTTCATCTTCACTCTCGTCTTCAATTTTTTCATCTGAAAGAGTAACAGAATATTCCCTTCTTTTACTTCATGAGAAAATTGGTACATTCTGCTTGGATGTGTCCAAAACCTTTCAATTCATGAAACAGGTAGTATATAGCTTTTCATAGCTTTGTTGTAAACGCCTAATCTCGTGGTAGAATATATGCATACCGCTACTTGCATGATCATGTTTTTTGTTTCTAATGGTTCGGGAGTCAAACGATAGGATGATATTTCCCTAGCGTAATAACATCGACAAATAGGTCTATTGTCCCAATCATGCTACATCAATCATTGTATTTGTCTACTTACTAAGCTCAAAATTAAAATTCTATAAGCGGTCGGTGGAATCTTGTTCTTGTATTTGAGCTGTATTTCTTGAAAAAGAAAAATAGACAAACATATTCAATGACTTTTCATCACTCGTGCTCTTTTTCTAAAATACCATCTCACAAAATGAAAGAAAAACTCTATCAAGAATGAAATCCAGTAATAATTGTGATAAACAACATAGTGGAATGCACCTTTAGACATTCAGTGATATCATCTCAGTCATTTGAGATTAACAATTACAGCACCAAGTTTGCAAAGTCCTACTTCTCTCTTGAATATAGTAGTACTATATATATTGATAGGGTCACACAATTACAGAAAGTCAAATATACCCAAAATATTACAACATAGACAACAACAACAACATAGACAAATAGATGCTAGATGAAGTAGAGAACCTTCATCAAACTAATCAAGGGAACTGGAAATTCATGAAATCTTGGGGCCTTCCACCAGCAGGAGGGTGAACATAAACCCAAAGCAAAGATATAATAATTGAGAGTAAACCAGACCAAACGTAGATAATGGTTGGAACCTTTCCTCTTCTTCCCAAAAGCCCTTTTGCAAACGGATAAAGATGACACAGAACCCAAATGCTGAAAAACAATCCTCCAACAAGTTTACTCCATTGCGGAAATGGACTATATAGAGTCCTGGCTACTCCCACAGCAATAGCAATAGTATTCACCATCATAATTGTGATTGGAGGTACCATTAGGAAGCTCCATTTCACTACATAAAGATCAGCAAACTCATCTTCTCCATCTTCTGGTGTTGCTGACTTTGATGTCAATGTGAATGAGATGTCTACTCCTGCTATTACCTTCAACAATCCTTGTAAAACAGCTGCGGGATGTGCACTTGTTCCGCCGATTACCCAAAACTGTTCATTTCTCCACCAATCATGTAGTGTGATACCTGACCACTTGATCTCAAGTAGTGCAAGTAAGCATAGTGTGACTGTGATTCCAAGCAAGAACACTAGAAAAGTTACGCTGAGTGATTGGACTATAAACTGTCCTGAAAATAAGGATAATGCAGGTAGAAAGCAATACACAATCAGAAACATTGAAGTGAAAGGGTACATTCCAACATTGAAATATGCTACCCTTTGCAAGAATTTCATTCTAGGACTCGCCAATAACGCGTTGTTTCTTGAGAAGAAGATTTCGACGGAACCTGTTGCCCAACGAAGCACTTGGTGTAGCCTGTCTGTTAAATTGATTGGAGCTGTTCCTCTAAATGCATCTCTTTTTGTCACACAGTAAACTGATCTCCATCCTCTATTGTGCATTCTGTAACCAGTCACAACATCTTCTGTGACAGAACCATATATCCACCCTACTCTTTTCCCCCACTCAGTTTTATCCTCATAGTAACAAGATATGACACTAATTGCCTCAGCAACAGTAGCAGCATCTAACGGCTCCCGAGGCACGGCAAGAGAACCTGCAGGCCTTCCTTGTGTTCCATTTCCTTTTGAATCTTGAAGCAACCTTCCTTGATATTCTGCTACTGGAATGGATGCAGCTAAAGAAGTGGAATTTCCAAACCTTTTGGGAAGAAGCAGGGATTCTATATCTGCGTCATCATCGTTGTGATCGCAACTGATTGGCACACAAACTTCATCTTCTTCCTTTTTTGACACCTTAGGCTTTCTCAAAAACAACTTAATTTTCCTCCTTCCAAACCATCCATGATGTTCAGAAGCTCTAGGTGGACTAAAACCATAGAGAGCTGTTCTTCTGAATATGCAGCCAGTTCCAACATACATTGGACCTTGTAAACCATCAAGAGCTCTCATGCTCACATCAAAGAAAACCGTGTTGTGATTTGCGTATCGATCGCTAGGGTCAATACCTTCAAACCTTTGAGGGAATTGAACATAGCATATCCTGTCACCACCTCTGTCAAGCATAAAGCACATACCTTCTCTGATGGCTAATGAGTTGTAGATGTAATGATCACAGTCAAGATTGAGAATGAACGGACCATTGGACATGATGGCACTAGTTCGAACAAGAGCATTCATGGCGCCAGCTTTCTTGTTGTGATCGTATCCCGGCCTCTTCTCACGAGACACATAAACAAGCATTGGCAACCTAACATCAACATCTGTTGAGTCAATCAAGTTCTCTCCATCAGCTTCTGTGCCATATTCTGGTTCTACATTTGGAGGAGCCAACATTGCCTGCAAAAAAAGATTAACAAAACATTATTATTATTAAACACAAGACACAACACCAAGATAATGATAATCTATATTACAGTAGTATAAAACACTAGATTATTTCACACAAGACACAGCACCAAGTAGTTGACAGTGCTGAAGAAGATACCTAGATCTATGCTTCAGAGACTACATTAGTATAAAACAATACATTACTACACACAAGACACAGCACCAAGTAGTTGAAAATGTTGAAGAAGTTGCCTAAATCTATGATTCAAACTCTATAAGTTAGTGATATCCAATATCTATAACTTAAACAGTATAATAGTACTCATAGAACACAACATTATTATTGTTACACACAAGACACAACATCAAGTAGTTGATAATGTTAATGAAATTACCCGAATCTATGATTCAAACTCTATAGTTAGGTGATATCTAATATCTACGGTTTATAGGGTATAGTAGTACTCATAAAACACAACATTATAATTATTACACACAAGACACAACATCAAGTAGTTGATAATGTTGAAGAAATTACCTGAGTTTATGATTCAAACTCTATAGGTAGTAGTGATATCTAATATCTATGATTTAAACACTATAGTAGTGCACATAAAACACAACATTGCTATCATTACATACAAGACACAACCAATAAATAGATAATGTTGAAGAAGTTATTACCTGAATTATACCAGCATGGTCACCTCTAGAGTGGTCGGGTTCTGCTGATGGCCAAGTTCCAGGCCAATGAGAACCATCAGACATCCAAGTTGCTCTAGGGACCTTAATGAGGTCAGAAATATCAGAACCCGTTTCCATCTGTTTCTTCTTGGCTCGTAACTCCTCATGAGCATTGTAAGCATCTGATCTTCTCCTTATAGATTCAGGTAAGGAATTGATCCTCACTTTGAATTCATCATATTCCCTCTTCACCCTTCTCCTCTCCCTAACAAAGTCCAACCTAACTTTGTTCTTAAGAAAATCGCGCTTCTGGCCGAAATAAGCTTCAGGATTTCTCGGCTCAATATGGTGCTTTTTACAGAAAGGAACCCAAACTCTTGCAAAACTAGCAGTCTCTGCAAGAGCTTCAAATGTCAAAAGAGCTCCACCATCATCAGACAAATAACAAGCAACTTTTTCCACCGGATAATCAACTGCAAGAATAGACAAAATGGTATTTGCAGTGACAAGAGGTGGCTCCTTTTCTGGATCTGCTGTTGAAACAAAGACATCAATTCCAGGGAGATCAGACCTCCCTTTCGGATTTCTTAGATTCGGTGACTCGAACCGATCTATCAAAACAGCCAAATCAGTAACTCTGTTCACCGGACACAGCTTGGGAAGCTGATCAAGAAGCCATGAAAATGCAAACCATAGTTCACAAGTCACTGACATTCCCCACAACCACATTGCCTCATGGTTCCGGTGTCGAATCCTCCATGTAAGAAACAAACCAAGTGCAGCAAGACGCATCAAAATTAGCAACCTTAACAAACAAACAAAGAAACACATTAGGAATTGGAAAGTTAGAATTCAGTCAAACATGTTGTTTCCATCAAAATCAAAAGCTTGGAATTCGAAAAGACTGACCTATAAGGACTAAGAATTGCAGCTGAAACCCCAACTTTCCTAGTCAAAGGTCTTCTACTTTTCTTCCCAAAATCCGGAGGAGGTTCATATCCATTGGAACCATATCCATCTTTAGGCCAAACAGCATTTCCATAACCATAAGTTCCTTTAGTTTCAAAGAGCCAACGAGTATGATCAAACTCCGGTGGTTGATTCTGCGCTTTAAAAGATTTCACAAGAGAAAGCCTCTTATCCAGCTTGAATTCCGCCATGGAAGGTAAAGGTAAAGCCTGATCTTCACACTCAGACACCTCTTCCTCCTCCTCCTCTTCTTCTTCTTCGCTATCACTAACATTGTTGTAAGGTTCTTTACATCCGGGACATTTACCACCACCTCGATTTCCATTTCCACAACACTCTTTGTAACAATCCCTGCAAATTTTGAACCCGCACTCACAAGTACAACTCTTAATCGCGTCCTCGTCGCATCCTTTCATTCCGCAGATCAATTTAGATTTCAACAGCTGAGGATCATCGCGTTCGTTGGAGCATTCGATGACATGACCTCGTGTGACAGAGTTAAAACCTCCGGTAAAGATTGTACCGGAGATGTAGTTAGGGTTATTTCTCGCGTTTTCTTCAGGGAGGCTTGTTTGAGAAGACGAAAGTGGCATACGATCTGGCGTAGGAGGAATGTGAACTGTGTATGATACGTATTCCGTAGTTGTTTCTTCTGTACCATCGGAGTAGTTACCACCAGCTGATAACCTCCTTCCGGTGGAAAGTCGGTTTGAATTAGGGTTGTTCGAGACGGAATGACGTGGTTGTGGACTTGTTAGACCGATGCTTCTTCTTCGACTTCCTCCGGCTTTTCCGCCCGAGGAGACGGTGATTTTCACCGGAGAAGAAGAAGAAGAAGTGGTCACCATTCTTGGAGAGAGAGAGAGAAAAAAGCGGTTATTGTAATAGAGAAAAGAAGATTAGATTGTTTGGGTTTTCATTTGGAAAGTGAATGAGAATGAAGGTGGAGAAGTGGGTTTAGTTAAGGAGAAGATTTGAATTTGAATAAAAAGAAAAAGTTTGGGGTGGGATTAAATGCAACGGTCGATAAATCTGGACCGTTTATTTAGATGGATCTGGGATATGCTTTTTGTGATTTGGTATATAAATATAAAACGGTCCGTTTGTTAGTAGTCAACTTTATACTCAACCGTCTTTTTAAAAGGAGTTTCAACTTTTGTTTTTTAAGTGTAATTTTTTATTCTTACTATAGAAAAAAATTTATTTGTTATATTTGATTCATTTATTAATTAATTACACTCCATCTTTTAAGGAGATGGTGTCTCCACTTCATCTTCTCATTCTCTTTCTCTTGTTTTTCTTTTTTAATTTTTAATTTCATTTATACTCTTTTTTAATTTTTAATTTCATTTATACAAACATTTTATTTCTAATACATTTTTTATCTGCAAATTATATTTCTCTTCCACAAATTACATAAAAGCATTTTAAATTAACTTTCTTAACTGAAAATTGCAACCAACAACTTACTAATAAAAGAAATTTTATCTCCGCTACAGCACTCACAACTTACTTGTGATTATTAAAATTATTTTGGTCAATAAACTATGTTATGTTTTTTTTAAGTAAGATATATTATAACTGAGTACTAAAGGTATTCTATCTCGATTACAAAAATGAGATAAACGTGAGAATAAAGAAATTACACTCCAATTAAAATTTAAGACAATAATATAATGATTTTTGCAAAACACATAAAAATTACAATTGAAATGAATAATTTTTCTGATGAAAGACCATATCCACACACTAAAGCCTTGACATTTCAAACTATATCTAAAACATTCCAAACTTCGCTCCGGAAAGTGATTTCTTTCCTTAAAATCTAAATAGTATAAAACATTTCAAAGTAATAATTCTGATGATTTTATTCATTGATCAATGTACTATACACAAAAGAGTCCCTATAATTCATCTTCTATTAAGGGAATAAAATAAATTATTTACAGCACAAGTATTTTCCTACTTAATTTAGCTAAAATATCTTTGACTTATGTTAACACCCCCACTCAAGTTGGTGCATGGATATCACACATTCCCAACTTGAACAAAGACTCATTAAACACCTTACTTGTCACTCCTTTAGTGAGAACATCTGCTAACTGAAATTCAGATCTTACAAAAGGAAAAAAAATCATTTCAGCTTCAAGTTTCTCTTTGATAAAATGTCTATCGATTTCTACTTGCTTCGTTCTATCATGTTGCACAGGATTGTGCGCAATGGCAATTACTGAAGTATTGTCACAATACAAAGTCATAGTCTCTCTTGGTTCAAAATCCAAATCTGATAGAACATTTCGTATCCATAAAAGTTCACAAACTCCTAGTGTCATGCCTCTAAACTCAGCTTCAGCACTAGACCTTGCTACTACCTGTTGTTTTTTACTCCTCCAAGTTACAAGATTCCCCTACAAATGTAAAGTAACCAGAGGTAGACCTTCTATCATTTCTTGAACCTGCCCAATCAGCATCGGTATACCCTTCTACCTTCAAGTTTCCATGATTTGAGAATAAAATTCCTTTTCCAGGAGTGGACTTCAAATATCTCAAGATCCTTTCAACAGCATCCATATGAGCTTTTCTGTGGGTCATGCATAAATTGACTAACGACATTTACTGCATATGTAATATCTGGTCGTGTATGAGACAAGTAAATTAGTTTTCCCACCAACCTCTGGTATTTTCCTTTGTCTATGCTGGCTGAATTTTGGCATTGAAATAGCATATGATTTTGTTCAATTGGGGTATCAACAGGTTTACACCCAAGCAGTCCCGTTTCAGATAGTAAATCAAGATTATACTTTCTCTGGCATAGAAAAATACCATGTTTAGATCTAGCTACTTTAATACCCAAGAAATATTTGAGGTTTCCAAGTTGCTTCATCTCAAATTCAGAAGCGAGGTATTTTTACAAACTAGACATCTCATCTTGGTCATTCCCTGTAACAATCATATCATCTACATAAATAATCAAAGATGTGATTTTACCTCCTCCTTTCTTCAAAAATAAGGTGTGATCAGAGTTACTTGCTTTATAGCCAAAAGCCTTCATAGACTTAGTAAACCTACCAAACCATGCTCTTGGGGGTTGTTTTAATCCATATAGAGCCTTTCTTAACTTGCAAACCTTCATCTCATTTGAATCTATCATACCTGGTGGTAGATCCATATAAATTTCTTCTAAAATTTCTCCATGTAGGAAAGCATTTTTCACATCAAATTGTAGAAGAGGCCAATCTTAGTTTGCTGCTAGTGACAAAAGTATTCTCACAGTGTTAAGCTTGGCTACCGACGCAAATGTCTCTTGATAATCTACACCGTAAGATTGAGTGTAACCCTTAGCCACTAGTCGTGCTTTATACCTCTCAATAGTTCCATCAACTTTGTGTTTAATTGTATAAACCCATTTGCACCCCCACAGTTTTCTTCCCTTTTGGTAACGTCACAAGATCCCAAGTGTTGTTTTTTTCTAAAGCTGCCATTTCCACAACCATTGCTTCAGTCCATCTAGGATCTGCTAAAGCTTCCTGCACATTACTAGGAATAGAAATTGAAGATAATTGAGATACAAATGATGCATATGACTTAGATAACTTGTGAGATGACACATAATCACTAATGGGATATTTAAATTTGGACTGAAGGTCTAGTTCATATCTAATGGAAGGTTGACCACGGTTAGAACGAGGTGGAAGATTATATTGGACAATAATGGATTCAGTGTTAGGTGTGTTGGTGGTCTCATGGAAACTAGGGTCAATTTCATGATCAATTTCATGAGAAAAGGAATCAAGTTCAGAATGAACATTAGTACCTACTTCAGAATGAACATTAGTATCAACTCCATTGATAATTGTATTATCGAGAATATAATTAGGAAATACCTCTGGAGAGTTAACTTGATCTTGTGGAGAAGATTGAGTTAGTTGATTATCGTCAGGGGAAACTATATTATCTAAAGGTGATGTGTCCATATTTGAGATTGATTCATTACCTGCAGAATGATCCTCACAAGATAATTTATCTTCACAAAATAAGTCAAACTTGCTAACATCATGGTGTTGCACTTCACTTTCATTCCCCCCTTGAAGTGTAGAATCAACATAGAAAGAGTTATCTTCATGAAAAGTTACATCCGTTGAAATATAAATTTTTTTAGATGATGGATGATAAGTACGATAACCTTTTTGAGTTGATCCATACCCAACAAAGACACATTTAAGAGCTCGTTTTTCAAGTTTTGTACGTTGATATGGGTGTAAGTGAACATATATAACACATCCAAAAACATGAGGTAGTAAATGAACAATGGAAGGGAGAACATGATGCAGATAAAACATCTAGAGTTCTTCTAAAGTTATGCACACTAGAGGGGATTCGATTAATTAAGTAAATTGTTGAATTCACAGCCTCTCCCCACAAATGAGATGGAACATTCCCATCAATTAGGAGCGTTCTAGTAACTTCTAATATGTGTCTATTTTTCCTCTCGGCCGCCCCATTTTGTTGGGGGGAATAAGGACATGTTGTTTGATGCAAAATGCCCTTAGAGTTCAAATTTTTTTTTAATTCTTTCTTAAAATATTTCCCTCCATTGTCTGATCTAATTACCTTAATACATGTGTTAAATTATGTTATTATCATTTGATGAAAGGAGCGAAGCACATCATATACATCACTTTTATGTTGTAGCAGATATACCCAGGTTACCCGTGTACAATCATCAACAAAACTAATAAACCATTTTTTCCATTATGTGTAGATTGTGGAGCAGGACCCCAAACATCAGTGTGTACTAAAGAGAAAGGAAAGTCTGTTTTCTTATTACTCAAGGGAAAAATAGCACGATGACTTTTTGCCATAACACAAGTTTCACAAAGAAAATCTGAAATATTGCATTTATGAAATAACGATGGAAACAATTTTTTTAGATAACTAAAAGAGGGACGCCCCAATCGTCTATGCCATAGCCAAATATTTTTTTCATTTTGATCTTGTATGTGATCACTTGCAAGATGAACCAATGCTCCTTTATGGATTTGTGAAACTTTTTCAAGATAATACAGCCCTTCACTATATCTACCACTGCCAATCTTCTCCTTGGTATGTATATCCTGAAAAACACAGTGGGTTGGATAAAACACAGCAACACATGAATGTGATTTTGTTAATTTACTGATAGAGATGAGATTTCAATTCAAGGTAGGAACAAATAAGACATTAGGTATTGATAGGGAGGGTGATAGAGTCATTGTACCAACACCTTCAATGGGAGATTCCACTCCATTGGCAATAATAATAACAGTTTTATGACAATTAGGAGAGAAATTAGTAAACATGTATTGATCACAAGTTATATGATTAGTAGCACTTGTATCGATTATCCAATCTCTATTTCTAATAATAACAGAAGGATTATGAGCAGAGTTAGACATACCTGACTTGGTTACGAAGCCGACAGCAGTAGAAAGATGAGCCTTGTTGTTTTCTGTCTTATTATTCGAAGTAGTTTTTCCCTTTGGATGCCACTCCGGGTAGCCATGGAGCTTAAAACATGTCTCCATGACATGATTATCTCCATTACAGTGATTACACTTGTGGATTTATTTCTTCAGATACTTCTTGACATCTAAGGCGGAACCATTCGAAGACTCACCGCTTAGCATAGCTTCTTGGGATTCGCCTCTGCACATACAATTGCATAGACTGATTGAACATTAGGAAGCGGAGTGGTAGCCAGAACACGACCACGAACTCCATCCAAATGTGAATCCAAACCAGCCAATAAAACATAAACTCGTTGAGAATTAACCATCTTATTGTATTTCTCAACATCTTTAGTGCATTCCATGGTACAATTATTAATATTATCGTACTCTTTCCATAGCCTCTGCAATTTTCCAAAGTATGTAATAACAGATCCACCATTTTGTTGAGTAGATATTACCTCACGATGCAATTGATAAGCTCTTGATGCATCATGGTCGACAGAGTACGTTTGTTTCGCAGTTTCCCAAATTTCTTTCACCGTAGCTAAGCGAATGAAAAGAGATCTGATTTCTTTGGTCATGGAGTCAAGAAGCCAATACTTGACCAAGCAATTTTCATCTTACCATGCTTCATATTCATCCGGTTTATCTTTTGCTGGTGCAGTCTTTGTTCCGGTAACGTAACCCCATCGTTTTTTGCCTCTGATTTTGTTCTGTGCATTCAACGACCATTCGACGTAGTTAGTGCCGTCAAGCCGTTCTGGGGTGAGTGCATCATTGAATTGGACAACAGCGGAAGTTCCAGAATTCTCCGATTTGTTTTTATCAGAAGCCATCAGAAATTACTAAGAAATAAAAAAAACCATTGTTCCTATATTGAAAGAGAGACGGTGTTGGCTCTAGATACCATATAGAACATTTCAAAGTAATAATTCTGATGATTTTATTCATTGATCAAGGTACTATATATACACAAAAGAGTCCTTATAATTCCTCTTCTATTAAGGGAATGAAATAAATTATTTACAGCACAAATATTTTCCTACTTAATTTAGCTAAAATATCTTTGACTTATCTTAACAAATAGTCCAACAAACCGTCAACCAAATACATCCTTCTATACCGGCCTTGACTTTCTTGGATTTACAAAAAGCTACCCGATACAAAAAACTTCCCTTAAAGCATAAATCCTTACCCCCGACAAACCAATCCACTCCGCTATATCCTTCCAAACCAAAACATAAACATTACACGAAAGAATAACATGTTCCATCGATTCCGTAACTGAAGAACAGAGAACACAACTCGAATCAGAAGAAGAAAAATACCTCTAACACGTAATTGGTCTTTCGATGACAACATGTTAATAATATTGGTGCACAAAGAAGAGATGAAAGGCAAAAGAAATATATTTAATGACGACTACAAAAATAAGGAATAATGATTTACAATGAATTACATTGACCTACATCACTAGGCTATTTATATACAAAATTAGGATATAATAAAATCCTAAATATCCTCTAATAAAGATATAAAAAGATCTAAAAAGGTATTCCTAAAATATAAATTAATATATTAATATATAAAAAAGATATTTCTAAAATATAAATTAATTCTAACACCATCCCTTAATTTATATTTATCCAAAACTGACAACACAAATTCCACCCCTCAAACTAAGAAATTGATCAGTCTTGATAGCCTTTGTTAGAACATCTGTCAGCTGCTTCTGGGTGCTACAGTGTATAACTTCTAATATTCTATTATGAACATGATTCCTCAGAAAATGATATTTGGTCTCAATGTGCTTGCTTCTCCCATGCAACACTGGGTTCTTGGCAAGATTGATTGCATACTTGTTATCAATCATCAGCTTCAGAGGTTTATTTACCTCAATCTTCAGATCTTGCAGCCAGTCCAGAATCCATACAGCTTGGTATGCAGTCAGAGGGTCTACAATATATTCAGCTTCACTGGTTGACAGTGCAATAACAGGTTGCTTCTTGGAACACCAAGAAATAGGACCTCCCAGAAATTTGAATAAGTACCCAGAAGTACTTCTTCTGTCAAATCTATCTCCGCACAAATCAGAATCTGAACAACTCAGAAGTTTTGATTTGATCTTTCTTCTAGACCGAAATAACACTCCTACTTCAGAGTTTCCTTCACATACCTCAGAATCCTGACAATAGCTTGATAATGAGACCACTTTGGTTTACTCATAAATCTGCTAATCATTTCAACTGCATAGCAAATATCAGGTCTGATATTACATAAATACCTCAGAGAACCAATCATTTGTTTGAAGGTTGTAGCATCCACATCCTCTCCATCAGAATCAGAGTCCAACTTCTAATTTGTATCAGCAGGTGTGATAGCAACTTTGCAATCCTCTAGCTTAAATCCTCTTGCTTTAGTCTTGAGTGAAAGACGGGGAAGTTGGTTTCTCACATACAGCGCCACTGATCGTACCTGATCAGAAGGGATCGCCAATGCCCACGAACTTCAAGTTGAGCATCGATTGAATGTGAAGTAGGGGGTATCTGCAAGATACTCTGATGCCAAAGTAAGAGTCTAGATGTAACACCCCAATTCTACCCCAAGCAAATTATGCAAAATAAATCAGAGTTATAAAATTTCATTCATACAGACGAATCGGGACGTCACAAATTCTTCTAACAAATTCATTGCATTCATCATGGATATATAACACTTTTTCAAAACATCGGATGAACCATCAACATAACATCTTTCATTAAATAATTCAACAACTACACAACGAAATTCTTCAATAACATCTTTAAATAAAACAACAACTTCGAAACATCTCATATTTAGTAAATAAACAATTTAAAGTTCAACAACTGAAAATCAGCAATCAAAAATTAGCAAGCGTTCATCCCCCCGAGTGTTACATATCAGAGCAATGACACCAACTCGATCTATTGAAGGTATACGGCCTTCACTCTCGATTACCTGCATGTTACCAATATAGGGGAAACATTCAAACAGAAGAGGTGAGATATCTAACAATATAATAAAGCGCATGATAATTAATATATTAAATTAGATCAATAATATCACCACTTCTCATCTCATAATCAACAACAATTACAACATATATATTCATTCATCAACATCAAATACACTTCATTATTCATTCATATGATGCGACTCAAAACTATGCAAATGCATGTGGTACCATTGGAGCAGAACTCCCATCTCAAAAATCTAATATGCCAATTAATAGAGGCCTCAATAAGGCATAGCCTTCATCTCAAAATTTGCCAATCCAGACCATCTCAACGAGCATAAGCTCCATCTCAAAAATGCAATGTATGCGACTCTTCATGAATGTAATATCAACATCTCAATCATCTCAAAACACAACATCTCATAAACATCCCAGAACAACAACATCTCATAAACATCTCAGAACAACAACATCTCAATCATCTCAAAATAACAACATCTCATAAACATCTCAAAACATCTCAATTACAGCACCTCATAAACATCTCAAAATAATTTATTAAACATCACTTATTTATCAAACGTCATTGGTTCATCATAATTATCAAACACAACTTTAATGACCACATCTCACTATTAACTCAGTTGCATATCAATACTACAGTAATCCCTACCATTATTCTGCTACTGTACATCATTATTGTCACTAATCCTACTGTCATATTTCTAACAGCAGCCTCTACACATCTCATGTTCATCATTCTGTCAAAAATCCAGCATAATTGTCAATCACGGGAATTAATTCTAAATCTTAGATTGGTTACTAGGATTACACCTCTTCATCATCATTTAAATCATCTAGAATAAAGTTCATCGTGTTAGCTAATCAACGCTTCGAGCGGCATCTCAAACAGCATCCTACAACTCAAGTTACTGCAATTAAAAGTCAATTCTGTCGAAAACCAGACATTATGTATCGACACAAAACACTATGGTTTGACTCATCCTGCTTCATTTGTATACTATGAGTCGACGCATCCTCCTTATGGATCGACTCATCCTGCTTCAAATCACAGCATGTATCGACACATGCACTTACCGATCGATTCATCCTGACTTCAAAACACAGCATGTATCGACACATGCATCGCACCGGTCGACTCATCCTGAGTCTCACACACACATGTGTCGACACACCCTCTCTTCGTGTCGACTCATACTGAGTCTTACACTTAACATGCATCGACGCAAGCCCTCCATGAATCGACTCATCCTGAGTCGAACAGTCTTCATGTATCGACACATCCAGCTTGGGGTCGACACATCCTTCGACAGTCTGCATAATTTTCTGCATTTTCTACTGTAATTCACTACGGGAATCATACTACAGCCCTAAAAACCTTATTATGATCATGATAAATCATCACCTAACATTAACCTATAATACTACATCGATTCCACAGCATCATAGCATCATTATTCATTCAAATGCATCAAATCTTCATCATACATCATCCAATTCAAGAACAAAAACAGCAATCCTCTAACCCACATATCAAATATCATGAACCCAATTATAAATCCAGAACCCCACCCTTACCTTAGATCGAAGGTCACTCTACAATTTCCGGGTTGAATCTTCGTTCTTGCCGTCTCCTTCTATTTTCCAACAGCTTCACGTTCTTCTCAAATCCTTATTTTTCCTTCTACTGCTTCCTTCTTCTATTCTAACAACACATAATAAAATAATCTAATATTATTATATTATTCCTTAGTGGGCTCCAAACTTACACCCCCTTATTACTTCCACTCACACCATATAGGCCCACATTAATAATATAACTTCTAACATTATTTCACCACATAATAATATAATATCTCTAATATATTATTATTTCTCCATTTAATAAAATAAATCTAATTTAATAACACTTCTTCACAAATATTCCAAAAATAATTTAATTAAATAATTAATTAAATTACGGGCGTTACACTAGACAATCAGAGTGCAAGTAACAGAAGTGAGATAGAATGAATGAATATCTGACCCTCTCATGTGAGAGGGTATTTATAGCCCTCAGCGCTAGGTCAAGATCCATGTATTGGGCCAAGTGATTTGGGCCCAATAACAAGGTCTTCCAGGGTTACGTGGGTAATGAGGTCCAACACGTAGCCTCCTCCCTAGTAAAGCGCCCGAAAATATAGGGGGAGTGGACCTATTATTCTCGGAAGGCAAGTGGCGTGGATGTGACTGTTGACCACGTTCCTTAAGGACACGTGGGAGAAATTCTCAACAGCTATGTGACTTGTGTCTGAAGCTATTGGATCATAGGCAAGACCTGTCCACTTATGGACTAAGTGTCAACCCGATCCATAACACTATTCTTTAACAAAACAAAATTTTAAAATAAATAAAAAATTAAAATTTTTTAACTTCATAAAAATTTTAAAATATTTAACAACGAATAAAGATTTTTTTCTAAAATTTTATGTTTTTATGTAAGGTTGGGACAACTTACTAGGAGTGACAAAATGGATGAATTTGATAAATACAGATTGAATTGTTAATGGATGGATTAAAACAATCTATTAATTCATCAACAATCTGCTAAAACTTCCTTAAAAATATCAAATCTAATTCATCCATTAAGAATAAAATTCATCCATTATCGACATTTATGATTAAATTCGTTTTTTTTTTTGTATTTTTGAAAATACTCAATCTTTTGATTTTCTAAAAAAAACTCGATTTTTCAATTTTCTAAAAGGATTCGGTTTTTCAAAAAAACTCAATTTTTTTATTTTTCGAAAAACTCAATTTTTCAATTCCGAAAAAACTTGTCTTTTCAATTTTCCGAAAAAACTCGTTTTTTTTTTCTAAAAAAACTCGATATTTCAATTTTTCCGGAAAAAAAATCGATTTTTCGTATTTCCGAAAAAACAATATTTTTTTACTTTTTGAAAAACTCGATTTTCCAAAAAAAAAGATTTTCCGGAAAAAAAACTCAATATTTTCGATTTTAAGAAAAAACTTGATATTTCAATTTTTCGGAGAAAAAAAACTCGGTTTTTTCGTATTTTTGGAAAAACTCGAATTTTCGATTTTCCGAAAAAACTTGAGTTTCTAAAAAAAACTCATTTTTTAGATAAAACTCGATTTTCCAAAAAAAAAAAACTCGTTTTTTTAGAAAAAAAACTCGATTATTAAAAAAAAAATACAATTTTTCGATAGATTTAATAAATTTTTTAATAAATGAATTAGATAGATTTTATTTTAATAGATTCAATTGGCACCGTTGCAACTTAGCAACAAGTGGGACCAAACAAGGAGAAGGACAAAGGAGTTTAGATTTTTCAAATCAAACGGCCCAATGACATGACTTGCAATGTATGTGTCTGTTTCTTGTATGTGATCTTGTCATGTGAACAAGTTGTGATTTTACGTGCTACAACGGAAATTAAAATGGTTTTACAAAAATTAGTGATGATTTAAAAAAATATCCCTATATATTTAGTGAAGATTTAAAAAAATGCTGCATATATTTGTTCTACAGTAAGATATAGAGATGATTTAATTATTAATTAATAAATTTATCAAAAAGCTTTAGCAACAGTGCTAGAAGTTCAAATAAAGCTAGCTGAATATAGAAAGGTTATTTGAGCTAACTCACCAATCCTGTCGGTGTCATTTATTATATTACTAGTTTCTAGATCACCGAAATTTTGAATTTCCTCAATGAAGATTTTCTGAATTTCGATATTAATATTTCTTACAGTTGGTCAGGACAACTTGTGAACTTGATATGCAACATGTGGGACCAAGTAGGACAAAAGGCAGATATTCCCCGTGAATACATTAAAAACAGCAAACCTGACAAATTCTTATCAATAACTGCAAATTACCTCTAAATTTGAAAATTAATTAGTACTCCCTCTTGAAAAAATGATAGTAATCACAAATGATTTTGAAACAAGTTTTGTTTCATAAAACGACCGTTAGACTAATATTTTTGTGCCGGTGTACTATTAAATACTAGAAATTTATCTTGTAAAATATGAAAATTGTAGTTTAGTGTAGTGGTCAAAAAACATGATGTCTCTTCGATGTAGCAGTTTGAAAAATCGCTATTTACTTGATATGATAAAACTAAATCATGTACAACTTTGTCTATAAAATCTCAAACATCTAAAATGCAATAAACTATTTTGTGGGGTACATTATATTTTTGCAAGTACATTGCCATCATCCCCTGTTGCCATTGAAATTCAATAATGGATGATTTTTGTAAGGGACCCTAAAAAAGGGATTCTAGTACTTGAAGCGCTGAACCTATCTGTATTCAACCAGAAGCTGATTTGATTCACATCGACGCAAGGAAAATGAGTTAGCTCTCATGTAAGATGGTATGTAATGCAGGTAATTAATGTGGCTAGAAGATTATCTCCTTGATTATCAACAGAACTAGCATGACAAAGCACATGATAACAAGCACAGTGGCACATGTAATCATCCCTCCTTTTTTCTGTGTTCTTTCCGCCTGTAAGTAAAATGGATTAAGAGATGATACCATGCTTAAAAACAGCTAAAAAATTTCCAAAACAAAGGTTCATAAATGCACCAACTCACAAAGAATAGGCAAAATCTTATATATTAGCAATAGTTTCAGAAGGTAAAGAGAAAACAGAACCTTTTGTAACTGCTTAAAGCCCTCCTCAACAGTTGTAGCGACACTCTGAATGTTGTAGTCGATTCTATCTACAATTGTTCCCTGCGTAAATATTAGCTTCTTGAGTTACCTTTCACTCTAAAATAAAAAATCCATCTTGTTTTACAATAAGGGGACGGAGATGAAACCATTGAAGACAACAGTTGTAAAATTATCACTATTGTCACTTTAATTAATGATAATTGTCCCTTCTCCAAAAAAAAAATATAAGAGTGCAGCAGTAACCTGGTCTATCACAAGGACAGAGAGATCCTTCATGATCTGAGCAAGTTCGTGGACTGAACTAGCGACCTACAGTAAATTCCACATAGTCAGACAAGAAGCGCCAGGTGATTTGTCTGCTAGCAATAAAACAGTTCCTTCAAATTACCTGATCGATTTCTCTTTCTCTTTCCGCTGAGATGTGCTCATGTTTCTTTAGCTTTGTCATTTGCGCTTCACTAAAACCCTGAAACCAATCAAATATTGTCATCTCTTTCTTTGGATACAGCTTCATCAGGATATGAAACAATGAAAAATATATATTTCATTATAAAAAAAAGCACTAATGAATCACACTAATCCCTTCTTGAAAGAGTCTACATGATGCGTAATAGAAACAGATAGTACATAATTGGATTAATAGCAACAATTGACTTTTATTGATGATAGAATATGATACCACCGAAAACAGTACGCTAAACTAACCAGAGAATGAGAAAAACGAAAAAATGCATTTTAACACAGTAGAAATTAGAATAGATAGAATAATAATATGACTAATCTGTTACTGTTACTGGAGAATGAAAATTTGTTACTGAAGGAGAAGGCATTTTAACGAAGAAGAATAGAATATGATTTACACTAAAAACAGTATGGTAAACTAATGAATCACACAAATCAGAACTGAAGAATAGAATAACAATTAATAATCTGTTCCTAAGGAATGAAAATCTGAACAGCAAAGGAGAAATAATTATCCTCCAAGGGTTTCTCCTTTCACACAAACTGTCTAATCTTTTGAATAAATCCTTTCAACTATTTCCCTTTATCTATCGACTGCTTTCTTGTTCGTGAATCAAAGTATTAACATCAATTTTGGCCTGATCCCAAGGTTGTTATTAGATCTAACCAACAACTGGGAGGGGATGAAAAATTAAAACTCAGAATCATAGAATGTAAAATCCTTCTAAAAATTTAGAATTGTATTTTAATTAAAATTATGATAATATAATTAACCAATAGCAGCAGTAATATCACTAATAAAACTCAAGCAAAATTAAAATATTTAATGTATAGCGATTGTAATATTAATATTTTTTATTGATTGAATAGCAATTACGAAAACAAAATGCAAGAGGAGAGTATACCAGAAAAAACCAAAGATTCAGTAGAAAACAGATAAGTGAAACCCAGAACAAGGCCAGCTTTTAAGATTAAAAAAACCGTGTTGCCAATCATGTTGCCTTAGTGCAGGTCCGTGGAGCAGAGTCGGCGTCCAGAGCGACGCGTTTGGTCATCAATCAGTGCTCAACAGGTGTGGCAGTCGCTGCCGCGAATCGGAGCCAAATTGCACAATTGTGTTATAGTTTAGGTTAGGCGTACCCCTTTTATTGTGTATTTTGCTATTTTGTAGTATTTATGTATGTTTAGTTTGTATACTGTTTTTAGTCTTTGCAATGGCAGTTATCCTGCTATCCACTATACCGATTTAGCAGTTTTGCAGTTTGGCGTTTCACGTCACTTTCCGAGATTAATGACATAGTTTAAAAACCTCAGAATAGTTAAGAAAGATGGGCGTTCAACCCAAAAAGAAAAGAAAGAGAGGAGAGATTGCAGGTTTAAGCCAAAAAAGATATGGGTCGCAAGCTCGTAGCCAAGGTATGGGTCACAAGCTCGTAGCCAAGGGTTCAAGCACAAACTTGAAGAGAACGTCATCCATGAATCGGCAACTGTGTATAGATAAAAATAGAGGAAAACAATAAGGCCATGTTTACCTTTTCCATTTCCTAGTCTCATTTCTAAAATAAATTACTGTAAAAAATATATGTTGGCCTAGCTGTCTCATTGTGAATTTCAGAATACAAAACCAGTATTCTTAAAAATGCTAAAAGTCATGTTCATTGTTTCTGAAAACGCCACTGTCACTAACCACCAGCATATGGGGGTCAAATTGTAAGTTGAGAATAAGCATACGGTGGACTGGTGGCCGTAAGACGAAAAAAGTTGTTCCACATGAAATCAAAAAATAAATGCGGAAAACATTTTGAGTATGCATGTCAAGTGTCTAAAACCCACAGTAAAGCAAGAAAAACTCAGGAATAGAAGGTTCTTGACTCTTGAGGCTATCTAATCCTCCTAACCAGAGGAAATGACGAGAGAGGAGAAAGAGAGGAAAATAAAGAAATGTCATTGCATTCATGATCTAAAAAAACCATGGCAAAGCTAGAAAAATGCAAAAAAAATCATGCCACCAAAATATGCACCTTATTTGTTATTTAGCCATTATTAAAACTATTGTTATATGATTATGCCCTATAATATAATGATATAAAGGTTGCCAAAATCGAGATCTTGCATAAGATCGGGAGAGAATAGCTAGATCGTAAAATATAAACGCTAAGATCAGAAGATCCTACCCAACTATTTCTGTAAGATCAAGAGGAGGTAACAAGATCGTAACAAAAATCTTAAGATCTTACTAAAATGAAAAAATTAATGGTATATATTTAAAGTATTTTTACATCATATATGTTAGTAGTCAAGTGTATTCGTGAGAAAGTGACTCTTTCATATATTTTAGACATGTATGATCGAGTTTTTATACTTTATTACTACCACATGGAACATTTGTTAGACATTAAGGACTTATTTGGTCAATTACTAGGATTATCATAAGTCAATCAGTTAAAACAAACCCTACACGTGAAATGTTTATTCTCTAAACCATAAATCTAAAATTTCATCATTTCAAAAGGCATGCATTCATCCCTATCAATCCGTAACTTTGTGCCTCTACATCTTGTCATCCTTTTCACCTTTTAATGGTGGTGGTCAGGAAACGGCCGATCATGGCCAAAACTGGCAAAGAACTCACAATCAATGATTTTACGGGAAAAAAATTCACAATTTGGCTACATTTTACTTAAGATCGGGATCATTGGGGATGAGTGAGATAGTAAAATCTTAAGATTTTAAGATCTAGATTGAGATCTTGACAACCTTATATAACATCGTTATATTTCAGAACTGTGATTTTAAAATCCGGCATAACATAATTTAGTCCCAAAGTCAAGTATAAAAATCTACTATACAAACATTATTTAGAAATTAATATTTTTCTATAGTCCTATACCGTTCCCCAGCACCCCCACCCCTAACTTTTGCAATTAATGGAATGTAAGGGGTCAAAACAAGTAACTGCCAAGTTTGAACTAAAATCTTGCAGCTTCACCATTACAACTTTGCTTTGGTTGGGAAGAAAAATCATCAAAAGTTACTTGTTTAGTGCATTAGTTGCAGATTGAGGTTTCTCTAAATAATAGTGTCCAGCTGAGAGAACAATTACATTTTACAATAAACATACCACATCATCGAATCCATCACCCTGCAATCCAGATTTACTCCCATTAAAGTTAATCTCCAGATCAATCCCATCATAACCCTGTGTGATTTACAACCAAATATAGAAGTCAGTGACATGATATAAAATAAAAACAGGTGCAGTTCGAGGCACAGAGGACTCAGGGGTTGGGAATGGGGCAAGTGATAATAAGTTCAATCATTAAATACTAAAAGAAAAATAGATTAAAAAAGAGAAACAAATTAATAAACATAAATTGGTAAACAAATAGAGAATAAGGAACGGTAAAAATGTGGGAGGATGATATGAAAGAACTTGGAATTGAAAATTTGGGTACACATAAAAATTCGCAACCTCTTGTTGTTTCTGCAAACGTTTTAAATATGCTGACTGCTTCCGCCGGAGGTCCATTGACAGGCTCTGAAGGTCTGTAGCAAGCGAACGCTGATAAAAGGAACAACAGAAAATCAGTAAAGTGAAATTAAAAGAAATGAAAAGCCAAATGAAGATAGGATAATATAAATTAATATAGAAAAATAAATGAAAAACAAGGAAGAACGAGAAAAGGCAATATTTGGGTTTTGAAGGATGGGGGAGACTAAAACTATATAGTTTCACCAATAACCCCAGTTATTTATAGTTGAATTAAAGATAACCTTTCAACAATAGCTTTTATATCTATGAAGCACGGACACTCCGAACATGTCCCCGACACAGTGACACCGGTAATAATTTGAAAAAATGAATAAATTAAACGTAATCACAAGTGTCGGTGCAGGTGTCAGACACGGAGACGCTTTTTTTCAGAGGTCGGTGCTACATAATTATATATCTTTAGGACAATCTCCTCATTCGTGTCGAAGAGCAAGCAGAGTAGTGTGCACTGCATACGATTTTTCTAAAATTACCTGCACATTTTTTCTGACATTAGATTCCTCAGAAGATCCTCTACCAGCAGAGAGTTTTTTTAGCCTCAATTCAGATTTTCTAATGAGAGCTGTAATTTCCCGAGTTAGCGTCTCAATCTGACGCTGATCATCTTTACCATCACCAAAGGAAGGCATCAAAGCCTTTGCATGAGCTTTCGTTAACTCAGACATTTTAACCTTTGCACTCTGTATATTCGTCGCTATTTCTTCAGAATCATCCACCCAAGACGGCGGCATACCCACAGTAAACGCATCACTAACACACCAAAACACAATATTACACAATACTTGATGATTAATTGCAATGCCTTTCAAATACACATTCGTCAAGCGTTAGGTTAGTGTTTGATGAAACTTAACTATTGTGTCAAACTTTAATACTATTATAATTTACATCGCTGCAATCGCTATAATGCATGGAATTGAAAAAGAAGAGTATAAATGAGAAGAGAAGAGAAAAACCTAGAGGAGGGACCTGGGTCTTGGGTACTGAGAGGAGTATAGGAAGATCCATTACTGGAACGAAGAAGCGAAGTGCTAACCATTTCGATGACAGGACCACCGGAAGAAGCGGAAGCTGACGAAGAAAGAGGAGTGCGTAAGCTTTTGACGGTGTCTCTGTACTTTCTGAACTCTGAAGTTCGATTTCTCGTCGCCATTGAATTGAAATTGTTTGGTTCTGAAATGGTTTATGAGAGTGGATTGGTTCTGTGAAACGGTGTGGAAATTGGAATTGGGAAGTGGAATTCAACTACGCCATAGCCATAGGTGTGAAGCTGTTTTGGGGTTTAGGAATTGTGGAAGGGTTTGTTTGGTAAATTAACTTCGGAATTTTCTTTCTTCCCTTACTCGAGAAGAAAGAGGCACTTGAATTTTTTTCTAAATAACCTATTTTTTCAAATTTATTTTCAAAATAACTTATGTTTCAAACTAATTTCCAAAATATTCCGCTTTTTAGTAGAAATCAAGATGGATTGGCGCATGTGTATAAACTTTTAATAGAGACTTCAATTGAATTAACGACAATTAAAATATATACACACTGATATTAATTCGTTTAGTGCTTCTACCGAAAAGTGAAAAGTGAGGTATTTTAAGAATTGTTTTGAAATAAATTATTTTAGGAGTAAATTTGAAAAATTAGGTTATTTAAATAAAAAAATTGGTAATTGTTTCTTCGTTTTTTTCCTTTTTATTTTTTTATTATTTTATTTTATTTAATTATTGTTTTGTAAAAGTAATTACTCTTAATTTAATTTTAAATTCAAAGATGATTGTAAAACAATTTAGAAAAAATAGAATATGTAAAATATTTTTAACTCGTGTATCCGCCAAATTATGTTGATATTTTAAAACGATTTGGATGATTAAATATATTTTTGATTTTTTATTAGGCGACCTTATAAAAAAGAATTTTCATCGACAACCAATCAAAATTCACATAGTTGTCCTATTTTATTAATATTTAAGAAAACATTTTTAAAAAATTTAAATCAGAGGTATCTCTTCATTTCTAATATCTAAGCTTTCTGGAAAAAAAATCTTTAGATGCATATTAAAATTTATTAATTTCTTTTTTATTTTATAGTTTAATATATCTTTTTGCTTTTTTTAATTTAACTTAAAGTTTTACTTTAATTCCTATAATTAATAAATTTATTTTTAGTCATTCAAAAATTATTTTATTAATCAAAATGATTTATTTCGTTAAATTTTGTAAAAAAAACATTATATTTTATATATATATATGTGACAATCTAATTGGAATTATCTTATATGACTTAGCTTTTTTTATTTTAAATACAATAAAAAAACTCATTAAAAAAATCTCAGATATTAAATCTCATTTGTATCAAAAAGAAATTCTCATAAATGTGTTTTCTCTTCTTCTCTTCAAACTATAGTATTGTCGTCGTTCTTTTCTTCATCTTATCTTCGACCACCACCACTTCCAATGAAGAACCAAAGCAATTAATATTCACATTCCTCATCACAGGGCCTTCCTAATGAATCGGTTGGATTTTTATTTCGAAGAACATCATTGTTGACCACTCTAGTGGAGGAGCCAAAAATTTTAGGCGGTCTGGGCAAAAAATTTAACCGCAAGTTACATGTGACTTGGGTTGGAATTGGATCATTGGTTATTCAACTATTTTAGTTTTCACACCCTGTTTTTATTAATTTTGTCTCTGGTTTTGTCTAAAAATTGGCTATTAGGTTGGGGGGAATACAAAGAAAGTATGGGTTGAGCCCAGGCACGTGTCGGGCTCGCTGGGCTATAAAACTGCCCCTGGATCACTCTACCGTCATCTTTGACCTTACGATTTCCAACAAAGAAAAAGGACCATTTTGGAGCCTTTTTACGTGTAAGATCTTCGAGGAACCAAATTGATCAGGATTCGAGTTCCTTTTCTTCCACATTCACCACTGACCGCCACATCGGATTTGCTTAGGCAGTTGTGAGTTTCATCCCTTCCTAGAGTGAGTGTTGTATGTTCTTAAATTTTTGGTTGCATGCTCTATTGTTGAAAAGAATCATGTTATGTTAAAACTCTAATTCCTCGTTTTTCTCAAATTATGAATTAGGAGTGGTGTGAGGATAAAATCAATATAGATCGAAATTAAATTTAAATTTTACTTTTATCTATGGGCTTTAGCTTTCATCTAACATGGGGTACGTCGTGTTTTGTCTTGTTATAGGAGCTTACACCTTATGAGTTTGTTGAAGGTATGAAGGGGATTTGTGTGGCAAGAATAGGGCACAAGTATTTTGTGTGTTAATTTTAAGTTATAATTATTATGTTTATGTCGCTTTTTTACATTTATAAAGTTTATGTTACTTTTGTTTCTATATCAAATAACTAAATCTCTAATGCTTGGTTTTGCTTACTAAACAAATGAACATTCAAGTGGTTCTAGATTACCACTAAGATTAAACATGTTATGTGCGTTATACCAACAATTAAAAGAAAAAGTCATGTTTTAAGTGTTAACATTATTCACTAATCACCTTGTTTTAAGTGTTAACACTCTTCACTGAAATGGCTAGATAAGTTTATTTACAGCTGAGGTGTGAACATAGTTTTTCTTTTTATATAATAGATTCAATAAGTAATTAGTACTCCCTCTGTTCCATATTATAAGAGAAATTCAATTTTTAGATTCATTCAATAATTAATGTATCTAGTCTATATAGACCAGATATATTAATTATTCAATAAATCTAAAAAATGAATTTCTCTTATAATATGGGACAATGAGTATGTTATAACCATCTATAATTGAGCATAATCATTAATATCTCATTTTCACCCACATTTGACGGCACTTGTCTAGTGATAATATTGTTTGGTTTTATTAATTGTTTCCTTTTTATTTTGTTCTTGCATTGCCATTGTGTCAGTGTGTGAGCAATCATTCATTAATAATTTATATTTTTCATGATTCACAAGTATCCCCCTTTAGTTTCATTGAAATTTCTTTCCTACATTTATCTAAGTTTGGAGATTGAACATATAATTGCAGGTTTTGTTTGCTCGTGAATTTATTGTAACATTGGCAATACTCTATTAAATATTTTATCCATGTAGTTGCTGTGATATGTCAAACATATTTGTGATTTATGAACTAGTAGTGGCAGAAGTACAAATCATGGAATAGAATTGAACATATTTTGCTCTAGCGCATCTGCAGGATTTATAAAAGTTTCAATAGTAAAATGACCATTTTTTAGGGTTTCTTACGGGAGAAAATTATTATTTTTTACACGTTATTAATAATTTGCAGGGGTTTTTAACCTTTGAAAACAAAATCCCTCAAGTTTAAACAAAAATATTACTAGTTCTATAATAGATATGTTGGTTCAGTAATTCAACTATTGTCTTGTTATCATGCCATGTAGGCAGAAGTTAACGTTTTTTCATAAAATTTGACAAAAAGGACTAATTAGACTAACAAAACAATTTTTAAGGGAATAAAATGTAACATTTATTGGATTAGGGACTAAATGAAATCTGAAACTAATTTAAAGGAATTTGTCACTAATTAAGTTGTATTTTATCTTTTGTTACATGAGATATGGTTTTTTCTTCTTGAACACATTAAGTGTATTTTTAAATTCAACGATTGAAGTACTTCGAATTTATTTTGGATTTGTAAAATTGTTTTGCTTTGAAATAAAAAATTATAGATAAAATATTGAGATGAGATTTTGGACCGGTGGAACAAGTTTCAAGCACAATGGGGAGGATGCTAACCTAAAAGATCAACACTTCAATGTTCAAATCAATGAGATAATAAGGAGTAACATGAAACCGATAATGCATTGAACAATATCTTTTTCTTCTAGTGAGGCACCTTATATGTGAAAGTTGGTTAAGGTGTCCATAATTCACGGCTTAGAATGTGAGAGATTGTTATATAATATCAAATGATGTCTATGGATCCATAGTCCGGATCACATGTGAGACATTGTAGTATTGTTGGACTATACATTCATTGTTCTAGCATAATGGTCTTGGACTGATGATTAGAAATTTCTCTTTTTGGGTCTTTGATCGGTTCAAAATAGTTGTCCTTAAGGCTTCTTGTGGCGTATAAATGGAAAATCTTTTAGAAACTAGGTTGAAATCTCTGTATCTGGATCACTACTTAAAGAAGCGAGAGAGGTTTTTTCATGACTAACCTAGGGAACATGTGCATTAAATTTTAGTATTATCATTAATACATCTTGCAATATCTTGCTGACATGTGGTCTAAGGTTTTTAGACTAAGTCGTGGTTGTAACACGGTGAGAGAACTGACTTGGGTGTTTTGCGTTTGATCGCAATTGTTGCGGATAACAAGAGTCGCCATCGACTTTTCTTTTATCCAATAAGGAAAGGGTGAAAAGAACATGACAGACCTTTGAGATTATTTTCTTGAGTTCAGGGGGTAGGTTATGAAAAGGGAAGGTGTTAGCACCCTTTTCATCCGTAATTATCTATGGGCTCTTAGTTGCTTGCTAGATCACTTGCTTTTGTTTGAAAATATGCTTGTGGTGTGGGTTTTGAAAGTATTTTGAAAAGGAATGTCTTTGTAATGGTTCTCGTCTCTATAAGAACACGTACAAAGTGTTTCGTCTTTTGAAAAATGTTTTAAAGTGAAAATTGTGGGTGTATGAAATGTTTTTATTATGAACAAGCGAGCAACTAGGAGCAACCTAACTACTCAAAGGTCTTAAATGTTCTTTTCTTCCTCTTTCATATGTTGTTATCTGTGATACGGTGGCAAAACCGACTGTTAATACTGGTTTGCATTTTGTATTCGCAAATGTCGTGGTAAGCAAGAGTCGCCACCGACTTTTATTTCATCCAACAAAGGAAAAGGAAAAAGAACAGAAAAAACTTTTTTCGAGATTTTATGAGTACGGGGGGTAGATTATAGAAAGGGAAGGTGTTAGAACCCTTTCTATCTGTGGTTTTCCATAGACTCTTAGGTACTTGCTCATTTTTAAATTGCTTGCGTGTGCTTGTTTTGAAAAGTTTTGTTTTACTTCGTGATAACCCTTGTATCGGTCCTCAAGAGTGTGACGAAGTTATTTTGAAAATTGTTTGTGTGAAAAATTTTGTTTGAGCAAGTACTTAGGAACTAATCTACCTACTCGGAAAAAAAGTCCGTTCGTTTTCCTATAGATAACGCTATCTTATTATTAAGGAATAGGTAGCACCAGCGTTAGAGTTTTAAAAGGGACGTTCGAAGGGACGAAATGGTCTCTGAAGGCGACAAGTAAAGATACCTTAGCATTTCGAAGGGACTATCGTCATAAGATCAATTCGTAGGCAACTCGAGGGACAAGTAGGGACCATGATCTTTGTGACGATTTTGAATCACGGGTCATTGCTAAGGTATCCCTACTTTCGAGGGACACGACCATTATTTCTGAGGTAACCAAGTGGAGCAAACCCTAGGAGTGAACATGTGAAAATGTATTTTTTCAGTTAATTATATTTGCCTAATTAGGGTTTTCTACTGTTTTAATTTCAATTCGTCTTTCCATACAATCTTATACATGCATCTAAGCAGTTTATAGTTTGTGGAAATTAAAATGCTAGAAATTAAAGTCCTAATTATTACATGGCTTTGGGCAGATACATAATTATTTTTGACTGAAAATAAAATGCGGAATTAAAATTCTATTTAAATCTATTACAAACTCGGAGCAGTTACAAATAATAATTAAAAAAAGAAGATTAAGAGCGCGCAGTAAATTAAATGCGAGAAATAATTAGACGACCTAAGAATCTAGAATTTTTTTTATTAATAACCAAGTATTAAAATAATATTTCGCAAATAACCGGGTTTCGGAAAAAATTACGCAAATAACCATGTTTGAGATGGCTCCACAAAGGAGGAGCCATCTCAATTGGCGCATGCACCTCTTTTTTTAAGGGAGGCGCCATCTCACTTGGCGCCTAAGTGCTTAGGGCAAGCCCTAAGCCAAGTGAGATGGCGCCTATGTACAAAATTAGGGCAAAATTTTTTTTTTTATTTTCTTTCCTGCGCGTTGCCTATTAGACAGAGATTAACAAAATGGATTTTTTATTTAAAAAAAAATAATTCCATTCAACTGTTTTACATTAAAAGAACAGTAAAAAAATGGATACAAAAAATACTGGGAAAAAAAAAGATACATCAGTGATCCCCAGGAACCCGATAATGACCCCCAGTTCCGCATCCCCGTCCTCGCCTTTCTCTTGCTGGGTGCCGTCTCGTTTCCTACTGCGGCAAGGTCGATGGCCCAGCGAAGTCAATGCGATCCGAATCCATAAAATCAGTAAGATCTCCATATCTCGAAGATCCGCTCTGGTACAGTCGGTTACCCATACCCTCAAAGTTTGGTCGTGTTGGCGGTGGGTGGGGTTCCATGGTTGGTCGGTAGCATTGGTCGTCTGAGTATGGGGGGTAGAAAGGAAATGGATCTTGGGGTGTTTGGTATTGTGGATGTTAGGTTGTTTGGTGATATGGTGGTTGATGGTAGGTTTGGTCGGCTTGGTCATAATCTTCTGACATTCCCATATCAGGGCTAAGGCTGGATGTTGAGGGCGCCATATTGGGATATGTGGAAGACTGAAATTGTGTCTGGGGTATGTGGGTGTGCTGGTATTGGGGTTGGTATTGTGGTTGGGTTTGAGGCATATCCGGGTATTGGTAGTTTGGCGGTGATTGTGGTTGGTAGTACGGCATTTGATTGTAGTTGTGTTGTGGTGGGGAATGTGGTTGTGTGTTTGTTGGTCTGTTTCTTCTTAGGGGTTGGTTTGAGGTTGATCGATTTTGGGTTTGTTGATGGGGAATCGAGGGTTGTGCCCATTGTGTGCGTGGGTCAACCAAGTACCTCATATGAGACACGTGCATATCTGGGTTACTAACTGACCTGTACCACGACATATATTGATCAGTGTGTCGCATGTTACCTTGAGTAAGGAAAACCGGGGATTGCAAGATGTAGCGGTGACGCCTTTGCCACATTTTACACCATTCTGGAGCAAAGTCTTTCCAGTTGGTAAGACCCCACTGGGCGTCGACCCTTTTTAGATGCCAGGGGATAAATCTGTTGGATCACTTGGTATCTCTTGGATCATTCCGAACTGCATCTTCACACGGTCGCTGTGGTGCATCTCCATAATGTTGAACCGAATGAGTGCAGTCTTTGCAGTCCAAGTTGCTGCATCCTCTGGGTTTGGAGAATGGCCCAAACCCAAATATGGTCTCCAGACGAACTGCGATAAAATTTAAATCAGGTAAGCGCAAAAGTAATGTATAAATAATTAAAATGAACAAAAGTTAAAAGCTACGACGTACGTCATCTGGGCCTAAGTGATCCAACAGATTCCGGTAGAGTGCGACATTGAATCTGGGATTCTTGCCGTAATCCATACCCCTCACGCAGTACCTAAAGGAAATGAGAAACATGTTATTTTTAGCATATATTTTGGAAAGAGCAGAATAGTTATAAATGTTATAACTTAATGACTTACTTTGTTGCGTACGGGAAACCAAAAGTGTTGTTGTTGATGGGGTTTAAGGACTCCATCCTCCACCAACCCCAGGCTTGTAGTAAAAATGCGCACCCATAAAATGTACATTTTTCCTTGACTGCGTTTTTGCACAAGGAACTGTACAGGTGGGCTAATACTGCAAAACCCCAACTATATTTTCTAGTTTTTTCAAAATTTGTTAGTAAATGTAAGTACATGAAATTTACACTATTTCCCGTACTTTCGGGAAATAAAAATGTACCAAAAAGTATCATAATATACGTTCTGGCTTTTACTACTCGGTCATTCTCTGAGGAATTTTAATTTAATTCCATACTTGCATAATGCCGTTTCAGGTCAGTGAGTAGTATTCCCTGCCCTCTTGCTCCACCACCTTCTACCATGTCCCTACCCAACAGTTCTTCACACTGTGAGTTGGGTTGTTGAACCGACCCGTTCACCGCCTTACCGTCGATAGGGAGGCCCAGTAGCATGTACACATCTTCGAGAGTGATGGTACATTCACCTATTGGTAGGTGAAATGTATGGGTCTCCGGTCTCCACCTCTCCAACATTGCAAGAATGAATTTTGAGTCAATGGTGCAGTTGGAGATCTTTATCACATGTCCAAAACCTGCATATTCCAGATAAGGGACGATAAATGGGTCGGGAGCCAGGTATTTGTGCGAACGGATTCTGAATCTTTGTGTATCCTGAGATCATAATTAAACAAGTGTAAGATTAATTAAGATGAACAACACGTTATTTGAAGTATGAAAAATGTATAACCAAAGAAGAGACTTACAAATGCAGCAATGTTTTCCCTTGTGCCTCTGTGAGTATCTCCCATTGTTAGAAGAGCCATTGTTCAGAATGCTTGAGAGAATGAAAGACTTAGGAAGAAATAGAGAGTATGATAGACTTAAGAAATATTTCGTAGCAGAGAGTGAGAGTTGTGTGGGTGTGAGAGATGTTTCATAAGGTATGTATTTATAGGCAAATAAGTTTGATGTAGTGGTTGCATGCCTGCGATGTGTCACATTTGCATGCTTAGGGTGTTACACATATGCATGCATGCATTTACAAAAAATGTAAGGTGTCGCCACCCCATTTGGCGAATAAGAGGTGTCACTTCTTACAGCATTGGCTCAGGCTACGTGACAGCCTTTGGGATTCCTTTCTTTGTTGCATGCAAGGCCATTGGAGTTGATGGGTGGAGTCTTACACAAAACATTTATGTGTGCAGAATAGGGCCAGGATAGGTGGCAGGCTAGGTGGCTGCATAAGCCCATGCATGTATCACGATTGGACAGTAAGGGAGGCGCCATCTCACTTGGCGAAAGAGTACAAAAATGAATGGTGTCGCCACCCCATTTGGCGAATAAGAGGTGTCACTTCTTACAGCATTGGCTCAGGCTACGTGACAGCCTTTGGGATTCCTTTCTTTGTTGCATGCAAGGCCATTGGAGTTGATGGGTGGAGTCTTACACAAAACATTTATGTGTGCAGAATAGGGCCAGGATAGGTGGCAGGCTAGGTGGTTGCATAAGCCCATGCATGTATCACGATTGGACAATAAGGGAGGCGCCATCTCACTTGGCGAAAGAGTACAAAAATGAATGGTGTCGCCACCCCATTTGGCGAATAAGAGGTGTCACTTCTTACAGCATTGGCTCAGGCTACGTGACAGCCTTTGGGATTCCTTTCTTTGTTGCATGCAAGGCCATTGGAGTTGATGGGTGGCAGGCTAGGTGGCTGCATAAGCCCATGCATGTAATATTATTGGCAGCCTTGGGGGGTTGCATCACTTACTTAATTGAAATTTTTTGCCTTACGTTGAACATAACATTCATTCACATAAACTGTAAAATTTTCCAACCTTCGAATCAGTCATCTAACCTTCAAACATTCCAGCATTCATACCTTCATACAATCAATAAACCTAAAACATTCCAACCTTCAAACCTTAAAACAATTCTACACAATGGCCTCTTCACCATAATTTGTTGTCAAAGCACATTTCAACGGTGAGACATACATGTGTCCCACAATTGGGTTTTTGTTTAGAAACACCGACAATGTTCGATTTCTCTTAAACGGGAAAACAAATTTCTCGTACTTTAAGAAAAGATTGGAGGCCAAACTTGAACGAGGCCCGGTATCCCAGATATTTTATCAGAGTCCAGTCTTTTTTGGAAACAACCAAGTTATTTTTTATAAGGTTGAAATTCAAGATGACGAGGATTCCAGAACATGATTTCCAGCCATGTCTATTCTGGAAACGACTCTATTGAGTTGTACGTTTTGTTTCAAGAGCCTCCGGTGACACAGGAGGTAGAGCCTCCGGTGACACAGGAGGTTGATCCTTTGGAGAATGAGCAAGATGAGGTGGATGCAGTTGATGATGAAGAAGAAGATAACGAGTTAGAGTTTGATGAAATGGTGAATGACGATTTTGACGATGATGGCATCCCAAGTATTCCTACTGACAAAATCTACACACCACCTACGCACATGACAAACTTCAACATGGGCGGAGATGAACCTTCTACGGACTTGTTTTTCCAACCGTATATGCAGTCGGATGAAAATTTAAAAGAGAAGGATAAGTTTCGTAATAGAGAGGAATGCATAAGGGCCATCAAAAAATTTCACATGCTCAACTCGGTTGATTATAAGGTGGATCGTGTAAACCCGGAAAGGTACAAGATCAAGTGTGTCCACCCTGACTGTATGTTCAAGCTGACCGCATCATACAGACTAAGGGGTGACTGCTGGGTCATAGGTTCCATGACTACCCATAGTTGTGTAAGTTCCACTCAATCACAAGACCACCGAAAACTCAACCATGATCTAATCTATCAAGAAATCCTACCCCTGGTCAGCAACGACCCTTCTTTGAAGGTGAAAACAATCATCTCCCACATCACCACGGTTTTTAACTACACTCCGTCTTACCGTAAGGCGTGGTTAGCAAAGACTAAGGCGATTGAAAGGGTGTACGGAAACTGGGAGGAGTCATACCAAGAACTTCCCCGCTACCTAAATGCACTCAAGACATATTCTCCAGGTAGTGTTTATGTTCTAGAAACATTGCCAGCGTACGCCCAAGATGGTAGTCTACTACATGGCAACGAAATATTCAGTCGCGTCTTTTGGGCATTTCAACCATGCATCACAGGGTTTGCATCATGCAAACTAATTCTACAAATTGACGGGACTTGGTTGTATGGGAAGTACAAAGGCATGCTTTTGATGGCAGTTGCACAAGATGGCAACAATAACATTTTCCCCGTTGCGTTTGCCCTTGTCGAGGGGGAGACCGGTGGTGCTTGGAGCTTTTTCCTGAAAAATCTTCGTACACACGTGGCTCCTCAACCAAATCTCTGTTTGATCTCGGACAGACATGCCTCCATTGAAAGTGCCTATAATAATCCGGTAAATGGTTGGCATGACCCTCCTTTTACGCATGTCTATTGCGTTAGGCATATCGTCCAGAATTTCTCGAGGGAGGTCAAGGACAAAACATTGAGGAAAGCAGTGATGAATGCGGGATACGCACTGACACAGCCCACATTCAAATATTACCGCAACGAGATCCGTTTGTCTAACCCAGAAGCCGGTACGTGGATCGACAATATACCGGTCGAAAAGTGGACTAGGTCATACGACAATGGCCAAAGATGGGGGCATATGACAACAAATCTTGTTGAATCAATGAATGGGGTATTCAAGGGCATACGAAACCTCCCCATCACTGCCTTGGTGAAATCCACATATTTTAGGATGGCTGCGTTATTTGCCAAAAGAGGTGAAATGTGGTATGCGGTCTTGCAATCAGGACAACTATGGAGTGAAAGCTGTATGAAATACATTAAGGCTGAAAGTGCTAAAGCCAACACTCACATGGTTACACGGTTTGACCGCCATAGCCACAACTTCATTGTGAAAGAGACAATTGACCACAATGAAGGCCTGGCAAGACAAGAATACAGGGTCATTTTACCTTCTCAATGGTGCGATTGTGGCAGGTTTCAAGCTTTTCGTATGCCTTGCTCTCATGTCATTGCCGCTTGTGCTCATACCCATCAAGACGCGCTTCAACTGCTCTCAAACGTTTATAAATCTGAAACGTTGCTCACTGTTTACAACAACAACTTTCCTTTGGTGGCAAAACCGGACTATTGGCCTGAATACAACGATGATATAGTTTGACACAATGACCAAATGCGAAGGAACAAGAAGGGTCGTCCCAAAAGCAGGCGCATCACAACAGAAATGGACGATCTTGACAGGTTGGAAAGAAAGTGTGGTTTATGCCGTCAGGTCGGACACAATCGCAAAAACTGTCCGAATCGGGCGTCTGACTCGACCACATAAATTTTGTAATACAATAAATCTTTTCAATATTTGTGTTGTAAACATTATGGGTTTTCCGTTAATAAAACTGTTAACACAATTTAAGAAATTCAATATAGGAAATTACATTAGGGTTTTCGCGTACAACAATGATTAACGATATTCAATCTAGGAAATTACAACTGTTAACATAATTTCATCTGACCCATGCATCATCATCATTACATCATTGTCTGTTTTGACTTCCTCCAACCACACATTAGGTCTTCCTGTCGCATGCGAGGTTGTTGTTCGTTTTCGCTGGATCCTTCGAATTTTTTCCCCCTCAGCGATGTCTCCATCTAGCCACCGCATCAACTCCCGCTTCAGACGCTCCATGGAGTGAATGTGCCAGAATTTCATTTTCATCGCAGGTTTCGTGGCGGAGAATATAACGTAACCATCTCTGCTAAAAATCATAGGTGACGTCATTACGTAAATAAGGGAGTACAAAATAAAAATACAGTGCGAGAAAGTGTGAGAAATTTCAAAGAAACGGACGAATTATTTATAAAACAGCAAAAAACCCTAGTTTTGCCCTAGGCGCCAAGTGAGATGGCGCCTCCTCTCATTTTTAAGGAGCATGCGCCATCTCACTTGGCTAAAAGACAAGGGAGGCGCCAAGTGAGATGGCGCCTAGGGCAAAACCCTAGGTGCATGCGCCAATTGAGATGGCTCCTCCTTTGTGGAGCCATCTGAAACATGGTTATTTGCGTAATTTTTTCCGAAACCCGATTATTTGCGAAATATTAATTTAATACATGGTTATTAATAAAAAAAATTCAAAAATCTAATTTGAGAAAACGTTTATGTTATTTTTTTTTTGAGGAAAAATTAGGTTAAGTACTAAGTTAAACCGTAATTCTAATTATTTTGAATTATAATAAAAAGATATTAACTTACCCTAATTTAATTAAACTAATTAATTAATAAAATATTTATGAAAAAATATTTTTGATGTTTTTATGATTTTTTTATTAAATAAAAAAATGATTTTTTTTGTGTTATTAAAAAAACATAATTAATAAATAATAAGAAAAAAGAATTAAAATAAAAAAAGGTGAGAATTTGGGCTTGTATGATGAGCACATGGGGGGTGTATTTCTGAATTTTCAAGGCCCATTATGGCTGAGCCCACTCCTGCACCAGATCCAGTGTAGATGCCTTCTGATGATCTATCGTGGATGTTTGGATCTTGACCGTTTGATCTAGATTGAGGGTGATCAAACCATCTGAAGGTGAGGACGTATGATGCACTCAAGAACGTTCTGGACACCTGATCTGTAGAAAACAACATGCTGAAAAATAAAATCAAGGCCTGGGGATCGAACCCAGGCCCTTCAGCTTCACAACCATGTGCCTTACCACTACACCAACCTGCTTATTCATACATATATCCAATCGCAAATAATAAAAGGGAAATCAAGTGTTAAACTCAGTCAACTAAACAAATGCACACGTCAGCTTATATGGACCAATCATGTTATAAGGACAAGCCACACCAGCAGTCAAACTGCCTTCAAACTTTGACTCGCCGGAGAAGCGCCGGAGCCCTAGCTCCGGTCGTCTTCTTCGGCCATCCCCTTCATCCAACTCACGTAAACCTACAAAAACAAATATCAATTGGACCCTACCCCCTAATTCGAGGGTTGCAGATCCAATGGTGACCTCCTCTTATCCTGAAACAGCTTGCAAACAACGTTATGAGAAAAATTGTGAGACGATGGTCATTAATGGCAAAGGATGCTCTTGGTTATTAGCTTCACATGTCTGTTGTACCCCAAAATTTGCCCTCCCATATTCTTCAAGGTTTATCAAGAGTCATCTTCAAATGATTCAAGACTTCTCAAGGATTGCACAGCCCAACTGCCTCATAAGCCAGTCAAAATTAGGGTTTTGGTTCCTTCAATGAATTTGGGATTTTCAGTGGTCCAACCAAGTCTCATGTGCCCATATATATTGCCAAGCATCTACATGTCAAGTTTCAAGACTCACAGGGTCAAATTGCACAGTCAAAAGCTTCATTTGCTTCACAATCAACTGTAGGGGTAAAATGGTCATTTTACAGTCAAAAGTCATAATTTTTGGTCAACATCTTATTTTGAAGCCACAATCATCAGTTGATCAATTCTTGATCATGATTCCACAAGGATAGCTCAAAAATCATCAAGGATGCAAAAGTTGCTATTTTTGGACAGCTAAAAAGTCAACTGTAACTTGACCAAGGCATAACTTTTTCATGGTTCATCATAAGAATCCCATCCAATGCTCATTTTGAAGGGGATGACATTTCCTACAACCCATCTTCACATTCCAAGTCCAAGAAATGCTCTCACAAAAAGTTATTAATTTCTACATTATAGGTCAATTTCAAAAGTCTACAAAAATGCACTTTAAGTCAAAGACCATAACTTGAGATTGGTAAATCCAAATGACATGGGACCAAAGGAATTGGTTAGAGGACTTCAAGAACTTTCCAAAATGTCCAATAACATGTTCATATGATCAAAATTGAGCAAGATATGCATTGGAGAAGTTGGGAAATTTTCATGAATTTGCAAAAGTCAACTATCCTTAAAACTTCAATTTTTGACAAAAGGGCCCACTTTATTCCACTTGATTCAGCCTTGTCATGACACACACGTGTCCCAGGATTAATTTCAAGATCAAACATTTATTTTTTTCATTTTATTTAATTTTTATTGATTTAATTCATTTTAAATCCATAATAATTCAAATAAAATCTAAAAAATTAATGGAATAACATCTTTTGATTTGAATAGCTTTTATATGTCATATGCCAGCTAACAAATTCGTGCTAGGGTTTTTTTTGTGCATAAAATCTTGGATTTGCTTCAAATTTGGAAAGTTCTTCAATGGTGGTCAACCAAATCTCCAAACTTAATTACACAAGGATACAAGCCCATATTTGAACCTAGACTGATTGCCATATACATATGCAAGGAGGCTAAACCTAATGGACGACCTAGAGATTGCAGAAACAGCCAAAAACAAAAGTGAAAAATTGTTGAAAAAGTGTGAGATCAAGAACAAGGTAGGAGGCATTTTCAGACCAAAAGAAGAACGTGGTTCCCTTCCTTGCCATCCCCTGAAGCCAAAGCGATCACAACCACGTCCTAAGACCACCTATCAAGCACTGTAAGTACTCACGAAGTCACCTCTGAACATGGAATCGTGTTTCTCCATTCTTGCACTTTTTCTCAAAAACATTGGCATATTCATGTTTCTTGTTTAATTTCTAACCTGATGGCAATATTTGATTTCGTTTTTAAGCCTCATATGATGATACCCGCGTCTAGGGTTTGTTTTGTTTGTTTTTAGGCATTTTGTTTCCAGGTACAATTAGAACAAATCATGAGCATGAATGAACTCAGGAGACATGGACGATCATAACCATGGTTTTGGAATGAGTTTTTGAAGCCTAGGGACAATTTTAGGAAAGGCCTGCGAAACTTCCTGCGGATAGAAATCCACAGGTAAAAAACCAGTAACAAACGAAGAAGACGCTGACGCGTCTCCCTCTTATTCGCTCATTTTAAAAATCGCGCGTTTTATATTTTTTTTCAGGCATATGCTTTTGTTTACCAATATAATAATTGCGTTTTGTTTTAACAATAATTGAAACGTGCAGCTCAGTTGGCCAAAGCATTGGTGTGTAAACGTTGGGACTGGGTTCGATTCCCAGGTCCACCCAAAATTCCATATTATTTTTCTTTACACGCTTGTGTGCAGGTTTCCAAAGAGGGTCCATCATACACCTCACAAACTAGCATGCCAAGTGGCCACAAAGGTGAATCCAAAGGTCAGGGACGGATGACCACCATGTTCCTCAGTCAACATGCACGTAGACCATTCAGAAAGTCAAACGTGGCTGAAAGCTTAGTGGGCATGAAATTGCTGCCTAACATCCCAAATCTGGCCCAAACCCCCCATGAGTTTGCCTCTTTATTTTTTCTTTCATATTTTTTTTTTATTTTACTCATTTAAATTTAATTCTCAATTAATTATTAACTAGATAATTATTTTTCACAATAAAAATTCAGAAAACTAAAAAATGTAAATATTTTATTTATTATTATTAATTTCACTTTAGTTTAATTATTTTGTAAATAAACACTAACTTAAATTAATTTAGTTTAATTAGATTTAATTTTAATTTTCTTTTGCAATAAATAAAAATGAATTAGACTTTGGTTTTTTTCTTTTGACACTTTTAATTTCCTTTTTTATTTTATTTCATTAAAAATATAAAAACACAAAAAAAATACTTTTTCTTGTAAATAATTAATTAATTAGTGAATTAGGTTTAATATTTCATTAATTGCAAAAAAGGACAAATTACTTTCTCTTCTCAAAAAGGGTCAAAACCCTAAGACGTTCCCGATTTAATTTCTTTCGCGCTTTAATTCCTTTTGATCATATTGATGTAACTGTTTCCGAGGATGTAATAGTTAAATAGGATTTTACTGCTTTCTTTACTTTTCTCGCATTTATTTTCCAAACGGGTTTTGTTTTTGGCGATGTATAGACCCGCGCCTTGTAATAGCGTAGATTTACCTTTCCGCAATTTATTTTCCGCACTCTTAACTGTTAAAAATGCATGAAAGACTTGTATGAAAAAATAAAATCAATCCGTAGCTCACAAATGCATGTTCAAAGATAAACATAAACTGAAACAACGCACATGCACATGCCACTCTTAGGGTACGCCTCACTGGTTGCCTCGACGTGGTCATCAAGTATAGGGTGTCTTAGAGGTCGCCCTCCTGTCTAAAGATCCAGTTGCCTCGAAATGGTTGCCTCGGATAAAAAGGATCTAGGACATTAGGGTTACCGCTAAGGTGTCCTACTATTGCTTGGGTGACCACATGTCCCTAATAATCGAATTGACCCAAATAACTCCAACGACGGTGCTACCTACTTCTCAATAGTGGGATAGTACTGTCTAAAGGACTCTTACACAGCCTAATTCCTTAGAGTAGGTAGATTTCTCCTGGGTACTTGCTCTTTCAAAAAACAAAAACAACTTTTCGCACTCACACTTTCAAAAAAGTTTTCAAACAAATACTTCATACACTCCTGAGGACAGATACAAGAGTTACCTAGAAGTTTTTCAAACGAAACTTTTTTCAAAACCCACATACACTTGAAAAGCAAACAAATTTTTGAAAACATAAGAGCAAGTACCTAAGAGCCCGTGGATAACCACGGATAGAAAGGGTGTTAACACCTTCCCTTTCTATAAATCTACCTCCCGAACCGAGAAACATTCTCGAAAAGGAATTTTGTTGTGCTTTTGTCCTTTCCATGTTGGAGAACATAAAAGACGGTGGCGACTCTTGCTTACCGCGACATTTCGCGAACCAGCTTAAAAAACAGTCGGTTCTATTTCCACCGATCACAGAACTGGCGACTCTGCTGGGGATAATATAAAAGTGAGGTGTACCTTAGGATTAGACCACTCTTGTTTTCAATTGCTTATTTTGTTTGCTTTAACATTGTGGGCTTGTCTTGGAGTTTCATAGATCCTAACCCGGATCTGGGGGATACCTTTTAGAAAGTAGCAACAAACTGTGAGGGAACTGTGCGGGGTATACCGACACGGTTGAAGCAGTTTGCTATGTTGATGTGGCACTTTGGTGAGTACCGGTAACCCTTGATTCAAGTCAAGGAGAGTAAGGGGCCGCCGCGTGGTGTCGTGAAGCATCAACTGGCCTTAGGAACCTTAATTGACCATCCTGGCCTCTTTAGGGGTAGTGAGATGACCGACTTTGGTGCAGTCCGAAGTTGGTAGATACTCGATACTACACTCATTGAGGGTTGTTTTCTTGGAATATTTTGATCGCCAGTTCAGTGGCTAAATCAAAACAATGAACATAGAAAGCAACCCAATGATATTGAGCTCCTTAGAACCCGGTTACTTTTGATAGGACAGGTCTTGAGCCCACCAACTTCAAGAGGGTAGTACCTAGACCTCATGCTGGCCTAAACTCTAAGGGCTGTCTTGTGTGACTTATGTGCCTTATCATGTTTTCCTTTGTGAATACTGGTGGTGTGCTTTATCATAACATCATACCATCATACCATTGCATGCATCCTGCATAAGGACTAACCTGTATACATCTTGCATAAGGACTAACCCATTTCAAGGATCTCAAGGGTCTGTGATGCAGGTCATGATGAACCAACTGTCTAGCAAGGGGAAAAAGGGATTTATTTTCCTCTAGCCAAGGTTGATAACTTGAGTCAGGGGCTATGACCCACTCGATATGGTGAGCTTTGACTCTTGAAGAAGGGCTCTCAACAACATGAAGTTCCTTCAATCAAGCTACCGTATTCAACTTCTAACAAGTTTCTCTGTTTACCCCGCGAGATCCTTGAAAACATTGCATGCATAAATCATACGCATTCCATGCATCATGTGCATAACAGGTACTCTTTTTTACAGGTCACTCATCTCCTTCGCTGTTTATTTCAGCAATCATCATGTCTTCCGAGCTTACCAACGAACAAGCTATCAAGGCCCTCCAGGCCCAGAACGCCCAGTTCCAAGAACTGGTCATGAGTTTAGCCCAGGGACAACAGGAATTAAAGACTCTGCTGTTGAAGAAGAAGAAGAAGAGGACTGTGCTGTTCAATACCGGACACAGATATGGGAATACACTGTAGAATGAAGTTGAGCTGACTACTCCATCTGTTGGGGAAGGCAGTCCCCAAGAGAGAAGGGTTCCTAGTCCCGTGGTCTCCGACAACGAGACAAATTTCAATGATGAACAGTACCCTCCTGCTGAGGACAACTACAAGCAGCTGGAGGACCGGTTAAATGCTATGGAGATTCAATGTGTGCCCGGGTTGGACTTTGGAGATCTAGGTTTATCTTCTGGGGTGGTGATCCCACACAAGTTCAAAGCGCCTGCCTTTGCGAAGTACGACGGGGTTTCCTGTCCTAAGCTGCATCTCAGATCATATGTAAGGAAGATCCAACCTTACACAGCAGACAAGAACCTATGGATCCATTTCTTCCAGGATAGCCTTTCAGGGGCTCAACTCGAATGGTTCTATCAGCTGGATGGAGCCAGTATTCGAAATTGGGAGGACTTGGCTACTGCTTTTTATAAGCAGTATCAGTATAATTCCGACCTCGCTCCTACGCGTACCCAACTCCAGGGTATGTCACTAGGAACGGGTGAAGGTTTTAAGGAGTATTCGCAAAAGTGGAGGGACCTGGCTGGAAGGGTGCAGCCACCTTTGACGGACCGTGAGCTTGTTGACATGTTCTTGGGGACCCTGTCTGGTCCATTCTTTAACCATCTGATTGGTAATTCTTCTGCTGGGTTTACAGATCTGATATTGACTGGTGAGAGGATAGAAGCTGGTATCAAGTCGGGGAAGATACAGAAAGGTGCCTCCTCGAGTACTGAAAAGAAGCCCTTCAAGAAGGAAGCTAGTGTTGTTTATGGTCCCAGAAGACAAAATAAACTGGAACACCGCCAAGCTGTCAACGCGGTGGTAATTTCAAAGCCTGCTGCTGCTCCTCAGCAATACAACCAACCAAGAGGCGAGAAGCCCAAAAGACAGTACACTCGGCTCAGTATGACCCTCTCTCAGATATTGCCGCAACTGCTGTCAACCAATCTGGTAACTGTCAAAGAAGCTCCGAAGGTAATGAACACCACATCCCCGAAGTACAATCCCAACGCCCGCTGCGTTTATCACTCTGACAGCCCGGGGCATAACACAGATGATTGTTGGGCTCTGAGGAATAAGGTTCAGGACCTTATCGATGCTAAAGAGGTTGAGTTCGAGGCGCCCGAGAGGCCTAATATGGTGACAGCTCCCATGCCCAACCATGGAGTAAATGCTATTAGGGATGATGACGACGTAGAGGAATCCGAATTTGACAGCTGGATCTACCCAACGACCAACGGTGGACCAAGCAACTGGACTGCCAAAGACTTCACACCTATTACTTTTGTCACTCAGTAATGAACTCCTTTGTTTTAAATTTGTAACGAACAATAATTTGAAACTTTATGGCCCGGTGTCTTACCCGGGGCACCGTGGCGTCATTTTGTGAGGGCTTATTATTTGTCATTTTCATATATCATGAATAAAAGCATTGTACGTTTTTCGCATTTCAAATCTTGCGCTCCCTTTCTTTCTTTATATATTTCAAAACAGCTATATTTACACACACTCACCTATACAGGTTCCAATCCACTCTGGATCTCACTGGTAACGACTCTGCTACTGCCAGTTATGACTTCGAAAATCCGATCAACTTAGCCGAAGACGAAGGTGAAGATGATTGCGAAGTGCCTGGTGAGCTTGCAAGACTGTTACTCCAGGAAGAGAGGGTCATTCAGCCACATGAAGAGCCAGTGGAAACGGTAAATCTGGGTACTGAGACAGACAGAAAGGAAGTTAAGATTGGTGCCAATCTGGAGTTTAGTGTGAAACAACAGTTGATTCAGATGCTGCATGATTATGTGGAAATCTTTGCCTGGTCTTACGAAGACATACCTGGGTTGGATACTGACATTGTGGTTCATCACCTGCCTACCAAGGAAGACTGTCCTCCGGTAAAACAGAAGGTCCGTCGTATGCGTCCAGAGATGTCCGAGAAAATCAAAGGTGAGGTTATGAAACAATTTGACGCTGGTTTTCTTGCAGTAACTTCTTACCCTCAGTTGGTTGCCAACGTGGTCCCAGTGCCGAAGAAAGATGGTAAGGTCCGAATGTGTGTTGATTACAGGGATTTGAACAGGGCGAGCCCTAAGGATGACTTCCCTCTGCCTCACATCGACGTTCTAGTGGACAATACTGCTCAGCACAAGGTGTTCTCCTTCATGGACGGTTTCTCAGGTTATAATCAAATCAAGATGGCTCCTGAAGACATGGAAAAGACCACTTTTGTTACTAAGTGGGGCACCTTTTGCTACAAGGTCATGCCTTTTGGGTTGAAAAATGCTGGGACAACCTACCAACGTGCCATGGTTGCTTTATTTCATGACATGATCCATCACGAGATCGAAGTATATGTCGACGATATGATTGCAAGGTCCCAAACTGAGGAGGAACACCTTGACCATCTACAAAAGCTGTTTGACCGGTTGAAGTTGTACAAGCTGAGGTTGAACCCAAACAAGTGCACCTTTGGGGTAAGATCTGGAAAACTGCTAGGCTTCGTCTTGAGCGACAAAGGTATTCAAGTGGACCCTGCCAAAGTGAAAGACATACAAGAGATGCCAACTCCCAAGACAGAAAAAGAAGTCAGAGGCTTTCTAGGACGGCTGAACTATATTGCCCGATTCATCTCACATCTAACTGCTACCTGTGAACCAATTTTCAAGCTACTAAAGAAAGATCAAGTAGTACGTTGGAACGATGAATGTCAGGCCGCTTTCGATAGAATCAAAGAGTATCTACAAGAACCACCCATTCTTATGCCACTGGTTGAAGGGAGACCTCTAATATTATACTTGACAGTACTTGACAGCTCAATGGGGTGTGTGCTGGGGCAGCATGACGATTCTGGCCGAAAAGAGCACGCTATTTATTACCTTAGCAAAAAGTTTACCGACTGTGATACCCGATACTCACTGCTCGAGAAAACTTGCTGCGCTTTGGTATGGGCTGCTCGCTGGCTGAGACAGTATATGTTGACTCACACTACTCTGTTGATTTCAAAAATGGATCCTATTAAGTATATCTTCGAAAAGCCTGCCTTTTCCGGAAGAATAGCAAGATGGCAGATGATCTTGACGGAATATGACATCCAATACACGACTCAGAAAGGAATCAAAGGAAGTGTATTGGCAGACCATTTGGCACACCAGGCAGTGGACGATTACCAGTCGATGAACTTTGAATTTCCAGACGAGAATATCATGGTAGTGACTGATTGTGAAGTACCTGGACCGGATGAAGGACCTGAGGAAGGATCCCGATGGTCTATGCACTTTGATGGAGCCTCAAACACTTTGGGTAACGGTATCGGCGCTGTGATCATATCCCCCCAAGGCACTCATACCCCACTCACTGCCCGACTATGTTTCAACTGCACTAACAACATGGCGGAGTATGAGGCATGCATCATGGGTCTCCAAGCTGCGATCGACCTAAGGATCAAGTATTTGAGTGTCTTCGGAGATTCCGCTCTCGTGATTAATCAGATCAAAGGAGAGTGGGATACGAAACATCCGAATCTTATTCCTTACAGAGAATGTGTGTTGACCTTGATCCCCCACTTCACAGAGATAACCTTTGAACACTTTCCGAGAGAGGAGAATCAGTTGGCGGACGCGTTAGCTACGATGTCTTCTATGTTCAAGGTCAAATGGGATAACGAGGCTCCCCAAATCATCATCTGGAAACTGGACGAACCGGCATACTGTTGTGATCTCGAGACTGAATTGGTAACTGAGAAGCCTTGGTACCATGAGGTAAAGAGATATTTGGAAGCTCAGGAATACCCTGAAGGTGCATCTGTCAACGATAAGAAGTTCCTGAGAAGGTTTGCGGCAAAGTTCTTCCTCAGCAATGGCATTCTATACAAGCGAAACCATGATTCAACCTTACTGCGTTGTATGGATAAGACTGAAGCAGAAAGGATCATGGCAGAGCTGCATGAAGGTACCTTCGGAACGCATTCTAGTGGACACACCATGGCAAAGAAAATCCTTCGGGCAGGATATTACTGGTCCACAATGGAAGCCGACTGTTATCAACATTCTCGAACATGTCACAAATGCCAGATCTATGCTGATAAGGTGCATATTCCTCCAGTTCCTCTAAACGTCTTGACAGCATCTTGGCCTTTTGCAATGTGGGGCATTGATATGATCGGCGAGATCAGACCTACGGCATCCAACGGGCATCACTTCATCTTGGTAGCGATTGATTACTTCACAAAGTGGGTCGAAGCAGCTTCCTTCGCTACCGTAACCAAGAACGTCGTGGCACGGTTCATTCGGCACAACCTGATCTGTCGATACGGTGTACTTGAGAGGATCATTATGGACAATGGTACCAATCTTAACAACAAGATGATCACTGAGCTCTGCGAGCAGTTTAAGATACAACACCACAACTCTTCTCCCTATCGGCCGAAGATGAATGGGGCTGTAGAAGCAGCGATTAAAAATATCAAGAAAATCGTGCAGAAGATGACAGTGACTTATAAAGATTGGCACGAGATGTTACCGTTCGCTCTACATGGGTACCGTACCTCAGCCAGGACGTCAACCGGGGCAACCCCCTTCTCCTTGGTCTACGGTATGGAGGCAGTCTTACCGATCGAAGTGCAGATACCCTCTCTCCGGATAATGAAGGATGCAGGTTTGAGCAAAGATGACTGGATCCAGACTCGACTTGATCAGCTGAATCTAATCGACGAAAAGAGACTCACTGCCATCTGTCATGGTCAGACGTATCAGAAACGGATGATCAGGGTATTTAACAAAAAGGTCAGACCACAAGAATATCAAGTTGGGGATCTGGTAATCAAGTGCATCATCCTTCCTCAGAGTGATCCAAGGGGCAAATGGACCCCTACGTACGAAGGGCCATTTGTGGTTAAACAGGTGTTCTCAGGAGGAGCCATGATTCTAACCAACATGGATGGTGACGACCTTCCTCACCCCGCCAATGCAGACATAGTAAAAAGATACTACGCATGAAAAAGACCCGCTAGGTTGACATACCTAGGCAAAAATTAGGGCTTCCCGGCGAACCAAAAGGGTTCGGGCAAAATGAAGGGATGAAATGAAAAAAAATCTGTACACCCGGCAAGTCGAAAACCTAAAAAGGCGGCTTGGGCAAAAATGGGTATCCCGGTGGACTGAAAACCCGAAAGGGCGGTCCAGGCAAAAGTTAGGGATAAAGCGTAATACTATGTCTCATTGGATCACTTTGCATCCAGAATCCGGTATCTACAGCGAGTTCGGACGACATCGATCAATCAGCTTCATCGTCAACTAGGTCATCAAGTGATGAGACGCTCGAGGATATAAAGGCGATAGCAGAGTTGAAACCCAATGGATCATTCTTTTCACACAACTGTTTTATTTTCTTTTGTACAAATTGTATAAACTCTTTTGTTCGGCGGCGTTCTCTTACTAGGACGTCAGCCTCTTGTACTTAAACGCCTATTTACAGGCGAATTCAAAAATCAATATAAATACACTTTTCAGTTAAAACTGCCTTTTGTTTTTTCCTTTTTCTGTTTTGTTTTGCGAAGAACGTCCAAGGTTCAATTTGTGATATATGCATTGACAATAATTTGCTAACTCATGAATATTTGCATACGAAACAAAGGATTAATTACAGGTAACATTAGAAACAGGGGCAATAAAGAGTTGTCCAAGCAATCTAATTGCTCTGTCCACCAAGGTACCAAGGTAAGTTCGGTTGAAGAACATAACCAGTATATCTTAATTCCCCAGAGAGTGCGTCAGCAAGTCAATACACTCTCCCCAAGCAAAGTTACAGTCGGCCTTAAGGAAGTTGGGTATCCTCCAACAGATCTCAACATTCCCCAGCACGATATACATATATTCTTAAACAAGCATCCCCGGCAATCTTGACCTAAAGATTGTTCCCCGGCGGTATATCAAACATTCAATGGAGTCACTTCCCCGATACAGTTCAAAACTTCCCCGGGAGAGTCCAATCCAGTTTCCCCAGGAAAGTTGGAACCCATCTCCCCAAGCAGTAAGCTCACCCCCAGTAGATTCTGGAAGCTCATCCCCGTAGAGCACGAACGCGTCTCCCGGCTTTATTCAAAGGTTATTTCCCTACCAGGATATAACTGGGTTATCCTCAGCCAAAAGCCGCGGAAAGATCGTCCCCGACGAAGTCTTCTTATCCCCAACAAAGTCTATTAACACTTCCAACGTAACAATGGTATCCCCAGCAAAGTTACCATCAACATCTCAACAGAGTACCTCTCTCCCCACAGAGTATTGCTCCCCAGCAAGATCACTAGAGTACTTTCCTCCCCGCAGAGTAATCCATTCGCCAAGTTTATTCCCCAACGGAGTTATCTTCTCCTACCGGTATGCTTGCAACTATCATCCCCAGCGGAGACAACAAAGCATTATTCTCCAACATCAGCCCAGGATATGACTTCCCGGCATCCGTCAAGGATTTACTTTCCTAGACGAAAATCATACATTCATAAACATCGCACTTCCATACATTATAGCATGCATATATGCATCATGTCTTACAAATCTCATTTATGTTGAGAACATCATTGCTTGATTCATATCATGCATTGCATATGACTGACCTTTACCTTTCAGGAAAGATCCAGTTAAGTTCTCAGCTATATTTCAAGACTTTAGTCTGGTTCAGTTAAATCGACCCTAAGATTTTCCTGATTCTTATCCAGTCAAAGGCCTTCTCTGGTTCAGTCAGATCGACCCTAAGATCTCCCTGATTCTTACTCAGTTGAAGATTCCAAGACCTTGTCCGGTTCAGTTAAATCGACCCTAAGATTTTCCTGATTCTTATCCAGTCAAAGGCCTTCTCTGGTTCAGTCAGATCGACCCTAAGATCTCCCTGATTCTTATCCAGTTGAAGAGATTCCAAGACCTTGTCTGGTTCAGTTAAATCGACCCTAAGATTTTCCTGATTCTTATCCAGTCAAAGGCCTTCTCTGGTTCAGTCAGATCGACCCTAAGATCTCCCTGATTCTTATCCAGTTGAAGATTCCAAGACCTTGTCCGGTTCAGTTAAATCGACCCTAAGATTTTCCTGATTCTTATCCAGTCAAAGGCCTTCTCTGGTTCAGTCAGATCGACCCTAAGATCTCCCTGATTCTTATCCCAGTAGAAGACATCCAAGATTCTCTCAGCGTTACTGTTGAGGTTGAAGTCGCCCAAGATTCTCTCAGCGTTACTGTTGAGGTTGAAGTCACCCAAGATTCTCCCAGCGTTACTGTTGAGGTTGAAGTCGGCCAAGATTCTCTCAGCGTTACTGTTGAGGTTGAAGTCGCCCAAGATTCTCTCAGCGTTACTGTTGAGGTTGAAGTCGCCCAAGATTCTCTCCCCGTTACTGTGGAGGTAGTAATCGCCCCAGATTCTCTCATCGATTACGGTTGAGGTAGTAATCGTCCAAGGTTCTCTCACCGTCCCGTTGAGGTAGTAACCATACCTGGCTCATTCATCACCGTTTGAAGCTCCAGACCTGATTCCTGTAACCAACCAGGGTGCATCTATACAAAGAGTCTGAAGACCAGCTCCTGTAACAGGCCAGGTAATCATTTTCTTTTTCAGGTACGCAAGTTCTCGCTAAGGAATCTCTTACGCGATCGACATCCAGATGGCATCTGTAAGCCCATCCACCTACCCATCACCTCTCAAAATGGCATCTATAAGCCCATCTTCCTATCCATCAATCTCCAAATGGCATCTGTAAGCCCATTCCCACCACCACATTACTATGTGAGCGCAAATTTCTGGGCACTCTAGTGTCCAATCATCTTCTACCTTCGGATTACGAAAGGCACGTCAGCCAATCTGCATCCTCAGGTTTAAGAAGATTGAACAGGGGCAACTGTTGTACCCCAAAATTTTCCCTCCCATATTCTTCAAGATTTGCAAAGAGCATGCTTCAAAATCTCCCCAAGGGTTGCACAGTTCAAGGGCCTCCTAACAGTCAAAAACTAGGGTTTTGGTTCTGACAAAGAAATTGAAGTTTCCAAGGGTCCAATCAAGTCCCACATGCCTATAAACATTGTCAAGCATCCATATGTCAAGTTTCAAGACTCACAGCATAAAATTGCACAGTCAAATGCCCTAATTGCTCAACAGTCAACTGTAGGGGTAAAATGGTCATTTGACAGTCAAAAGTTCCAATTTTTGGTCAACATCTTATTTTGAAGCCACAAACATCATTTTATAAATTCTTGATCATGATTTTCAAGGCATGGCTCAAAAAGTCTCAAGATGCAAAAGTTTCCATATTTGGACAGTTGAAAAAGTCAACTGTAACTTGACCAAGGCATAACTTCCACATGGTTTATCAGAAAAATTCCATCCAAAGCTCATTTTGAAGATAAATACATTTCCTACAACTCCTCTTCACACTTCAAGTCCAAGAAATGCTCTCACAAAAAGTTATCAATCTCAACATTATAGGTCATTTTCAAAAGTCAACAAAAAGGGACTTTAAGTCAAAGACCATAACTTGAGATTGGTAAATCAAAATGACATGGGACCAAAGGAATTGGTTAGAGGACTTCAAGACCTTTCCAAAATGTCCAAGAACATGATCAAGGCTTAAAAATTGAGCAAGATATGCCTTGTGGAAGTTGGAAATTTTTTGGGAATTTTGAAAAGTCAACTTTGCTTCAAATGCCTCAAAATTGCTATTGGGCCACTTTTTCTTCCAAGAATCATTATCCAAAGGATATGCACGACCATTTGGCCCAAAGGGGAGTTACTTCATCATTTTTTATTATTTATTTGAATTTTTAATCACCATTAATTCATTTAATTAAATAAAATATGAAAAAAATACTCAAGCATGTATTCTAAATCTTTTTATGCAGCTAATAGGTCTAACATAACCTCAAGATTTCGTGCATATTCAATATGGAAAGAATCTCCAATGATTGGCATATTTGGCATGAAGAAAAGATTGGAAAAATCATGGAAGATCACAAAATTCAAAAGCATTGATTCCTTGGATATTAGGCTTGTTTTGTTACCCTAATTCATCCCTCATATAAGTAAAAACCTAACCCTAATGCCAAGAACCTTGAAGCTGCGCTCAGAAAAGAATAGACACTTTGCATTTTTTGTCAATTTTTTCAAAACTGATTTCACACATAGAGCGTGATTCAAAGCTTATAACCAATTCCAAAAGCTTTCTGAGGCTTTCTTGAACGTGATTCAATCTTTTTCCAGTCCTCACGCATCAAGAAGTGGTATATAGAAGTCCAATTTTCTCAAACTTTTCTCATAATCGTGTTTTAATATATATGGCATATTCATGCATTCTAATAATCGTTTTGTACTAATATGCACTCCCTGAAGCTAATGGTGTATTTTAATTAAGTTTTTATAGCCTATATGCAAAGTTGCCATGGAAGCTCGTTAGGGTTTCAGAGGTCAAAAATTAGGGCTTTCCTCTTCAGGAAAAATTAGACAACAAGACCAGGACCATTGAACTCAGCGCACTTGGACGATCCATAACCACTAGTCGCGCCTTTTTTATATTTGAGTATAGCCTAATCGCTATTTTTCTGTACTGTGGTTAGTGGGGGTTCAAAACCCCCGCTATTTGATATATTTTTTCAGGCAAAAAGCAAGGAAGCAAGGAAGAAGACGGACGTGGCTTTACCTGAGTGGTCCATTTAAACGTTGGCGCGTTTTTGAGTGTTCCAGCATAGTGGACATTATTGTTTTATATATTATTTATTTTCCACTATAATGACAAACATGCTAAGCAGCTCAGTTGGTAGGCATATGGCTTGGTAAGCATTGGGACCTGGGTTCGATTCCCAGGTCCCCTCCCTTCTCAATATTATTTTGTTTTCCATGTTCCTACGCAGTGTGCCTTCCAGGGGTTCACCATACATCCACTATCCAAGCTTGCCACATGGCCCAGGAGGCGAATCTGAAGGTCAAAAATCAAGGTCCAGGGAACACCCCAGTCAACGCATGTGCACATGGTTAGAAAAGTCAAAAGAAGCTCCAATAAATGGGCCAAATTGCTGGCAACTTACCTCCAAAATTGGGGTCAACACCCCCATTGGTTTGCATTCTATTTTCATTCTTTTTATTTTTTTTCTATTATTTGTTTTATTTATTTTAGTTAAATCATCAAAATTAATTTTTCATAACATAAAAATACCAAAAAATCAGAAAAGACAAAAAACAAAAAAATATGTTTTAATGTTTAATTCACTAACATTTTTGTAAATAAATTCAACATTTAATTTAGTTTTAATTCTAGGTTTAATTTTAATGTTTTTTTTAATAAACTAAAAAATGTGGAATTAGGGTTTTAAATACTTTCATCCTTTTTTCTTTTCTTTTACCATTATTAATAATTAATTATTTATTTTGTAAATAAATTTGCCATTAAATAATTAGGTTAAAACTAGGTTAACTTTAAACATTTTTTTAATAAATTAAAAATAGTTTAGAATTAGGGTTTTAATTTCATTTAATTTTCTTACTAAAATCCATAAATACAAAAAACTCAAAAATAATTTCCTTTTCTCATTTAACTTAATTAATTTATTAAATTGTAATTTAATTTCCTTAAAAGGGTCCAACGCCCTCGCATTCTCGACTTTACTTCTTCTCGCATTTTACTTTTATTTCTTTTTGTGAATATAATGTATTTATCCCAAAGCCATGTAATAGATTAATAGATATTTATCTTTCCGCATTTTATTTTATTCAAATCGGGTCTTGGATTAATTTGGCGATGTAGACCCGCGCCTTTGTAATAGCGTAGGACTTTTAATTCCGCATCTTTTTAACTGTTAATAATTTGCATGAAAGAATGAATGCCAAAAATAAAAACAAAGCGTAGATCACCAATGCACGAACAAGACAAAAATATCTGAAAACGACACACAAATCACACACCACCCCTAGGGTACGCCTCATTGTTGCCTTGCCCCTCGAAAGGTGGTCGTCGAGTAGAGGATGTTTTAGTAAGTCCTCATGTCCATGAACATGGCATGAGGGTAGCTTCTAAGGTGTCTTCCTATTGCTCTGGTGATCACCATGTCCCGAACCCTCGAATTGACCCGAACACCTCCAACGGTGGTGCTACCTACCTCTCAATGGTGGGATGGCACTACTTTAAGGACATTTACACAGACGAATTCCTTAGGGTAGATAGATGACTCGTAGATGCTTGCTCTAATTCAAAACAAATCAAAAACTCTTTTCACACCGACACTTTTCAAAAAGATTTCAAAAGCAATTTTTCAAACACTCTTGAGGACTGATACAAGAGTCGAACTGAAATTTTCAAAGAAACTTTTTTTAAACCCACAGTTGAAAAGCAAACAAACAATTTTGAAAACACAAATGAGCAAGTATCTAAGAGCCCATGGATAACCATGGATAGAAAGGGTGCTAACACCTTCCCTTTCTATAAATCTACCTCCCGAACCGAGAGATAATCTCATAAGGAATTTTTCTGTGCTTTTGTCCTTTCCTTGTTGGAGAAAATAAAAGACGGTGGCGACTCTTGCTTACCGCGACATTTCGTGAAACCAGCTAAAAAACAGTCAGTTCTATTTCCACCGATCACACCTTGTATCGATCCTCAAGAGTGTGACGAAGTTGTTTTGAAAACTGTTTTAAAAAGTGTTTGTGTGAAAAGTTTTGTCTGAGCAAGTACTTAGGAACTAGTCTACCTACTCGGAAAAAAAGTCCGTTCATTTTCCTTTAGACAGCGCTATCCTATTATTAAGGAATGGGTAGCACCGGCGTTGGAGTGTTAAAAGGGACGCTCGAAGGGACGAAATAGTCTCTGAAGGCTACAAGTAAAGATACCTTAGCATTTCGAAGGGACTATCGTCATAAGATCAATTCGTAGGCAACTCGAGGGACAAGTAGGGACCATGATCTTTATGACGATTTTGAATCACGGGTCATTGCTAAGGTATCCCTACTTTCGAGGGACACAAACATTATTTCCGAGGTAACCAAGTGGGGCAAACCCTAGGAGTGAACATGTGAAAATGTATTTTTTTCAGTTAATTATCTTTGCACAATTAGGGTTTTCTACTGTTTTAATTTCAATTTGTCTTTCCATACAATCCTATACATGCATCTAAGCAGTTTATATTTTGCGGAAATTAAAATGCTAGAAATTAAAGTCCTAATTATTACATGGCTTTAGGCAGATACATAATTGTTTTTTACTAAAAATAAAATGCGGAAATAAAACCCTATTTAAATCTATTACAAACTCGGAGCAGTTACAACTAATAATAAAAAAAAGAAGATTAAGAGCGCACAGTAAATTAAATGCGAGAAATAATTAGACGACCTAAAAATCTAATTTGAGAAAATGTTTATGTTGTTTTTTTTAAAGGAAAAATTAGGTTAAGTACTAAGTTAAACCCTAATTCTAATTATTTTGAATTATAATAAAAAGACATTAAATTACCCTAATTTAATTAAACTAATTAATTAATAAAATATTTATGAAAAAAAATATTTTTGATGTTTTTATGATTTTTTGATTAAATAAAAAAATGATTTTTTTGTGTTAATAAAAAAACATAATTAATAAATAATAAGAAAAAAGAATTAAAATAAAAAAATGTGAGCATTTGGGCCTGTATGATGAGCACATGGGGGGTGTATTTCTGAATTTTCAAGGCCCATTATGGCTGAGCCCACTCCTGCGCCAGATCCAGTGTAGCTGCCTTCTGATGGTCTATCGTGGATGTTTGGATCTTGATCGTTTGATCCAGATTGAGGGTGATCAAAACATCTGAAGGTGAGGACGTATGATGCACTCAAGAACGTGGACACCTGATTTGTATAAAACAACATGTTGAAAAATAAAATCAAGGCCCGGGGATCGAATCCAGGCCCTCCAGCTTCACAACCATGCGCCTTACCACTACACCAACCTGCTTATTCATACATATATCCAAACGCAAATAATAAAAGGGAAATCAAGTGTTAAACTCATTCAACTACATAAATGCACACGTCAGCTTATATGGACCAATCATGTTATAGGGACAAGCTACGCGAGCAGTCAAACTGCCTTCAAACTTTGACTCGTCGGAGAAGCGCCAGAGCCCTAGCTCCGATCGTCTTCTCCGGCCATCTCCTTCATCCAACTCACACAAACCTGCAAAAACAAAGATCAATTGGGCCCTACCCCCTAATTCGAGGGCTGCGGATCCAATGGTGACCTCCTCTTGTCCTGAAAAAGCTTGCAAACAACGTTATGAGAAAAATCGTGAGACAATGGTCATTAATGGCAAAGGATGCTCCTGGGTATTAGCTTCACATGTCACACGTCCAAACACTCACAATCATTCATAGAAACATATGTATGCAGTCAATATGGATTTAAATTAGGTTTTATACAAGTTTAAGATCCAAGAAATCTTATCCAAAAGTAAGGCACAAATTTGCTGATTTTTGATGCTATGGGATTGCTCACGAGTTGGGTTGAGTCCCTTGATGCTACATGAGTATGATTGGAGGCTTAGAATCAATGGAGAATGGTTGGATCGTGGGATCTCCAATTGCACCAAGCTTGTATATTTTTGAAACTTTTTTCTTGGTCTTGAGGCAGCCTTCTCGTGTGCTTGTTGTTATGAATGGTTGTCCTTATGTATGGTAGCATATTAGGTCAACATAAGTGGAGAAAATCTCACACTTTGATGACAAAATATTCTCATTTCAAGTTTTTGATTTTGTTTATTTTTGGAACAAATCCACTCTTTACTCTCTTTCCACGATTTGCCTTGATCTCGCCAGCTTTTGTTAATTGCCAATTGATGATAAAAAGATTTGTAATAAAATCTTTTATTGTTTAGATGATTTATTTGATTTACTTTGATTTTTAAAGGATAAAAATCAAAATAAATTAAATAAATAAATCTAATAACATGTAGATGGATGTTTGGGTCGTGGGCCATGTTGGAAGTGAGGTGCAAGCCTAAAAAGTTAGGCCCATTTGGCAAAAAAAATGCATTTTTGAGCACATTTGACTTTTGGAAATTTTCCAAAAATGGTCAACTTTGACAATGCACAACTCTTCCAATTTTAACCATAGGGAGGTGTTCTTGGACTTTTTAGAAAGCTTAAGATGTCCCCTAAACAACCCTTTTTGTCTCATTTCAATTGGGTCCTCCATGTTCATGTAAGAAGCTTTGACCCAAAAGGTGCTTTTGTTGACTTTTTAAAAAGACCTATAATGTAGAAATTCATATCTTTTCATGAGTGCATTTTTTGAACTTTAGGGATGAAGATGAGTTATAGGGAGTTGGATACTCTTCAAAATGAGCCTTGGTTGAGAAATTTATGATAAAGTATGAGAAAGTTATGCTTGGTCAAAGTTTGGTTGACTTTTTCCTTAGAAACCCTAATTTAGCAACTTTTGAGTTTTGATGAATTAGGAGCATTCCTTGAGGAATAATGATCAACCCTTGATAAAATGATGAGTATAACTTCAAAATATTGATGTTGACTAAAAATCTTGAAGTTTGACTGTATGTGGGCCACAATTGACTTTTGACCTAATACAGTCGATTCTCAAGCATCTGAGCAGTTGACTGAGCAAACTTCTTGTGCAAGGCTTGAAATTTTACATGGAGGGTCTTGAGGACATATTAGGACTATGGAGAGCATATGAGGCCTTTGGATCTCACCTTTATTGATGAAAATGGAAACCCTAATTGGAGGTTCACTGCTTTAGGAAAGAGTTTGTCTGGTCAACTCTTGAGCATCCTTGAGCAAGTTAAGGGTCTTAATGAGCATATATTAAGTAAAATGGGAGGGAAAATTTTGGGGTACAACACTATCTTACCATTTATTTGATAAGAAGCCCCATCATTGGATGTGAAGGGACAGACATGGGACGTTTGTATATCCATAGAAGGCAACCTATGGGACGTTTTAGCAGTGTCGTTTAGGGACTAGATCGTTTACCGAAGGCAACATCGAGGGACTACGATCTTTTATCGAGGGTCTTTGCTTAAACGCCCATATTCATGGACATGACTATTTTTCTGAGGCAACAAGTGGAATTACCCTAGGGGTGCATGTGTGGGAGTAGTGTGTTTGATTACATGCATTTTATCTTTTGAACTTTTGGTTATCTATTTGTTGTTTTTATCTTGCCATACATCCTAGTTACTAGCATTTATACAAAAGAAATAAAATTGCAAAAATAAACCCTACACTATTACAACCATGTTGAAATAGCATGAAAATATAAAGATAAAATAAAAATAAAAATAAAAAGAAGAAAAATGAGCTCCTTCGATTAAGGTAGGAGCATCCTTCGATTCTGCACTTTTTGACCTCTTTCAATTTGGGCCCGGGGTCAACAAGGTTTTGTCTTTTGTTTGAGGCCTGGAAGCAACAAGGTTCATTCCTTCGTTTGAGGCCTAGAAGCAGCAACGTTCTGTCTTTCTTCTGAGGCCTGGAAGCAGCAAGGTTCATTCCTTTGTTTGAGGCCTGGAAGCAGCAAGGTTCTGTTATTCATCTGAGATCTGGAAGTAACAAGGTTCATTCCTTCATTTGAGGCCTGGAAGCAACAAGGTTCATTCCTTCATTTGAGGCCTAGAGTAAGCAAGGTTCATGCGTTTCCACAGGATCCTTGCTGACTCATTCGACTATAAGCATGTTGGGCCCTCGGGTTATGATTCAAAAGGCTTGTGCAGTTAGCCAATCGAAGGATATAATAAACCTGTCTTAAATTCTTAAAATGCAACATTCAAATGTGACTACAGTCCAGGGGTTAGCACAAAACCATTGGGTCTCAAATTCTAAATCCTAACTAATCAGAGTTGAGTTTTCAGCATATGGGCAGTCAGAATCGAAAGCTAAAACATGGTCTAGTTCCTTATATGAAATATCTACATTTTTCTTTATTGGCATGTGCACATGATATTAAAATAAAATAGATTAAGGCTTGAAGGGAACTTACCTCTTGAAGTTCTTGAATTGAAGGGAACTGCAAGTGCCTTCCTTGGTGGAGAATGGGAGTTCGTTAGGACCTTCCTGAGGCTAATCCAGTTACCACTTTGTGAAAGCAGTCACTGAATCGAAAGAGGTTGTGTGAGTGGATCGAAGGTTCTTTTATAACAAGTAATGGAATGACTCAAAGGCCTACTGTATGGTAGTTGGGGAAGTGGGTCAAAATGTAGTTTGATGGTTACTTGGACGGTGAATCGAAGGTTCTCACTTAGTGTACAAAAGGGAGTTGAGTTTTTCAGAAGTGTTTGAAAAAAAATGTTGGCAAGTGTTTGAGAATTTTCATAGGTGTTTTCTTGCAATCCTTCGTACACCCCTAATATGTGTGGTGGAGTCTCCTATTTATAGATGGCCTGGGCTGATGTTTTAGGAGGGAAAACAAAAGGTTCAAACAAAAAAGGTATGTTGTATTTGTAGCTTTTGAGAGACAGTGTTTGTATGCCATTTTGTTTCAAGGAAAAAGGCAGTGTTACAGGACTGTTGTGCAGCAGTTTTGGAGTTTTATGGCCAGTGCATCAGGCCTGAACCTGGCAGCGCATGAGACTTGGTCAACAAGTACCTTTGGCATCTCAACCTTTTGTCTTGACCCCCTAGCTTTGTCCTTCGACCAAACTCTTCAGCAATCACTTCTTTTTTCAAATCAAAGTGTCCTTCGAATGACTCATGTGGGTATCCTTTGAAGGGGTCAAATAAGTGTCTTTCGACCAGGCCCTTCATGGGTTCCTTCGAATGGTCCAAATACATGCTCTTGGGATGGATCAGAAAAACATGTCATTCGATTGGGACATCCAGACATGTCTGGCAAGTCCTTCGAATGCGCCATCATGGTACTTCTTTCGCATGAGACAATGGCATAGTGCATAATTTGTGTGTTGAAAGAAGCCATTTTCAATGGAGATACTCCCCACTCAAATTTGCCCGCAAAGGGGCCATATGGACAAACGAAGGAGTGTATGCAGGAGGTCCCTTCCTTGTGACCTTATGCAAATATGCTCAAACGAAATTTTGTAAAGAGGGAGCCACATGCCCAAACGAAAGGCATGACTAAGAGTTTATGCTGAAGGATTTACACACCCCAAACAAAGGATGCATGCATGGAATGAAAGGCTCAATTGAAGCTTGCAATACTGGGAAGGCCATTACCCCAAATGAAAGAGGCATGGAGGAGGCAAGATGTGTAATCAAAAGAGGGCAGAAGAGAGGCTTTGGCCTCCTGAATCAAAGGACATCATCGGGAGGCTTTTTGCCTTATAAGTTGAAGTTATTTGATGGGAAGTGTTTCCCTGTTGAAGCTTGTAACAAGTTGCTTCAAAGGGTGACTTTGGCCTTGTGCATGTTAACATGGTAGGAAATTCTACCTTGTAAGTCTTGGCTAACACGCAGGGAAGATGCTATGTGGCCAAACGAAAGATTTGCACAAACGTTCAAATAAAGTCTAGTTCTTAAACGAAACAAGAAATGGACTTACCCAAATGAGTCCAGTGCCCCAATCGAAGCATGGAATGACCTTTCCTCAAAGGAGTCTAGCACTCAAATGAAATATGCAACCAAAGCCAAAGTGTTAAATCGAAGGATGCAAAATCGAAAAGAACTTGCTTTTCCTTTAATTTTGTCAAAAGAGTATTTTCATCTGTTTTGTCCTTTCTTAGCAATTTCTTCTTTAATCTTGATGATGAAAAATCCAAATGTATTTTGTGTTGGTTTGAATTTTTGGGAGCCCCTTGTGAGAAATGTCTTGAAATGAGAGGGTAAATTTTGGGATACAACAGTGGCGCTTCCTCCTAGGAGGCTTAAGTGAACTCAAATGTCGTTGTGTTTTCAAGGTGAAATCCGACTGTTGTTTTTCGTCTCCTTGTTTTTTGGGTCATTTATAAGCTTGTTATGATCCCCTATGTAAGGGTAATCTGTAAGTTTCTTCTCTTATATAAACATTGATCTTTCCTCTTTGAGTTTTAGCGACACCCATTTTATCAATCTCTTTTCTTCTCCGGGCCCTACATTTCCTAGTTCATCGCAACCTCTATTTAACTATTACCTTTCTTTTTGGTTTCTATAGGAATCCTCTCTCTCTCTCCCTCTCTCTCTCTCTCTTGTTTACAGTTCTTTGTTTCACTTTAATCATTTTAGCCATGGCCCACAAGAGATTCACCTCCAAATATAATAGATATACCCGATAGTGATGGTGCTTTTTCTACTACTATGATAATGAATCTATAAATGCCAAACATGAGGTTAACGAACCCATCATAATCCTTATTGTACTTAGTGATAATTCTAAGTCTGGCAAGGGTTACATGGAATATGGTAGTGAACTTTATAGGGCGGTGAATTGTGGTAGTCTTGTTATTAGGGGTATGAATGTCAGTCTTTTTTTAGCCATATGGCCTTTTATAGATCTGAAACATGTTAAGGTCTCATGGATGAATGGAGAACTTGCTATTTTAATAATTCCTTTAGGGAGGTTAACGATTAACATCCCAGTAATAGTGAGGTTATGGGATCGTATTGACTTCCGAAATCATTCCCTGATGCATGTCCAACTATCTTTTTCACGATGGTTGGGAAGACATGGTACAAAAAGAGTACTAGGCTCTGGTGTTGTTTATTAATGTTGCTCAATACCATTTGGTGGAGGTAGAATCAGTGTGGATGGTCTTCTTTTACAATAGTGTTGCTCGTTTAAAGAGAATTCACACAGTCGTGGGACCGTTTTCTAAGTGGTAGGTCTCTCACATTGGTTCTTCTAAGAGAAATTGTAGCTCATTCGATAGGTGTTGGATCTTATTTTATGAATGTTTATTTTCCAAGTTGAAGTCCATGCTTCCTTTCAAAGACTTTGAGGAGTGGTTTTGAAGCATCTAATAATTGCCATGTCTCAACTACTCCTGGTAGCCTAGAACTTCGTTAAGAAGTTCCAGTATTGGTGAGAATATTGAAAAAATAACTATATTTAATTATATTTTTCAACATTTTCACAATGATTTGTACTTCTATAATTAGGAAAGAGGTTGCTTTCATTTTTCATTCGGCCAAGGTGTTTGATGTTTACCTTGAGAGTTAGGAAAACTTCAGGGATCATTATTTCCCTCAGACCCCTCAGACCCCTAAGGATCAATTTGTCTTCTGCAAAGTTCCAGAAGGCAATGCTTCCTTGTCCATCCCCCTGGTTTAGAGTTGGTGAAATAGAGTGACATGATATGGAGATGTTGAACCGGAAACCATTTCAATCAGAGAATCAAACACCTATTCCTTCTTGTACGACTCTCTGACTCTGAAGGAAGATTCATTAAAGTAAGACTTGGTAGCCTTTTGGAATAGATTAGGCTATAGATATGGAGCCTACCCTTGAGATGTATCACCTACCTAACAGAAGAGATGATTTATTAACACAGTGGTTATGGACTCTCTATTATTATTATTATTTATTTATTTATTTATTTATTTATTTATTTATTTATTTGTACCTTTCTGGAACCATAGTTGGATATCATTAGTGAACAAAGGATATTGAACCAGTGGCATGCGAGATAGACATGCAATGTTAGCTCTATAATACCCAAGTTTGTTCAAGATTTAAGATGAGTCTAGTGAAAAGTAGAGATCATAGAATGTCCCTTTCTTTTTGTGTGAACTGACCTGACAATTTCTCATCCCACCCTTGCTATATGAGTTGCACCTCTAAAAATCTAAAAATCCCCTTAGGTGAATTCAGAGATACATCTCTGAATGCACCAAATACCGTTTTTTGGAATAATTTAGTTCGGAGATGCATCTCCGAATACACCCCTAGGGTAATTTTGGAGTTGAATTTTCGAAGTCACCTTTGCTATATGAGAATTTTTTACCACTCAGTGATATATTCAAATATGTATTTCTGAAAATGATCAGTGGAATTTGAGTATATGACCATTTTGCATGATCATCTTCCTCATTTTTCAAACACTTCCAACACCTCTATAACCAAAAAAACCTTGAAAAGAATCTCATTATCAATCAACTTTTTTATTCAAAATCAAATTTTGTGTGTTTTGACACATCAAAGGGAGCATCATTAGATGCAATTTAAGGTAAAGTTCCCTCATTTCATCCCACATTGCTTGCATTAATCGTTAGTTTAAGCTGAAAAATGTTTGCTGTCCGAAAATGCATTTCCGAACTCACCTACATTATTTCGGAAATGTATATATGAATTCAACTAGTACTGGTTTTTAAAATTTTTGTTGTTTTGCTTCTTATTAGATATGGTTCACCCGATTATATTTCACAAAATAGTTGTATGTAACGATGTAAAACATGATGTAGCGAAGGATAATGTTAAACCAAATGAAGTTAAGCAATATATTAAACCAGAAGAAGTGAAAAATGATGTTTAAGTGATAGAGATATACATTGGTAAACATTTCATAAATGAACAATTGAATACTGCTCATGAACACATGCTTTAATTGGTCTGCATGGTAGCCAAGAATTTAGGGTTTGGCATTGTAATTGGAAGGCTCGACAATGGTTCTAGTAGAAGACAAAATTTTTTAACCATGAGATACGAGAGAAGTGGCACATATGTTCCCTCGATTCGGAAGTTGAAACATGATGACACCAGAACAAGAAAGTGTGTTTGTCTATTTAAAGTTCGTGGATATTATATCATCTATGAGATGTGTAAATTTAATGTGCTTTCTGGAATACATAATGATAACACGAAAAGTTATAGCATTTTCTGCTTGATTTACATAGATAAAACTTCTGATTCTTCGTTTATTATGTCACATTTTATCTCTATTTGTGGTATTTGCAGCATATTTCAGGTGCTTAGCTTTTGCAAGGCATAAATGAGAAAAGGAATAAAAACAATGGAGAAATGAAGAAGAAATAACCATTTGACAACATTTAGCAGCATTCTGTATCAGAAGGCATTTCGCCGGTCACAACTTGCAAAAGTGTGCCCCTCGGCACGCTTCATGCCCCGACCAGCACAGTGTCAAGATACGTGCCTACATCGCAGCGCGCATGACGCTCGTGATAACTCATATAACTGTTAAGAATTATCTCCACAAAGAGGACGGAACAAAGAGTTGGCTGGAATTTCTCCATGATGGAAGAACGAGGATCAAGGGGATTCTTCCTATTTTTGCTCACTTTTGGAATCTATAAATTAGAATCAGTTACCAACATTGTGACGCCCAGACTTTTGCATCAATTTTTATTGTTTCTTCTATGTACTATAACTTGCAATTAATTTTCCAGTTTTGCAACTTTACTATTATTCCAGTTTCATAGTTTTGAGTATTTTTTTTCAATTTTCGTAGAATTCCCATAAGCATAGAAAATTCGTACCATTAAAGCCGTATTTCTTCACATCGGAGGAATACTACAACTCTAGTTTTCTACCTAGCTTCTAGAATTCGTTTAGGTCCATTTTATTTAATTAAAGATATTTCATTATAAGTTCATCCTGCCGGCTTGTGGAGGATACACACTGCTCAAATTATTTGCTTCAGTATTTAATTTCAGGTTCCTATTTTAAGTATAATTTATTTATTCTTACCATGCATGTGTTATTAAATTTATGTTCTATGTTGTCCTGCAATAAAATAATGTCTGGCTAAATTCCCAGATACCGGTATGTAAATCTTAAACCGAAGGGATTCGATAATAATTGGCATTAATATTTTACAAAAGCACTTTTCTGGTTTTAATTTCAAATTTGGATATTTAATTTTTTTTTGTACGAGAGTAAAAGACAGTCTAAGGTTAAAATCAACAGAGCGAGAGTTTGAGGTTTTAACCAGATAGTGGTTATTAAACATTAATTTTAAAAACAGCGAGAGCACTTTAAAATTAATTGGACTCTATTTGTTTTCAAAAAATACTTTTGAATTTTAAATGAAACAGCGAGAGCGCTTATTTGAGTTTAATAATATGACATGAATCGATAGAACAAAAGTGTGAGACGTGGGTTTTTAAATAAATAGTTTCCACTGAAACAATGTTTTAATATTGAAAACAAATGTCAATGACTTATTGAATCCCTGAAGTTGACAAAGTACATACCGGTGTCCTATTATTAATTATTAGATTTTAGTTAATTCTCGATTAAACCCAAACACTCATTTTATAATTAGCCTTAGCTTTACACAGTGACCCTAAGATAACAGTAGTTTGACCATCAGTCCTTGTGGATTCAATATCTTTTAAAACTACACGATAGACTGTGCACTTGCAGTCACTACATCTGACATACTCATAAAGTTTACGACCAAGTTTTTGGCGTCGTTGTCGGGGACTGATTTAGTCAATATTGTAAATCTCTTGTTACGCAGTATAGACTAAGGTAACCAATTTTATTTTATTTTATCTATTGATTGTATACCAAGCACTTGCTCTAAAGGTGAAGAACTATAGCAACCAATCGACGAGGTCGAGCATTTTGTTAATATAAGACACCGAATTAGAGAGTACCAAGCCAAGTACAATCTTCCTGAATTCAATCTTCCTAACTATTCTCTTCCTGACCAAAGAATGGCTGAAGGACCCCAAAATCACCCTCTGAAGGATTATGCTGCCCCATCGCCAGAGGAACCCCACAACAATATTGCTGCTCCTGCTATTGCACGAAACAATTTCGAGTTAAAACATCCATTATTGCAAGTTGTCCAACAAAACTAGTTTTCATGATGTCCTACGGACGATCCTGTTTTATCCCAAAATTTCCCCTCTCATTTATCAAATATTTTCTCATAAAGATCTCTCTTAGTTCAAGACTGCACTAGGGTTGATCAACTCAAGACACCTCCTTAAGCACTGATGACCAAAATTAGGGTTTGAGATTACACAAGGATAATTGAACTTTCAATGCTTCATGTGACTTCAATGGATAATTTTGGACCATCAAGATTATTCATGTCAAGTTTCAAGCCTTGGATCACACTTTTGCTCAGTCAATTGAGCATTTGACCTAAAAATCAACTGTATTAGGGAAGAAGTCAATTGTGGCCAATTTACAGTCAAAATTCATAATTTTTTATCCATAGCAACATTATAAACTCATATGTATCATTTGATCAAGTTTGGACCACAATTCCTCAAGAAATCTGATCAAATTATCAAAAGGGCAAAATGGTCAAAATTAGGGTTTTGACTGAGGAAAGGCAATTTCTGATTTTTGACATAGCAAATGGTCAATTGGTTTAAAGCATGATCTCAAGAGTTCAATTGCATCATTTTTACCTAATGGCATGACCCAAAATACTGCTCAAGATTAATTGAATTGATAGTGAATTTTCAGTCAACTGATCAAAAGTCAATTGTACACTGAAAAGTCAAACTTTGACTTTTTAGTCAAAATCCAATGTCAAAGATCATAATTCATCAAATCATGTCAAAATATGAAACTTATCCATCAAGAAATCAAAAACTCAAGATTTCATTTTGAAAAGTCAAAGTTTTCTAACTTAGAAAATTTTCTAAGTGTTTAAAACTTCATGTTTTTTCACAAATTTGAGCCAATTTTTCACCATGATGCAAGATGATTCAAAATAAACTTTCAACATGAAAGTTGTAGATCTCCATGATATATATAACATTGCTTTACACAACTTCTCCTAAAAATTATTAGATCTCAAGTTATTGATTCATGAAGTCATGGTCTTGAAATTAAACACTTAGTGAAATTTTGCCCTAGTTTAGGCAGGATTTTGACCTAACTTCATGGCACTTTTTCATATGGCTCCAAGGGGAATTTTCAAAAGTGATTCAAATAGGAGTTGTAGAGCACATTACAAGCTTCCCACAATATCAAAGAACTCCTTGAGATCATTCTTGAGCATGGAGAATCGAAGAGAGGAAGTTAGGATTTTAAAACTTGAATTACAAGTCATTTCATGATGGAAAAAAATTCAAATCCAAGCGTAGGCTACATAATCTTTGCTTTGCAGGCCTCAAAATTGTTTGTCACTCCATAATTAAATATTTACACAGCTGTTAGAGATTTAATCCAAGCACTTAAGCCTTTATCCAAGTTACATTTCCATTTATGGCACAAAGTTGCCATTTCCATTTTGATAAAGCATCACTTTTGCAATTGTCAACTTCTTGAGCTTTGAACTTGTTCTTTCTTCACACACAACCCCTATAAACCAAAATCAATGTGTCTAAATCCTCTTGGAACTCAAAACATGCTTGTACAACACTTTGAGATTTGTCTTCTCACTTTTCTTCAAAAGCAAGTTATAGAGCCAAAAGGCTATAACTCAGAAACTTTGAGTGCATTTGATCTCTAACCTTTTCCATACATATACACAAGTCTATTGCAACATAACACACGAACGCTAAGACTCCAAAACACTCCCAAGCACTCTGCAACTCAGAATCTGCCATAGCTTGACAGTTTTGAACCTCACATAGCCATCTCCAAATCCACTCGTACGTATTAAGTTTTAACCATCCAAACACTTAATATACATCATATCAAAGTGATCCAGACCCCTGTTTCCTGACTGTAACTCCTCCATCACTATCCACCATTTTCAAAAGTGAAGCTTGCAACTTGAGTTGAGTTGGGAGTTTCAGCCATCATCAAAGCAAACTAGGAGTTAGAACACACTCAAGGAGGTCCAGGCAAGCTATAGAAATCATCAGGCCATCACAAAGGTTGCTCAAACTCCATACACGACTCCAGTTGCAAGAGGTAAGTTTTCAAACTTTTATCTCTTCATACAAGCATCATTTGATTCTGATTTGTGAAGATAAAATGTAGATACCATTGCCACGAAGCTGTATATATATCCATAATTTACATTTATATGGCCTGAGCTTAGAGAATTTTAGAGTTGAAGTTTCTGAAATTTTTAGGTTTTAAATTAGGGCCAGAAAAATTCTCACTCATCTTTGACTGTTAGCTTAAGTTATTTACATGGTTGGATTCGTGATGAAATTTCCAGAAACTTTCATGTTTGTACTTTTGAAAATGGTTGAGAAATGAGAGAGATAGCAATTTCAAAAATTGTGTTGAATGGTCTGGCGCGAGGTTGAAGAAGATACAAGCCTATGAATGTGTTTCAAATATATATTTATGGTTTTATATTAATAAACGGATGTATAGCCACCCCAGTGGTAGAACCGCGTGCCTGTGACTATAGGGACCTGGGTTCGAGCCCCAGTGGTACCCTTTTATTTTTTCTTGTTTTATTTTCACAGATTTAATGTAAACCAAGCCAGCTCGTGCATCATGTGTCCTCATCTCATCACCATCTGATCATTGCATGATTGGAACCAACACACCACATGAATAGGGTCATGGTACATCACAATAAGCCAGCAACATGAGATCAAAACAAGCGTTGTGCCCTTCAGTCTTGGGCCTCTTTTTTATTTATATTTTTGCTATCCTCAGACACCCTTTTTTACTAAGACACCCCCTGGCCCAATTTTCTTTTATTATTTCCTTTTTCTTATTTTTGTTTTTTTATTATTTATTTATTTCTTTTCTTCTTCAATATTATTATTATTATTATTATTATTTTTATTAATAAAAATCCAAAAATATTTTTATTTATTATTTACACCCATATATTTTATTTTCTCTATAAAACAAAAAGACTAAAAAACATTTCTCTTAATAATTAATTTCTTTTTAATAATTAATATCTAGACATAGGTTTAATTATTTATTTTCTTAATTAAAATTAATTTAGAACTTAGGTTTATTTTAATTAATTAATTTTCATATTATTTTTATTAAGTTAAAACCTTTCCACAAAAAACCCTAAAACACATTTTTTAACTTAATTTCCTTCTTAATTAATTTAGGTTAAATTTTGTTTATTTTTCATTAATCATCTCACTTAATTAGGATAAAACCACTTTCATAAAAACAACAAAAAAATCATTTCTTTTTTCCATTTATATTCTTGCATTTTATTTTCAATTTTGTACAATATTCAATATGGTTGTAATAGATAATTAGGTTTAATTTTCTTGTAATCCCCATTTGTAAATTCGTACACCCCCTCCCCTAATGATGTAATAGCGTAGTAATTTTACTTTTCGCAATTTATTGCTTTATATAAATGCTAGTAACTAGGGCTTGTATGGAAAGATAAAATCAACAAGTAGCAAACCCTAATCAAAGACTAATCAAGCATGAAAACCAATACATTTGCACACAAGCATCCTTAGGGTAGACTCACTTGGTTGCCTTACAAAAATGACCATATTACATATGTGAGGTATCTTAGCAAAGACAAGCAAAATACAAGATCATAGTCCCTCGATGATGCTATCAAAAGTTGCCTTTCAAAATGAACGTAGTCCCTAAAGAAAAGTGCTAAGATACCTTGTAACATTGTTAATCATGGTTATACGATGACCCACACCCTTCCCTTTTATATCCAAAGATAGGGTTACTTACCAAATCAATGGTAAGATAACAATGTCAAAGGAAAAAGGAAATAAACATGAAAGACTTTTGAGTAGGTGAATGTTCCTATTTACTTGCTCCATTTCAAAACAAAAAATTCTTACTATTTTAAAAACAAACACCAACACTTCCAAAACATCTTTCAAAACTTGAAAACATTTTCAAAAGATCAACACCTTTGTATACATTCTTACGAACGAGAATCATTACAAAAGTTTGCCTAAACAATGGCCTCTTTACCAAATACTTTCAAAGCATATTTCAAACAAAAGTAAGTGATCTAGCAAGTAACTAAGATCCCATGGAAAACCATGGATGAAAAGGATGCTAATACCTTCCCTTTTCATAATCTACCCCCCGAACTTAAGAAATAATATCAAAGGTATTTCCTTTGCTTTTTCACCTTTCCTTTTGGATAAAAGAAAAGTCGGTGACGACTCTTGCTAACCACAACATTTGCGATCAAATGCAAAACACCTAAGTCAGTTCTCCCACCGTATCACAGAACTGGCGACTCTGTTAGGGAAATTTCTAAAAGTGGGGTTACTGTGATACGGTGGGATAACTGACTTGGGTGTTTTGCGTTTTATCGTAAATGTTGCGGTTAGCAAGAGATGCTACCGACTTTTCTTTTATCCAAAAGGAAAGGTGAAAAAACACGGGAAATACCTTTGAGATTATTTCTTGAGTTCGGGGGGTAGATTATGAAAAGGGAAGGTATTAGCACCCTTTTCATCCATGGTTTTCCATGGGCTATTAGTTACTTGCTAAATCACTTGCTTTTGTTTGAAATTGTGCTTTGTGTGGTTTTTGAAAGTATTATGTAAAGAGGTCATTGTTTAGGCAAACTTTGTAATGATTCTCGTTCGTAAGAATGTATACAAAGATGTTGATCTTTTGAAAATGTTTTCAAGTTTGTAAGATGTTTTGAAAGTGTAGGTGTTTGTTTTGAAAATAACAAGGATGTTTTGTTTTAAAAAATAGCAAGGATATTTTGTTTTGAAAGTGAGCAAGTAACTAGGAACATTCTACCTACTCAAAAATTCTTTCATATTTATTTCCTTTTTCCTTTGACATTGTTATCTTACCATTGATTTGGTAAGTAACCCTATCTTTGGATGTAAAAGGGACGGGAAATGGTCATCGTATAGCCATTATTAGCAATTTTGTAAGACGTCTTAGCATTTTCTTTAAGGTACTAAGATGATTTTTGAAAGGCAACTTGGATAGTGTCATCGATGGACTTTGATCTTATATTTTTGATTGTTTTTGCTAAGATACCTCACATGCATAACATGGCCATTTTTACAAGGCAACCGAGTGGATTTTACCCTAGGGATGCTTGTGTGCAAGTGTATTAATTTTCATGCTTTTGTTTAGTCTTTGATTAGGGTTTGCTACTTGTTGATTTTATCTTCTCATGCAAACCCTAATTACTAGCATTTATATAAAGTGATAAATTGCGAAAAGTAAAATTACTACGCTATTACATCATTAGGGGAGGGGGTATACAAATTTACAAATGGGGATTGCAAGAAAATTAAACCTAATTATCTATTACAACCATGTTGAATATTGTACAAAATTGAAAATAAAATGCAAGAATATAAGTGGAAAAAGAAATGATTTTTGTTATTTTTATGAAAGGGTTTTGTCTTGACCTAAATAAAGGAAATGATTAATTAAAATTAAATAAAATCAACTTAAGCTAATTAAGGAAAGAAATTAACTTGAAAAGGATTTTTAGGGTTTTTTATGAAAAGGTTTTAAATTAAAGAAAATAAAATTAAGATTAATTAATTAAAATAAACCTAAGTTCTAAATTAATTTTAACTAGAAAATAAAATAATGTACTAATTTAACCTAAGTCTAAAAATTAATTATTTAAGAAAAAAAAGAAATTAATTTGTTTTAAGAAAATGTTTTTTTTTAGTCTTTTTGTTTTATAGAGAAAATATATAAGTATAAATAAATAATAAAAATAAATTTGGATTTTTTATGATTTATGAAAATAATAATAGTAATAATAATAATAATAACAATAATAATAATAATAATAATGAAGAAAAATAAAATAAAATAAAAAATATAAAGAAAAGTCAGGCGGATGGATCAGTAATGCAAGAGGTGTTGTGAAGAAAACAAGATTAGGCCCACTATAAAGCCCAGGCGTTGCCAAAAAAGAGCACAAAAAGTCAGAAATATAATGAAAAATAAGAAAAGGTCACACTGGGGCTTGAACCCAGGACATAAGAGTGACAGGCATGTGCTTTAACCACTAGGGTGGTGATACATCCATTAACTTGTGTGAAAGGATAAACATATAACAAAAAACGCGCCCTGATTACACTTCATCTTCAACCTCCAGCCAAAGAACTTGTATTTTCTTCATCTCTCAACAAAAATGAAAAGTTCAAACATGAAAGTTGTGGCATTTCTTTCCACGAATCCAACCATGTAAATAACTTGCTAACAGTCAAAGATGAATGAGAATTTTTTTGTCCCTAATTTAAAACCTAAAAATTTCAGAAAACTTCAACTCTAAAATTCTCTAAGCTCAGACCATATAAATGCAAATTATGGATATGTACAGCTTCGTGGCAATGGTATCTACATTTTATCTTCACAAATCAAAATCAAATGATGCTTGTATGAAGATATAGAAGTTTGAAAACTTACCTCTTGCAGCTGGAGTCGTGTATGGAGTTTGAGCAACCTTTGTGATGGCCTGATGGTTTCTGTAGCTTGCCTGGACCTCCTTGAGGGTGTTCCAACTCCTACTTTGCTTTGAGGATGGCTGAAACTCCCAACTCAAGTCAAGTTGCAAGCTTCAAATTTGGAAATGGTGGATAGTGATAGATGAGTTACAGTCAAGAAATAGGGGTCTGAATCACTTTCATATGATGTAGATTAAGTGTTTAGATGGTTAAAACTCAATACGCACGAGTGAATTTGGAGATGGCTATGTGAGGTTCAAAACTGTCAAGTTATGGCAGATTCTGAGTTGCAGAGTGCTTGGGAGTGTTTTAGGGTCTTATCGTTCGTGTGTTATGTTGCAATAGACTTGTGTATATGTATGGAAAATATTAGAGATCAAATGCGCTCATGGTTTCTGAGTTCTAGCCTTTTGGCTCTATGACTTGCTTTTGAAGAAAAGTGAGAAGACAAATATCAAAGTGTTGTACAAGCATGTTCTTAGTTCAAAGAGGCTTTAGACACATTACTTTTGGTTTATAGGGGTTGTGTGTGCAGAAAGAACAAGTGCAAACCTCAAGGAGTTGACAATTGCAAAAGTGATGCTTTATCAAAATGGAAATGACAACTTTGATCCATAAATGGAAATGTAACTTGGATAAAGGCTCAAGTGCTTGGATTAAAGCTCTATCAGCTGTGTAAACATTTAATTATGGGGTGACAAACAAGTTTGAGGCCTGCAAAGCAAAGATTATGTAGCCTAGGCTTGGATTTGAATTTTTGTTCATCATGAAATGGCTTGTAATTTAAGTTTGAAAACCCTAACTTCATCTCTTCGATTCTCCTTGCTCATAAATGATCTCAAGAAGTTCTTAGACATTTTGGAAAGCTTGTAATGTGATCTACAACCCCTATTTGAATAAATTTTGAAAATTCCCTTTAGAACTATATGAATAAGTACCATGAAGTTAGGTCAAAATCCTGCCTAGACTAGGGTAAAATTTTCACTAAGTGTTCAATTTCAAGACCATGACTTTATGAATCAATAACTTGAGATCCAAGCATTTTTAGGATAAGTTGTGTAAATAAATATTGTAGATATCATGGAGATCTACAACTTTCGTGTTAAAGTTTCTTTTGAATCATCTTGCATCATGGTGAAAATTTGGCTCAAAGTTATGAAAAGACATGAAGTTTTAAACACTTCAAAAAATTTCGATGTTAGAAAACTTTGACTTTTCAAAATGAAATCTTGACTTTTTGATTTCTTGATGAATAAGTTTCATATTTTGACATGTTTTGATGAATTGTGATCTTTGACATTGGATTTTGACCAAAAAGTCAAAGTTTGACTTTTAAGTGTATAGTTGACTTTTGATCAGTTGACTGAAAATTCACTATCAATCCAATTGATCTTGAGCAATGTTTTAGGTTATGCCATTAGGTCAAAATGATGCAATTGATATATTGAGATCATGCTTCAAACCAATTGATCATTTTCTAGGTCAAAAATCAGAAATTGCCTTTCCTCAATCATAACCGTAATTTTGACCATTTTGCCCTTTTAATGATTTGATCAAATTTCTTGAGGAATTGTAGTCCAAACTTGAACAAATGATACATATAAGTTTATAATGTTGATGTGGATAAAAAATTATGAAGTTTGACTGTAAATTGGCCATAGTTGACTTTTTCCCTAATACAACTTATTTTTAGGTCAACTGCTCAATTGACTGAGCAAATGTGTGATCCAAGGTTTGAAACTTGACATGAGTAATCTTGGGGGTCTATAATGATCCGTGAAAGTGATATGAAGCATTGAAAGTTCAATTATCCTTGTGCAATCTCAAACCCTAATTTTGGTCATCAGTGCTCAAGGAGGTGTCTTGAGCTGATTAACCCTAGTGCAGTCTTGAACCAAGAGAGATCTTGTGAGAAAATAATTGATAAGTGAGAGGGAAAATTTTAGGGTACAAAATCTACCTCTGTTCAATCTTCTTAAACCTGGAGAGTTATATTGGCGGATTTTCCATTCGTGACTTGTAGGTGGAAGATGACTGGACACTAGAACACCCATAAATTAGCACTCGAGGATGTAATGGTTGATGGTATAGGGAATGGGCTTAAAGATGCCATTTTGATAGGTGATGGAAAGTTGTCGGAGATGGGCTTGCAGATGCTATCCAAAAATGATTGCTGGACTGTATCTAAAAGAGAATCTGAATGAGTATCAGAATGACATCCGTGTCTAGAGCGTATCTGAAATCTGAGTATCAGAATGGAATCCGTGTTTGGAGCGTATCTGAACTGTATCTGAGAGAGAATCTGAATGAGTATCATAATGACGTTTGTATCTGGAGCGTATCTGAACTGTATCTGAAATCTGAATCTGAATGAGTATCAAAATGGCATCCGTGTCTGGAGCATATATGAACTGTATCTGAAAGCTTGAATCTGAATGAGTATCAGAATGGAATATGTGTTTGGAGCGTATCTGAACTATATCTGAAAGCTTGAATCAGAATGAGTATCAGAATGGCATCCGTATTTGGAGCGTATCTGAACTGTATCTGAAAGCTGAATCTAAATGAGTATCAGAATGGCATAAGTGTCTGGAGCGCATATGAATTGTATCTGAAAGCTTGAATCTGAATGATTATCAAAATGGCATCCGTGTCTAGAGCGTATTTGAACTATATCTGAAAGCTTGAATATGAATGAGTATCAGAATGGAATCCGTGTCTGGAGCGTATCTGAATTGTATCTAAAGGCTGAATCTGAATGAGTATCAGAATGGCATCCGTGTCTGGAGCATATCTAAACTGTATCTGAGTGTTCACCTGGTCGTATAGATAATTGTCCTGGCTTGTCTTAGGTATCAATCTCTGACCTTTGTAAATTATTGATGATAGCCATCTGCTAACTGATCTTTCCTGAAGAGATAAAAGATTAGTTGTATGCAATGTCATGATATATGAAATGCATTGTATAATGATGTTCTCAATGAGATTGAACCCGAAAAAGTGCACCTTTGGGGTGAGGTCTGGTAAGCTATTGGGTTTCGTCGTGAGCGACAAAGGTATTCAAGTGGACCCTGCCAAAGTGAAAGCCATACAAGAGATGCCAGTTCCCAAGACAGAGAAGGAGGTCAGAGGCTTTCTAGGACGACTGAACTACATTGGATCGATGAATGTCAGGCCGCTTTCGAAAGAATTAAAGAGTATCTCCAAGAGCCACCCATTCTGATGCCACCAGTTGAAGGGAGACCTCTGATCTTATATTTGACAGTACTTGACAACTCAATGGGGTGTGTGCTAGGGCAGCATGACGAGTCTGGCCGAAAAGAGCATGCTATTTATTACCTTAGCAAAAAGTTTACCGACTGTGAGACCCGATACTCACTGCTTGAGAAAACTTGCTGCGCTTTGGCATGGGCTGCTCGTCGGCTGAGACAGTATATGCTGACTCACACTACTCTGTTGATTTCAAAAATGGATCCAATCAAGTATATCTTTGAAAAGCCCGCCTTGTCCGGAAGAATAACAAGATGGCAGATGATCTTGACTGAGTATGACATCCAGTACACAACTCAAAAAGCAATCAAGGGAAGTGTATTGGCAGACCACCTGGCACACCAGGCAGTGGATGATTACCAGTCTATGAACTTTGAATTTCCGGACGAGAATATCATGGTAGTGACTGATTGTGAGATACCTGGACCGGATTAAGGACCTGAGGAAGGATCCCGATGATCTATGTACTTTGATGGAGCTTCGAACGCTTTGGGTAATGGCATTGGCGCCGTGATCATATCTCCTAAAGGCTCTCATACTCCGTTTACCGCCCGACTATGTTTCAACTGCACTAACAATATGGTGGAGTATGAAGCGTGCATAATGGGTCTTCGAGCTGCAATTAACCTAAGGATTAAGTTTCTAAGTGTCTTCGGAGATTCCGCTCTCGTGATCAGTCAGATCAAAGGAGAGTGGGATACGAAACACCCAAATCTTATTCTTTACAAGGAGTATGTATTGACATTGCTTCCCCATTTTGAGGAGATAACTGTTGTACCCAAAAATTTGCCCTCTCATTTCATCAATATTTTCTCACCACAGGACCCTTGGAGTTCAAGATCAAGTTAGGGTTTGCTCTGCTCAAGACTCATCCTTGCACTGTTGACCCAAATTAGGGTTTGAGTTTGCACAAAGATGTTTTGACCTAAAATGCCTAAAGTGACTTTCATGCTTCATATGGGACTCACAAGTTTATCCATACCAAGTTTCAAGCCTTGATTCCAATCTTTGCCCGGTCAATTGGACAGTTGACCTAGAAATCAGCTGTATCAGGGAAAAGGTCAATTATGGTCAATTGACAGTCAAACCTCATGATTTTTGACTCACATCAACATTATGAATTCATATGGACCATTTGATCAAGTTTGGATCACAATTCCACAAGAAATTGGATCAGATCACCAAAAGGGCAAAATGGTCATTTTTAGGGTTTTAACTGCACAAAGGTAATTTTGGACTTTTTGACCTAGCCAATGGCAAACCAAGCTCACATATGGACTCAAGGACCCCATGGAATTGTCTTTACATGTTCAACAAGTTCAAAAGATCCCAAATGCACAAGATTGACAGATGAATTTTCCAGTCAATTGATCAATTTTTGACTGTATACTGAAAAGTCAAACTTTGACTTTTTGGTCAAAATCAAGTGTCAAGATTCATTTTTCATCAAAACATGAAACTTGTTCATCAAGAAATCAAAAATTGCAAATTAGGGTTTGAAATGAAGAATTTTCATAACTTAGAATTTTTCTAAGTTATGAAAATCCCTAAATTTTTCCTAACTTTGTCCCACTATTTCATTAAGAAACATTTCGATTCAAACAAAAGTCAAAACATGAAAGTTGTAGTCCATTGCGAAATCTACAACTTTGATTAACAAAGTTTCCTCAAAAGAAGCTTGTAGCTCAAATTACAATTTTTGGAACAAGGGTGTAAAACATTCTTAACTTAGAATTTTTTTGACCTATTCTAGGCAGGATTTTTGCCTAACTTCATGGCCACTTTTCACATGCTTCCACTTGGAATTTCAATTTATATTACAAAGATGGATTGTAGTACACATTCCAAGCTTTAAAAAATATCCAAGAACTCATCAAACAACCTTGTGGTTAGAGAGAATCGAATTTAGCAATATGGGAATAACTCACTTTGTTCATGGCCAATTTACATGTTCATAACTTTGCATTTTTGAACTCAGCATGCTCTAAGCTAGATTACAGGTCCTTTATCCCATCCACAATTCAAAATTAAATGCTAAACCTTTGTGCCAAGATGTTATTCTTTGAGTTTGAACATTGCATACAAGATTGAGCCATAACTAGAAAAAGCAATATATCCATTTTTAAAAAGTTGAACTTTATGTCAAATTTGCAAATCAAGAAGTACAAGGAAAATCTCTTTGGCACAAGTTCAGGAGCATGTCACACTGATCAAGAGGGATGGTTGCAGCACATTTGAGGGGCCTGCACAAGTCTAGAAACCAACTGGCCATTTTGTTGCTTAAGTGTGAAGAAACTTGGCATAACACACATCAACTCTCATTTCCGCTAACACAAGCTAAGACAAACTTGTTGTACACCTTCCAAACATCAAACCTAAGCTAAGGCACGAGCAAAACACCTCCCAAACATCATCAAACCTCAAAACACCCTCCTACTGCAGAAAACAGGGTCACCTCTGCAGTTGGACTTCCATAACTCAGTCAATTCATGCATTCTTGCTAAAACCAGTTCACACACATTCCATACCACATATACAAGCTATCCCAAGCATTGGACACGACCTGTAACACCTCTAACCAACTTCACCATTTTCATTTTTTTCTGTTTTGCAGGTTGATTGCCATAGCTTGATTCAGTTGGTTTCAAAGCAAGTTAAAGGTTGGAATAGCATCCCTGAACTTCAAGCAAGCTGTACCAATCCTCACCTTGCCTTGAAAGTGCCTCCATTGCCAGACACGATCCAAGCTGAACAGGTAAGTTCATGGATTTATATCTCTCAATATAGGAAGAGTTAGCTCTAGGTTTATGAATGAAAAATGTTCTACTCATGGCCCTGAAGCTATACATATCTTCATTTTCCATTTATATTGCATATGCTGAGAGTATTTTGAATCTGAATATTGACAAAAACTTAGGTTAAGAATTAGGGATGGAGAAATTCTCTCTCATTTCTGAGAGTTAAGTTGAGTTTTTTATATGTATGGAATCGTGGCTTGATGCTTAACATCTTTCATGTTATAAGTTTGTACTAAAAGTCCAGGAATCAAGAGATAGCAGGGATCACGTGTTACTCTGTTTTATTGTTCAGAGGTTGAAGACAACCTTTCATGGGCTGGGTCTGTGATCTTTTTACTTCTTACACCATGATTTCACATTTGCACCTCCTTGGCCCATTGCATTTATTTTCATTATTTTTGACTTTTGATTTTTGTTTCTGACTTATTTATTTTTGAAAAAGCATAAAAATATTAAAATTATTTTTTTTCACCCTTTTTTTGCATTTTTAGGCATTTATTTGTTCTAACTTGATATATGTAAATAAATAAATATAGATACTTTTATTTTAAAATACAAAAAATAATACAAACATATTTTATTTCTGATTTTTATTTTATATTATCTCATGAAAACATTTTTATAAAAAAATATATTTTTTTGTAAATATTAAATTTTTTTATACATAATATATATATTTAATAAATAATGTAAATACTTATATATTTATTAGTATATTTAGGTTAAAAATACAAAAAAAAAAATAATACATTTTATTTTTTTATTAGTATTTAACTTAAAAAATCACTTTTTTACAATATACCTTCTTTTATCTATTTTTTGTACATAATTGATAAATATTGCACATATTAAATAATTCATACATTTTATTTAGTAAAATTAGGGTTTTACCCTAAATACCTAAAAATACCAAAAATTAATTCATTTTATTTTTGTTTATTTAATACATGAAAATTACCTTTTTTACATACATATGGAAACCATTTTTGCATTTTGCATATTTATTTTATTTTATTTAAATATTGTGTAATTAAATACCTTGTAAAATTTCAATTTGGATATAATAGTTTAGGGTTTTATTTCTTGCTTAAAATATCCCCATTTGAACATTTGTACCCCCCATCCCATATTTGTGTTGTAATAACTTAGGACCTTTTATTTTTCGCATTTAAAAGCTTTCCAATTATGCCATGTTAGAATTAGGGTTTGTATGCAAAATTAACCAAAAATAGTTTGACCTAAATTCAAGATAAACAAGCATGAAAATAAACAACACTAATCACACTTGCACCTCTAGGGTACTCCACTTGTTGCCTTCAATAAATGGGCCATGTTGCATGTTAGGTATCTTTGGCAAAAACAAAACAATCAAATGATCATAGTCCCTCGATGACGCTTTCAAAAGTTGCCTAAAGATGATCAAGTTCCTTAAAGAAAAGTTGCCCAAAGATACTTAGCACCATTGCAATCATGGTCTAAACGATGACCCGCGCCCGTCCCATTCACATCCTAACACAAGATTGTCCACCAAATACAATGGTGGAACAAAATTGTTAAAAGGGTTAAAACATAGCAAAGATCTTTGAGAAATTTAGGGTAGATAGCTCTTGGTTACTTGCCAATTTGCAAAACAAAAAAAAACACTTGCCTATTTTTCAAACCACACATCACTACACTTTCAAAACAACTTTCAAAAACCTTGAAACATCTTTTCAAAAAGACAAACACCTTTTGTAAAACATTCGAGAAAAAATTGTTACAAGGGTTGCCTAGACAAGGCATCTTTTTTTCAAAACATTTTCAAACTCACACACAAAGCACAATTTCAAACAATTGAAAGCACCATTTCAAACAATTGAAAATGCAAGGCAAGTGATCTAAGCAAGTAACTAAGAGCCCATGGATAACCATGGATAGAAAGGGTGCTAATACCTTCCCTTTCTATAATCTACTCCCCGAACCCAAGAAAACATCTCAAAGGTTTTTGCTGTGCTTTTTAACCTTTCCTTAGGATAAAATAAAAAGTCGGTGGCGACTCTTGCTCAACCGAAACATTTGCGAAAACAAACGCAAAACCCAAGTAAGTTCTCCCACCGTATCACAGAACTGGCGACTCTGCTGGGGAAAACTTTTAAAGTGGAGTAACCTTAGGGCTTAGATCACCCTCTTGCATGATTAATTGTTTGCTTTACATCTTGGCTCTCTTGTTTGGGTTTGCAATCCTACACCCGGATTTGGGTAAACATTCATAGATAGCAATACGTTGTGGAAACTGTGCGGGGTATACCGACACGGTTGAAGCAATAGCTATATTAGTGCGACATATTTATGAGTACCGGTAACCCTTGAGTTCAATCAAGGAGAGTATGGGGCCGCTGAGTGATGTCACTAAGCACTAATGACCTAGAACCTTACTTGACCATCTTGGCCTTTCATTAGGGGTAGTGAGATGACCGACTTTAGTGCAGTCCGAAGTTGGTAGATCCTCGATACTACACTCATTGAGGGTTGTTTTCTTGGAATATTTTGGTCGCTAGTTAAGTGGCTAAACCAAAACAATGAACAATGAAAGCAATCCAGTGATATTGAGCTCCTTAGAACCCGGTTACTATTTATAGGACAGGTTTTTAAGCCAACTACACTCAAAAGGGTACTTACCTATGAAACCCCATGCAAGCCTGAAACTAGGGTTTTGTGTGATTTGCTTGTACATATGTTTGTGCATACATCATGAACATCATAAAGCATCATATACATTCACTAACCATTTCAAGGGTTTAGATCTTCATCTTTGTTCTTGTTTTGTAGGTCATGGAAATTCCTCGAAGAAAAACTATCCAAGTCAACCTTGTGAGAATCCATCCTCAACTCAAGGAGCTCACATCCAGAATTCCGGAAAGCTCTCCCTTCAGTGAAAGACATGGTAGACTGCTCAGCCTAGTCAACACCAACATTGAAGAGGGCATGATGAAGGTGCTGTTCCAGTTCTTTGACCCTCTTCACCACTGTTTCACTTTCCCTGACTACCAATTGGTGCCCACTTTGGAGGAATTTTCTCAACTCCTGAGAATTCCTATCCTTAATCAACTACCCTACAACGGTACGGAAAAGGAACCAAAGCCTGAAGATGTTGCTCAAGCACTACATCTACAGCCATCTGACATCAAAGGGGCATTGGGAAACTAGAAGCGGTGTCAAAGGCTTCTTGGCAAAATTCTTGTTTGAGAAGGTACAAGAGTGTTGGAATTCATTGGATCTACAAGCCTTTGAAGAAATTGTGGCACTCCTCATTTATGGGTTGGTCCTGTTCCCAAATCCTAACCAGCTTATAGATGTCAACACCGTCAAGATCTTCTTATCCAGAAATCCAATACCAATATTGCTTGGGGACATTCTTCACTCATTTTACACACGAACAATGAGAAAGAGGGGTGTTCTCATGTGTTGTACTCCTCTCCTCGCAAGGTGGTTTATTTTGCACCTTCCACAATCTGTTTTGAAGAATGACCAAGGCCTAAGGTGGTCACAACGATTGATGACCCTCACTCACTCTGATGTACATTGGTGTTCTCGGTCCAGAGAAAATGTCATCATCGTCGACCGTTGTGGAGAATTCCCTAATGTTCCTTTACTAGGCATTAGAGGAGGTATTACCTACAACCCTTGTCTAGCCTTGAGACAATTTGGATATGCACGAAGAGATGGACCTCACGACATGTTGATTCCTGACCTAGTTTTTGACTTTGACAACGATGCGCAAAGACTTCGCCAAAGATTCATCAGAGCTTGGAGGATGCCTAACAAGGTTGACAGCAAGACACTGGGGCACAAGAATTCCATCCCTCTTGAGCCTTATCTCAATTGGGTACGAGCCCGAGCCCAGAGTCTAATGATGCCTTATCCTCATGTTATCCCTGTGATTAAAGAGCCCGTTACGGAAGGAGAGGTTCCCTACACCATCCTATATCCTGACATGCCTACATCGTGGGAGGAGATGCAGAAGAGCTGGATCCAACTTAAGGAGAAGTAGAACACTTTTGAAGCCAGCTTCTACGCCAGTGAGAAGAAGGCTTTGGAGCTTACCCGCCGACTCCATGAGGAAGAGACCCTCAACACCTACATCGCACCAAAGAGGATGCACAATGTCTTTTTACCTTGAGAAGTTTTTGTAATATTTGGCCCATGGGGCATTTATGTACTGACAAATTTCTTCTTATTAATATGACGTGTGTTCTTTTGTTTGCAACAATTTTGAATTTCTAAAAACCTTGAATGCATTGCATAAATAAGCATATCATTCATCATGCGCATAAGCAGGTCTCCGCTCCAGGTTTCCTTATCTTTCTGCTGTTTATTTCAGTAAGATGGATCTCGAACAGACGGTCAAGGATTTGCAGTCTCAAAACTCACAGTTTCAGCACCTCCTGATGACCTTGGCAAAGGGTCAGGAGGATCTAAAAGTCCTGCTAGGGAACAAAGAGCAAGTGAAAAAGAAGAAGAAAATAGTCGGGGTGGCTACCCTAGGAAGAAGGTTTGAGGGTGAGGCCAGAAGAGTTCTTGAATTTCCCCTACATCCGAAGAGGGAACCAGTAAAGGAAAAGGGGCTGCGGTACCTTCCGAATCCGAAGCTGAAGAAGAAGAGGCTGAAGAAGATGAGGACTACTCAGAGCAACAATACCCGCCCGCCGATGATAAGTACAAAAACTTGGAAGACAGGTTGGCAGCCATGGAGCTGCAGAGAGTTCCCAGCTTAGATTTCAAAGATTTGGGATTAATTGCTGGAATTGTGATCCCCCCGAAGTTCAAAGTGCCCATGTTTGCAATATATGACGGGTTGTCTTGCCCGAAGATGCATCTAAGGTCGTACGTCCGAAGAATCCAACCTCACACTTCTGACAGAAACCTTTGGGTACATTTCTTCCAAGATAGCCTATATGGTACTCAGCTGGATTGGTTCTACAATCTTGAGAGATCAGAGGTACACAGCTGGGAGGATTTGGCAGCTGCTTTTTATCGCCAATATCAGTATAACTCTGACCTGGAACCAACCCGTACTCAGCTACAGAGTATGGGGATGGCCTCAGGAGAAGGATTCAAGGAATATGCCCAAAAGTGGCGCGATCTGGCAGGAAGAGTGCATCCACCTCTTTCTGATAGAGAACTTGTTGATATGTTCCTGGGAACCCTGTCTGGTCCATTCTTTAACCATCTGATTGGTAGCTCCTCCGCAGGGTTTACTGAGTTAATTCTGACTGGCGAGCGGGTAGAAGCCGGTATCAAGAATGGGAAGATTCATAAGGATACCTCTGTATCTGCAACTGTTAAGAAATCATTTCCAGCAAAGAAGGAAACGGCTGTTGTGTACTCCCAGAGAAGAGCGGGGAAGACTGAGCTCCGGCCGACTGTGGGGGCCGTGATGATCCAAAATCCATCAAGTGATCAGCCTCGTTATAACCAGTCCAGACCAAATCAACAACGGGTGGAACGGCCACAACGATAATTCACCCGCTTTAATATGACGCCAGCGCAAGTGCTTCCCCATCTGTTAAAGTTGAATCTCGCCACTATCAAAGAGGCACCAAAAAATGTGAATACATCCTCTCCGCATTACCATCCCAATGCTAAATGCGCCTACCATTCTGACAGTGTCGGGCACGACACCAATGATTGTTGGGCACTCAAGCATAAAATTCAAGACTTGATAGAGGCGAAAGAGATGGAGTTCGACGCTCCAGAGAAGCCAAACGTAATATCTGCTCTGATGCCGAAGCACGGTCGAAATGTCCATGCTATTGAAGAAGATTTGTATGTTTCTGATGTCAATGATCTGATGACTCCGCTGTTAACCATCAAGTTAAATCTGTTGAAGGCCGGGATTTTCCCGGGATGCAAAGAAGATTGCTACTGTTGTTACTCCCTGCCATTTGACTGTCCGTTACTGAAGAAAGGCATCCAAGGCCTAATGGACAGTCAACAAATTCTGTTTGAAAAAGTTTCTGCTATTCCAACCCCTACTGAAGATGTTTCAATTATCACCATTCACGCCAATCTTTCCAAGGCCGTCAAAAAGCCTGTTAAGATTACATCAGCTACAAAGTCTGTTCCTCTGAAGATAACAATGCCAGGGCCTGTCCCCTACCTTTCTGAAAAATCAATACCATGGAATTACGGTGGAGACATCTACTACCATGGTATTAAACAAGTAGAAGTAACCGAAGGAAGCTCTGATGAAGAAGATGCCAGCATTGGAAACATTGCAGGCACAAGCAAGATCACCCGAAGTGGGAGAATATTTTCTCCAGAGATTGCCCCCCCAAAGGAAATCTTTGGACCCTCATCTTCTGCCAAAGTTATTCCTGCACCAATAAAACTTTCCGCTAAAACCCCGTTGATTGAAGATGTTGTTGTTCCTGGTATTGTCCCTCCTACCTCTGCTGATAAGGGTAAAGGAACCCAAGATGAGCTCGTCAGGACGAGGGCTCAACCTTTGGTCATCCCGGAAACCTCCAAGAAAGAGATAGAGGAGATCCTGAAGATAATTAAGAAGAGTGATTACGACGTGGTAGAACAACTGGGGCAAACCCCCTCGAAGATCTCCATGTTAGCATTACTGCTTTGCTCAGAAGCGCACGCCAAGGTACTGATAAAATTCCTGAAGACAGCCCATGTTCCCCAGGAAACCTCTGCCGACCAATTCCAGGACTGTGTAGCCAGTCTTACTGCAGACAATGGTTTAGGTTTCTCTGATGCCGACCTGACCCCAAAAGGAAGAAAGCACAACGACGCATTACATGTGTCAGTGGAATGCCAAGGAACTACTCTGGCCCATGTTCTAGTCGACACTAGTTCTTCTCTGAATGTGCTGCCCAAGAAGGCTCTCGACCTTTTAGACTGTGAAGGCTTGGAGTTAAGGCCAAGCAATATCATTGTAAGGGCATTTGACGGGTCAAAGAGAATGGTACATGGGGAGGTGGACATTCCCATTAAGGTTGGTACAAAAGTGTTCCCCTCAACTTTCTATGTGATGGACATCCGTCCGTCATACTCTTGCTTACTGGGGAGGCCATGGATACATAATGTCGGGGAAGTCACCTCTTCCTTACATCAAATGTTGAAGTACCCTGTTAAGGGAAAGATCATAACCGTCCACGGTGAAGAGGAATATATGATCAGCCACCTAAACTCCTTTCGGTATGTAGAGGTCGAGGGTGAATTCATTGAGACACCATTCCAGCACTTCGAAGAAGTCTCTCCTGAAATAACAGTAGCAAAAATGGTAGCTGAGGTACCAAAGTAGATGGCCAGGATGGCATCTCTAAAAGACGTTGTTGTACCCCAAAATTTGCCCTCGTATTTTTCCACAAGAAATCACAACTTCAGGCTTTTCCTGATTTTTCAGATTGGCTCAAGAATCGGTCAAACAGACTTTTCTCGACAGTCAGACAAAATTAAGGTTTTCATTGATTTTCATGGCTTTAGAATAGTTCTTACAGTTGCTTAGGGTTTTGGGTGATTTCGGCTCAACTTTGATCAGGCGAACGTTTCTTTGGGCATTCAACCAGGAATTAGGTTTTTTTTGTTTGACTAAATCAGTGAAAGGATACATTCGGATTGAATTTGCAGTGTTTGGTAAATGTCAGTAAAAAGGAAAATACGTCTGGGCAATTGTTGTGATTGACTGTTGTTTTGCTTTGGATGTTGGAAGCGCCAAGTTTATTAATTGATCAACGCTGAAACAATGCTTAGTTAATTATTTATTATTCTAAAGATTAAATAGTTGGAATTTATTTTCAATTATTTTAATTTAAAGAACTATAAATAATAAATAAACAATTGAAAGGAAGGAAAGGAATTAACTGATAAAAAAAAGTGGATTTTTATTCATCTTTTTAATTATTCGTTACAATTATTGTTTGAATACGGTATTTATTTATAATATATTCATAATAATAAATGTTTACAAGTGATTAAATTTGGAATAAAACTATCCTATTTTTTCTAAGTTTCCTAATCTTCATTCTTCTATCCAATGCTCCCTCTGCTTCATTTGATTTTATCTGCAAAGAATAAGAAACAAAAGAAAAAGTCAATTGCAGATAAATAATTAAAAAGGAGACAAATATAGGGTCATCATTAAAAGAAAATAGCCGGGATCAGTTAGCCCTCTCTGCAAATCACGGGATTTCTCCTGATTCACAAAGAAGGGTGAAAATGTTTGCAAGTCAAAAATGAATGCACAAAGTCAAAAATTGCACATTTCAAAATTGTCAAAAACTACATAGTTCAAAGCAAACAGCATGTACAACTAAGAGTCCAAGTCCAAACTAAGTTCCAATGTCAAACTAAACAAAAGTTGCCCAAAGGATGTCAAAGTACAAAAGGCCATCAAAGCTGTCAAAAGAAGATATGCAAATATCAGGGAAGTAGAAAGTATGCAGAGAAAGGTTAGAATTGCAAGCAAAGATTCAAAGTCATCATTTCCCAGCTATCTGCTTTTTCAGAAAAGTACAAACATAAACATTTTTTATTGTTTTAATTGTACTGGAGAGAGAAGAGAGAAAAGAGTTTGGGCTTACAGGCTTAGGCTTGGAAAACATAAAGGATAAAAAAAACAAAACGGCAAATGACAGAAGATATCAAAGCAGGAGATATCAAAAGAAAAAGGCAGAACTGAGAAACAGATTATAACCACAAGCTGTCAAGCCTTCGCCTGATAAGAAGAACCTTACAACCTGTTAAGGCCATAGAGGAGCAAGCAAAAACCATATCCAAACAGCATAACTTGTAACCTGTGTCAAACCTGCAAAGCCATAACTAATGCAAGCCTCAGCCAAAACCTCTTATATCCTACATCAAGCCTAAGAAAAAGCCATAACTAATGCAAGCCTCAGCCAAAACCTCTTATATCCTGCATCAAGCCAAGTTAACCTGTCAAGCATCAAAAGCCAAAAACCTGCACTCAAAGATAACAGCATCAACCTGCTAAAGCTTCAAAAACCAGATAAGCATCCAAACACATATCCTGTGTCAAAACTGTAATACTTCCAAGCATCATCCTGCATAAAGTCTAACAGAAGCATAAACCTCAAAAACCTGTACATACTTCAAAACCAACATAAACAAACCATAACCATCCAAGGCCTGTAACCTCACCTATCCACCCTGTCAGAAGCCTTACCATTTAAACAAAAACAGCATGTCAAAGCCTTAAACACCCAGTACCATAACCTGTCAAACAAAGCCCACAAGCCTAAACTTGTACCAAACCAATAAACCAGCATATGCAGATAGCAAAACCATAACCATACAAATCCCAACCTACAACACAAAGCCATAAGCCTGAAACCTTTCAAGCTTCCAACCAAAGCCCCTGCAAAATCCAATCGAGCCTAAACCAGTTTCCAACACAAAGAACCCTCAGAACTCAGGGAGCTCATCACTGGGTTAGCATACAAGGCAACCAGAAGAAAGTGAAACAATGAACTAGGTAACCCTAACAAGCATACCAAGGCATCAAGGCATATCAGAAAAGGCACAGGGTGGAAGAGAAAAAAGCATACTCAGAAAAGCAACATAAACCCTCAGAACCCTAGGTTCATTATTGGGCTAACAAGCCAAAATCATACAATAGTCAGGCAACTCAAGGCAACATAGGCAAAGATATAGAAGGAAAAGAAGTGACAAGGAGGCTTTCAGCATGCATCATTAAGCAATAAAGAAGACAAAGAACACAGAGTACCGTGGATACCCAAGCAAGCTAGTTCATCAGCGCCTTCCCCTCGCCCCTTTGGCCGCCTGAAGCAACCTCCAACCCAGCTCTTCCTCCATCTCCCAAAAGTCTCCATTCCACAAAAGGTATAACTTTTTTTCTCTCACGCACCTCCAATAACAATAACAACATAAATTTAATCAGAATCAAGACATAAAACATGCAAGACATTTAAAGATTGAAACCTTAAACGCGTTTTAAAAAGGAGGCAGAAAACGTCACCTTAATCTTGTTTCGTGGAACCAAGGAGGGAAGAAGAGGACGAAGGAAGCCCGGTGGCCATGAGTGAGGGTGTTCTGAATCCTTGGCTCTGGACTTGAGAGACAAACGAAGACGAAGGTGACGAAATGAACGACGGCGCCGCTTCTGTTTCACAAACCCTAGGTTAGTCCCAAATGCAAACGAATCCAATTAACCCTAAGAAAAATGTTATGAGACCCATGGGCCTTTCCCTTTTTTCCAGCGCCTAGGCCCAAATGCATTCTAGTTGGCACCCCCCTTTGGCTTCCAATTCGGACTAAGCCCTAATTCCCTTTTGGCCCATTTACCCCTTTTCTTCATCTTTTTCTTATTAAAATTTGTTTGGATTAATGCATAAAACATTGAAATTTTGTTTAAAAACTTGAAAACTTTTTTTTGTGTTTTACTAAAACATTAATATTTGTACATAATCAATTAAAATACTCTTTTTTTTAATATACATAATATAATTTAAATTTAAAACATTTTTCTTTCTTTTAAGTAAAATACTTTTTTGTACATATTAAAGAAAAATACAAGATTACAAATTAAATAAAGAATACATCCAATTCTTTTTATTAAGTAAACCATACTTGATAATACATTAAATCCACATTTTCTTAACTTGTAGATAATTCTCATACACAATACATACACTTACACATTTGAAATATATTTGACAATTGCTATTCTTATACATTGCTATACATTTAATACTTATTACATTTTGGTCGCAATTCGATTTGGTTGTAATTTATTGGACACTACATTCCTAAAGTCTCATCCCCATTTGAAAATTTGTACCCCCATTCCCGGATACTATTTGTAATAGCGTAGACTTTAAATTCTCATAATTTATCGCTTTCGAATTATACCATGGTTAGATCTAGGGTTTGCATGTACATAAAACCAAATTCTAGATAACCTAATACAAGACAAATACATGAAATCAATACACAATCACACTTGCACCCCTAGGGTAATCCCACATGTTGCCTTCCAAAATGGGCCATGCTTGCACGTCGAGTTTCTTTGGCAAAACAAATTCAAATGATCATAAGTCCCTCGATGACGCTTTCGAAAGTTGCCTAAATGGAATGATCATAGTCCCTTCAAAGCAAATTGCCAAAGATAATTGGCACCATTGCATTCATGGTCCATACGATGACCCGCGCCCGTCCCGTTAAACTTCCTAAACGCAAGATTGTCCACCAAATTCAATGGTGGAACAAAATTGTTAAAAAGGGTTGAAAACATAGAGAAAACCTTTGAGTATAATAGGGGTAGACAAAGCTCTTAGTTACTTGAGATCAACTTGCAAAAACACTTGCCTTCTTTTCAAAAAAACCACACTTCATACACACTTTCAAACAAACTTCCAAAAACATTTTGAAACATCTTTTCGAAAAGATACACACTTTTGTAAAACACTCAAACACGAGTCAATTACATTGGTTGCCTAAGACAAGGCATCTCTTCAAAAACATTTTCAAAACACACACATACACCACAATTTTAAGCAATCGAAAATCAAGGCAAGTGATCTAAAAAACCAAGTAACTAAGAGCCCATGGATAACCATGGATGAAAAGGGTGCTAATACCTTCCCTTTTCATAATCTACCCCCCGAACCCACGAAATATCTCAAAAGGTTTTTGCTGTGCATTTTAACCTTTCCTTTAGGATAAAATAAAAAGTCGGTGGCGTCTCTTGCTCAACCGAACAAGTGCGAATACAAACGCAAAACTCAAGTCAGTTCTCCCACCGTATCACAGAACTGGCGACTCTGCTGGGGATTTACTTAAAAGTGGGGTTACCTTAGGGTTTAGATCACATTTGTTTTCAATTGATTGCTTTGTTTGCTTTTACATTTGTGGGCTTTGCATCGGAGTTTCATAGATCCTAACCCGGATCTGGGGAATACCCTTTTAGGTAGCATAATCTGTGAGGGACCTGTCCGGCGTATACCGACATGGGTGAAGCAGTGGCTACGTTGGTGTGGCACCTTGGTCTGTACCGATATCCCTTGTGTTGAAACGAGGAGAATATGGGTCTTCTAAGGAGTCATTAAGCACCAACTGACCTTAGAACCCTAAATTGACCCAACTTGGCCATTAGAACAATGTCAGTATGCTACACTCATTGAGGCTAAACTCTCGTGATGGTTCTGGCCGCAAGAAAAGATTGCGATGCTGGAGTTATGACCGATTGAGGGTAGTCAATGATATTGAGATCCTCTAGAACCCGGTTACTTTTAATAGGACAGGTTTTAACCAACAAAACTGAAAGAGGGTAGTACCTGAACCTCATGCAAGCCTAAACCTAAGGACTTGTTTGCTTTGTGTGAATATGTTTGTCTGTATATACACTCACTTGCTTTTTGCATACATGTACATCATAACATCATAACATCATACCATAGCATTTTCAATAACCTTTTCAAGGATCTTGAGGGTCTGTTGACGCAGGGGTGCGTTGAACCAGACGTCTACCAAGGGGCAAGAGGTTTCTCCTCTAACCAATGCCAATCAAAGACCAAATACAATAACTTGAATCCGTGGCTATGACCCACTTGACATGGTGAGCTTGATTCTCGTGGAAAGACATCCACAGGTGTATAGTTCTCCAATCAAAGACCAAATACAATAACTTGAATCAGTGGCTATGACCCACTTGACATGGTGAGCTTGATTCTCGTGGAAAGACATCCACCGATACAAAGTTCTCCAATCAAAGATCAAGTGCAACAACTTGAATCAGTGGCTATGACCCACTTGACATGGTGAGCTTGATTCTCGTGGAAAGACATCCACAGGTGCACAGTTCTCCAATCAAAGACCAAATACAATAACTTGAATCAGGGGCTATGACCCACTTGACATGGTGAGCTTGATTCTCGTGGAAAGACATCCACCGGTGCCAAGTTCTCTAATCCAAAGAGCAAAGTTCAACCTCTAACATTTTCTTGTGTTTACCCCAAGAGATCCTTGAAAGCATGCATCCACATATCATGCATTGCATTTTGACAGTTTTTCCTTTTTCAGGTTTCCTTACTCTCATACTGTTTATTTCAGTAAGAGATGGCTCTAGAAAGGTCTGTTAAAGACATCCAAGACCAGACTGCTCAGCTGCAGGAAATGTTCCTGAACTTGTCTCTGGGGCAAGAAGAAATGAAAACTCTCCTCACAAAGGGCTTGGAGAATTCAAACAATGCCAGGAGTGATCAGCTTGCGGAGCTGCAGTTTGATTTGACAAACTTGAGGATCCAAGTGATGGGACAGTTGGTGGGCCATATGGCTCTCATCCAAGACCTATCTCAAAGACAAGAGGAACTCAGAGTTCTCGTCCGCCAACTGTTTCAAAATAACCAATTGGGGCAAACATATGAGGTTGAAGAGCAAGTCACCGCTCAGCCTCCATCCACTCAAGAAGACAAGGGGAAGGCTCCTTCGCTTGCTTCAGGGTCACGAGCCCATCAACAACCTCGCCAGCGTCAACGGGGTAATCGGTGTAAGCAAGAAACATCGGGAAGACAGTCCACAGAGACTGAGATACCATCATTCTTCATACTGAAGCGCCTGTTGGAGGTCAACCTGCTTACTTTAAGGAATCCTCCTCGGAAGCTTAATACCTCCTCTCCTAACTATCGTCCCGACGCATTTTGTGTTTACCACTCCTACAGCCCGGGACACGACACCAACGACTGTTGGGCCTTGAAGAACAAGATTCAAGATCTGATCGACATTAGAGTGCTGGAATTCATGCCAGACGGTGAGATGAAAATCTTCCGTTAAGGAGTTCTCCACCTGAAGTGACAAAGCTCAAGCTGAGATACTTTTGCTTCATTTGAATTTTCAAAGTTGTAATTTTCTTTTGTTATTCAAACAATTAACTGTTGATGTTAAACTCTGTTTTCATTAATGCATTGCATATGTTTGTCTTGAATTCATCCATTCGTTTCACTACTCTTATGCTTTCTTTATGATATTTAACTCTTGATAAAAAGCTGCAAGCCTTTAGAGGGAGGATGACGAAACAATACCATAATCTCATACAGTATGCTTTTGAACGGACCTTGCTGATGATGTACATGCATTTCTTTCAATTCCCAAACACTGGAGTTATAAGGAAGATAATCCCTAGTCAACCCCTTCGAGCCAAAGAAGTAGGAGTTTTCTATTCTGAACGATCAAAACCTTTGATATAAACCTGGGGCAGGGTAGTACCTCAGTTGATTCAAAAGAAAATGTGCATTGAAGTCGCAAACTCTCAATTCGTAACACAACGAACGACGTCAAAAAAAGAAAAGCATTCCTTCAGAATCAAAAGACCAGGGTGGTTCCCCATCCCATAGGCAGTCAATCTCTCAAAAGAGAAAAGCCCACCAAGCCAAAACCTGTAAAGGAGGCTTAAGAAAGCTGGGGCATCCCGCTGACTGTGATCTCGAAAACGGGAACAATCAGGCAAAAGTTAGGGATAACAAATCGAAATCAAAATAGTGAGGTCATTACAAATCCTCAACAACATGAAAAATGTTGCAAAATAAAAAAAGGAGATGATGACTGTCTCCCAAATTCAATTGGTGAACCATCACCCAAAAAGTCGTTCCAAACTCAAAACAGAGTGCGACGCACAGTTAACTGAGCTTAGGGTTGAAGAACATCACGAAGAGCGGGTGGGTACAAATATACTTTGAGCCTTTATCCTTTGTTTCTTAGACCGTGAGCCAAGCCACGTTACAACCCTTTAAAAGTCCTAATTGAAGCATGGGTTAGTTTGAAAGCATACTGTTACAAAAGGTATCCTGACTCCTGTAAGGCTTTGCTCTAAATCTTGTGTTGACTTGTCTTATAAAAAGTTTTATGTTAAAAAACGCATTTTTCAAAACTTCGAGACAAACATAAACTTTGCATTGTTTAAATATCACTGTCTGCATTTGTCTTTTTGTTTGACAACGAAGAAATTCATACAGCGAATGTTCGAAGGAACGAAAACTCTCTCAGTGAGTTAAGATCACTTCAAAAGGACGAAACTTCCATTACAAATCTCCTATCAACAAGGGGCATGACATGTCACTATCCAGTTAACCTGGGGCAGTCCAGTCAAGGTTTCAACGGATCTTTCAAAGTTCAGTTAACCTGGGGCAGTCCAGTCAAGATTTCAAGAAATCTCTCAATTCGCAGAGTAATCTGATTCAAGACTCCTTCATCATCACTTAGGGCATTCGAATGTCAAAAGTGTTCAATCATTCTTTCGCCACCTGCTGGAAATTACAACCACCAACAGATCAACTATCACAATTCCAGATTTGATTCCTGTATCTAGCCAGGGCATATCTATGAGTGATTGATTGTAGATTCGATACCTGTATCCAGCCAGGGCATGTCTGCATAAGGAGTTTAGAGATTCGATACCTGTATCCAGCCAGGGCACGTCTGTAAGCAACCTTTTGAAGTTCCAGATTCAACACCTGTAACAAGCCAGGAAAATATCTGTGGACGACTGATTGTGGATTAACACCTGTAACAAGCCAGGAAATCATCTACATGAAGAGATTGAAGATCAACACCTGTAACAAGCCAGGGAACCATCTGTCTTTCTCAGGTCAGAGATCAACACCTGTAACAAGCCAGGACAATATCTCCTTGACCAATTTTTCTTAAGTTCCAGATCAACACCTGTAACAAGCCAGGAAAATCTCTGTGAACGACCGATTGTGGATTAACACCTGTAACAAGCCAGGAAATTATCTACGTCACCACTTGGGGCATTCGAATGTCAAAAGTGTGCAACAATTCCCTCATCACCTCAGAAGATTGATATAGTTCAAGATGTGACCCAAGATTTGGTGACATTCTATAACTCATTCAGATTTCATTCCAGATATAGTTCCGGATGTGACCCAGAGATGGCGACATTCCGCAACTTAATCAAGATCCAGATATAGTTCAAGATGTGACCCAAGAGATGGTAACATTCAGTAACTTATCCCAGATCGGCACCACTTGGGGCATTCGAATGTCAAAAGTGTTCAACAATTCCTTCATCACCTGTTGGAAGATGCAGTTTTACACGGACTCATCATCATGAAGCAACCCTACACCAGTTCCTTCTCAAAACCTCAGATGCAGTTTTACACGGACTCATCACGAAGCAACCCTACGCCGGTTCCTTCTCACAATCAAAAGATTCTTGCCTTCCCCAACAACAGTCAGGTTCCTCCTATCCCCAGCGGAGTTCATCAAATTCCCCAACATAACATATCAGTGGAATCCCCAGCGGAGTTCTCATCAAACCCTAACGGAGTCATCTTCTCCTACCAGTGTATTCTTGCAACCATCATCCCTAGCGGAAACGAAGAACTCTACTCTTCAACGTCAGCCCAGGATTTAATTCCCCGGCCGGTCGTCAAAGATTTATTTTCCTAGACGAAAATACATTCATAAACATTTCACATTTCATACATCTTGCTTACATACATGATAAAGTGCATACAACACTATCTCATTTTGAGCATCATGACATCACGCATTTCATACATCATGACATTGCATGCAACTGATGTTTTGCCTTTTCAGGGTAAAAGACAATCCAAAAGACGACTACCTTCAACTGTCACAATTCCAGATTCGATTCCTGTATCTAGCCAGGGCACATCTGTGAGTGATCAGTTTCCGAATTCGATTTCTGTATCTAGCCAGGGCACATCTGAAGAGTTTGAAGATTCGATTCCTATATCTAGCCAGGGCATATCTGTTGACGACTATTTCCAGATTCGATTCCTGTATCCAGCCAGGGCACATCTGAAGAGTTTGAAGATTTGATTCCTGTATCCAGCCAGGGCATATCTGTTGACGACTAATTCCAGATTCGATTCCTGTATCCAGCCAGGGCATATCTGTTGACGACTATTTCCAGATTCGATTCCTGTATCTAGCCAGGGCACATCTGAAGAGTTTGAAGATTCGATTCCTGTATCCAGCCAGGGCATATCTGTTGACGACTAATTCCATATTCGATTCATGTATCCAGCCAGGGCATGTCTGTTGACGACTATTTCCAGATTCGATTTCTGTATCCAGCCAGGGCACATCTGAAGAGTTTGAAGATTCGATTCTTGTATCTAGCCAGGGCATATTTGTTGACGACTATTTCCAGATTCGATTCCTGTATCCAGCCAGGGCACATCTGAAGAGTTTGAAGATTTGATTCCTGTATCCAGCCAGGGCATATCTGTTGACGACTAATTCCAGATTCGATTCCTGTATCCAGCCAGGGCATATCTGTTGACGACTATTTCCAGATTCGATTCCTGTATCCAGCCAGGGCACATCTGAAGAGTTTGAAGATTCGATTCCTGTATCTATCCAAGGCATATCTGTTGACGACTATTTCCAGATTCGATTCCTGTATCCAGCCAGGGCACATCTGAAGAGTTTGAAGATTCGATTCCTGTATCCAGCCAGGGCATATCTGTTGACGACTAATTCCAGATTCGATTCCTGTATCCAGCCAGGGCATATCTGTTGACGACTAATTCCAGATTCGATTCCTGTATCCAGCCAGGGCACATCTGAAGAGTTTGAATATTCGATTCCTGTATCCAGCCAGGGCATATCTGTTGACGACTATTTCCAGATTCGATTCCTGTATCCAGCCAGGGCACATCTGAAGAGTTTGAAGATTCGATTCCTGTATCCAGCCAGGGCATATCTGTAAACGATAATTCCAGATTCGATACCTGTATCCAGCCAGGGCATATCTATGAGGAACCGATTGTAGACTCGACACCTGTATCTAGCCAGGGCATATCTACATGAAGAAATTGAAGATCAACCCCTGTAACAGGCCAGGAAATTATCTTTCTTTCTCAAGTACGCAAGTTCTTGCTAAAGAATCTCTTATGCGATTGACACAGAATTCCAAATGGCATCTATAAGCCCATTCTCGACAAAGTTCCGTCACGCCTCCCGATGGAATCTGTAAGCCCATCTCCACAACTATCCATTACACTTCCAAATGGCATCTATAAGCCCATTCCCGACAAGGTTCTAGAAATCCCTAGATGGCATCGTTAAGCCCATCACCAAATGGCATCTCTAAGCCCATTCCCTCTACCATCACATCACCGAGTGCAAATTTTAGGGCACTCTAGTGTCCAATCTTCTTTTACCTTCGAGTCACGACAAACTTGCCAATCTAACTCTTCAGGTTCAAGAAGATTGAATAGGGGCAACTATTGTACCCCAAAATTTTCCCTCGTATTTTTCCACAAGAAATCACAACTTCAGGCTTTTCCTGATTTTTCAGATTGGCTCAAGAATCAGTCAAACAGACTTTTCTCGATAGTCAGACAAAATTAGGGTTTTCATTGATTTTCATGGCTTTAGAACAGTTCTTACAGTTGCTTAGGGTTTTGGGTGATTTCGGCTCAACTTTGATTAGGCGAACGTTTCTTTGGGCATTCAACCAGGAATTAGGTTTTTTTTGTTTGACTAAATCAGTGAAAGGATACATTCGGATTGAATTTGCAGTGTTTGGTAAATGTCAGTAAAAAGGAAAATACGTCTGGGCAATTGTTGTGATTGACTGTTGTTTTGCTTTGGATGTTGGAAGCGCCAAGTTTATTAATTGATCAACGCTGAAACAATGTTTAGTTAATTATTTATTATTCTAAAGATTAAATAGTTGGAATTTATTTTCAATTATTTTAATTTAAAGAACTATAAATAATAAATAAACAATTGAAAGGAAGGAAAGGAATTACCTGATAAAAAAAGTGGATTTTTATTCATCATTTTAATTATTCGTTACAATTATTGTTTGAATACGGTATTTATTTACAATGTATTCATAATAATAAATGTTTACAAGTGATTAAATTTGGAATAAAACTATCCTATTTTTTTCTAAGTTTCCTAATCTTCATTCTTCTATCCAATGCTCCCTCTGCTTCATTTGATTTTATCTGTAAAGAATAAGAAACAAAAGAAAAAGTCAATTGCAGATAAATAATTAAAAAGCAGACAGATATAAGGTCATCATTAAAAGCAAATAGCCGGGATCAGTTAGCCCTCTCTGCAAATCACGGGATTTCTCCCGGTTCACAAAGAAGGGTGAAAATGTTTGCAAGTCAAAAATGAATGCACAAAGTCAAAAATTGCACATTTCAAAATTGTCAAAAACTGCATAGTTCAAAGCAAACAGCATGTACAACTAAGAGTCCAAGTCCAAACTAAGTTCCAATGTCAAACTAAACAAAAGTTGCCCAAAGGATGTCAAAGTACAAAAGGCCATCAAAGCTGTCAAAAGAAGATATGCAAATATCAGGAAAGTAGAAAGTATGCAGAGAAAGGTTAGAATTGCAAGCAAAGATTCAAAGTCATCATTTCCCAGCTATCTGCTTTTTCAGAAAAGTACAAACATAAACATTTTTTTATTGTTTTAATTGTACTGGAGAGAGAAGAGAGAAAAGAGTTTGGGCTTACAGGCTTAGGCTTGGAAAACATAAAGGATAAAAAAAACAAAACTGCAAATGACAGAAGATATCAAAGCAGAAGATATCAAAGCAGGAGATATCAAAAGAAAAAGGCAGAACTGAGAAACAGATTATAACCACAAGCTGTCAAGCCTTCGCCTGATAAGAAGAACCTTACAACCTGTTAAAGCCATAGAGGAGCAAGCAAAAACCATATCCAAACAGCATAACCTGTAACCTGTGTCAAACCTGCAAAGCCATAACTAATGCAAGCCTCAACCAAAACCTCTTATATCCTACATCAAGCCTAAGAAAAAGCCATAACTAATGCAAGCCTCAGCCAAAACCTCTTATATCCTGCATCAAGCCAAGTTAACCTGTCAAGCATCAAAAGCCAAAAACCTGCACTCAAAGATAACAGCATCAACCTGCTAAAGCTTCAAAAACCAGATAAGCATCCAAACACATAACCTGTTGTTGTACCCCAAAATTTTCCCTCCCTTTCTTCAGGAAACCACCTTGGATTTTCAAGGTCCCTCTGAAACAAATCCAAGTCCTGAGTTATCCCTTTGCCCAAGCAAGCCATTTACAAGAGCAAGATGATCTCACGAACTCCAAAAACAACGCTTTTATCTTGAGAGAAAAATCAAATTCTAAGTGCTTAGAATGCTTCTCTAAAATAAGTGTTTTTAGAAAAATCAGCGTTTCAGAACTTCTGGACCCATTCCAGATGAAAACGGTCAGAAGTTGCAAGCTTGGCTCAGCGTGGTCAGAAGTTGGCTCTTCAGCAGCTACATCAGTTCAATCAGAAGTTGTAAACGTGGTTTAATATGTAAGCCTCAAACAGAACATGCCCCTTCAGCAGTTACACAAGCTCAGTAAGAATTTGCTAAAGGAATGCAAGAGAAGCAGGAAACTCTGAAGGCTCCTTCAGAACAGGTTGAAATCAGAAGATGAAAGATCAGAAGAGTGGGTGTTACACTGATAAAGAATCTCCAGAGCTTAATAAGACAACAGGAAGCCAAGGCCAGAGCATGGTTTACGCTGCTGATTCAACGCTGGTTTCCATTACTAGAATGTTGATGTTGATAGGTCTTGTCACCATTTAATGCCCATTAATGCTTACAACCACTCCTGAGCATTCACGTGTGGCTTGGAAAATGCTTTTGCACAGATTCTGGCATGGGTCTTCACGCCACCGCCCACTTCAGAGGTCACTTCTCCCCAATCTACGCCTGCTGCTACAACCTAGGCTGAAAGCTATCTGTATCACAACTTCCCAGGAATTTCTGTCAAAGAACAAATTCAAACTCTGTTGGCGCCTTAAATGTTCAAGGCATCCACAAGAACTTTGCCTATAAATAGAGAGTCTTCACCACTGCAAAAGGGGTTCAAGAAAAGAAACAGAAATTGCTAAGTGAGAAACAGAACTCTTAGCAACACAGCGTTCTGAAACTCTGCCAAAATCTCCAGTTTTGTTTCATAACTTTGAGTTTCTTATCTTCAAACTTCATCAAATATCCAGTTATTTTCTGTAAACCAAAGACACCCTCTCCAAACTTCTGACCCTACATACGTATACACCTTTACTTCCCCTTTTCAAATCTGTCCAGAACACCACCAGAACCAAAAGCTAAACTTTCATCCACAACTTTCCCAACAGTCAGGTAAGCACCTGCTGACCCTCATCACGCTGTTAAGCATCATCAGCTGTGCATATTCAAATAACATAATGTAAATATCATGTTGTTGCTGTTTATGTTCTGAGGATTTTCATACCTCAGAACGTTCTGAGCCAGTATAGGATTTGCCTGTGACCTTGGTGGTTCTGACCTCTGAAACATTTTTGTATTTGCTGGATCTGTTCCAAATATGTTTCCTGTTTTGTGGAGTAACAACAGAATTGCAGATGTTCTGATTAGTACAGGGAAAAGCCAAGTGCTGACTTTGACGTTAGCACATCTGAAGCCTGTTTTGCTGTCAATGATATCAGAACCTCTGAGAGTTATTGCCTTTTCAGCAGAATCAGAACTTCTGGTTTCTCCACTAACAAACTTCTGTCTTGCAGCGCAGGAAAATCAGAACTTCTGATTTCCCCACTAACAAGGTTTTGTTTTGCAGGTGCCAGAGTGAGAAGTTCTGACTCATCCAGTTTCACTAACAGGTTGATCATCTGGCAGCGGATCTGAGTCAGAACTTCTGATGACCTCCCAGCAGCGCGCGAGCTCCCTCTCTCTCTCTCTATATCTTGTTTTTTGCTATTTTCTTTTTTGTCTATTTTTCTCGTTGAACCCCCCATGTACAAATGTGTATCCCCTTCCCCTAATTGTTGTAATAGCGTAGGATTTTATATTTCTGCTTCTTATTGCTAGTAATTAGGACGTGTATGGCAAGATAAAATCAATGAAGTAGAAAAACCTAATTCAAATAAAAAAAACTCTTGTATGCAATAAAACACACTTGCACCCTAACACCCCTAGGGTTACATCCACTTGTTGCCTTTCAAAATTGGGCCATGTTGCATGTTAGGTCTCTTTGGGCAAAAGCAATACAACCAAATGATCATAGTCCCTCGATGACGCTTTCGAAAGTTGCCTAAAAATGATCAAGTCCCTTAAAAGAAAAATTGCCCAAGGATACTTAGCACTATTGCAATTATGGTCTAAACGATGACCCACGCCCGTCCCTTCCACATCCTAACACAAGATTGTCCACCAAATTCAATGGTGGAACAAAATTGTTAAAAGGGTTAAAACATAACAAAAATCTTTGAGAAAACTTTAGGGTAGATAACTCTTAGGTACTTGTCGATTTGCAAAGAAAACACTTGCCTATTTTTCAAACCACACTTCACAAACACTTTCAAAACAAACTTTCAAAAAAAACCTTGAAACATCTTTTCAAAAAGACAAACACCTTTTGTAAAACATTCGAGTAAATAATTGTTACAAGGGTAGCCTATACAAGGCATCTTTTTCAAAACCTTTTCAAAGCCACACACACAAAGCACCATTTCAAACAATTGAAAACCAAGGCAAGTTGATCTAAGCAAGTACCTAAGAGCCCATGGATAACCATGGATAGAAAGGGTGCTAATACCTTCCCTTTCTATAATCTACTCCCCGAACCCAAGAAAAATCTCAAAGGTTTTTTGCTGTGCTTTTTAAACCTTTCCTTAGGATAAAATAAAAAAGTCGGTGGCGACTCTTGCTCAACCGAAACATTTGCGAAGACAAACGCAAAACCACAGTCAGTTCTCCCACCGTATCACAGAACTGGCGACTCTGCTGGGGAATAATTTTAAAAGTGGAGTAACCTTAGGGCTTAGATCACCCTCTTGCATGACAAATTGTTTGAATTGTTTGCTTTATATTTTTGGCTCACTTGTTTTGGTTGGCAATCCTACACCCGGATTTTGGGAAACATTTCATAGATAGCAATACGTTGTGGAAACTGTGCGGGGTATACCGACACGGTCGAAGCAATAGCTATATTAGTGCGACATATTTGTGAGTACCGGTAACCCTTGAGTTCAATCAAGGAGAGTACGGGGCCGCTGAGTGATGTCACTAAGCACTAATGACCTAGAACCTTACTTGACCATCTTGGCCTTTTATTAGGGGTAGTGAGATGACCGGCTTTGGTGCAGTCCGAAGTTGGTAGATACTCGATACTACACTCATTGAGGGTTGTTTTCTTGGAATATTTTGGTCGCTAGTTAAGTGGCTAAACCAAAACAATGAACAATGAAAACAATCCCGTGATATTGAGCTCCTTAGAACCCGGTTACTATTTATAGGACAGGTTTTTAAGCCAACTACACTCAAGAGGGTACTTACCTATGAAACCCCATGAAAGCCTGAAACTAGGGTTTGGTGTGATTTGTTTGTACATATGTCTTGTGCATACATCATAAACATCATAAAGCATCATATGCATTCACTAACCATTTCAAGGGTTTTGGATCTTCATCTTTGTTCCTGTTTTGTAGGTCATGGAAATTCCTCGCAGAAATACCATTCAAGTCAACCTTGTGAGAATCTCTCTTCAACTCAAGGAGCTCACCTCAAGAATTCCGGAAAATTCATCCTTCAGTGAAAGACATGGTAGACTGCTCAGCCTAGTCAACACCAACATTGAAGAAGACATGATGAAAGTGCTATTCCAGTTCTTTGACCCCCTCCACCACTGTTTTACTTTCCCTGATTACCAGTTGGTGCCCACTTTGGAGGAGTTTTCTCAACTCCTGAGAATTCCTATCCTTAATCAACTACCATTCAACGGTACGGAAAAGGAACCAAAGCCGGAAGATGTTGCTCGAGCATTACATCTACGACCATCCGACATTAAGGGGCATTGGGAAACCAGAAGCGGCGTCAAAGGATTCTTAGCAAAATTCTTATTTGAGAAGGCACAAGAATGTTGGAATTCATTGGACCTACAAGCCTTTGAAGAGATTGTGGCACTCCTTATCTATGGGTTGGTCTTGTTCCCAAATCCTGACCAATTGGTAGATGTCAACGCCGTCAAAATCTTCTTGTCCAAAAATCCAATACCAACATTGCTTGGGGACATCCTTCACTCATTTTACACACGAACAATGAGAAAGAGGGGTGTTCTCATGTGCTGTACTCCTCTCCTCGCAAGGTGGTTTATTTCGCACCTTCCACAATCTGTCTTGAAGAATGACCAAGGCTCAAGGTGGTCCCAACGGTTGATGACTCTTACTCACTCTGATGTGCATTGGTGTTCTCGGTCCAGAGAAAATGTCATCATTGTCGATCGTTGTGGAGAATTTCCTAATGTTCCTTTACTTGGAATTAGAGTAGGTATCACCTACAACCCTTGCCTAGCTTTGAGGCAATTTGGATATGCACGGAGGGATGGCCCTCATGACATGTTGATTCCTGACCTAATTTTTGACTTCGACAACGATGCACAAGGACTTCGCCAAAGATTCATCAGAGCTTGGGGGAGGCTCAACAAGGTTGATAGCAAGACTCTGGGACACAAGAACTCCATCCCTCTTGAGCCCTATCTCAAGTGGGTACGAGCCCGAGCCCAAAGTCTAATGATGCCTTATCCTCATGTGCTCCCAGTGATTAAAGAGCCCGTCAATGAAGGAGAGGTTCCCTACACCATCCTACATCCAGACATGCCTACATCGTGGGAGGAAATGCAGAAAAGTTGGATTCAGCTCAAGGAGGAACGAAATACTTTTGAAGCTAGCTTCTACGCCAATGAGAAGAAGGTTCTAGAGCTTACCCGCCGACTCCATGAGCAAGAGGCCCTCAACACCTACATCGCACCAAAGAGGATGCACAATGTCTTTTTGCCTTGAGAAGTTATTTTGTAATATTTGGCCCATGGGGCATTTATGTACTAACAAATTTCTTCTTATTAATATGACGTGCGTTCTTCTTTATCTGAAACAATTTTGAATGTCCTAAATCCTTGAATGCAATGCATACATAAGCATACCATTCATCATGTGCATAAGCAGGTCTCACTCCAGGTTTCCTTATCTATATGCTGTTTATTTCAGTAGGATGGATCTCGAGCAAACAGTCAAAGACCTACAAGCTCAGAATGCACAGTTCCAGCAACTCCTGATGACCTTGGCTAAGGGTCAGGAGGATATCAAGACTCAATTGGGGAATAAGGACCGAGTGAAAAAGAAGAAAAAGAGGATCGGGGTGGCTACTTTAGGGAGAAGATTTGACGGAGAAGCCCGGAGAGTGCTTGAATTTCCTCCTACTTCTGATGAAGGGACCAGTAAAAGAGATGGAGCTGCGGTGCCTTCCGAGTCTGATGCGGAAGAAGAAGAGGTTGAAGAGGATGAAGATTATTCTGACCAGCAATACCCTCCAGCTGATGATAAATACAAGGGTTTAGAAGACAGATTGGCCGCCATGGAATTACAAAGAGTACCGGGTTTGGATTTTGAAGACTTGGGCTTGGTTGCCAGGATTGTGATTCCCCCAAAATTCAAAGTGCCAGTGTTTGTGAGGTATGATGGGCTGTCCTGCCCCAAAATGCATCTCAGGTCCTACGTGAGAAAGATTCAACCCTATACGGCAGATAAAAACCTCTGGATTCATTTCTTTCAAGACAACCTTTCGGGAGCTCAGTTAGAGTGGTTTTATCAGCTAGAAGGAACCAGTGTCAGAAATTGGGAAGATTTGGCCACCGCTTTCTACAAACAATACCAGTATAATTCTAACCTTGCTCCTACTCGTACCCAACTTCAGGGTATGTCGCTAGGAACAAGCGAGGGATTCAAAGAGTACGCACAAAAATGGAGGGATTTGGCTGGCAGGGTGCAGCCCCCTTTAACCGATCGTGAGCTTGTTGATATGTTTCTAGGGACTCTATCTGGGCCATTTTTCAATCATCTAATTGGTAACTCTTCCGCGGGGTTTACCGATTTAATCTTAACAGGCGAAAGAATAGAAGCTGGCATCAAATCAGGAAAGATTCAGAAGGGTGTTGCTACAAATGTTGAGAAGAAGCCTTTTAAGAAGGAGACGGCTGTGGTATATTCTCAAAGAAGAGCAGGGAAGACGGAGCGTCGGCCAACTGTGGGGGCCGTAATGATTCAAAACACTCCAAGTGAGCAGCCTCGCTATAACCAATCCAGACCAAATCAACAACGAGTGGAACAGCCACAACGGCAGTTCACCCGTATTAATATGACTCCAGCGCAAGTGCTTCCCCATCTGTTAAAGTTGAATCTCGCCACCATCAAGGAGGCACCAAAGAATGTAAATACGTCCTCTCCGCATTATCATCCTAATGCTAAATGCGCCTACCACTCTGACAGTGTTGGACACGACACCAATGATTGTTGGGCACTCAAGCATAAGATCCAAGACCTGATAGAGGCAAAGGAGGTAGAGTTTGACGCTCCGGAGAAGCCCAATGTGATATCTGCACCCATGCCGAAGCACGGCCGAAATGTCAACGCCATTGAAGAAGATTTGTATGTTGCTGATGTTAATGATCTGATAACTCCTCTGCTAACCATCAAGTTGAATTTGTTAAGGGCCGGGATCTTCCCGGGATGTAAAGAAGACTGCTATTGTTGTTACTCTCTGCCGTTTGATTGTCCATTACTGAAGAAAGGCATCCAAGGCCTTGTGGATAGTCGACAAATTTTGTTTGAAAAAGTTTCTGCTGTTCCGGTTCATACTGAAGATGTCTCAATCATAACCATTCACGCCAATCTTTCCAACGTCGTCAAAAAGCCTGTTAAGATTACACCAGCTACGAAATCTATTCCTTTGAAGATAACAATGGCAGGGCCTGTTCCCTATGTTTCTGAGAAATCGATACCTTGGAACTATGGCGGTGACGTCTACTACCATGGTATCAAGCAAATCGAAGTAAGTGAAGAAGGTTCGGATGATGAAAAAACCAGCATTAGTAACATTGTGGGCACGAGCAAAATCACCCGGAGCGGGAGAATATTTTCTCTAGAGATTGCCCCTCCAAAAGCAATCTTTGGACCCTCATCAGCTGACCAAGTCATTCCTGCACCAATAAAACTTTCTGCTAGAACTCCTTTGGTTGAAGATGTTGTTGTTCCTAGTACTGTTCCTCCTACCGCTGCTGACAAAGGTAAGGGAATCCAAGATGAGCTCGTCAGGACGGGGGCTCAACCCTTGGTCATCCCGGAAACCTCCAAGAGGGAAATGGATGAGATTTTGAGGATAATCAAGAGAAGCGATTACGATGTGGTAGAACAGTTGGGGCAAACCCCCTCAAAGATCTCCATGCTGGAACTGCTACTTTGCTCAGAAGCGCACGCTAAAGGCCTGATAAAATTCCTGAAGGCAGCCCATGTGCCCCAGGAAACCTCTGCAGATCAGTTCCAGAATTGCGTGGCTAGCCTTACTGCGGACAATGGATTAGGGTTCTCTGATGCCGACCTAACTCCTAAAGGTAGAAACCACAATGATGCTTTGTACATTTCAGTCGAGTGCCGGGGAACTACTCTCGCACACGTCTTGGTCAACACTGGTTCGTCGCTGAATGTTTTACCTAAGAAGGCCTTGGACCGACTAGATTGTGAAGGGTTGGAATTGAAGCCAAGTGATATTGTTGTCAGAGCTTTCGATGGTTCGAAGAGAATGGTCCATGGAGAGGTTGAAATTCCCATCAAGATAGGCACTGAGGTGTTTAAATCTACTTTCTATGTGATGGACATCCGTCCGTCATATTCTTGCTTGTTGGGTGGGCCTTGGATACACCATGCTGGGGCAGTCACCTCTTCCTTGCATCAGATGTTGAAGTATCCTGTCAAGGGAAAGATCATTACTGTCCATGGGAAAGAGGAGTACATGATCAGCCACTTAAATTCCTTCCGGTATGTGGAGGTTGAAGGGGAATTCATTGAGATGCCGTTTCAACATTTCGAAGAGGTTCTTCCTGAAATAGCAGTAGCAAAGTCGGCAGCTAAGACACCGAGGCAGATGGCCAGGATGGCATCTCTGGAAGACGCAAGGGCCGCAATAAAGGAAGGGAAGAATTCGGCATGGGGGAAGTTGCCTGATATTCCACATAAGACAGAAAAATTTGGATTAGGGTTCACAGCCGCTGGCCAGAAAGTTATGCGCCGTTCGAAGATTGAAAGAGCGCCAGTCAAAATTTCTCCCTACGGAATCAACGCTTTGGAGGATGAAGACAAAGAGAGCAACATTGAAGAGTGGATTTACCCAACTGTCAAAGGAGGATTGAGCAACTGGGAGGCAAAAGACTTTGTCCCCATCACTTTTATTCATCAGTAATTTATCTGTTAAACATTTCCTATATGGTCCGTAATATTTACTCTCAAACAATCCGTACACTATCTTTTCACCTCATGCCTCGCCCGGGGCATGTAGGTCCATTTTTAAGGGTTTTGATTATTTTTCATATCCATATGCCATGTTTAATGATTCATTGGACGTTTTTCATTTGATAAACTGCTTGTGTTCATTTTCTTTCCTTTTGCATTTTTAAGGATGGCTATCCCTTACACACACCCACACTCACCAATGCAGGTACCCATCCACTCCGGATTCCATGGGTGACTATTCTGCTGTATCTTTCAATAACTCTGAAGATCTGGTCAATCAAGCCGAGTATGAAGATGACGAAGGTTGTGAAGTACCAGGGGAACTAGCCAGACTTCTACAACAAGAGGAAAGAGCCATCTTACCACACGAAGAGTCATTGGAAACTGTCAACTTGGGAACCGAGGAGGACCGGAAGGAGGTGCAAGTGGGTGCCAATCTGGAACCGAGTGTCAAGGAACGCCTGATACGGTTGTTGAATGAGTATGTTGAAATCTTTGCTTGGTCTTATGAAGACATGCCGGGCTTAGACACAGACATCGTGGTTCACCATCTCCCCACAAGAGAGGACTGTCTACCGATCAAGCAAAAAGTTCGCCGAATGAGGCCTGACATGTCTGAAAAGATCAAAGCAAAAGTAATGAAGCAATTCGATGCTGGCTTTCTGGCTGTTACGTCCTATCCTCAATGGGTCACTAACATCGTGCCGGTACCTAAGAAAGATGGCAAAGTCAGAATGTGTGTGGACTACCGGGACTTGAATAGGGCCAGCCCCAAAGATGATTTTCCGCTGCCACACATCGACATTTTAATCGACAATACAGCTCAGCACAAAGTGTTTTCCTTCATGGATGGGTTCTCGGGCTACAATCAAATTAAAATGGCCCCCGAGGACATGGAGAAAACAACTTTTGTCACACAATGGGGCACTTTCTGTTACAAGGTGATGCCGTTCGGGCTGAAGAACGCAGGGGCAACTTATCAACGCGCCATGGTAGCTTTATTTCATGATATGATACATCATGAGATTGAAGTTTACGTAGACGATATGATAGCTCGGTCACAAACAGAGGAAAAGCACCTTGAACATCTAGAAAAGCTGTTTACCAGGTTGAAAGAATACAAACTCAGGCTGAATCCAAGCAAGTGCACTTTTGGAATTAGGTCTGGTAAACTTCTGGGATTCATTGTAAGCAACAAAGGCATTAAAGTCGATCCCGCGAAAGTAAAAGCAATACAAGAGATGCCTGTTCCCCGTACTGAAAAGGAGGTTAGAGGATTCTTGGGGCGTTTGAATTATATTGCCAGATTCATCTCTCATCTGACTTCTACCTGCGAGCCTATTTTCAAACTCTTGAAGAAAGATCAGGTAGTTGAATAGAACGACAATTGTCAGGCTGCTTTTGATAGAATCAAGAAGTATTTGCTAGAACCTCCCATTCTGATGCCACCCGTCGAAGGAAGACCACTAATCATGTATTTGACCGTTTTGGATAACTCAATGGGGTATGTTTTGGGCCAGCATGACGAGTCTGGTCGAAAAGAGCATGCCATTTATTACCTTAGCAAAAAGTTTACCGACTGTGAAACTCGCTACTCACTGCTCGAGAGAACTTGCTGCGCTTTGGTATGGGCTGCTCGCCGACTAAGACAGTATATGTTGACTCATACTACCTTGTTGATTTCCAAGATGGATCCTATCAAGTATATCTTCGAAAAGCCTGCTTTATCTGGAAGGATAGCCAGATGGCAAATGATCCTAACTGAGTATGACATTCAGTACACCACCCAAAAAGCTATAAAAGGGAGTGTACTAGCTGACCATCTGGCTCATCAAGCTATCGAAGACTATCAACCCATGAGATTTGACTTCCCAGACGAGGACATCATGAATTTGGACAACATTAAAGGTGACGGACCGTATGACGGACCCGGAAAGGGATCCCGATGGACCCTGTACTTTGATGGTGCTTCAAATGCACTTGGAAACGGTATCGGCGCGGTACTCATTTCTCCGGAAGGTTGTCACACACCTTTTACGACCCGACTTTGCTTCAGCTGCACGAACAACATGGCTGAGTACGAAGCTTGCATCTTTGGTCTCAAGGCTGCTATTGACCTAGGGATCAAATCTTTAACCGTATTTGGGGACTCAGCTTTGGTTATCAGTCAAATCAAAGGAGAGTGGGATACCAAGCATCCTAATCTTATCCCATACAAAGAACATGTCTTGACGTTGTTGCCTCATTTCGAGCAAATTACCTTCAAGCATTTCCCGCGAGAAGAGAATCAGCTAGCAGATGCTCTAGCTACAATGTCCTCCATGTTTAAACTTGTGATACGGTGGGAGAACTGACTGTGAATTTTGCTTTGTTTTCGCAAATGTTTCGGTTGAGCAAGAGTCGCCACCGACTTTTTATTTTATCCTAAGGAAAGGTTTAAAAAGCACAGCAAAAACCTTTGAGATTTTTCTTGGGTTCGGGGAGTAGATTATAGAAAGGGAAGGTATTAGCACCCTTTCTATCCATGGTTATCCATGGGCTCTTAGGTACTTGCTTAGATCAACTTGCCTTGGCTTTCAATTGTTTTAAATGGTGCTTGGTGTGTGGTTTTGAAAATGTTTTGAAAAGATGCCTTGTATAGGCTACCCTTGTAACAATTCTTTACTCGAATGTTTTACAAAAAGGTGTTTTTGTCTTTTGAAAAGATGTTTCAAGGTTTTTGAAAGTTTGTTTTGAAAGTGTTTGTGAAGTGTAGTTTGAAATTAGGCAAGTGTTTTCTTTGCAAATTGGCAAGTACTTAAGAGTTTATCTACCCTAAAGTTTTCTCAAAGATTTTTGTTATGTTTTAAACCTTTTGACAATTTTGTTCCACCATTGCATTTGGTGGACAATCTTGTATTAGGAGGTGAAAGGGACAGGCGCGGGTCATCGTTTAGACCATAATTGCAATAGTGTTAAATGTCTTTGGGCAATTTTTCTTTAAAAGGGACTTGATCATTCATTTAGGCAACATTTTGAGGGACTATGATCATTTGATTGTTTGTTTTACCCAAAGAAATTCAACATGCAATATGGCCCAATTGTTTGAAGGCAACAAAGTGGAATAACCTAGGAGTGCAAGTGTGAACTGTATTATCCATTTTCATGCTTGTTTGTCTGGTATTAGGTCCAACTATTTTGTTCGTTTTATTCGCATACAAACCCTAATTCTAGCATGGTAGGTTTAGAAAGCTTTAAAGTGCGAAATTTAAATTCCTACACTATTACAACACAATAATATGGGGAGGGGGGTACAATGTCTCAAATGGGGTATATTTAGACAAGAATTTAAACCTAACTATTACATCATTTTCTTTGAATATTTACAAGACAAATAATTGTATAATTAAATGGAAATTGAAATAAATATGCAAAATGTAAAAAGAATTTTTATGTGTATGAAAAAAAGTATTATTTATGTAAAAATAAAAAGAGAAATAAAAAGGTATTATTTTTTGGAGTATTTTCAAATTTAGGGCAAAACCCTAATTTTTAATCAAAGGGGTATTAATCAATTAATTCATATAATAATTATTATTTACATATAAAAATAAAATAAAATATAGTATATTTGTAAAAAAGGGCATTTTTTAGTATTAAATATTAAAAAATAAAATATGTACATTTTTTGTATTTTTATCCTAAGCACATTAATATATACCTATATATTCATATTATTTACAAAATATGTATTATATATATTAATTAATAATATTTAATATTTAAATAAAAAAAGTATTTTTCTATAAAATATTTTCAGGAAGTAAAAATAAGATAAAAGTGTATAAAAAATATATTTGTGCTATTTTTGTATTTTTAAACAAAAGGTATATATTTATTCATTTATGTTCAAACTAAAAGAAAAAATCAAATAAATACCTAATAAAAATCAAAAATGGTGAGAAAAAATATTTTTATATTTTTAATATGCTGAGAAAAAATAAATGAGTCAACTAAAAAAGGAAAAAATCAAAAATCATCAAAAATAAAGCAAATGGGCTCAGGGGGTGTAACACCAAAAAGGTGGTGCAAAAAGGAAAGTCAACATAAGCCCAGCCCATGAAGACCTTTCTTCAACCTCTGAACAACAATATTAAAAAAAAACGCGCGCCCTGTTCTTCATCTTCTAACTCCTGATTCCTGGCTTATTAATGAAAACTCATAACATGAAAGATGTTCAGCATCAAGAGACGAATCTAACCATATGCAGAACTTGATCTAACTCTCTAAGATGAGGGAGAATTTCTTCTCCCCCAAATCCTAACCTAGATTTTCTGCCATTTTCAAACCTCAAATTCTCACAGCTCAAGTAAAAGAAATGAAAAGTAAAAACATGTACATGTTCAGTGGCATGAGTAGAACATTGTTTATTCACAAACTTAGAGTTAATGATGCTTGATAAGAGAGATAGAAGTTCACCAAGATACCTGTTCAGCTGGAGTTCTATCTGGCAATGAGGGAGCTTTCAGTGCAAGGTGATGATTGGAAAAGCTTCCTTGAGGTCCAGGGATGCTATTCCAATGTTTACTTTGTCTTGAAAGCTTCTGAATCGTGCTAGAGCACTTCACCTGCAAAACAAGAAACTGAAAATGGTGGAAGTGGTTAGAGGGATTACAGGTCGTGTTTCAAGTCATGGTTAGCTTGCATAGATGCTAGGGAATGTGTGTGAACTGGTTTGGGCAAGAGAGCTTGAGGGAAATGGAAGATGGCACTCAAACTGCAGGCCTGACCCTGTTTTTGCAGTTTTAAGATGATTCTGAGATTGGGAGTGTTTGAGAGGTGCTAGGGTCGTGCAAAAGCTTGGTTGAGATGTTTGGAATGTGTTTACAATCTTTGCTTCTGTGTCCTCATGCTGAGATGAAAGATGTCTTATGTTATGGTACTTTTCTTCACACTTAAGCAAGCAAAACCAACTTGGTGTTTTAGGCCAGTAGGGGACCTCTAATGAGCTGCATAATCTCTCCTTGATCAGAGTGTTTTGCTCATAATCTTGTGCCAATTGGATTTGATTTGTACTTGTGGATTTGCATCATGACATAAAGTGAAACTTTTGCAAAAATGGATATAATGCTTTTTCCAATTTGGGATTAATCCATCATACAATGATTTAGCTCATGAAACAAGGTCTTAGCACAATGAACATGCATTAAATTATTGAGTGTTGGATGGTTTTAGGACCTGTAATCAAGGGACATGCTGGTTTGAGAAGTTTGCACAAATTATGAACATGAAAAATAGCCAATTCAAAAGTGAGTTTTTGCCAAGTTGTGAAATTCGAATCTCTCAAGTCATGAGGTTGTTTGATGAGTTATTGGACATTTTGGAAAGTTTGGAATGTGTACTACAATCCATCTTTGAAATGCAATTTGAAATTCCAAGTGGAAGTGTATGGAAAATGGCCTTGAAGTGGGGTAGAAAACCTTGTCAAAATAGGTCAAAAATTCACTAAGTTAAGAATGGTTTAGTGCCCTTATTCAAAAATTTGTAACTTGAGATACAAGCCTCAAATGGGAAAACTTTGTGAATCAAAGTTGTAGATTATGCAACAAGCTACAACTTTCAAGTTTTGACTTTTGTTTGAATCCAAATGGATCTTGGTGAAAAAGTGGGGCAAAGTTAGGAAACAATTAGGTTTTTTTTATAACTTAGAAAAATTCTAAGTTATGAAAAATTCTAATTTCTAACCCTAATTTGCATTTTGTGATTTCTTGATGAACAAGTTTCATGATTTGGCATGTTTTGATGAAAAATGAATCTTGACTCTTGATTTTGACCAAAAAGTCAAAGTTTGACTTTTCAGTATACAGTCAAAATTGATTAATTGACTGGGAAATTCAACTGTCAATCTTGTGTACTTGGGATCTTTTGAGTTTGTTGAGCATGTAAAGATAATTACATGGGGTCCTTGAGTCCATATATGAGCTTGGTTTGCCATTGGTTGGGTCAAACAGTCAAAAATTGCCTTTGTGCAGTCAAAACCCTAAAAATGACCATTTTGCCCTTTTGGTGATCTGATCAAATTTCTTATGGAATTGTGATCCAAACTTGATCAAATGGTCCATATGAGTTCATAATGTTGATGTGGGTCAATTTTCATGAGGTTTGACTGTCCATTGTCCACAATTGACTTTTTCCCCAATACAGCTGATTTTTAGGTCAACTGTCCAATTGACTGGGCAAAACTTGGAATCAAAGGTTGAAACTTGGTATGGATAAACTTGGGAGTCCAATATTAAGCATGAAAGTCATCTTAAGCACTTTAGGTCAAAACATCTTTGTGCAAACATAAACCCTAATTTGGGTCCACAGTGCAAGGAGAAGTCTTGAGCAGATGAAACCCTAACTGGATCTTGGGCTTCAAAGGTTATGTGATGAGAAATCATTGAGAAATGGGAGGGCAAATTTTGGGGTACAACAGTTGCCCCTGTTCAATCTTCTTGAATCCGAAGAGTTAGATTGGCAAGTTTGCCTTTCGTGACTCGAGGGTAAAAGGAGATTGGACACTAGAGTGCCCGGAAATTTGCACTCGTCAAAGCAATGGATGCGGGAATGGGCTTAGAGATGCCATTTGGAGATGGGCTTAGAGATGCCATCTGGAAGGGAATATCAGGAAGGTGTCCAAGTTTTGGACCATCTTCGAACTGGGGGTCTGAATAAGCAATAGATTGACATCTGTTGTTGGGAGGAATCCGTAAACTGTTTTCAGAAGTTTTGAGAAGAGTCTGAACAAGCGATAGGTTAACATCCGTTACTTGGAGAACCTGTAAACTGTTTTCAGAAATCTTGGAGTTGAATAAGCAATAGAGCAACATCCGTTGTTGGGAAGCGTCCGTAAACTGTTTTCAGAAAGGTGTATCTGAACAAGTCGATAGATTAACATCCGTTGTTGGGAAGGATCCATAAACTGTTTTCAGAAGTCTGGAGAAGAAACTGAACAAGCGATAGGTTAACATCCGTTACTTGGAGAACCCGTAAACTGTTTTCAGAAATCTTGGAGTTGAATAAGCAATAGAGCAGCGTCCGTTGTTGGGAAGCGTCCGTAAACTGTTTTCAAAGGTTGATAAGAGTCTGAACAAGTTGGTAGATTAACATCCGTTGTTGGGAAGAATCCGTAAACTGTTTTCAGAAGTCTTGAGAAGAATCTGAACAAGTGATAGGTTAACATCCGTTACTTGGAGATCCCGTAAACTGTTTTCAGAAATCTTGAATTTGAACAGGAACCGGTAGAAGGTTGCTTGATGATGAGTCCGTGTAAAACTGCATCTGAAACTGTTAATGATAGCCTTTTTATTCTTATCCTGAAAAGGACAAAATGTTAGCTAAACACAAAATTATGTCGCATGAAATGTATGATGCAATATATGTTATATCAGTGTTTATGATATGAATGTAATGAATGCGCATGTAAGCTGATGAGCTGTCTTGCTGGTGATAGATGAATCCTGGATGGCTGAAGATAAAAACACCCTGACTGCTGCCGGGAAGAATAATTCCTTGGCTGTGACTGGGGAATAAGGAGCCTGGGTTGTATACCAGACCTCTGGGGAATTCCTGATGACTTCTACTGGGGAGCACCAATCTAGTAGATTCATGTTGGGGACGCAAGACTGAGAATCTTCAGTTTGGCGGGAAACATCTCTGGCGACTTCACTGGGGAACTCAAGATTTATTCTCCTAAAACTCTGTGGGGAGAAGGTTCATTAGTCTGACTCCGCTGGGGATTGATAATTTGAAGCTTTAGCTCGGCTGGGGACACTGAAACTTAAACTCTGAGGGGAATTGAATTCCGGAGGATTCTCTGGCTGGGGATTTGCAAAGATAAGTTACTGCGGGAGAATTTTGATGAACTCCGCTGGGGACAGGAAGAACTTTGGCGAGTGCGATCTTCCGTGGTTGTTAGCTGAGGATAAACCAGTTATAAGGCTTTGTGAGGAATAACTTTGAATAAAACTCGGGAGGGACGTCCGTGCTCTGCAGGGAATAAGCTTCCAGAATCTACTGGGGGCGAGCTTCAAGACTTGCTAGGGATATGGATTCCAAATCTCTCGGGGGCTTCCTTTTGAAGGGTATCAAGATATCCAACTGTACCTTTGACCTATCAGTAATCCTCTTTCGCGACTCATAAGAAAATGATTATGTTTCAAATGCATATGCCTATTTAACAAAACATTGGACGTTTCTCAAAATAGAACAAATAGTGCAAGAGAAAAGAAAAGGAAATGACACAAATTTCTGGGAAAAGTATTTGTATTGATTTTCTTTGAGTATATTTGTACAAAGGAGACAATCATCCTAGTAAGAGGATTTTGTCGTAAATATTTGAAAAATTTATACAAAATAAAGATGGCTATGTGAAATAATTCCATGGGATTCCATTCTGCTACAGCCTTCACAACTCTGAATATCTGTCCATTCAATGCTTCGTTTGCCGATGACTGGATTGATCAGAAAACCGGAACTAGTTGATGAAGAGATTGTCTTTGAAGTGATCCGACGAGACATAGTCATACGCTTTAATTCCCTAACTTTTGCCTGAATCGCCCTTTCGGGTTTTCGATCCACCGGGAAACCCTTTTTTGCCCAAGCCGCCCTTTCGGGTTTTCAACTTGCCGGGTGTACATATTTTTTTGTTTTTATCCCTAATTTTTGCCTGAATCGCCTTTTCGGGTTTTCGATCCACCGGGATGCCCATTTTTGCCCAAGCCGCCCTTTCGGCTTTTCGACTTGTCGGGTTATTTATGCATAGTATCTTTTGACTATGTCTGCGTTCGCAGGGTGCAGCAAATCGTCGCCGTCCATGGTGGTCAGAATCATTGCCCCACCAGAAAATATGCTCTTGATCACAAACGGTCCTTCATATGTAGGAGTCCATTTGCCCCTGGGATCACTTTGCGGGAAGATAATCCGCTTGATTACTAGATCTCCGACTTGATACACTTGACGTTTGACTTTCTTATTGAAGGCCTTGATCATCCGCTTTTGATACGTCTGACCATGGCATATAGCAGCAAGTCGCTTTTCGTCGATCAGATTAAGTTGATCAAGTCGGGTCTGCATCCAATCATCTTCATTCAAACCTGCATCCTTCATAATCCTTAGAGAAGGGATCTGGACTTCCATAGGCCAAACAACTTCCATGCCATAAACCAAAGAAAATGGGGTTGCCCCAGTTGAAGTACGTGTCATCGTACGGTATCCATGTAGAGCAAACGGTAACATCTCATGCCAGTCTTTGTAAGTGACTGTCATTTTCTGAATGATCTTCTTAATGTTTTTGTTTGCAGCTTCAACAGCACCGTTCATCTTCGGCCGATAGGGAGATGAATTGTGATGATAAATCTTGAACTGTTCGCACAATGCAGTGATCATTGTGTTATTCAGATTTGTACCGTTGTCCGTGATGATCCTGTCTGGAACACCATACCGACATATGAGATTTTGCTTGATAAAGCGGGCAACCACATTTTTGGTGACAGAGGCGAAAGAGGCTGCTTCGACCCATTTAGTGAAGTAGTCAATGGCAACCAGGATGAAGCGATGTCCGTTGGAAGCCGTGGGCTTGATCTCTCCAATCATATCAATGCCCCACATTGCAAAGGGCCACGGAGCAGTCAGGACGTTGAGAGGAACCGGAGGGATATGAACTTTGTCAGCGTAGACTTGGCATTTGTGGCAAGTACGGGAATGTTGATGGCAGTCAGCTTCCATGGTAGACCAGTAATAGCCTGCCCTTAGGATCTTCTTAGCCATGGTATGCCCGCTCAAGTGAGTGCCAAATGTGCCGCTGTGTATATCAGTCATGATCAACTCTGCTTCAGCTTTGTCTACGCATCAGAGTAATACACAATCATGGCTTCATTTGTAAAGGATGCCGTTGCTCAGGAAGAATTTAGCAGCGAATTTCCTTAAGAACTTCTTGTCGTTTACGGAAGATCCTTCGGGATAATCTCTAGTCTCGAGATACCTTTTGATTTCATGGAACCAGGGTTGTTCCACTACTTCTTCGGTATTAATCTCATGACAATGCGCAGGTTCATCCATTCGCTTGATGGTGATTTGGGGAGCCTCGTTATCCCAGTTGAGTTTAAACATGGAGGACATTGTGGCTAGAGCATCTGCTAGCTGATTCTCTTCTCGCGGGAAATGCTCGAAGGTAATTTGCTCGAAATGCGGCAACAATGTCAAGACATGTTCTTTGTATGGGATAAGATTAGGATGTTTGGTATCCCAGTCTCCTTTGATTTGACTGATAACCAAAGCCGAGTCCCCGAATACGATCAAAGATTTGATCCCCAAGTCTATAGCAGCCTTGAGACCAAAGATGCAAGCTTCATACTCAGCCATGTTGTTTGTGCAGCTGAAGCAAAGTCGGGCCGTGAAAGGCGTGTGACAACCTTCCGGAGAAATGAGTACTGCGCCAATACCGTTTCCAAGTGCATTTGAAGCACCATCAAAGTACAGGGTCCATCGGGATCCCTTTTTGGGTCCGTCATACGGTCCGCCACCTTCAATGTTGTCCAAATTCATGATGTCCTCGTCTGGGAAGTCAAATCTCATGGGCTGATAATCTTCGATAGCCTGATGAGCCAGATGGTCAGCTAATACACTCCCTTTTATAGCTTTTTGGGTGGTGTACTGGATGTCATACTCGGTTAAGATCATTTGCCATCTAGCTATCCTTCCAGATAAAGCGGGCTTCTCGAAGATATACTTGATAGGGTCCATTTTGGATATCAACAAGGTAGTATGAGTCAGCATATACTGTCTTAGTCGGCGAGTAGCCCATACCAAAGCGCAGCAAGTTTTATCGAGCAGTGAGTAGCGAGTCTCACAGTCGGTAAACTTTTTGCTAAGGTAATAAATAGCATGCTCTTTTCGACCAGACTCGTCATGCTGGCCCAAAACACACCCCATTGAGTTATCCAAGACGGTTAAGTACATGATCAATGGTCTTCCTTCGACGGGTGGCATCAGAATGGGAGGTTCTAGCAAATACTCCTTGATTCTATCAAAAGCAGCTTGACAATCGTCGTTCCATTCCACTACCTGATCTTTTTTCAAGAGTTTGAAAATTGGCTCACAGGTAGAAGTCAGATGTGAGATGAATCTGGCAATATAGTTTATGCGCCCTAAGAATCCTCTAACCTCCTTTTCAGTACGGGGAGCAGGCATCTCTTGTATTGCTTTCACTTTTGCCGGATCGACTTCAATGCCTTTGTTGCTTACAATGAATCCCATGAGTTTACCAGACCTAACTCCAAAAGTGCATTTACTTGGATTCAGCCTGAGCTTGTATTCTTTTAACCTGGCAAACAGCTTTTCCAGATGTTCAAGGTTCTCTTCCTCTGTTTGTGACCGAGCTATCATATCGTCTACGTAAACTTCAATCTCATGATGTATCATATCATGAAATAAAGCTACCATGGCGCGTTGATAAGTTGCCCCTGCGTTCTTCAGCCTGAACGACATCACCTTGTAACAGAAAGTGCCCCATTGCGTGACAAAAGTCGTTTTCTCCATATCCTCGGGAGCCATTTTGATTTGATTGTAGCCCGAGAATCCGTCCATGAAGGAAAACACTTTATGCTGAGCTGTATTGTCGATCAAGATGTCAATATGAGGTAGCGGGAAATCATCTTTAGGGCTGGCCCTATTCAAATCCCGGTAGTCCACACACATTCTGACTTTGCCATCTTTCTTCGGTACTGGCACGATGTTAGCGACCCATTGAGGATAGGACGTAACAGCCAGAAAGCCAACATCGAATTGTTTCATTACTTCCGCTTTGATCTTTTCGGACATGTCAGGCCTCATTCGGTGAACTTTTTGCTTGATTGGTGGACAGTCTTCTCTTGTGGGGAGACGGTGAACCACGATGTCTGTGTCTAGACCCGGCATGTCTTCGTAGGACCAAGCGAAGATTTCAACATACTCATTCAACAATTGTACCAAGCGCTCCTTGACTTTTGGTTCCAGATTGGCACCCACTTGCACCTCCTTCCGGTCCTTCTCGGTTCCCAAGTTAACAGTTTCCAATGGCTCTTCATGCGGTAAGATGGCCCTTTCCTCTTGTTGCAGAAGCCTGGCTAGTTCCCCGGGTACTTCACAACCTTCGTCATCTTCATACTCGGCTAGATTGACCAGATCTTCAGAGTTATTGAAAGATACAGCAGAATAGTCACCCATGGAATCCAGAGTGGATGGGTACCTGCATTGGTGAGTGTGGGTGTGTGTAAGGGATAGCCATCCTTAAACAAAAATGCAAAAGGAAAGAAAATGAACATAAGCAGTTTATCAAATGAGAAACGTCCAATGAATCATTAAACATGGCATATGAATATGAAAAATAATCAAAACCCTTACAAGTAGACCTACATGCCCCGGGCAAGGCAGGAGGTGAAAAGATAGTGTACGGATTGTTTGAAAGTAAATATTACAGACCAAAGAGGAAATGTTTAACAGATAAATTACTGATGAATAAAAGTGATGGGGACAAAGTCCTTAGCCTCCCAATTGCTCAATCCTCCTTTGACAGTTGGATAGATCCACTCTTCGATGTTGCTCTCCTCGTCTTCATCCTCCAAAGCGTTGATTCCGTAGGGAGAAATTTTGACTGGCGCCCTTTCAATCTTCGACCGGCGCATAGCTTTCTGGCCAGCGGCTGTGATCCCTAATCCAAACTTGTCAGTCTTATGCGGAAAGTCGGGTAACTTCCCCCATGCTGAATTCTTCCCTTCTTTTATTGCGACCCTTGCATCCTCCAGAGATGCCATCCTGGCCATCTGCCTCGGTGTCTCAGCCGTCAACTTCGCTACTGCTATTTCAGGAAGGACTTCTTCGAAATGTTGAAACGGTGTCTCAATGAACTCTCCTTCAACCTCCACATACCGGAAAGAATTTAAATGGCTAATCATGTACTCTTCTTCGCCATGGACAGTGATGATCTTTCCCTTGACAGGATACTTCAACATCTGATGCAAGGAGGAGGTAACTGCCCCAGCATGGTGTATCCAAGGCCTACCCAGCAGGCAAGAGTATGATGGACGGATGTCCATTACATAGAAAGTGGATTTAAACACCTCAGTACCTATCTTGATGGGAATTTCAACCTCTCCATGGACCATTCTCTTCGAACCATCGAAAGCTCTGACAACAATATCACTCGGCTTCAATTCCAACCCTTCACAATCTAGTCGGTCCAAGGCCTTCTTAGGCAAAACATTCAGCGACGAACCGGTATCAACCAAAACATGTGCAAGGGTGGTTCCGCGACACTCGATTGAAATATGCAAAGCATCATTGTGGTTTCTGCCTTTAGGGGTTAGGTCGGCATCAGAAAAACCTAATCCATTGTCCACAGTCAGGCTAGCCACGCAATTTTGAAATTGATCCGCAAAGGTTTCCTGGGGCACATGAGCTGCCTTCAGGAATTTTATCAGGGCTTTAGCGTGCGCTTATGAGCAAAGTAGTAGTGCCAGCATGGAGATCTTGGAGGGGGTTTTCCCCAACTGTTCCACCACATCGTAATCACTTCTCTTGATTATCCTCAAAATCTCGTCCATTTCCTTCTTGGAGGTTTCCGGGATTACTAAGGGTTGAGCCCTCGTCCTGACGGGCTCATCCTGGATTCCCTTACCTTTGTCAGCAGCGGAAGGAGAGACAGTACTAGGAACAATAATGTCTTCAATCAGAGGAGTTCTAGCAGAAAGTTTGATTGGTGCAGGGACAACCTTGTCAGCTGATGAGGGTCCGAAGACTGCTCTTGGAGGGGCAATCTCTGGAGAAAATATTCTCCCGCTCCTGGTGATTTTGCTAGTGCCCGCAATGTTACTAATGCTGGCTTCTTCATCATCTGAACTTTCTTCAATTATTTCGATTTGCTTGATACCATGGTAGTAAACGTCACCGCCATAGTTCCACGGTATCGACTTCTCAGAAACATAGGGGACATGCCCTGGCATTGTTATCTTCAAAGGAACAGATTTTGCAGCTGGTGTAATCTTAACAGGCCTTTTGACGGCCTTGGAAAGATTGGCGTGAATGGTTATGATTGAGACATCTTCAGTATGAACTGGAACAGCAGAAACTTTTTCAAACAAAATTTGTCGACTATCCATAAGGCCTTGGATGCCTTTCTTCAGTAGCGGACAATCAAACGGCAGAGAGTAGCAACAATAGCAGTCTTCTTTACATCCCGGGAAGATCTCGGCCCTCAACAGATTCAATTTAATGGTTAACAGTGGAGTAGTCAGATCACTGACATCAGCAACATACAAATCTTCTTCGATGGCATTGACGCTTCGGCCGTGCTTCGGCATAGGTGCAGATATCACATTAGGCTTCTCTGGAGCATCAAACTCTACCTCTTTAGCCTCTATCAGGTCTTGGATTTTATGCTTGAGTGCCCAACAGTTATTGGTGTCGTGTCCAACACTGTCTGAATGGTAAGCGCATTTAGCATTGGCGTGATAATACGGAGAGGACGTATTCACATTCTTTGGCGCCTCCTTGATGGTGGCAAGATTCAACTTCAATAGATGGGGAAGCACTTGTGCTGGAGTCATGTTAATGCGGGTGAACTGCCGTTGTGGCCGTTCCACCCGTTGCTGATTTGGTCTGGACTGGTTATAGCGAGGCTGCTCACTCAGAGTGTTTTGAATCATTACGGCCCCCACAGTTGGCCGACGCTCCGTCTTCCCTGCTCTTCTCTGAGAATATACCATAGATGTCTCCTTCTTAAAAGGTTTCTTCTCAACACTTGCAGCAACACCCTTCTGAATTTTTCCTGACTTGATGCCAGCTTCTATTCTTTCGCCTGTTAAGATCAAATCGGTAAACCCCGCGGAAGAGTTACCAATTAGATGATTGAAAAATGGCCCAGATAGGGTCCCAAGAAACATATCAACGAGTTCACGGTCGGTTAAAGGAGGCTGCACCCTGCCAGCCAAATCCCTCCATTTTTGTGCATATTCTTTGAATCCCTCACTTGTTCCTAGTGACATACCCTGAAGTTGGGTACGAGTAGGAGCAAGATCAGAATTATACTGGTATTGTTTGTAGAAAGCGGTGGCCAAATCTTCCCAATTTCTGACACTGGTTCCTTCTAGCTGATAAAACCACTCCAACTGAGCTCCCAACAGGCTGTCTTGAAAGAAATGAATCCAGAGGTTTTTATCTGCCGTATAGGGTTGAATCTTTCTCACGTAGGACCTGAGATGCATTTTTGGATAGGACAGCCCATCATACCTCACAAACATTGGCACTTTGAATTTTGGGGGAATCACAATCCCGACAACCAGGCCCAAGTCTTCAAAATCCAAACCCGGTACTCTTTGTAATTCCATGGCAGCCAACCTGTCTTCTAAACCCTTGTATTTATCATCAGCTGGAGGATATTGCTGGTCAGAATAATCTTCATCCTCTTCAACCTCTTCTTCTTCCGCATCAGACTCGGAAGGCACCGCAACTCCATCTCTTTTACTAGTCCCTTCATCAGAAGTAGGAGGAAATTCAAGCACTCTCCGAGCTTCTCTGTCAAATCTTCTCCCCAAAGTAGCCACCCCAATCCTCTTTTTCTTCTTCTTCACTGGGTCCTTATTCCCCAATTGAGTCTTGATATCCTCCTGACTTTTAACCAAGGTCATCAGGAGTTGCTGGAATTGTGCATTCTGAGCTTGTAGGTCTTTGACTGTTTGCTCGAGATCCATCCTGTTGTAATAAACAGCAGACAAATAAGGAAACCTGGAGTGAGACCTGCTTATGCACATGATGAATGGTATGCAGATGTATGCAATGCATTCAAGGATTTAGAACATTCAAAATTGTTTCAGACAAAGAAGAACGCACGTCATATTAATAAGAAGAAATTTGTTAGTACATAAATGCCCCATGGGCCAAATATTACAAAATAAACTTCTTAAGGAAGAAAGACATTGCGCATCCTCTTTGGTGCGATGTAGGTGTTGAGGGCCTCTTGCTCGTGGAGTCGGCGGGTGAGCTCTAGAACCTTCTTTTCACTGGCGTAGTAGCTAGCTTCAAAAGTATTCCGTTCCTCCTTGAGCTGAATCCAACTTTTCTGCATTTCCTCCCACGATGTAGGCATGTCTGGATGCAGGATGGTGTAGGGAACCTCTTCTTCATTGACGGGCTCTTTAATCACTGGGAGTACATGAGGATAAGGCATCCTTAGACTTTGGGCTCGGGATAGTTCCCACTTGAGATAGGGCTCAAGAGGGATGGAGTTCTTGTGTCCCAGAGTCTTGCTATCGACCTTGTTAAGTTTTCCCCAAGCTCTGATGAATCTTTGGCGAAGTCCTTGCGCATCGTTGTCGAAGTCAAAAACTAGGCTAGGAATCAACATATCATGAGGGCCATCCCTCCGTGCATATCCAAATTGCCTCAAAGCTAGGCAAGGGTTGTAGGTGATGCCTCCCCTGATTCCAAGTAAGGAACATTAGGAAACTCTCCGCAACGATCGATGATGATGACATTTTCTCTGGACCGAGAACACCAATGCACATCAGAGTGAGTAAGAGTCATCAACCGTTGGGACCACCTCGTACCTTGGTCATTTTTCAAGACAGATTGCGGAAGGTGCAAAATAAACCACCTTGCAAGGATAGGAGTACAGCACATGAGAACACCCCTCTTTCTCATTGTTCGTGTGTAAAATGAGTGAAGGATGTCTCCAAGCAATGTTGGTATTGGGTTTCTGGACAAGAAGATTTTGACGGCGTTGACATCTACCAATTGGTCAGGATTTGGGAACAAAACCAACCCGTAGATAAGGAGTGCCACAATCTCTTCAAAGGCTTGTAGGTCCAATGAGTTCCAACATTCTTGTGCCTTCTCAAACAAGAACTTTGCTAAGAATCCTTTGACGCCGCTTCTGGTTTCCCAATGCCCCTTGATGTCAGATGGTTGTAGATGTAAAGCTCGAGCAACATCTTCCGGCTTTGGTTCCTTTTCCGTACCGTTGAAGGGTAGTTGATTAAGGATAGGAATTCTCAGGAGTTGAGAAAACTCCTCCAAAGTGGGTACCAACTGATAATCAGGGAAAGTGAAGCAGTGGTGAAGAGGGTCAAAGAACTGGAATAGCACTTTCATCATGTCTTCTTCAATGTTGGTGTTGACTAGGCTGAGCAGTCTACCATGTCTTTCACTGAAGGATGAATTTTCCGGGATTCTTGAGGTGAGCTCTTTGAGTTGAGGAGAGATTCTCACAAGGTTGACTTGGATGGTATTTCTGCGAGGAATTTCCATGACCTACAAAACAAGAACAAAGATGAAGATCCAAACCCTTGAAATGGTTAGTAAATGCATATGATGTTTCATGATGTTTATGATGTATGCACAAAACATATGTACAAGCAAATCACACCAAACCCTAGTTTCAGGCTTGCATGGGGTTTCATAGGTGAGTACCCTCTTGAGTGTAGTTGGCTTAAAAACCTGTCCTATAAATAGTAACCGGGTTCTAAGGAGCTCAATATCACGAGATTGTTTTCATCGTTCATCGTTTTGGTTTAGCCACTTAACTAGCGACCAAAATATTCCAAGAAAATAACCCTCAATGAGTGTAGTATCGAGTATCTACCAACTTCGGACTGCACCAAAGCCGGTCATCTCACTACCCCTAATAAAAGGCCAAGATGGTCAAGTAAGGTTCTAGGTCATTAGTGCTTAGTGACATCACTCAGCGGCCCCGTACTCTCCTTGATTGAACTCAAGGGTTACCGATACTCACAAATATGTCGCACTAATATAGCTATTGCTTCGACCGTGTCGGTATACCCCGCACAGTTTCCACAACATATTGCTATCTATGAATGTTTCCCAAAATCCGGGTGGAGGATTGCAAACCCAAACAATAGAGCCAAGATATAAAGCAATCAATTCAAACAATTAGTCATGCAAGAGGGTGATCTAAGCCCTAAGGTTACTCCACTTTTAAATTTATTCCCCAGCAGAGTCGCCAGTTCTGTGATACGGTGGGAGAACTGACTGTGAGTTTTGCGTTTGTTTTCGCAAATGTTTCAGTTGAGCAAGAGTCGCCACCGACTTTTTATTTTATCCTAAGGAAAGGTTTAAAAAGCACAGCAAAAACCTTTGAGATTTTTCTTGGGTTCGGGGAGTAGATTATAGAAAGGGAAGGTATTAACACCCTTTCTATCCATGGTTATCCATGGGCTCTTAGGTACTTGCTTAGATCAACTTGCCTTGGCTTTCAATTGTTTTAAATGGTGCTTGGTGTGTGGTTTTGAAAATGTTTTGAAAAGATGCCTTGTATAGGCTACCCTTGTAACAATTCTTTACTCGAATGTTTTACAAAAAGGTGTTTTTGTCTTTTGAAAAGATGTTTCAAGGTTTTTGAAAGTTTGTTTTGAAAGTGTTTGTGAAGTGTAGTTTGAAATTAGGCAAGTGTTTTCTTTGCAAATTGGCAAGTACTTAAGAGTTTATCTACCCTAAAGTTTTCTCAAAGATTTTTGTTATGTTTTAAACCTTTTGACAATTTTGTTCCACCATTGCATTTGGTGGACAATCTTGTATTAGGAGGTGAAAGGGACAGGCGCGGGTCATCGTTTAGACCATAATTGCAATAGTGTTAAATGTCTTTGGGCAATTTTTCTTTAAAAGGGACTTGATCATTCATTTAGGCAACATTTTGAGGGACTATGATCATTTGATTGTTTGTTTTACCCAAAGAAATTCAACATGCAATATGGCCCAATTGTTTGAAGGCAACAAAGTGGAATAACCTAGGAGTGCAAGTGTGAACTGTGTTATCCATTTTCATGCTTGTTTGTCTGGTATTAGGTCCAACTATTTTGTTCGTTTTATTCGCATACAAACCCTAATTCTAGCATGGTAGGTTTAGAAAGCTTTAAAGTGCGAAATTTAAATTCCTACACTATTACAACACAATAATATGGGGAGGGGGGTACAATGTCTCAAATGGGGTATATTTAGACAAGAATTTAAACCTAACTATTACATCATTTTCTTTGAATATTTACAAGACAAATAATTGTATAATTAAATGGAAATTGAAATAAATATGCAAAATGTAAAAAGAATTTTTATGTGTATGAAAAAAAGTATTATTTATGTAAAAATAAAAAGAGAAATAAAAAGGTATTATTTTTTGGAGTATTTTCAAATTTAGGGCAAAACCCTAATTTTTAATCAAAGGGGTATTAATCAATTAATTCATATAATAATTATTATTTACATACAAAAATAAAATAAAATATAGTATATTTGTAAAAAAGGGCATTTTTTAGTATTAAATATTAAAAAATAAAATATGTACATTTTTTTGGTATTTTTATCCTAAGCACATTAATATATACCTATATATTCATATTATTTACAAAATATGTATTATATATATTAATTAATAATATTTAATATTTAAATAAAAAAAGTATTTTTCTATAAAATATTTTCAGGAAGTAAAAATAAGATAAAAGTATATAAAAAATATATTTGTGCTATTTTTGTATTTTTAAACAAAAGGTATATATTTATTCATTTATGTTCAAACTAAAAGAAAAAATCAAATAAATACCTAATAAAAATAAAAAATGGTGAGAAAAAATATTTTTATATTTTTAATATGCTGAGAAAAAATAAATGAGTCAATTAAAAAAGGAAAAAAAATAAAAAATCATCAAAAATAAAGCAAATGGGCTCAGGGGGTGTAACACCAAAAAGGTGGTGCAAAAAGGAAAGTCAACATAAGCCCAGCCCATGAAGACCTTTCTTCAACCTCTGAACAACAATATTCAAAAAAAACGCGCGCCCTGTTCTTCATCTTCTAACTCCTGATTCCTGGCTTATTAATGAAAACTCATAACATGAAAGATATTCAGCATCAAGAGACGAATCTAACCATATGCAGAACTTGATCTAACTCTCTAAGATGAGGGAGAATTTCTTCTCCCCCAAATCCTAACCTAAATTTTCTGCCATTTTCAAACCTCAAATTCTCACAACTCAAGTAAAAGAAATGAAAAGTAAAAACATGTACATGTTCAGTGGCATGAGTAGAACATTGTTTATTCACAAACTTAGAGTTAATGATGCTTGATAAGAGAGATAGAAGTTCACCAAGATACCTGTTCAGCTGGAGTTCTATCTGGCAATGAGGGAGCTTTCAGTGCAAGGTGATGATTGGAAAAGCTTCCTTGAGGTCCAGGGATGCTATTCCAATGTTTACTTTGTCTTGAAAGCTTCTGAATCGTGCTAGAGCACTTCACCTGCAAAACAAGAAACTGAAAATGGTGGAAGTGGTTAGAGGGATTACAGGTCGTGTTTCAAGTCATGGTTAGCTTGCATAGATGCTAGGGAATGTGTGTGAACTGGTTTGAGCAAGAGAGCTTGAGGGAAATGGAAGATGGCACTCAAACTGCAGGCCTGACCCTGTTTTTGCAGTTTTAAGATGATTCTGAGATTGGGAGTGTTTGAGAGGTGCTAGGGTCGTGCAAAAGCTTGGTTGAGATGTTTGGAATGTGTCTACAATCTTTGCTTCTGTGTCCTCATGCTGAGATGAAAGATGTCCTATGTTATGGTACTTTTCTTCACACTTAAGCAAGCAAAACCAACTTGGTGTTTTAGGCCAGTAGGGGACCTCTAATGAGCTGCATAATCTCTCCTTGATCAGAGTGTTTTGCTCATAATCTTGTGCCAATTGGATTTGATTTGTACTTGTGGATTTGCATCATGACATAAAGTGAAACTTTTGCAAAAATGGATATAATGCTTTTTCCAATTTGGGATTAATCCATCATACAATGCTTTAGCTCATGAAACAAGGTCTTAGCACAATGAACATGCATTAAATTATTGAGTGTTGGATGGTTTTAGGACCTGTAATCAAGGGACATGCTGGTTTGAGAAGTTTGCAAAAATTATGAACATGAAAAATAGTCAATTCAAAAGTGAGTTTTTGCCAAGTTGTGAAATTCGAATCTCTCAAGTCATGAGGTTGTTTGATGAGTTCTTGGACATTTTGGAAAGTTTGGAATGTGTACTACAATCCATATTTGAAATGCAATTTGAAATTCCAAGTGGAAGTGTATGGAAAATGGCCTTGAAGTGGGGTAGAAAACCTTGTCAAAATAGGTAAAAAATTCACTAAGTTAAGAATGGTTTAGTGCCCTTATTCAAAAATTTGTAACTTGAGATACAAGCCTCAAATGGGAAAACTTTGTGAATCAAAGTTGTAGATTATGCAACAAGATACAACTTTCAAGTTTTGACTTTTGTTTGAATCCAAATGGATCTTGGTGAAAAAGTGGGGCAAAGTTCGGAAAAAATTAGGTTTTTTTTATAACTTAGAAAAATTCTAAGTTATGAAAAATTCTAATTTCTAACCCTAATTTGCATTTTGTGATTTCTTGATGAACAAGTTTCATGATTTGGCATGTTTTGATGAAAAATGAATCTTGACTCTTGATTTTGACCAAAAAGTCAAAGTTTGACTTTTCAGTATACAGTCAAAATTGATCAATTGACTGGGAAATTCAACTGTCAATCTTGTGTACTTGGGATCTTTTGAGTTTGTTGAGCATGTAAAGATAATTACATGGGGTCCTTGAGTCCATATATGAGCTTGGTTTGCCATTGGTTGGGTCAAACAGTCAAAAATTGCCTTTGTGCAGTCAAAACCTTAAAAATGACCATTTTGCCCTTTTGGTGATCTGATCAAATTTCTTATGGAATTGTGATCCAAACTTGATCAAATGGTCCATATGAGTTCATAATGTTGATGTGGGTCAATTTTCATGAGGTTTGACTGTCCATTGGCCACAGTTGACTTTTTCCCCAATACAGCTGATTTTTAGGTCAACTGTCCAATTGACTGGGCAAAACTTGGAATCAAAGCTTGAAACTTGGTATGGATAAACTTGGGAGTCCAATATGAAGCATGAAAGTCATCTTGAACACTTTAGGTCAAAACATCTTTGTGCAAACATAAACCCTAATTTGGGTCCACAGTGCAAGGAGAAGTCTTGAGCAGATGAAACCCTAACTGGATCTTGGGCTTCAAAGGTTATGTGATGAGAAATCATTGAGAAATGGGAGGGAAAATTTTGGGGTACAACAAAACTCAACTGGGATAACGAGGCACCCCAAATCACCATCAAGCGAATGGATGAACCTGCACATTGTCATGAGATTAATACCGAAGAAGTAGTGGAACAACCCTGGTTCCATGAAATCAAAAGGTATCTCGAGACTAGAGATTATCCCGAAGGAGCTTCCGTAAATGACAAGAAGTTCTTAAGGAAATTTGCTGCCAAATTCTTCCTGAGCAACGACATCCTTTACAAACGAAGCCATGATTGTGTATTACTCCGATGCATAGACAAAGCTGAAGCAGAGTTGATCATGACTGATATACACAGCGACACATTTGGCACTCACTTGAGCGGACATACAATGGCTAGGAAGATCCTAAGGGCAGGCTATTACTGGTCTACCATGGAAGCTGACTGCCATCAACATTCCCGTACTTGCCACAAATGTCAAGTCTACGCTGACAAAGTTCATATCCCTCCGGTTCCTTTCAACGTTCTGACTGCTCCTTGGCCATTTGCAATGTGGGGCATTGACATGATTGGAGAGATCAAGCCCACGGCTTCCAACGGACATCGCTTTATCCTGGTTGCCATTGACTATTTCACCAAATGGGTCGAAGCAGCCTCCTTCGCCTCTGTTACTAAAAATGTGGTTGCCCGCTTTATCAAGCAAAATCTCATATGTCGGTATGGTGTTCTAGACAGGATCATCACAGACAACGGTACGAATCTGAATAACACAATGATCACTGCATTGTGCGAGCAGTTCAAGATTTATCATCACAATTCATCTCCCTATCGGCCGAAGATGAACGGTGCTGTTGAAGCTGCGAACAAAAACATTAAGAAGATCATTCAGAAAATGACAGTCACTTACAAAGACTGGCATGAGATGTTACCGTTGGCTCTACATGGATACCGTACGACGACACGTACTTCAACTGGGGCAACCCCATTTTCTTTGGTTTATGGCATGGAAGCTGTTTTGCCTATGGAAGTCCAGATCCCTTCTCTAAGGATTATGAAGGATGCAGGTTTGAATGAAGATGATTGGATGCAGACCCGACTTGATCAACTCAATCTGATCGACGAAAAGCGACTCGCTGCTATATGCCATGGTCAGGCGTATCAAAAGTGAATGATCAAGGCCTTCAATAAGAAAGTCAGACGTCAAGTGTATCAAGTTGGAGATCTCGTAATCAAGCGGACTATCTTACCGCAAAGTGATCCCAGGGGAAAATGGACTCCTACATATGAAGGACCATTTGTGATCAAGAGCATATTTTCCGGTGGTGCAATGATTCTGACCACCATGGACGGCGACGATTTGCCGCACCCTGCGAACGCAGACATAGTCAAAAGATACTACGCATAAAATAACCCGACAAGTCGAAAACCCGAAAGGGCGGCTTGGGCAAAAATGGGCATCCCGGTGAACCGAAAACCCGAAAGGGTGGTTCAGGCAAAAATTAGGGATAAAAACGAAAAAATCTGTACACCCGGCAAGTCAAAAACCCGAAAGGGCGGCTTGGGCAAAAAGGGGTTTCCCGGTGGATCGAAAACCCGAAAGGGCGATTCAGGCAAAAGTTAGAGAATTAAAGCGTATGACTATGTCTCGTCGGATCACTTCAAAGACAATCTCTTCATCAACCAGTTCCAGGCTTCTGATCAATCCAGTCATCGGCAAACGAAGCATTGAATGGACAGATATTCAGAGTTGTGAAAGCTATAGCGGAATGGAATCCCATGGAATTATTTCACATAGCCATCCTTTATTTTGTATAAAATCTTTCAATATTTACGACAAAGTCCTCTTACTAGGATGATTGTCTCCTTTGTACAAATATACTCATAGAAAGTCAATACAAATACTTTTCCCAGAAATTTGTGTCTTTCACTTTTTCTCTTGCACTATCTGTTTTATTCTGAGAAACGTCCAATGTTTTGTTAAATAGGCATATGCATTTGAACATGATCATTTCCTTATGAATCAAGAAAGAGGATTACTAATAGGTTAAAGATACAGTTGGATATCCTGATACCCTTTCAAAGGAAGCCCCCAGGAGACTTGGAATCCATATCCCCAGCAAGGCTTGGAGCTTATCCCCAGTAGATTCTTGAGGCTTATCCCCTGCAGAGTACAGACGTCTCACCCGAGTTTTATTCAAAATTGTTCCTCACAAGGGCTTATAACTGGGTTATCCTCAGCTTGGTGCCACGGAAGATCGCACTCGCCAAATTTATTCCCATCCCCAGCGGAATTCATCAAAATTCCCCAGTATAACTTATCAATACAATCCCCAGAGGAGGTTGTCTTTGTACATCCCCGGCCAGGGGATCCTCCAGAACTCATTTCCCCTCAGAGTTTAAGTTTCAGTATCCCCAGCTGAGCTAAGGCTTCAAAATTATCAATCCCCAGCGAAACCATACTAATGAACCTTTCCCCCACAGAGTTTTAGGAAAATCTTGAGTTCCCCAGTGAAGTCGCCAGAGATACTTCCCTCCAAGCTGAAGATTCTTAGTCTTACCTCCCCAGCATGAGTCTACTAGTTTGGAATTCCCCAGTAGAGGTCATCAGGAATTCTCTTCCCCAGCAACAGCCAAGGAATTATTTTCCCGGCAGCGGTCGAGACGCTTTTATCTTCGGCCATCTCAGATTCATTTATCCTCAGCAAGATAGCTCCAGCTTACATGCGCATCCATTTACATTCATATCATAAACATTAATGTCACATACATTGCATCATGCATCATAACATTGCATACAACTAACTCTTTGCCTTTTCAGGTAACATCAGTCGACAGACACAGATCATCTTCTGAGATTCATCCAGAAATAGTTCAGATGTGACCCGGACACGGCGACATTCTGATACTTATTCCAGATTCATTCAGATGCAGTATCACACGAGCTCATCACCAGGGAACCCTACACCGGTTCCTCTTCAAGATTACTGAAAACAGTTTACGGGTTCTCCAAGTAACGGATGTTAACCTATCGCTTGTTCAGTTTCTTCTCAAGACTTCTGAAAACAGTTTATGGATTCTTCCCAACAACGGATGTTAATCTATTACTTGTTCAGATGCAACCTTTGAAAACAGTTTACGGACGCTTCCCAACAACAGATGCTGCTCTATTGCTTATTCAACTTCAAGATTACTGAAAACAGTTTACGGGTTCTCCAAGTAACGGATGTTAACCTATCGCTTGTTCAGTTTCTTCTCAAGACTTCTGAAAACAGTTTATGGATTCTTCCCAACAACGGATGTTAATCTATTACTTGTTCAGATGCAACCTCTGAAAACAGTTTATGGATTCTTCCCAACAACGGATGTTAATCTATTACTTGTTCAGATGCAACCTTTGAAAATAGTTTACGGACGCTTCCCAACAACGGATGCTGCTCTATTGCTTATTCAACTTCAAGATTACTGAAAACAGTTTACGGGTTCTCCAAGTAACGGATGTTAACCTATCGCTTGTTCAGTTTCTTCTCAAGACTTCTGAAAACAGTTTATGGATTCTTCCCAACAACGGATGTTAATCTATTACTTGTTCAGATGCAACCTTTGAAAACAGTTTACGGATTCTTCCCAACAACGGATGTCAATCTATTGCTTATTCAAGCCCCAGTCCAGAGATGGTTCAAAGCATGGACACCTTTCTGATCTTCACTCCAGATGGCATCTTTAAGCCCATCCCCGACGAGATTCTGTCACCCTTCCAGATGGCATCTTTTAAGCCCATCTCCAAATGGCATCTTTAAGCCCATTTCCGCATCCATTGCTTTGATGAGTGCAAATTTAAGGGCACTCTAGTGTCCAATCTCCTTTTACCTTCGAGTCACGAAAGGCAAGATTGCCAATCTAAATCTTCAGGTTCAAGAAGATTGAACAGGGGCAACTGTTGTACCCCAAAATTTGCCCTCCCTTTCTTCAGGAAACCACCTTGGATTTTCAAGGTCCCTCTGAAACAAATCCAAGTCCTGAGTTATCCCTTTGCCCAAGCAAGCCATTTACAAGAGCAAGATGATCTCACGAACTCCAAAAACAACGCTTTTATCTTGAGAGAAAAATCAAATTCTAAGTGCTTAGAATGCTTCTCTAAAATAAGTGTTTTTAGACAAATCAGCGCTTCAGAACTTCTGGACCCATTCCAGATGAAAACGGTCAGAAGTTGCAAGCTTGGCTCAGCGTGGTCAGAAGTTGGCTCTTCAGCAGCTACATCAGTTCAATCAGAAGTTGTAAACGTGGTTTAATATGTAAGCCTCAAACAGAACATGCCCCTTCAGCAGTTACACAAGCTCAGTCAGAATTTGCTAAAGGAATGCAAGAGAAGCAGGAAAGTCTGAAGGCTCCTTCAGAACAGGTTGAAATCAGAAGATGAAAGATCAGAAGAGTGGGTGTTACACTGATAAAGAATCTCCAGAGCTTACTAAGACAACAGGAAGCCAAGGCCAAAGCATGGTTTACGCTGCTGATTCAACGCTGGTTTCCATTACCAGAATGTTGATGTTGATAGGTCTTGTCACCATTTAATGCCCATTAATGCTTCCAACCACTCCTGAGCATTCACGTGTGGCTTGGAAAACGCTTTTGCACAGATTCTGGCATGGGTCTTCACGCCACCGCCCACTTCAGAGGTCACTTCTCCCCAATCTACGCCTGCTGCTGCAACCTAGGCTGAAAGCTATCTGTATCACAACTTCCCAGGAATTTCTGTCAAAGAACAAATTCAAACTCTGTTGGCGCATTAAATGTTCAAGGCATCCACAAGAACTTTGCCTATAAATAGAGAGTCTTCACCACTGCAAAAGGGGTTCAAGAAAAGAAACAGAAATTGCTAAGTGAGAAACAGAACTCTTAGCAACACAGCATTCTGAAACTCTGCCAAAATCTCCAGTTTTGTTTCATAACTTTGAGTTTCTTATCTTCAAACTTCATCAAATATCCAGTTCTTTTCTGTAAACCAAAGACACCCTCTCCAAACTTCTGACCCTACATACGTATACACCTTTACTTCCCCTTTTCAAATCTGTCCAGAACACCACCAGAACCAAAAGCTAAACTTTCATCCACAACTTTCCCAACAGTCAGGTAAGCACCTGCTGACCCTCATCACGCTGTTAAGCATCATCAGCTGTGCATATTCAAATAACATAATGTAAATATCATGTTGTTGCTGTTTATGTTCTAAGGATTTTCATACCTCAGAACGTTCTGAGCCAGTATAGGATTTGCCTGTGACCTTGGTGGTTCTGACCTCTGAAACATTTTTGTATTTGCTGGATCTGTTCCAAATATGTTTCCTGTTTTGTGGAGTAACAACAGAATTGCAGATGTTCTGATTAGTACAGGGAAAAGCCAAGTGCTGACTTTGACGTTAGCACATCTGAAGCCTGTTTTGTTGTCAATGATATCAGAACCTCTGAGAGTTATTGCCTTTTCAGTAGAATCAGAACTTCTGGTTTCTCCACTAACAAACTTCTGTCTTGCAGCGCAGGGAAATCAGAACTTCTGATTTCCCCACTAACAAGGTTCTGTTTTGCAGGTGCCAGAGTCAGAAGTTCTGACTCATCCAGTTTCACTAACAGGTTGATCATCTGGCAGCGGATCTGAGTCAGAACTTCTGATGACCTCCCAGCAGCGCGCGGGCTCCCTCTCTCTCTCTCTCTCTATATCTTGTTTTTTGCTATTTTCTTTTTTGTCTATTTTTCTCGTTGAACCCCCCATGTACAAATGTGTATCCCCTTCCCCTAATTGTTGTAATAGCGTAGGATTTTATATTTCCGCTTCTTATTGCTAGTAATTAGGACGTGTATGGCAAGATAAAATCAATGAAGTAGAAAAACCTAATTCAAAGAAAAAAAACTCTTGTATGCAATAAAACACACTTGCACCCTAACACCCCTAGGGTTACATCCACTTGTTGCCTTTCAAAATTGGGCCATGTTGCATGTTAGGTCTCTTTGGGAAAAATCAATACAACCAAATGATCATAGTCCCTCGATGACGCTTTCTAAAGTTGCCTAAAAATGATCAAGTCCCTTAAAAGAAAAATTGCCCAAGGATACTTAGCACTATTGCAATTATGGTCTAAACGATGACCCACGCCCGTCCCTTCCACATCCTAACACAAGATTTTCCACCAAATTCAATGGTGGAACAAAATTGTTAAAAGGGTTAAAACATAACAAAAATCTTTGAGAAAACTTTAGGGTAGATAACTCTTAGGTACTTGTCGATTTGCAAAGAAAACACTTGCCTATTTTTCAAACCACACTTCACAAACACTTTCAAAACAAACTTTCAAAAAAAACCTTGAAACATCTTTTCAAAAAGACAAACACCTTTTGTAAAACATTCGAGTAAAGAATTGTTACAAGGGTAGCCTATACAAGACATCTTTTTCAAAACCTTTTCAAAGCCACACACACAAAGCACCATTTCAAACAATTGAAAACCAAGGCAAGTTGATCTAAGCAAGTACCTAAGAGCCCATGGATAACCATGGATAGAAAGGGTGCTAATACCTTCCCTTTCTATAATCTACTCCCCGAACCCAAGAAAAATCTCAAAGGTTTTTTGCTGTGCTTTTTAAACCTTTCCTTAGGATAAAATAAAAAAGTCGGTGGCGACTCTTGCTCAACCGAAACATTTGCGAAGACAAACGCAAAACCACAGTCAGTTCTCCCACCGTATCACACCTGTGTCAAAACTGTAATACTTCCAAGCATCATCCTGCATAAAGTCTAACAGAAGCATAAACCTCAAAAACCTGTACATACTTCAAAACCAACATAAACAAACCATAACCATCCAAGGCCTGTAACCTCACCTATCCACCCTGTCAGAAGCCTTACCATTCAAACAAAAACAGCATGTCAAAGCCTTAAACACCCAGTACCATAACCTGTCAAACAAAGCCCACAAGCCTAAACTTGTACCAAACCAATAAACCAGCATATGCAGATAGCAAAACCATAACCATACAAATCCCAACCTACAACACAAAGCCATAAGCCTGAAACCTTTCAAGCTTCCAACCAAAGCCCCTGCAAAATCCAATCGAGCCTAAACCAGTTTCCAACACAAAGAACCCTCAGAACTCAGGGAGCTCATCACTGGGTTAGCATACAAGGCAACCAGAAGAAAGCGAAACAATGAACTAGGTAACCTTAACAAGCATACCAAGGCATCAAGGCATATCAGAGAAGGCACAGGGTGGAAGAGAAAAAAGCATACTCAGAAAAGCAACATAAACCCTCAGAACCCTAGGTTCATCATTGGGCTAACAAGCCAAAATCATACAATAGTCAGGCAACTCAAGGCAACATAGGCAAAGATATAGAAGGAAAAGAAGTGACAAGGAGGCTTTCAGCATGCATCATTAAGCAATAAAGAAGACAAAGAACACAGAGTACCGTGGATACCCAAGCAAGCTAGTTCATCAGCGCCTTCCCCTCGCCCCTTTGGCCGCCTGAAGCAACCTCCAACCCAGCTCTTCCTCCATCTCCCAAAAGTCTCCATTCCACAAAAGGTATAACTTTTTCTCTCTCACGCACCTCCAATAACAATAACAACATAAATTTAATCAGAATCAAGACATAAAACATGCAAGACATTTAAAGATTGAAACCTTAAACGCGTTTTAAAAAGGAGGCAGAAAACGTCACCTTAATCTCGTTTCGTGGAACCAAGGAGGGAAGAAGAGGACGAAGGAAGCCCGGTGGCCATGAGTGAGGGTGTTCTGAATCCTTGGCTCTGGACTTGAGAGACGAACGAAGACGAAGGTGACGAAATGAACGACGGCGCCGCTTCTGTTTCACAAACCCTAGGTTAGTCCCAAATGCAAACGAATCCAATTAACCCTAAGCAAAATGTTATGAGACCCATGGGCCTTGCCCTTTTTTCCAGCGCCTAGGCCCAAATGCATTCTAGTTGGCACCCCCCTTTGGCTTCCAATTCGGACTAAGCCCTAATTCCCTTTTGGCCCATTTACCCCTTTTCTTCATCTTTTTCTTACTAAAATTTGTTTGGATTAATGCATAAAACATTGAAATTTTGTTTAAAAACTTGAAAACTTTTTTTTGTGTTTTACTAAAACATTAATATTTATACATAATCAATTAAAATACTCTTTTTTTTAATATACATAATATAATTTAAATTTAAAACATTTTTCTTTCTTTTAAGTAAAATACTTTTTGTACATATTAAAGAAAAATACAAGATTACAAATTAAATAAAGAAAACATCCAATTCTTTTTATTAAGTAAACCATACTTGATAATACATTAAATCCACATTTTCTTAACTTGTAGATAATTCTCATACACAATACATACACTTACACATTTGAAATATATTTGACAATTGTTATTCTTATACATTGCTATACATTTAATACTTATTACATTTTGGTCGCAATTCGATTTGGTTGTAATTTATTGGACACTACATTCCTAAAGTCTCATCCCCATTTGAAAATTTGTACCCCCATTCCCGGATACTATTTTTAATAGCGTAGACTTTAAATTCTTGCAATTTATCGCTTTCGAATTATACCATGGTTAGATCTAGGGTTTGCATGTACATAAAACCAAACGTTAGATAACTTAATATAAGACAAATACATGAAATCAATACACAATCACACTTGCACCCCCTAGGGTAATCCCACATGTTGCCTTCCAAAATGGGCCATGCTTGCACGTCGAGTTTCTTTGGCAAAACAAATTCAAATGATCATAAGTCCCTCGATGACGCTTTCGAAAGTTGCCTAAATGGAATGATCATAGTCCCTTCAAAGCAAATTGCCAAAGATACTTGGCACCATTGCATTCATGGTCCATACGATGACCCGCGCCCGTCCCGTTAAACTTCCTAAACACAAGATTGTCCACCAAATTCAATGGTGGAACAAAATTGTTAAAAAGGGTTGAAAACATAGAGAAAACCTTTGAGTATAATAGGGGTAGACAAAGCTCTTAGTTACTTGATATCAACTTGCAAAAACACTTGCCTTCTTTTCAAAAAAACCACACTTCATACACACTTTCAAACAAACTTCCAAAAACATTTTGAAACATATTTTCGAAAAGATACACACTTTTGTAAAACACTCAAACACGAGTCAATTACATTGGTTGCCTAAGACAAGGCATCTCTTCAAAAACATTTTCAAAACACACACATACACCACAATTTCAAGCAATCGAAAATCAAGGCAAGTGATCTAAAAAACCAAGTAACTAAGAGCCCATGGATAACAATGGATGAAAAGGGTGCTAATACCTTCCCTTTTCATAATCTACCCCCCGAACCCACGAAATATCTCAAAAGGTTTTTGCTGTGCTTTTTAACCTTTCCTTTAGGATAAAATAAAAAGTCGATGGCGACTCTTGCTCAACCGAACAAGTGCGAATACAAACGCAAAACTCAAGTCAGTTCTCCCACCGTATCACAGACGCGAAGGTCGCAATGAAGGAAGGGAAAAATTCAACATGGGGACAGTTGCCTGATATTCCTCACAAAATAGACAAGTTTGGTTTAGGATTCACGGCTGCAGGACAGAAAGCTATGCGCCGTTCAAAGATTGAAAGGGCGCCCATCAAGATTTCTCCTTACGGAATCAACGCTTTGGAGGATGAAGACGAGGAGGCCAACATCGAAGAGTGGATCTACCCAACTATCAAAGGAGGACTATGCAACTAGAAGGCAAAGGACTTTGTCCCCATTACTTTTATTAATCAGTAATTATCTATCAAACATTTCCTGTGGTCTGTAATAATTACTTTTGAACAATCCGTACACTACTTTTTCACCTCATGCCTTGCCCGGGGCATGTAGGTCCATTTGTAAGGGTTTTTGATTATCTTCATATCCATATGCCATGTTTAACGATTCATTGGACGTTTTTTCATTGATAAACTGCTGTGCTCATTTTCTTTCCTTTTGCATTTTTTCGTTTAAGGATGGCTATCCCTTACACACACCCACACTCACAAATGCAGGTACCCATCCACTCTGGATTCCATGGGTGACTACTCTGCTATGTCCTTCAATAACTCTGATGATCTGGTCAATCAAGCCGAGTATGAAGATGACGAAGGTTGTGAAGTACCAGAGGAATTAGCCAGGCTTCTACAGCAAGAGGAAAGGGCCATCTTACCTCACGAAGAGTTGTTGGAAACTGTCAACTTAGGAACGGAGGAAGACCGGAAGGAGGTACAAGTGGGTGCCAATCTAGAACCAAGTGTCAAGGAGCGCTTGATACAGCTGTTAAATGAGTATGTTGAAATCTTCGCCTGGTCTTATGAAGACATGTCGGGTTTAGACACAGACATCGTGGTTCACCGTCTCCCTACAAGAGAGGATTGTCCACCGATCAAGCAAAAAGTCCACCGAATGAGGCCCGACATGTCTGAGAAGATCAAAGCAGAAGTAATGAAGCAATTCAATGTTGGCTTTCTGGCTGTTACATCCTATCCACAATGGGTTGCTAACATCGTGCCAGTACCTAAAAAAGATGGCAAAGTCAGAATGTGTATGGACTACCGGGATTTGAATAGGGCCAGCCCCAAAGATGATTTTCCGCTACCGCACATTGACATTTTGATTGACAATACAGCTCAGCACAAAGTGTTTTCCTTCATGGATGGATTCTCGGGTTACAATCAAATCAAAATGGCCCCCGAAGACATGGAGAAAACAACCTTTGTCACACAATGGGGTACTTTCTGTTACAAGGTGATGCCGTTCGGACTGAAGAATGCAGGGGCAACTTATCAACGCGCCATGGTAGCTTTATTTCATGATATGATACATCATGAGATCGAAGTTTACGTAGACGATATGATAGCTCGGTCACAAACAGAGGAGGAACACCTTGAACATCTAGAAAAGTTGTTTGCCAGGTTGAAAGAATACAAACTCAGGCTGAATCCAAGTAAGTGCACTTTTGGAGTTAGGTCTGGTAAACTTCTAGGATTCATTGTCAGCAACAAAGGCATTGAGGTCGATCCAGCAAAGGTGAAAGCAATACGAGAAATGCCTGCTCCCCGTACTGAAAAAGAGGTTAGAGGGTTCTTGGGACGCTTAAACTATACAGCCAGATTCATCTCTCATCTGACTTCTACCTGTGAGCCAATTTTCAAACTATTAAAGAAAGATCAGGTAGTCGAATGGAACAACGATTGCCAAGCTGCTTTTGATAAGATCAAGGAGTATTTGCTAGAACCTCCTATTCTAATGCCACCCGTCGAAGGGAGACCATTGATCATGTATCTGACAGTCTTGGATAACTCAATGGGGTGTGTTTTGGGCCAGCATGACGAGTCTGGTCGAAAAGAGCATGCTATTTATTACCTTAGCAAAAAGTTTCCCGACTGTGAGACTCGCTACTCACTGCTCGAGAAAACTTGCTGCGCTTTGGTATGGGCTGCTCGCCAACTAAGGCAGTATATGTTGACTCATAATACCTTGTTGATTTCCAAAATGGATCCTATCAAGTATATCTTCGAGAAGCCCGCTTTATCTGGAAGAATAGCTAGATGGCAAATGATCCTAACTGAGTATGACATCCAGTACACCACTCAAAAAGCTATAAAAGGGAGTGTACTAGCTGATCATCTAGCTCATCAGGCTATCGAAGATTATCAACCCATGAGATTTGACTTCCCAGTCGAGGACATCATGAATTTGAACAACATTGAAGGTAACGGACCGTATGACGGACCTGAAAAGGGATCCCGATGGACCCTGTACTTTGATGGTGCTTCAAATGCACTTGGAAACGGTATCGGTGACGTACTCATTTCCCCGAAAGGTTGTCACACACCTTTCACGGCCCGACTTTGCTTCAGCTGCACAAACAACATGGCTGAATATGAAGCTTGCATCTTTGGTCTCAAGGCTGCTATAGACTTGGGGATCAAATCTTTGATCGTATTCGGGGACTCGGCTTTGGTTATCAGTCAAATCAAAGGAGAGTGGGATACCAAGCATCCTAATCTTATCCCATACAAAGAACATGTCTTGACATTGTTGCCTCATTTCGAGCAAATTACCTTCGAGCATTTCCCGCGAGAAGAGAATCAGCTAGCAGATGCTCTGGCTACAATGTCTTCCATGTTTAAACTCGACTGGGATAACGAGGCTCCCCAAATCACCATCGAGCGAATGGGTGAACCTGCACATTGTCACGAGATTAATATCGAAGAAGTAGTGGAACAACCCTGGTTCCATGAAATCAAAAGGTATCTCCAGACTAGAGAATATCCCGAAAGAGCTTCCGTAAATGACAAGAAGTTCTTAAGGAAATTTGCTGCCAAGTTCTTCCTGAGCAACAACATCCTCTACAAACGAAGCCATGATTGTGTTTTACTCCGATGCGTAGACAAAGCTGAAGCAAAATTAGTCATGACCGAGATACACAACGGCACATTTGGCACTCACTTGAGCGGGCATACAATGGCTAAGAAGATCCTAAGGGCAGGCTATTACTGGTCTACCATGGAAGCTGACTGCCATCAACATTCCCGTACTTGCCACAAGTGTCAAGTCTACGCTGACAAGGTTCATATCCCTCCGGTTCCTCTCAACGTTCTGACAGCTCCGTGGCCATTTGCAATGTGGGGCATTGACATGATTGGAGAGATCAAGCCCACGGCCTCCAACGGACATCGTTTCATCCTGGTCGCCATTGACTATTTCACCAAATGGGTCGAAGCAGCTTCCTTCGCCTCTGTTACTAAAAATGTGGTTGCCCGCTTCATCAAGCAAAACCTCATATACCGGTATGGTGTTCCAGACAGGATCATCACAGACAACGGTACAAATCTGAATAACACTATGATCACCGCATTGTGCGAACAGTTCAAGATTTATCATCACAATTCATCTCCCTATCGGCCGAAGATGAACGATGCTGTTGAAGCTGCAAACAAAAACATTAAGAAGATCATTCAGAAAATGACAGTCACTTACAAAGACTGGCATGAGATGTTACCGTTTGCTCTGCATGGATACCGTACGACGGCACGTACTTCAACCAGGGCAACCCCATTTTCTTTGGTATATGGCATGGAAGCTGTCCTGCCCATGGAAGTTCAGATTCCTTCTCTAAGGATTATGAAGGACGCAGGTTTGAATGAAGATGATTGGATTCAGACCCGACTTGATCAACTCAATTTGATCGATGAGAAGCGACTCGCTGCTGTCTGCCATGGTCAAATGTATCAGAAACGGATGATCAAGGCTTTCAACAAGAAAGTCAGACGTCAAGTATATCAAGTCGGAGATCTCGTGATCAAGCGGATTATCCTACCACAAAGTGATCCCAAGGGCAAATGGACTCCTACATACGAGGGACCATTTGTGATCAAGAGCATATTTTCCGGTGGTGCAATGATTCTGACCACCATGGACGGCGATGATTTGCCGCACCCTGCGAACACAGACATAGTCAAAAGATACTACGCATAAATAACCCGACAAGTCGAAAACCCGAAAGGGTGGCTTGGACAAAAATGGGTATCCCGGTGGACCGAAAACCCGAAAGGGCGGTTCAGGCAAAAATTAGGGATAAAAGAAAAAAAATCTGTACACCCGTCAAGTTGAAAACCCGAAAGGGCGGCTTGGGCAAAAAGGGGTTTCCCGGTGGATCGAAAACCCGAAAGGGCGATTCAGGCAAAAGTTAGGGAATTAGAGCGTATGACTATGTCTCGTCGGATCACTTTAAGGGCAATCTCTTCCTCAACCAGTTCCAAGTTTCTGATCAATCCAGTCATCGGCAGACGAAGCATTGAATGGACAGATATTCAGAGTTGCGAAGGCTATAGCAGAATGGAATCCCATGGAATTGTTTCACATAGCCATCTTTCTTTTGTATAAATTTTTCAATATTTACGACGACATCCTCTTACTAGGATGACTGTCTCCTCTGTACAAATATACTCATAGAAAGTTAATACAAATACTTTTCCAGAAATTTGCGTCATCTTCCTTTTCTCTTTTCTTTTGCACTATTGTTTTATTTGAGAAACGTCCAATGTTTTGTTAAATAGGCGTATGCATTTGAACATAATCATTTCCTTATGAATCAAGGAAGATGATTACTGATAAGTTGAAGGTGCAAATCGATATCTTGATGCCCTTTCAAAAGAAATCCCGAGCAGATTTGAAATCTAAATTCCTCAGTCAGAATTTAATTCCCTAAACAGAGTTAGACTTCAGGATCCTCATCAGAGAAAGCTTTCCCAATGCCGATTTCTCCAGTCAGAGAGCCTTCCCGAGCTCAATTCCCCTCAGAGTTAAGTTTCAGTATCCCTAGTGGAGCCTTGAAGATCTGAAAATCCAATCCCCGGCGGAACTAAAATTTCCAACCATCAATCCCCAGCGGAACCAGGCTAGTGAACCTTTTCCCTACAGAGATATTTCCCACCAAGGTGAAAATGCTCAGTCCTACCTCTCCAGCATGAGTCTACCAGGTTCTGAACTCCCCCAGTAGAGATCATCAGAAAGTCTCTTACCCCGCAAGTCACTAAGGAAATTCCATTTCCCCGCAGTGGTCCTAAGGTCCCTCAACGATCGAAGATCTGGTATTCCTCAAGCAGATTGAAGACTCTCATTTTCAGTCCCTCACTGAATATTCGAATATTCCCCAGTGAAGATCTCTTCAAGACGAGAATCCCCAGAAGATTGGTATGCAACCCCGACTCTTAATTCTCCAGCAGTAGTCAACAAGGATGTCTCATCCTCAGCAATCAAAAGATTCTCACCCTCCCCGACAGCAGCCAAGGAATTATTCTCCCCGGCAGCAGTCAAGATTCTTTTATCTTCAGCCATTTAGGGTTCATTTATCCTCCGCAAGACAGCTCTTCAGCTTACATGCGCATTCATTTACATTCATATCATAAACGTCGACATAACATGCATTGTATCATGCATCATGACATTGCATACAACTAACTCTTTACCTTTTCAGGAAAGATCAGTCAATAGACAAAGATCATCATCTTCCGAGATTCATCCAGAAATAGTTCAGACGTGACCCAAACACGGCGACATTCTGATACTTATTCCAGATTCATCCAGATGCAGTTTTACACGGACTCATCATCAGGAAACCCTACACTGGTTCCTCCTCCACTTCAAGACTTCTGAAAATAGTTTACAGATTCTTCCCAACAACGGATGTTAATCTATCACTTGTTCAGATGCAACTTTTGAAAACAGTTTACAGACGCTTCCCAACAACGGATGCTGCTCTATTGCTTATTCAATCTCCAGACTTCTGAAAACAGTTCACGGGTTCTCCAGTAACGGATGTTAACCTATCGCTTGTTCAGACTCTTCTCAACTTTTGAAAACAGTTTACGGACGCTTCCCAACAACGGATGCTGCTCTATTGCTTATTCAATCTCAAGACTTCTGAAAACAGTTCACGGGTTCTCCAGTAACGGATGTTAACCTATCGCTTGTTCAGACTCGAGATCTTTGAAAACAGTTTACGGATTCTCCAAACATGGACATCAATCCATTGCTTATTCAAGACCCCCCCCCCCCCCCAATTCAGAGATGTTCCAAGATATGGATACCTTTCTGATACTCATTCCAGATGGCATCTTTAAGCCCATCCCCGACAAGATTCTGTCACCCATCTAGATGGCATCTTTAAGCCCATCTCCGAATGGCATCTCTAAGCCCATTCTCGTATCCATTGTTCTGACGAGTGCAAATTTAAGGGCACTCTAGTGTCCAATCTCCTTTTACCTTCGAGACGCGAAAGGCAAACCTGCCAATCTAACTCTTCAGGTGAAAGAAGATTGAACAGGGGCAACTGTTGTACCCCAAAATTTGCCCTCTCATTTCATCAATATTTTCTCACCACAGGACCCTTGGAGTTCAAGATCAAGTTAGGGTTTGCTATGCTCAAGACTCCTCCTTGCACTGTTGACCCAAATTAGGGTTTGAGTTTGCACAAAGATGTTTTGACCTAAAATGCCTAAAGTGACTTTCATGCTTCATATGGGACTCACAAGTTTATCCATACCAAGTTTCAAGCCTTGATTCCAATCTTTGCCCGGTCAATTGGACAATTGACCTGGAAATCAGCTGTATTAGGGAAAAGGTCAACTATGGTCAATTGACAGTCAAACCTCATGATTTTTGACTCACATCAACGTTATGAATTCATATGGACCATTTGATCAAGTTTGGATCACAATTCCACAAGAAATTGGATCAGATCACCAAAAGGGCAAAATGGTCATTTTTAGGGTTTTGACTGCACAAAGGCAATTTTGGACTGTTTGACCTAGCCAATGGCAAACCAAGCTCACATATGGACTCAAGGACCCCATGGAATTGTCTTGACATGTTCAACAAGTTCAAAAGATCCCAAATGCACAAGATTGACAGATGAATTTTCCAGTCAATTGATCAATTTTTGACTGTATACTGAAAAGTCAAACTTTGACTTTTGGTCAAAATCAAGTGTCAAGATTCATTTTTCATCAAAACATGTCAAAACATGAAACTTGTTCATCAAGAAATCAAAAATTGCAAATTAGGGTTTGAAATGAAGAATTTTCATAACTTAGAATTTTTCTAAGTTATGAAAATCCCTAATTTTTTCCTAACTTTGTCCCACTTTTTCATCAAGAAACATTTTGATTCAAACAAAAGTCAAAACAAGAAAGTTGTAATCCATTGCAAAATCTACAACTTTGATTCACAAAGTTTCCTCAAAAGAAGCTTGTAGCTCAAGTTACAATTTTTGGAACAAGGGTGCAAAACATTCTTAACTTAGAATTTTTTTGACCTATTCTAGGCAGGATTTTTGCCTAACTTCATGGCCACTTTTCACATGCTTCCACTTGGAATTTCAATTTTCATTACAAAGATGGATTGTAGTACACATTCCAAGCTTTCCAAAATGTCCAAGAACTCATCAAACAACCTTGTGGTTAGAGAGAATCGAATTTAGCAATATGGGCAAAACTCACTTTGTTCATGGCCAATTTACATGTTCATAACTTTGCATTTTTGAACTCAGCATGCTCTAAGCTAGATTACAGGTCCTTTATCCCATCCACACTTCAAAATTAAATGCTAAACCTTTGTGCCAAGATGTTATTCTTTGAGTTTGAACAATGCATACAAGATTGAGCCATAACTAGAAAAAGCAATATATCCATTTTTGAAAAGTTGAACTTTATGTCAAATTTGCAAATCAAGAAGTACAAGGAAAATCTCTTTGGCACAAGTTCAGGAGCATGTCACACTGATCAAGAGGGATGGTTGTAGCACATTAGAGGGGCCTGCACAAGTCTAGAAACCAACTGGCCATTTTGTTGCTTAAGTGTGAAGAAACTTGGCATAACACACATCAACTCTCATTTCCGCTAACACAAGCTAAGACAAACTTGTTGTACACCTTCCAAACATCAAACCTAAGCTAAGGCACGATCAAAACACCTCCCAAATATCATCAAACCTCAAAACACCCTTCTACTGCAGAAAACAGGGTCACCTCTGCAGTTGTACTTCCATAACTCAGTCCATTCATGCATTCTTGCTAAAACCAGTTCACACACATTCCATACCACATATACAAGCTATCCCAAGCATTGGACACGACCTGTAACACCTCTAACCAACTTCACCATTTTCATTTTTTCTGTTTTGCAGGTTGATTGCCATAGCTTGATTCAGTTGGTTTCAAAGCAAGTTAAAGGTTGGAATAGCATCCATGAACTTCAAGCAAGCTGTACCAATCCTCACCTTGCCTTGAAAGTGCCTCCATTGCCAGACACGATCCAAGCTGAACAGGTAAGTTCATGGATTTATATCTCTCAATATAGGAAGAGTTAGCTCTAGGTTTATGAATGAAAAATGTTCTACTCATGGCCCTGAAGCTATACATATCTTCATTTTCCATTTATATTGCATATGCTGAGAGTATTTTGAATCTGGATATTGACAAAAACTTAGGTTAAGAATTAGGGATGGAGAAATTCTCTCTCATTTTTGAGAGTTAAGTTGAGTTTTTTATATGTATGGAATCGTGGCTTGATGCTTAACATCTTTCATGTTATAAGTTTGTGCTAAAAGTCCAAGAATCAGGAGATAGCAGGGATCACGTGTTACTCTGTTTTGTTGTTGAGAGGTTGAAGACAACCTTTCATGGGCTGGGTCTGTGATCTTTTTACTTCTTACACCATGATTTCACATTTGCACCTCCTTGGCCCATTGCATTTTATTTTCATTATTTTTGACTTTTGATTTTTGTTTCTGACTTATTTATTTTTGACAAAGCATAAAAATATTAAAATTATTTTTTTTCACCTTTTTTTTTGCATTTTTAGGCATTTATTTGTTCTAACTTGATATATGTAAATAAATAAATATAGATACTTTTATTTTAAAATACAAAAAATAATACAAACATATTTTATTTCTGATTTTTATTTTATATTATCTCATGAAAACATTTTTATAAAAAAATATTTTTTTTTTGTAAATATTAAATTTTTTTATATATAATATATATATTTAATAAATAATGTAAATACTTATATATTTATTAGTATATTTAGGTTAAAAATACAAAAAAAAATAATACATTTTATTTTTTTATTAGTATTTAACTTAAAAAATCACTTTTTTACAATATACCTTCTTTTATCTATTTTTTGTACATAATTGATAAATATTGCACATATTAAATAATTCATACATTTTATTTAGTAAAATTAGGGTTTTACCCTAAATACCTAAAAATACCAAAAATTAATTCATTTTATTTTTGTTTATTTAATACATGAAAAATACCTTTTTTACATACATATGGAAACCATTTTTGCATTTTGCATATTTATTTTATTTTATTTAAATATTGTGTAATTAAATACCTTGTAAAATTTCAATTTGGATGTAATAGTTTAGGGTTTTATTTCTTGCTTAAAATATCCCCATTTGAACATTTGTACCCCCCATCCCATATTTGTGTTGTAATAACTTAGGACCTTTTATTTTTCGCATTTAAAAGCTTTCCAATTATGCCATGTTAGAATTAGGGTTTGTATGCAAAATTAACCAAAAATAGTTTGACCTAAATTCAAGATAAACAAGCATGAAAATGAACAACACTAATCACACTTGCACCCCTATGGTACTCCACTTGTTGCCTTCAATAAATGGGCCATGTTGCATGTTAGGTATCTTTGGCAAAAACAAAACAATCAAATGATCATAGTCCCTCGATGACGCTTTCAAAAGTTACCTAAAGATGATCAAGTCCCTTAAAGAAAAGTTGCCCAAAGATACTTAGCACCATCGCAATCATGGTCTAAACGATGACCCGCGCCCGTCCTGTTCACATCCTAACACAAGATTGTCCACCAAATACAATGGTGGAACAAAATTGTTAAAAGGGTTAAAACATAGCAAAGATCTTTGAGAAATTTAGGGTAGATAACTCTTGGTTACTTGCCAATTTGCAAAACCAAAAAAAACACTTGCCTATTTTTCAAACCACACATCACTACACTTTCAAAACAACTTTCAAAAACCTTGAAACATCTTTTCAAAAAGACAAACACCTTTTGTAAAACATTCGAGTAAAGAATTGTTACAAGGGTTTCCTAGACAAGGCATCTTTTTTTCAAAACATTTTCAAACCCACACACAAAGCACCATTTCAAACAATTGAAAGCACCATTTCAAACAATTGAAAATGCAAGGCAAGTGATCTAAGCAAGTAACTAAGAGCCCATGGATAACCATGGATAGAAAGGGTGCTAATACCTTCCCTTTCTATAATCTACTCCCCGAACCCAATAAAACATCTCAAAGGTTTTTGCTGTGCTTTTTAACCTTTCCTTAGGATAAAATAAAAAGTCGGTGGCGACTCTTGCTCAACCGAAACATTTGCGAAAACAAACGCAAAACCCAAGTCAGTTCTCCCACCGTATCACAGAACTGGCGACTCTGCTGGGGAAAACTTTTAAAGTGGAGTAACCTTAGGGCTTAGATCACCCTCTTGCATGATTAATTGTTTGCTTTACATCTTGGCTCTCTTGTTTGGGTTTGCAATCCTACACCCGGATTTGGGGAAACATTCATAGATAGCAATACGTTGTGGAAACTGTGCGGGGTATACCGACACGGTTGAAGCAATAGCTATATTAGTGCGACATATTTGTGAGTACCGGTAACCCTTGAGTTCAATCAAGGAGAGTACGGGGCCGCTGAGTGATGTCACTAAGCACTAATGACCTAGAACCTTACTTGACCATCTTGGCCTTTCATTAGGGGTAGTGAGATGACCGGCTTTGGTGCAGTCCGAAGTTGGTAGATCCTCGATACTACACTCATTGAGGGTTGTTTTCTTGGAATATTTTGGTCGCTAGTTAAGTGGCTAAACTAAAACAATGAACAATGAAAGCAATCCAGTGATATTGAGCTTCTTAGAACCCGGTTACTATTTATAGGACAAGTTTTTAAGCCAACTACACTCAAAAGGGTACTTACCTATGAAACCCCATGCAAGCCTGAAACTAGGGTTTTGTGTGATTTGCTTGTACATATGTTTGTGCATACATCATGAACATCATAAAGCATCATATGCATTCACTAACCATTTCAAGGGTTTAGATCTTCATCTTTGTTCTTGTTTTGTAGGTCATGGAAATTCCTCGAAGAAAAACTATCCAAGTCAACCTTGTGAGAATCCCTCCTCAACTCAAGGAGCTCACATCCAGAATTCCGGAAAGCTCTCCCTTCAGTGAAAGACATGGTAGACTGCTCAGCCTAGTCAACACCAACATTAAAGAGGACATGATGAAGGTGTTGTTCCAGTTCTTTGACCCTCTTCACCACTATTTCACTTTCCCTGACTACCAGTTGGTGCCCACTTTGGAGGAATTTTCTCAACTCCTGAGAATTCCTATCCTTAATCAACTACCCTACAACGGTACGGAAAAGGAACCAAAGCCTGAAGATGTTGCTCAAGCACTACATCTACAGCCATCTGACATCAAGGGGCATTGGGAAACTAGAAGCAGTGTCAAAGGCTTCTTGGCAAAATTCTTGTTTGAGAAGGCACAAGAGTGTTGGAATTCATTGGATCTACAAGCCTTTGAAGAAATTGTGGCACTCCTCATTTATGGGTTGGTCCTGTTCCCAAATCCTGACCAGCTTATAGATGTCAACGCCGTCAAGATCTTCTTATCCAGAAATCCAATACCAACCTTGCTTGGGGACATTCTTCACTCATTCTACACACGAACAATGAGAAAGAGGGGTGTTCTCATGTGCTGTACTCCTATCCTCGCAAGGTGGTTTATTTCGCACCTTCCACAATCTGTTTTGAAGAATGACCAAGGCCTAAGGTGGTCACAACGGTTGATGGCCCTCACTCACTCTGATGTACATTGGTGTTCTCGGTCCAGAGAAAATGTCATCATCATCGACCGTTATGGAGAATTCCCTAATGTTCCTTTACTAGGCATTAGAGGAGGTATTACCTACAACCCTTGTCTAGCCTTGAGACAATTTGGATATGCACGAAGAGATGGCCCTCACGACATGTTGATTCCTGACCTAGTTTTTGACTTCGACAACGATGCGCAAGGACTTCGCCAAAGATTCATCAGAGCTTGGAGGATGCCTAACAAGGTTGACAGCAAGACACTGGGGCACAAGAATTCCATCCCTCTTGAGCCTTATCTCAAGTGGGTACGAGCCCGAGCCCAGAGTCTAATGATGCCTTATCCTCATGTTCTCCCTGTGATTAAAGAGCCCGTTACGGAAGGAGAGGTTCCCTACACCATCCTATATCCTGATATGCCTACATCGTGGGAGGAGATGCAGAAGAGCTGGATCCAACTTAAGGAGGAGCAGAACACTTTTGAAGCCAGCTTCTACTCCAATGAGAAGAAGGCTTTGGAGCTTACCCGCTGACTCTATGAGGAAGAGACCCTCAACACCTACATCGCACCAAAGAGGATGCGCAATGTCTTTTTACCTTGAGAAGTTTTTGTAATATTTCGCCCATGGGGCATTTATGTACTGACAAATTTCTTCTTATTAATATGACGTGTGTTCTTTTGTTTGCAACAATTTTGAATTTCTAAAAACCTTGAATGCATTGCATAAATAAGCATATCATTCATCATGCACATAAGCAGGTCTCTGCACCAGGTTTCCTTATCTTTCTGCTGTTTATTTCAGTAAGATGGATCTCGAACAGACGGTCAAGGATTTGCAGTCTCAAAACTCACAGTTTCAGCACCTCCTGATGACCTTGGCAAAGGGTCAGGAGGATCTAAAAGTCCTGCTAGGGAACAAAGAGCAAGTGAAAAAGAAGAAGAAAAGAGTCGGGGTGGCTACCCTAGGAAGAAGGTTTGAGGGTGAGGCCAGAAGAGTTCTTGAATTTCCCCTACATCCGAAGAGGGAACCAGTAAAGGAAAAGGGGCTGCGGTACCTTCCGAATCCGAAGCTGAAGAAGAAGAGGCTGAAGAAGATGAGGACTACTCAGAGCAACAATACCCGCCCGCCGATGATAAGTATAAAAACTTGGAAGACAGGTTGGCAGCCATGGAGCTGCAGAGAGTTCCCGGCTTAGATTTCAAAGATTTGGGATTAATTGCTGGAATTGTGATCCCCCCGAAGTTCAAAGTGCCCATGTTTGCAAGATATGACAGGTTGTCTTGCTCGAAGATGCATCTAAGGTCGTACGTCCGAAGAATCCAACCTCACACTTCTGACAGAAATCTTTGGGTACATTTCTTCCAAGATAGCCTATCTGGTACTCAGCTGGATTGGTTCTACAATCTTGAGAGATCAGAGGTACACAGCTGGGAGGATTTGGCAGCTGCTTTTTATCGCCAATATCAGTATAACTCTGACCTGGCACCAACCCGTACTCAGCTATAGAGTATGGGGATGGCCTTAGGAGAAGGATTCAAGGAATATGCCCAAAAGTGGCGCGATCTGGTAGGAAGAGTGCAACCACCTCTTTCTGATAGAGAACTTGTTGATATGTTCCTGGGAACCCTGTCTGGTCCATTCTTTAACCATCTGATCGGTACCAGAAACGGATGATCAAGGCATATAACAAGAAAGTCAGATGACAAGAGTATCAAGTTGGGGACCTGGTAATCAAGCACATTATTCTACCTCAAGGTGATCCCAGGGGAAAATGGGCCCCTACTTACGAAGGGCCATTTGTGGTCAAGAACATTTTCTCAGGAGGAGCGATGATTCTAACCACCATGGATGGTGACGACCTTCCTCACCTCGTCAATGCAGACATAGTAAAAAGATACTACGCATAATCAAAGACCCGCTAGGTTGACTGGCCTAGGCAAAATATAAGGGCTTCCCAGCGAACCAAAAGGGTTCGGGCAAAAATAAGGGATGAAAATGAAAAAATTTGTACACCCGACAAGTCGAAAACCTGAAAAGGCGGCTTGGGTAAAAATGGGTATCCCGGTGGACTAAAAACCCGAAAGGGCGGTCTAGTCAAAAGTTAGGGATTAAAGCGTAACACTATGTCTCATTGGATCACCTCGCATCCAGACTTCGGTATCAACTATCAGGCTCGAACAACACCAATCAATCAGATTCACCTTCAACTAAGCAGCAAAGTGATGAGACGCTTGAAGATATAAAGGCAATAGCAGAGTTGAAACCCAATGGGATTATTCACATAGCTGTTTTGTTTTCTTTTCACAAGTTGTATAAATTCTATTTGTTCGGCGGTGTTCTCTTACTAGGACGTCAACCTCTTGTACAAAAAATGCCTATTTTTAGGCAAACTTCAAAATCAATACAAATTCATTTTCAGACAAATTTCAAATTGTTTTTCCTTTATCTGTTTTGTTTTGCAAAGAACGTCCAATGTTCATTTTTGATATATGCATTTGACACTAATTGCTGCTCATAAAATCTACATGCGAAACAAAGGACGAATTACGAGTAATAACAGAAGCAGGGGCAATAAGAATCGCCCGAGCTGTCTGGTTGCTCTGTCCACCAAGGTACCAGGGGAGGTTCAGCTGAAGAATATGACCAAGATACCGTCACTCCCCATAGAGTAAAACAGTAATGGTAGCTCTCTCCACTGAGACTTGCAACTATGAACGAATCAGCAACACCCTCCCCAAGAAGAGTTAATCTACCATCAGCCCCAAGAAGGTGTGGTATCCCCAGAAGATCTTAATATTCCCCAGCGGAGTATAAAGATATTCCCCAGCAAGTATAAGAGCATCTCCGGCAGTCTTAATATTCTTCAACAGAGTATAAGAATGTTCCCCGGCGGAATACAAGATACCCCTAGTGGAGCCTTTTCCCCAGCGTAGTTTAAAAAAGGCTTCCCCGCCAGAGTTGAATCATTTTCCCCAGTAGATTCTGGAAGCTTATCCCCTGTAGAGCGCAAATAAATCTCCCCAGCCAAATTCAGAAGGTTATCCTCACAAGAGTCTAACTGGGTTATCCTCAGCAAGTTGCAACTGAAGAATCATCCCCAGCGAAGTTCTTTCTATCCCCAGCGGAGTTCATCATTAAAATCCCCAACAAAGCTTATCAACAGAATCCCCAGTGGAGTTATCGTTAAAATCTTCAGCAGAGCATCTCTCTCCCACAGAGTAATCCCCCTCAGAGTAATCTCCTCATCAGTTTATTCCCCAACAGAGTTCTTTTCTCCTACAGATTTACCATCCTCGTTCATCATCCCCAGCGGAAACGAAGAACTCAACTCTATTCTCCAGCAGCTCCGGGATTTATTTTCCCCGGCTAAAGCATCATATTCCCATACATCATGATACATGCATATACGCATCATATGAATACAATCTCATTTATTTTGAGAACATCATTGCCTGGTCCATATCATGCATTGCATATGACTGACCTTTACCTTTCAGGAAAGATACAATTAAAGTTCTCAGTTTAGTCAAAGACCTGACTAGTTCTTAAATCTCAATTGAATTATCCTCGGTTAAATTTCAGATAAGGTCCTCAATCTCGACAGTTTCCTCCGTCATAGTGTGGACAAGTTCTATAACCTCAGTGTTGTACCCAAAAATTTTCCCTCCCATATTCTCCAAGAAATTGCCAAGCCAAGTCACAAAATTCCCCAAGGGTTGCACAGTGCAAAGGTCTCCTACACAGTCAAGATTAGGGTTTTGAGTCTGATCAAGAAAAGGAAGTTATCAAGGGCCCAATCAAGTCTCACATGCCTACAAATATGGTCAAGTATCCTCATATCAAGTTTCAAGGCATTCAACACAAAATTGCACAGTCAAAAACCCTAAATGGCACTACAGTCAACTGTAGGGGCAAAATGGTCATTTGACAGTCAAAAGTTCAAATTTTTGGTCAACATATCATTTTGAAGCCACAAACATCATTTGATCAATGCTTGATCATGATTCTCAAAATTTGGCTCAGAAATCATCAAGATGCAAAAAGTTTCCTTATTTGGACAGTTGAAAAAGTCAACTGAAATTGACCAGGGCATAACTTTCACATGGATTATCAGAAAAATTCCATCCAAGGCTCATTTTGAAGAGAAAGACATTTCCTACAACTCATCTTCATACTTCAAGTCCAAGAAATGCTCTCACAAAAAGTTATCAATTTCAACATTATAGGTCATTTTCAAAAGTCAATAAAAAGGGACTTTAAGTCAAAGGCCATAACTTGATATTGGTAAATCAAAATGACATGGGACAAAAGGCATTGGTTAGAGGACTCAAAGACCTTTCCAAAATGTCCAAGAACATGAGAAAAGCTTAAAAATTGAGCAAGTTATGCCTTATGGAAGTTGGGAAATTTTTGGATATTTTGAAAAGTCAACATTACTTCAAATGACCTAAAATTGCTAATGGGCCCATTTTTCTTCCACAATTCATCATTCCAAGCATGTGCACGACCACTTGGCCCAAAGGGAAGTATTTTCTCATTTTTTATTTATTATTTATTTGAATTTTTATTTATATTAATTCATTTAAATCATTTAAATATATGAAAAATATTTAACTCACCCTAACCAATCTTTTTATACATGTTTTATGCTCAATATTTCGTGCCTAGCCAAATAAGGAAAGAATTGGAGCAATTGGATATGATTTGAACCAAATACACATGAAAAAAGATATGAAAAAGATCTTAAGAAATCAAATATTCAAAACCATGATTACAAGAGATTTGATTGAATTTTTTTGACCTAATGCATTCACTACATATGCCTGACCATAAACCTAATCATGCTAGACACAAAGCTGCGCAGAAGAGCTAAGAACAAACTTGAAAAAATTGCAAATAAACTGAAATCTGAAAACCACCTTTGAGGGCGATTCAAGACCTAATTTCTATTCCATTAGCTTCCTGGGAGATCACTGATCACATTCCAATCAAAAACATCCACTCAAACTCCCAGAATCGGTATACAGAAGTCCCTCTTGTTCCATATTTTTTCATTATCGTGTTTCAATATTTATGAACATTCATGGCATTCTAATTGTATATTCATGATCAGTGAAGCATTTGCAAACTAACCCATGCGTTTAATTGAGTTTTTGCAAGTTGTGGACGATTCCACCATTGCCAAATTCTAGGGTTTTCAGAGTTGGGAATTGGGCGTTTTCGCATAGCGTAAAATTAGAGAACCAGAATGCCATGGTTGTAATCAGCAGACCTGGACGATCCTAAACATGTCCTCGCGCCTAATTTATGAGTAACACAGGCCTAATCGCTATTTTCCCATAGCCGGCCTAAAACAACGCATAAAAAACCGTTGCTTTTGTTTTTGTATTACAGGGATGAGGAAGAAGATGGAGTCGTGGCAAGAGTTGATTGGCTTGTTTAAAATTCGCGCGCGTTTCCAAGGCCACGGACCATTTTCTTTTATAATATTTATTAACTATTATATAATAAACGCATACGTAGTGGCTCAGTGGCGCACGTGGTGACTTGCAATGTGAATGACCTGGGTTCGATCCCAGGTCTTCACCCTTTCCATTTATTTTTTTCCAATTAACAATCATATGCAGGTTGATGGCGTTGTTCCATGGTATACCCCCAGATCCAAGCGTACACGCGTCCAAGAGATTCAAATCAAAGGCGCAGGATTGAAGAACACAATAAACGTGAGTCAACGTTGCTACACGCTTGCTCAAAAAAGTCCACAAGGCCATGCTCAAGTGGGCCAGATTGCTGAGTCCATACCTCACAATTGGGGACTGATACCCCCTGGTTTGCAATTTTCTACATTTTCTTTATATTTTATTTTCAATTGTTATTTTATGTTCTTTATTGTTTTAATTTAACTAATTATTTTTTACAAAATACAAAAACCTCATAAAAATCAAAAAAGATGAAAAAATATAATAAGTATTTTATTTTAATTATTTTCATAAACAAATTGTATGTAAATGTTTAGCTTAAATTAGGGTTTTTAATTTTAATTCTTTTAATAACAAAAATACAAAATAATATAGAATTAGATTTAATTAATTTGTATTCCTTTTTAATTTTTTTCTTTTTTCCCAATAATATTATTTCTTTTATTTATTTTTATAATTAAACTTGTAAATTAATTAGGGTTTCATTTAGGTTAAAAAACTCCAATATTTTTCTTAATAACTTAAAAAATAATTAGAACTAGGTTTAACATTTTATTTTAGTTTTAATTAATTCTTTTTCTATTAAATCTTAAAATACTAAAAAACACCAAAAAATAAGTTCTTTTTCTTCTAATTTTAATTTTAATTCTTTATTAATTTAATTTTGCAAAAGGGTCCAACGCCCTCGTTTCGATTTAATTTCGCATATTTATTTTATGTCATTTAAATAATTATGTACCTCTCCCGAAGCCTTGTAATTACTTCTCGCACTTTTAATTCTTTACTTTTCTGTCAAATCGGGTCCTGGTTAATTTTGGCGATGTGGACCCGCGCCATTTGTAATAGCTTTAGATTTACTTTTTCCTCGCAACTTTTAACTGTTAAAAAAATGCATGCAAGAATGAATGGCCTTAAATAAAAACAAGCGTAGAACACCAATGACATGACAAGACAAATACAAACGAATCTGACACACAAATCACACACCACCCCTAGGGTACGCCTCACTGTTGCCTTGCCTCGAAAGGTGATCGTCGAGTAGAGGATGTCTTAGTAAGTCCTCATGATCCGGGAACCTGGCATGAGGGTAGCTTCTAAGGTGTCTTCCCATTGCTCCGGTGATCACCATGTCCCGAACCTTCGAATTGACCCGAACACCTCCAACGGTGGTGCTACCTACCTCTCAATGGTGGGATGGCACTACTTTAAAAGGACATTTACACAGACGAATTCCTTAGGGTAGGTAGACGACTCTAGATACTTGCTCTAAATTTCAAAACAAATCAAAAATACTTTTCAAACTGACACCTTTTCAAAAAGCTTTCGAAAGCATTTTTTCAAACACTCTTGAGGACCGATACAAGAGTCGAACTGAAATTTTCAAAGAAACTTTTTAAAACCCACAGTTGAAAAGCAAACAAACCATTTTGAAAACACAAATGAGCAAGTATCTAAGAGCCCATGGATAACCATGGATAGAAAGGGTGCTAACACCTTCCCTTTCTATAAATCTACCTCCCGAACCGAGAGCAATCTCTTTAAGGAATTTTTCTGTGCTTTTTTCCTTTCCATTTGGAGAAAATAAAAGACGGTGGCGACTCTTGCTTCCACGACATTTCGCGAACCAGCGTTAAACAGTCAGTTCCAGATCCACCGATCACAGAACTGGCGACTCTGCTGGGGACCAAACTATAAAGTGAGGTGTACCTTAGGGCTAGTTCATAACTGTGTTTTCACTTGTATTGATTTGCTTGCTTTACTATTGTGGGTTGCATCGGAGATACATAGATCCTAACCCGGATCTGGGGATACCCTGTTTAGGTGGCATAAGCTGTGAGGGACCTGTCCGGCGTAGACCGACACGGGTGAAGCAGTGGCTACGTTGGTGTGGCACCTTGGTCTGTACCGATATCCCTTGTGTCGCAACGAGGAGAATATGGGTCTTCTAAGGAGTCATTAAGCACCAACAACCTTAGAACCTTAATTGACACAACTTGGCCTTTAGAACAGTAGCAGTATGCTACGCCCATTGAGGCTAAACTCTCGTGATGGTTCTGGCCGCAAGAAAAGATTGCGATGCTGGAGTTATGACCGATTGAGGGTAGTCAATGATATTGGGATCCTCTAAGAACCCGGTTACTTTTGATTAGGACAGGTATGAACCAACAAACTGAAAGAGGGTAGTACCTAGACCTCGTGCTGGCCTAAACTTTAGGGGCTTGCCTTGTGTGACTTGTGTGCCTTACCATGTTTGCCTTTGTATCTGTATGTGGTGTGCTTTATCATAACATCATAACATCATGAGCATTGCATGCATCCTGCATAAGGACTGACCATTTCAAAGACAAGAGGGTTTCACCTTTGCTCTGTTTTATAGGACATTATGATGCCTGTGCGAAGGAATACTATCCGGTTCAACTTTGTTCGTTCACCTGAGTTGCTTGATGAGTTGGTTAGCAGAATCCCAAATACCACTTCCTTCATTCAGAGGCATGGTTCCCTTCTCAGTTTAGTCACTGCAAAGCGGGATCAACAGTTGATGAGTGTTCTGACCCAGTTCTATGACCCTCTGTACCAGTGCTTCACCTTTCAAGACTTCCAGCTGGTCCCTACCCTGGAAGAGTTCTCTGATTTGCTTGGTATCCCTATCTTGGATCAGACTCCCTTTACCGGTTGGGAAAAGACCCTCAGGCTTGAGGATGTTGCTGCAGCTCTTCCTTTGACCCATCAAGAGGTAACAGACAACTGGGTAACTAGAAGCGGAGTTAAGGGTTTCTTGGCCAAGTTTCTAATTGGAAAAGCTAACAGTTTCTGGAATGACCTGGACTTTAGGGCATATGAAGACATCTTGGCTCTCCTAATCTATGGGTTAGTCCTGTTTCCTAATCCTGACAACTTCATCAATGTCACTGCCATAAGGATCTTTATGTCTCAGAATCCTGTGCCCACTCTCTTGGGTGACATCTTGCAACAACTTCATGCCCGTACTACCCGAAGACGAGGAACCCTATGGTGTTGTATCCCTTTGTTGGTGAGGTGGTTTATTTCGCACCTCCCTAAGTTCGTACTGAAGAATCAAGAAGGAAGAGGTTGGGCTCATAGGTTAATGTCTCTCACCGATAAAGACATCATTTGGACTTACAGAGGCTTGGATGAGATAGCTATTATTGATCGATGCGGGGAGTATCCTAATGTTCCTCTGATTGGTACTCAAGGAGGGATCTCTTACAATCCATGTCTAGCGCTCCGTCAGTTTGGAAGAGCAAGAAGAGCAGGTCCCCATGAGATGTTGGTGCCTCACATCAGTTTTGAATTTCAGGTGGATAGTGACGAGCTACGTCGTAGGTTCATCAAGGCTTGGGACAAAGTTCATAAAGCTGACCCACAAGAGTTAGGGCCAAAGACTTCTTTACCTATGGAAGCCTACTACAAATGGGTTCGCATCCGTGCTCAAAAGTTAGGTATGCCGTATGAAGCCGTCAGACCCGTCATTCTTGAGTGTCCTGATAAAGATGGTGTTCCTCCAACTGTCCTTCCTCCTCAGATACCTGCTGATTATGAGACATTGAAGAGATCTTGGTCGCAACTGCGAGAAGAGCGGGATTCTTACCGGGAAAAGTTCAACGAGCAGGAATTAAAGATCCAGAAGCTGACCAAGCAGTTGGAGAATGAGAGAGCTCTGAATGCCTACATCCGTACTGAGAAGAGGAGACCATGGGATCAATAATGAGCTCCAGATGTGTTTTTACAGTTTTACTTCCTTTTTAGTATTTCCTTTCATGTAACGCCTAAGGGCAACTTGTTGAATAATTTCAGTTGCAAAGTTGAATCTAATGAAGTGTGTTCTTTTTTGTTTACAAAGTTGATTCCCGATTGTCTTTGAAAACATAAATCATACGCATTTCATACATCATGTGCATAGCAGGTTTTTCCCCTTTCAGGTTGCTTACAGTTCTTCGCTGTTTATTTCAGCATCATGAATACCGACTCTGCATCAACTGAGACATCGATCAAGGCTCTTCAGGCGCAGAATGCGCAATTCCAGGAATTAATCAAAGGTCTGGCTCGAGGCCAAGAAGAACTGAAGGCTATGCTCCTGAAGAAGGAGAAGAAGAAGAAGAGAAGAACTGTTCTGTTCAACTCGGGCCGAAGGTTTAACAATACTCTGCAACAAGAAGAGGCTGGTTCTTCTGTTGACAAGAATTCTCCTCAGGCAGAAGCAAGGGTTCCTAGTCCGGTAGTCTCCGACAACGAGACAGATTTTGATGAAGAGCAGTACCCTCCTGCAGAAGACAGATATAAGCAACTGGAGGACAGATTGAAGGCTATGGAGGTTCAACAGGTACCTGGGTTGGATTTCGGAGATTTGGGTTTGTCGACTGGTGTGATCATCCCTCACAAGTTCAAAGCACCATCCTTCTCTAAGTATGACGGGGCGTCTTGTCCCAAGCTGCATCTAAGGTCCTATGTTCGGAAAATTCAGCCGTACTCTGCGGATAAGAATTTGTGGATCCACTTCTTCCAGGAGAGTCTTTCAGGGACTCATCTCGAATGGTTCTATCAGCTGGATGGGACCAAGGTTCATAACTGGGAGGAGTTGGCTACTGCTTTCTATAAGCAGTATCAATATAATGCCGACCTTGCCCCCACACGTACCCAACTCCAGGGTATGTCGTTAGGTGCAAGTGAAGGTTTTAAGGAGTACGCTCAGAAATGGAGAGACCTAGCTGGCAGGGTGCAGCCACCGTTGACTGATCGGGAGTTGGTAGACATGTTCTTGGGGACCCTATCTGGGCCGTTTTTCAACCATCTCATTGGGAATTCTTCTGCAGGGTTCACTGATCTAATCTTGACTGGAGAGAGGATTGAAGCTGGGTTAAAATCTGGAAAAATTCCGAAGGGTACATCATCTAGTTCTGAGAAGAAACCCTTTAAGAAGGAGTCTAGTGCCGTATATGGTTCCAGGAAATCAGAGAGACATGAGCACTGCCAATCTGTCAGTGCGGTAATGATTGCTAAGCCTGCTGTCGCTCCCCGGCCAAACAATCCTCAAAAGGTTGAAAGACCCCGGAGAGAATTCACCCGCTTAAGCATGACTTTATCACAGATCCTGCCACAGTTGCTCTCAACCAATTTAGTGACTGTCAGGGAGGCGCCAAAGTTCCCAAATACTGCATCCCCCAAGTACAACCCGAATGCTCGTTGTGCATACCATTCAGATAGCCCGGGGCACTCTACCGATGACTGTTGGGCGTTAAAGAACAAGCTGCAGGACCTTATTGACGCCAAGGAGGTACAGTTTGAGGCATCTGAGAAGCCTAATGTAGTGACAGCTCCCCTGCCTGCCCATGGAGTGAATGCTATTGGAGACGAGGACGAAGTTGATGAAGCTGAGTTTGATAGCTGGATCTACCCGGCAACCGACAGTGGACTTAACAATTGGAGTGCAAAGGACAACTTATCTGTTTCTCTTGTTACTAAGTAATGAATTCCTATGTTTTTGGTATCTGTAATAAACAATGATAAACTCTATGGCCCGGTGTCTTACCCGAGGCACCGTGGTTCTATTTGTGAGGGCATACAAACTGTCATTTCATATATCATGAATGAAAATCTTGGACGTATTTTTCGCATTGCAAATATTGTGCTCCTTTTCTGTCTTTCCTTTCCTTTACATAATTTTCAAAACAGCTGTATTTACACACACACTCACTCATACAGGTTTCAATCCACTCTGGATCTTACTGATAACAACTCTGCTACTGCCAATTATGACTTCGAAAATCCGATCAACTTAGCCGAAGACGAAGGTGAAGATGATTGCGAAGTGCCTGGCGAGCTTGCAAGACTGTTGCTTCAGGAAGAGAGGGCAATTCAACCCCATGAAGAGCCAGTGGAAACCATAAACTTGGGTACTGAGGCAGACAGGAAAGAGGTAAAGATTGGTGCCAACCTAGAGCTCAGCGTGAAACAACGGTTAACCAAGATGCTGCATGATTATATGGAGATCTTTGCTTGGTCCTACGAAGACATGCCCGGGTTGGATACCGATATTGTGGTCCATCACTTGCCAACTAAGGAAGACTGCCTTCCAGTTAAGCAAAAGGTCCGTCGGATGCGTCCAGAGATGTCCGAGAAGATTAAGGCCGAGGTTATGAAACAGTTTGATGCTGGGTTCCTTGCAGTGACTTCTTACCCTCAGTGGGTTTCTAATGTGGTGCCGGTACCTAAGAAGGATGGAAAGGTCAGAATGTGTGTCGATTACAGGGATCTGAACAGGGCCAGCCCCAAAGATGACTTCCCCTTACCTCACATTGATGTCCTTGTTGATAATACAGCTCAGCACAAAGTATTCTCTTTCATGGATGGCTTTTCAGGTTACAATCAGATTAAGATGGCACCTGAAGACATGGAAAAGACTACATTTGTTACTCAGTGGGGCACCTTCTGTTACAAGGTCATGCCATTTGGATTAAAGAACGCTGGGGCAACCTACCAACGTGCCATGGTTGCCTTATTTCATGATATGATCCATCATGAGATAGAAGTGTATGTGGACGACATGATCGCGAGGTCCCAGACTGAGGAAGAGCATCTAGATCATCTGCAGAAGTTGTTTGACCGGTTGAAACTGTACAAGCTAAGATTGAACCCAAACAAGTGCACCTTCGGGGTAAGATCTGGGAAGTTGCTAGGCTTCGTGGTCAGTGATAAAGGTATTCAAGTGGACCCTGCTAAGGTCAAAGCTATTCAAGAGATGCCGGTTCCTAAGACAGAGAAGGAAGTCAGAGGCTTTTTAGGACGCCTGAATTACATTGCTCGCTTCATCTCACATCTGACTGCTACTTGTGAGCCAATCTTCAAGCTGCTGAAGAAAGATCAGGTAGTACGTTGGAACGATGAATGTCAGGCTGCTTTTAACAGAATCAAAGAGTATCTCCAAGAACCACCTATCCTTATGCCACCAGTTGAAGGGAGACCTCTGATATTATACCTAACAGTGCTCGACAACTCAATGGGGTGTGTGCTGGGGCAGCATGACGAGTCTGGCCGAAAAGAGCATGCCATTTATTACCTTAGCAAAAAGTTTACCGACTGTGAGACCCGATACTCACTGCTTGAGAAAACTTGCTGCGCTTTGGTATGGGCTGCTCGCCGGCTGAGACAGTATATGCTGACTCACACTACTTTGTTGATCTCAAAAATGGATCCTATAAAGTACATATTCGAAAAGCCTGCTCTGTCTGGGAGAATAGCAAGATGGCAAATGATCTTGACGGAATACGACATTCAGTACACAACCCAGAAAGCCATCAAGGGGAGTGTATTGGCAGACCACTTGGCACATCAAGCTGTGGATGACTATCAGTCGATAAACTTTGAGTTTCCGGATGAAAGCATCATGATAGTAACTGATTGTGAAGTACCTGGACCGGATGAAGGACCTGAATCAGGATCCCGATGGTCTATGCACTTTGACGGAGCCTCCAACGCTTTGGGTAATGGTATCGGCGCCATAATCATATCTCCACAAGGTACTCATACTCCACTCACTGCCCGGCTATGTTTCAACTGTACCAACAACATGGCAGAGTATGAGGCGTGCATCATGGGTCTCCAAGCTGCGATCGACCTAAGGATCAAGTTTCTGAGTGTCTTCGGAGATTCCGATCTTGTGATCAATCAGATCAAAGGAGAGTGGGATACGAAACATCCAAACCTGATTCCTTACAGAGAATGTGTGTTGACCCTGATTCCCCACTTCACAGAGATAACCTTTGAACACTTTCCAAGAGAAGAGAATCAGTTAGCGGACGCGTTAGCTACAATGTCTTCAATGTTCAAGGTCAAATGGGATAATGAGGCTCCCCGGATCATCATCTGGAAACTGGACGAACCGGCATACTGTTGTGATCTCGAAACTGAATTGGTGACTGAGAAGCCTTGGTACCATGAAGTAAAGAGATATCTGGAAGCTCAGGAATACCCTGAAGGTGCATCTATCAACGATAAGAAATTCCTGAGAAGGTTCGCAGCCAAGTTCTTCCTTAGCAACGGCATCTTGTACAAGCGAAACCATGATTCAACCTTACTGCGTTGTGTGGATAAGACTGAAGCAGAAAGGATCATGGAAGAGCTACATGAAGGGACCTTTGGTACACATTCCAGTGGACACACTATGGCTAAGAAGATCCTACGGGCGGGGTATTACTGGTCCACAATGGAAGCTGACTGCTACCAACACTCAAGGACATGCCACAAGTTCCAGATCTATGCAGATAAGGTGCATGTTCCTCCGGTTCCCCTGAATGTTCTGACTGCGCCTTGGCCGTTTGCAATGTGGGGCATAGACATGATCGGTGAGATTAAACCTACGGCATCTAATGGACATCGCTTCATCCTAGTGGCGATTGATTATTTTACGAAGTGGGTTGAGGCAGCATCCTATGCTACGATAACCAAGACTGTTGTGGCACGGTTCATTCGGCATAACCTGATCTGTCGGTACGGCGTCCCCGAGCGGATTATTACAGACAACGGTACCAATCTAAACAACAAGATGATCGCTGAGCTCTGTGAACAGTTCAAGATACAGCACCACAATTCTTCTCCTTACAGACCGAAGATGAATGGGGTTGTAGAAGCAGCAAATAAGAACATCAAGAAGATCGTGCAGAAGATGACAGTAACTTATAAAGATTGGCACGAGATGTTACCGTTCGCTCTACATGGGTACCGTACCTCAGCTAGGACGTCAACCGGGGCAACTCCTTTCTCTCTGGTTTATGGCATGGAGGCAGTCTTACCGATCGAAGTGCAAATACCCTCTCTCCGGATAATGAAGGATGCAAATCTGAACGAAGATGATTGGATCCAAACACGACTTGATCAACTCAACCTCATTGATGAAAAGAGACTTGCTGCTATTTGTCATGGTCAGACGTATCAGAAACGGATGATCAGGGCATTTAACAAAAAGGTCAGACCACAGGAATATCGAGTTGGGGATCTGGTAATCAAGAGAATCATCCTTCCTCAGAGTGATCCAAGGGGCAAATGGACCCCTACGTACGAAGGGCCATTTGTGGTTAAGCATGTGTTCTCAGGAGGAGCCATGATATTGACCAATATGGATGGTGACGACCTTCCTCACCCCGCCAATGCAGACATAGTAAAAAGATACTACGCATGAAAAAGACCCGCTAGGCTGACATGCCTAGGCAAAAATTAGGGCTTCCCGTCGAACTAAAAGGGTTCGGGCAAAATGAAGGGATGAAAATGAAAAAATCTGTACACCCGGCAAGTCGAAAACCTGAAAAGGCAGCTTGGGCAAAAATGGGTATCCCGGTGGACTGAAAACCCGAAAGGGCAGTCCAGGCAAAAATTAGGGATAAAGCATAATACTATGTCTCATTGGATCACTTTGCATCCAGAATCCGGTATCTACATCAAGTTCAGACGGCATCGATCAGTCAGCTTCACCTTCAACCAAGGTCATCAAGTGATGAGACGCTCGGAGTTATAAAGGCAATAGCAGAGTTGAAGCCCAGTGGGATCATTCATATTTCACACAGCTGTTTTATTTTCTTTTGTACAAAATTTGTATAAACTCTCTTGTACGGTGACGTTCCTCTTACTAGGACGTCAGCCTCTTGTATACAAAACGCCTATTCACAGGCCATTCAAAAATCAATACAAATATATTTTCAGTTAAACGTGCCAAGTGTTTTTCTTTTTCTGTTTTGTTTTGCGAAGAACGTCCAAGGTTCAATTTGTGATATATGCATTGACAATAATTTGCTAACTCATAAATATTTGCATACGAAACAAAGGATTAATTACAGGTGACACTAGAAACAGGGGCAATAAAGATTTGTCTGAGCAGTCCAATTGTTCTATCCTCCAAGGTACCAAGGTAGGTTCAGCTAAAGAACATGACCAGTACATCTTAAATTCCCCAGAGAATCAGCAGGTCAATACATTCTTCTCCAAGCAGAGTTGATAAATCTCAAGGAAATTGAGTATCCTCCCGTATATCTCAATACTTCCCCAGCAGCATATATTCTTAACAAGCATCCCCGGCAGTCTTGGTCTAAAGATTGTTCCCCGGCGGTATATCAACATTCGAAGGAATCCCTTCCCCGACATAGTTCAAAACTCCCCAGAAGAGCCCAATCCAGTTTCCCCAGGAAAGTTGGAATTCATATCCCCAAGCAGTAAGCTTATCCCCAGTAAATTCTGGAAGCTTATCCCCTCGCAGAGCACGAACGCGTCGCCCGACTTTATTTAAAGAGTTATTTCCTCAACAGGATATAACTGGGTTATCCTCAGCCAAAATCCACGGAAAGAGCGTCGTCGACAAAGTCTTCTTACCCCAGCGAAGTCCATCAACACTTCCTATACAACAAGGGTATCCCCAGCAAATTATTATCTACATTCAACAAGGCATCCCTCTTCCCACAGGGTATTGCTTCCCAGCATGGTCGCTAGAGTATCTTTTCTCCCCGCAGAATCCTCCATTTGCCAAGTTTATTCCGCAATGGAGTCATCTTCTCCTACCGGTATTCTTGCAGTTATCATCCCCAGCGGAAGCAAAATCTATTCCTCAACATCAGCCCAGGATACGACTTCCCGGCACCCGTCAAGGATTCACTTTCCTAGACAAAAACATACATAAAACATCACATACATCATTATAACATGTATAGACACATCATATCATACAAGTCTCATTTATATTGAGAACATCATTACTTGATCTATATCATGCATTGCATATGACTGACCTTTACCTTTCAGGAAAGATGCAGTTGAAATTCTTAACCATATTTCAAGACCTAGACCGGTTCAGTTAAATCGACCCTAAGAATTTCCTGATGCTTATCCAGTCAAAGGCCTTCTCTGGTTCAGTCAGATCGACCCTAAGATCTCCCTGATGCTTATCCAGTTGAAGATATTTCAAGACCTAGACCGGTTCAGTTAAATCGACCCTAAGATTTTCCTGATGCTTATCCAGTCAAAGGCCTTCTCTGGTTCAGTCAGATCGACCCTAAGATCTCCCTGATGCTTATCCAGTTGAAGATATTCCAAGACCTTGTCCGGTTCAGTTAAATCGACCCTAAGATTTTCCTGATGCTTATCCAGTCAAAGGCCTTCTCTGGTTCAGTCAGATCGACCCTAAGATCTCCCTGATTCTTGTTCAGTTGAAGATATTCCAAGACCTTGTCCGGTTCAGTTAAATCAACCCTAAGATTTTCCTGATGCTTATCCAGTCAAAGGCCTTCTCTGGTTCAGTCAGATCGACCCTAAGATCTCCCTGATGCTTATCCAGTTGAAGATATTCCAAGACCTTGTCCGGTTCAGTTAAATCAACCCTAAGATTTTCCTGATGCTTATCCAGTCAAAGGCCTCCTCTGGTTCAGTCAGATCGACCCTAAGATCTCCCTGATTCTTATCCCAGTAGAAGACACCCAAGATTTTCTCAACGAGCGTTGTTGAAGTTAAAGTCGCCCAAGGTTCTCTTACCATTCAGGCTAAGGCAGTAACCATCCCTGGTTCATTCATCATCATGTGAAGACTCCAGACTCAGCTCCTGTAACCAGTCGGGACATATCTATATCAAGCATCTGAAAACCAGCTCCTGCAACGTGTCAGGTACTCATTTGTTCTTTTGCAGGTATGCAGGTTCTCGCTAAGGAATCTCCTACGCGATCAACATCCAGATGGCATCTATAAGCCCATCATCCTATCCAGCAATCTCCAAATGGCATCTATAAGCCCATTCCCCCATCACACTGTTAACATGTGAGCGCAAATTTCTGGGCACTCTAGTGTTCAATCATCTTCCACCTTCGGATTACGAAAGGCACGTCAGCCAATCTGCATCCTCAGGTCTAAGAAGATTGAACAGGGGCAACTGTTGTACCCCAAAATTTGCCCTCCCATATTCTCCAAGAAATTGCCAAGCCAAGTCACAAAATTCCCCAAGGGTTGCACAGTGCAAAGGTCTCCTACACAGTCAAGATTAGGGTTTTGAGTCTGATCAAGAAAAGGAAGTTATCAAGGGCCCAATCAAGTCTCACATGCCTAAAAATATGGTCAAGTATCCTCATATCAAGTTTCAAGGCATTCAGCACAAAATTGCACAGTCAAAAACCCTAAATGGCACTACAGTCAACTGTAGGGGCAAAATGGTCATTTGACAGTCAAAAGTTCAAATTTTTGGTCAACATATCATTTTGAAGCCACAAACATCATTTGATCAATGCTTGATCATGATTCTCAAAATTTGGCTCAGAAATCATCAAGATGCAAAAAGTTTCCTTATTTGGACAGATGAAAAAGTCAACTGAAATTGACCAGGGCATAACTTTCACATGGATTATCAGAAAAATTCCATCCAAGGCTCATTTTGAAGAGAAAGACATTTCCTACAACTCATCTTCATACTTCAAGTCCAAGAAATGCTCTCACAAAAAGTTATCAATTTCAACATTATAGGTCATTTTCAAAAGTCAATAAAAAGGGACTTTAAGTAAAAGGTCATAACTTGATATTGGTAAATCAAAATGACATGGGACCAAAGGCATTGGTTAGAGGACTCAAAGACCTTTCCAAAATGTCCAAGAACATGAGAAAAGCTTAAAAATTGAGCAAGTTATGCCTTGTGGAAGTTGGGAAATTTTTGGATATTTTGAAAAGTCAACATTACTTCAAATGACCTAAAATTGCTAATGGGCCCATTTTTCTTCCACAATTCATCATTCCAAGCATGTGCACGACCACTTGGCCCAAAGGGAAGTATTTTCTCATTTTTTATTTATTATTTATTTGAATTTTTATTTATATTAATTCATTTAAATCATTTAAATATATGAAAAATATTTAACTCACCCTAACCAATCTTTTTATACATGTTTTATGCTCAATATTTCGTGCCTAGCCAAATAAGGAAAGAATTGGAGCAATTGGATATGATTTGAACCAAATACACATGAAAAAAGATATGAAAAAGATCTTAAGAAATCAAATATTCAAAACCATGATTACAAGAGATTTGATTGAATTTTTTTGACCTAATGCATTCACTACATATGCCTGACCATAAACCTAATCATGCTAGACACAAAGCTGCGCAGAAGAGCTAAGAACAAACTTGAAAAAATTGCAAATAAACTGAAATCTGAAAACCACCTTTGAGGGCGATTCAAGACCTAATTTCTATTCCATTAGCTTCCTAGGAGATCACTGATCACATTCCAATCAAAAACATCCACTCAAACTCCCAGAATCGGTATACAGAAGTCCCTCTTGTTCCATATTTTTTCATTATCGTGTTTCAATATTTATGAACATTCATGGCATTCTAATTGTATATTCATGATCAGTGAAGCATTTGCAAACTAACCCATGCGTTTAATTGAGTTTTTGCAAGCTGTGGACGATTCCACCATTGCCAAATTCTAGGGTTTTCAGAGTTGGGAATTGGGCGTTTTCGCATAGCGTAAAATTAGAGAACCAGAATGCCATGGTTGTAATCAGCAGACCTGGACGATCCTAAACATGTCCTCGCGCCTAATTTATGAGTAACACAGGCCTAATCGCTATTTTCCCATAGCCGGCCTAAAACAACGCATAAAAAACCGTTGCTTTTGTTTTTATATTACAGGGATGAGGAAGAAGATGGAGTCGTGGCAAGAGTTGATTGGCTTGTTTAAAATTCGCGCGCGTTTCCAAGGCCACGGACCATTTTCTTTTATAATATTTATTAACTATTATATAATAAACGCATACGTAGTGGCTCAGTGGCGCACGTGGTGACTTGCAATGTGAATGACCTGGGTTCGATCCCAGGTCTTCACCCTTTCCATTTATTTTTTTCCAATTAACAATCATATGCAGGTTGATGGCGTTGTTCCATGGTATACCCCCAGATCCAAGCGTACACGCGTCCAAGAGATTCAAATCAAAGGCGCAGGATTGAAGAACACAATAAACGTGAGTCAACGTTGCTACACGCTTGCTCAAAAAAGTCCACAAGGCCATGCTCAAGTGGGCCAGATTGCTGAGTCCATACCTCACAATTGGGGACTGATACCCCCTGGTTTGCAATTTTCTACATTTTCTTTATATTTTATTTTCAATTGTTATTTTATGTTCTTTATTGTTTTAATTTAACTAATTATTTTTTACAAAATACAAAAACCTCATAAAAATCAGAAAAGATGAAAAAATATAATAAGTATTTTATTTTAATTATTTTCATAAACAAATTGTATGTAAATATTTAGCTTAAATTAGGGTTTTTAATTTTAATTCTTTTAATAACAAAAATACAAAATAATATAGAATTAGATTTAATTAATTTGTATTCCTTTTTAATTTTTTTCTTTTTTCCCAATAATATTATTTCTTTTATTTATTTTTATAATTAAACTTGTAAATTAATTAGGGTTTCATTTAGGTTAAAAAACTCCAATATTTTTCTTAATAACTTAAAAAATAATTAGAACTAGGTTTAACATTTTATTTTAGTTTTAATTAATTCTTTTTCTATTAAATCTTAAAATACTAAAAAACACCAAAAAATAAGTTCTTTTTCTTCTAATTTTAATTTTAATTCTTTATTAATTTAATTTTGCAAAAGGGTCCAACGCCCTCGTTTCGATTTAATTTCGCATATTTATTTTATGTCATTTAAATAATTATGTACCTCTCCCGAAGCCTTGTAATTACTTCTCGCACTTTTAATTCTTTACTTTTCTGTCAAATCGGGTCCTGGTTAATTTTGGCGATGTGGACCCGCGCCATTTGTAATAGCTTTAGATTTACTTTTTCCTCGCAACTTTTAACTGTTAAACAAATGCATGCAAGAATGAATGGCCTTAAATAAAAACAAGCATAGAACACCAATGACATGACAAGACAAATACAAACGAATCTGACACACAAATCACACACCACCCCTAGGGTACGCCTCACTGTTGCCTTGCCTCGAAAGGTGATCGTCGAGTAGAGGATGTCTTAGTAAGTCCTCATGATCCGGGAACCTGGCATGAGGGTAGCTTCTAAGGTGTCTTCCCATTGCTCCGGTGATCACCATGTCCCGAACCTTCAAATTGACCCGAACACCTCCAACGGTGGTGCTACCTACCTCTCAATGGTGGGATGGCACTACTTTAAAAGGACATTTACACAGACGAATTCCTTAGGGTAGGTAGACGACTCTAGATACTTGCTCTAAATTTCAAAACAAATCAAAAATACTTTTCACACTGACACCTTTTCAAAAAGCTTTCGAAAGCATTTTTTCAAACACTCTTGAGGACCGATACAAGAGTCGAACTGAAATTTTCAAAGAAACTTTTTAAAACCCACAGTTGAAAAGCAAACAAACCATTTTGAAAACACAAATGAGCAAGTATCTAAGAGCCCATGGATAACCATGGATAGAAAGGGTGCTAACACCTTCCCTTTCTATAAATCTACCTCCCGAACCGAGAGCAATCTCTTTAAGGAATTTTTCTGTGCTTTTGTCCTTTCCATTTGGAGAAAATAAAAGACGGTGGCGACTCTTGCTTCCGCGACATTTCGCGAACCAGCGTTAAACAGTCAGTTCCAGATCCACCGATCACACTCAGCGGTATACTACGTTGAGCACGAGACAGTTTCTAGATCTTGATGAAGATGTTTCCCTACGTCATAGTGTGGACGAGTACTATAACCTCAACGGTATACTCCATTGAGCACGAGTCAGTTCCTAGATCTTGATGTTTTCCTCCGTCATAGTGTGGACGAGTTCTATAACCTCAACGATATACTTTATTGAGCACGAGACAGTTCCTAGATCTCGATGAAGATGTTTCCCTACGTCATAGTATGGACGAGTACTATAACCTCAACGGTATACTCCATTGATTATGAGTCAGTTCCTAGATCTTGATGTTTTCCTCCGTCATAGTGTGGACGAGTTCTATAACCTCAACGATATACTCCATTGAGCACGAGACAGTTCCTAGATCTTGAAGAAGATGTTTCCCTAGGTCATAGTGTGGACAAGTACTATAACCTCAACAGTATACTCCATTGAGTACGAGTCGGTTCCTAGATCTTGATGTTTCCCTACGTCATAGTGTGGACGAGTACTATAACCTCAACGGTATACTCCATTGAGCACGAGTCGGTTCCTAGATCTTGATGAAGATGTTTCCCTATGTCATAGTGTGGACAAGTACTATAACCTCAACGATATACTCCATTGAGCACGATTCGGTTCCTAGATCTTGATGTTTTCCTCCGTCATAGTGTGGACGAGTTCTATAACCTCAACGGTATACTCCATTGAGCACGAGACAGTTCCTATATCTTGATGAAGATGTTTCCCTACGTCATAGTGTGGACAAGTACTATAACCTCAACGGTATACTCCATTGAGCACGAGTCGGTTCCTAGATCTTGATGTTTTCCTCTGTCATAGTATGGACAAGTTCTATAACCTCAACGGTATACTCCATTGAGCACCAGACAGTTCCTAGATCTTGATGAAGATGTTTCCCTACGTCATAGTGTGGACAAGTACTATAAACTCAACGGTATACTCCATTGAGCACGAGTCGGTTCCTATATCTTGATGTTTTCCTCCGTCATAGTGTGGACAAGTTCTATAACCTCAACGGTATACTCCATTGAGCACGAGACAGTTCCTAGATCTTGATGAAGATGTTTCCCTACATTATAGTGTGCACAAGTACTATAACCTCAACGGTATACTCCATTGAGCACGAGTCAATTCCTAGATCTTGATGTTTTCCTCCGTCATAGTGTGGACAAGAACTATAACCTCAACGGTATACTCCATTGAGCACGAGTCAGTTCCTAGATCTTGATGTTTTCCTCCATCATAGTGTGGATAGGTTCTATAACCTCAACGGTATACTCCATTGAGCACGAGACAGTTCCTAGATCTTGATGAAGATGTTTCCCCCCAATTTAATGATGAACAGGTTCTTAAAACTCAGCTGAAGCTTTCTCTCAGTTATAGATGGCATCTGTAAGCCCATTCCCAACATCACAATATTGTTACTACACCATGCGAGTGCAAATTTTTGGGCACTCTAGTGTTCAATTATCTTCCACCTTCGGATCACGAAAGGCTCAAAAGCCAATCTATATCCTCAAGTTTAAGAAAATTGAACAGGGGAAACTGTTGTACCCAAAAATTTCCCCTCCCATATTTCTCAAGATTTGTCAAGAATGATCTTCAAGTTGCTCAAGATGACTCAAGAGTTGGACAATCAAATCACCTCCTAAGGCAGTCAAGTCAAAATTATGGTTTTGTGTGGCATCAAGGTCCTTACATACAAATGGCCTCAAGTGCTTCCCAATGTCTTAATATGTCCTTAAGTTCATCCATGTCAAATTTCAAGCCTTACAGAGGAAGTTTGGGCAGTCAATTGCTCAAGAGGTCCAAAAATCGGTTGTGCTAGGGCAAAAGTCAACTGTGTCCCAAATACAGTCAAACCTCAAGATTTTTTGTCAACATTCTCATTTTGAAGGATAATTCATCATTTTATCAAGGGTTTATCATTATTCATCAAGGATTGCTCAAAATTCATCAAGATTCAAAAGTTGCTAAATTAGGGTTTTGTAGGAAAAGTCAACTCAACTTTGACCAAGCATAACTTTCTCATACTTTATGAGAAATGACCCATCCAAATCTCATTTTGAAGAGGATTCAATTACCTACAATCCATATTCACACCCAAAGATCAATAAATGATCTCACAAAAAGTTACAAATTTGGACATTATAGGTCATTTTTGAAAGTCAACAAAAACACCTTTTTTCCCAAAGATTTTAACTTTAGCACGGAACATCAAAATGAGATGATACTAAAAGGGTTGATTAGAGGACATCTCAAGGTTTCTAAAAAGTCCAAGAACACCTCCAAAAGTTCAAAATTGAAGAAGTTATGCATTGTTGAAGTTGGGCATTTTTCCAAAATTGCCAAAAGTCAACTATCCTCAAAACTCCAATTTTTGACAAAAGAGCCCACTTTTTTCTACTTGATATAGTCTTGTCATGCCACACACATGTTCCATCTTTAATTTCATGGACATTCATCTATTTTTCTATTTTATTTCATTTTTATTGATTTAATTCATTATTAATCAATATTAAATCAAATAAAATCTAAAAATTGATGTAATAAGATTCCTGTGGTCATTACAGCTTGCAAATATCATATAACACTCAATCAAATTCGTGCCAAGTTAAAACATGCACAAAATCTCAGATTTGATGCAAATATGGCAACTTGTTAATGGTGATCAAAATCAAATCTTCCATCTTCAATGCATATGGAATATGGCCCAAGTTTTGACCTAAACACATTCCCTTATGTACACACAAGAGAGGCAGACCAAAAACACGCACAAACCACTGCTGAAACGACCAATTCAGAATTGAAAAAAACCTTGAAAAAGTGGGGATCGAATTCTTGTTGGGAGGCATTTTCAAAGCAAAAGCTCAACACTACTCCCTTGCCTGATATCCTGTGAAGCTGTAGCGATCAAAACCGGACCTTAAGACCCCCTGTAACGCGCTGTAAGTGTTCCTGAATATGCCTCTGCACACGAAAATACAACCTCTCATTCATGCGTTTTTATGACAAAATCTTGACACCATCATGTGTATCGTTCCATTTAGAACGTTTTTGCATTATTTGATTTTGTTTTGGTAGCTTGTAACCATATAACCGAACCTAGGGTTTGGAAGATTGTTTTTTAGGTATTTTTGCTACAGGTGAAATCAAGCCAATTGATGGATATGGATGTGTTCACGAGACCCGGACAAATCGAACCATGGTCTTGGAATTGATTTTTGCAGCCTATGGAAGATTTTAGGAGTGAGCCATGGATTTAGTTGCGGAATAAAATCCGCATGTAAACGAACCAGTCTTCGTTGAAGAAGACGAAGACGTGTCTTAGCGTCATTGGTTCATTCAAACAAATGGCGCGTTTTTATTTTTTGTCAGGCATAATTATTTGTTTGTTTTATAATATTTGTTTTCCATTCCACTAACAACTAAGCAGCGCAGTAGAGTTGGCAAGGCAGGCGTGTCTTTGAGCAATGGGACCTGGGTTCGAATCCCAGGTCCCCCAATATTATTTGTCTTGTTTTTCTCCATGCAATTGCATGCGTTTCAGGCTTTGCAATACATCATATGCCCTCATCCAGATCTCATCCAAATGGCTTGTGGACCAGATCCAATGGCCAGAATTGGGTCCTCACCATATTCTCAAGTCAAAGGCGCACATTGGATGGAAAGGGTCAACGAGGCTGCTCACAATTGGGCCTCTGAAATTGCAAATCACACCTCCTCTTGGGCCCAACACCCCTTTGGTTATCCATCTCTTTTATTTATTTTGTTATTTATTTACTAATTATTATTATTATTTAAATTAACTAATTAAATCATTTTTTATAAAATCAGAAAACCCAAAATAAAAAAAAATATTTTTATTAATTCCATTAATTTTATTATTTTATTTTTGTAAATAAACAATTAATTAACTTATTTAGTTTAAATATGTTTAATAATAACATATTTTGCAATAAATTAAAATTAATTTAGAATTAGGATTTTTATTAACTTTTTAATCATTCTTATTTTATTTCCTTAATTAGAATAAAAACCCAAAAATATTTTCATTTAATTAATTAATTCAATTATTAATTTTAGGTTAATTTTTAATTCAAAAAATAACAAAAAATATGCCGTATTTAATAAAAAGGGTCAAAACCCTAAGACACTCCGATTTAATTTTCTCGCGTGCGAATAATTTTTGATCCATATTTTGTAACCGCTTCGGGAATGTAATAGTTTTTAACTTAGGACTTTATTTATTTATTTATCGCTTTTCTTTACTTTTTGCAATTTAATTTTTAAGGGTTTGTCTTTGGCGATGTAAATACCTGACGCCTTGTAATAGCTTAGATTTATTTTCCGCAATTTAATTTCCGCAACCATTAACTGTTAGATGTTTGAATAATAGGCAATGCATGACAAGATCAATCTTAATTTAAAATCAACAATAGATCACCCATTAACATGTACCAAGATAATAACTGAAAAACAATACACTCGCATATGCCACTCTTAGGGTACACCTCACTTGGTTGCCTCGAACGTGGTCATTGAGTATAGGAAGTTTTAGAGGTCGCCCTCTTGTCCAAAGATCATAAGTTGCCTCAAAACGGTTGCCTCGGATAAAAATGATCTAAGACATTAGGGTTACTGCTAAGGCATCCTAATATTGCTTTAGTGACCACACGTTCCTTAATCGAATTGACCCGGAAACTCCAACGACGATGCTACCTACTCCTCAGTAGTAGGATAGCATTGTCTAAAGGATACTTGTACAGATTAATTCCTTTTTGAGTAGCTAGATGTTCTTAAGTACTTGCTCCTTTTAAAACAAAACAAAACAATTCGCACTTACACCTCTTTCAAACAAAAAACTCTTTTCAAACCCACAAACACAAAGAAAAGCAAACTTTTGAAAACATAATGAGCAAGTACCTAAGAGCCCGTGGATAACCACAGATAGAAAGGGTGCTAACACCTTCCCTTTCTATAATCTACCTCCCGAACCCGAGAAATATCTCAGAAAGGAATTTTTCTAGGATTTTGTCCTTTCCTTGTTGGATAAAATAAAAGACGGTGGCGACTCTTGCTTACCGCGACATCTTGCAAAAACAAACACAAACGCGAACCAGCATTCCAAAACAGTCAGTTCTATTCCCACCGATCACAGAACTGGCGACTCTGCTGAGGACTTAAATAAGTTAGGTGTACCTTAGTATTAGATCACTATGTTTTCAATTGTATGCTTTGTATGCTTTAATTTTGTGGGCTTGTATCGGAGTTCTATAGATCCTAACTCAGATCTGGGGATACCCTTTAGGTAAGTAGCAATAAACTGTGAGGGATTTGTCCGGTGTAGACCGACACAGATGAAGCAGTAGCTACGTTAGTGTGGCACCTTAGTCTGTACCGATATCCCTTGTGTTGGAACGAGGAGAATATGGGTCTTTTAAGGAGTCATTAAGCACCAACTGACCTTAGAACCTTAAATTGACCAACTTGACCATAGAACAGTAGCAGTATGCTACACTCATTGAGACTAAACTCCCGCGATGATTCCGGACGCAAAAAAGGTTGCTAAACTGGAATTATGACCGGTTGAGGGTAGTCAGTGATATTGAGATCCTCTAGAACCCGACTACTATTTTTAGGACAAGTTTAAACCAACTGAACTGAAAGAGGGTAGTACCTAAGCTCCATGCCAGCCTGAAATCTAAGGGCTCTCAGTTTGACTTGTGTGCCTTTACCATGTTTGCTTTTTGTGGATACTTGTGGTGTGCCTTTACCATGACATCATGACATCATAACATTGCATACATCTTGTATAAGGACTAACCTATTTCAAAGACAAGAGGGTTTCATCTTTGCTCTGTTTTGTAGGTCATCATGATGCTCATGCGTAGGAATACTATCCAGATCAACTTTGTCCAAGTCCCTACCTTGCTTAAAGATTTGGTTGTCAGGATTCCAGACACTACTTCCTTCATCAGAAGGCATGGTTCTCTTCTCAGTTTGGTCACTTCAAAATTGGACGAACAAATGATGAGTGTTCTGGTCCAATTCTATGATCCGTTGTACCATTGTTTTACTTTCCAGAACTTCCAGCTGGTGCCTACCCTAGAAGAGTTCTGTGAGCTTCTCGGTATCTCCGTCCTGGAACAGACTCCGTTTACTGGTTGGGAAAAGACTCTTAAGCCCGAAGAAATTACTGCAGCCCTTCACTTGACCAAGGAGGAGGTAATGGCTAACTGGGAGACTAGAAGTGGAGCTAAGGGTTTTCTGGCTAAGTTTTTGGTTGACAAAGCTAATTACTTCTGGGACAGCTTAGACTTCAAGGCATACGAGGACATTCTGGCTCTCTTGATTTATGGTCTGGTATTGTTTTTGAATCCTGACACTTTTGTTGATATTAATGCCATCAAGATCTTCATCTCTCAGAATCTGGTACCCACTCTCTTGGGTGATATCCTTCATCAGCTCTATGCTCGTACTGCCCGAAAGCGGGAAACTTTGATGTGTTGTGCTCCTTTATTGTCGAGGTGGTTTATTTTGCACCTCCCTAAGTCCGTACTAAAGAACAAAGAAGGAATGGGTTGGGCTTATAGGGTGATATCTCTTTCTAATAATGACATTATTTGGACTCTCAAAGGCTTGGATGAGGTGACTATCATTGATCGCTGTGGAGAGTATCCTAATGTTCCATTGATCGGGACCCATGGAGAGATTTCTTACAACCCATGCTTAGCTCTCTGTCAGTTTGGAAGAGCCAGAAGAGAAGGGCCTCATGAGATGTTGATGCCCCATATCATCTTTGATTTTCAAGGAGATAACGACGAGCTGCATCGTAAATTCATAAGGGCTTGGGACAGAGTTCACCAATCTGACCCACATGAGTTGGGACCAAAGACTTCTCTGCCAATTGAGCCATATCTCAGATGGGTCCTGTGATCGGTGGAAATAGAACTGACTGTTTTTAGCTGGTTCGCGAAATGTCACGGTAAGCAAGAGTCGTCACCGTCTTTTATGTTCTCCAACATGGAAAGGACAAAAGCACAGCAAAATTCCTTATTCGAGATGTCTCTCGGTTCGGGAGGTAGATTTATAGAAAGGGAAGGTGTTAGCACCCTTTCTATCCATGGTTATCCATGGGCTCTTAGGTACTTGCTCTTATGTTTTCAAAAGATGTTTGCTTTTCGAATGTGAGTGGGTTTGAAAAAAGTTTCGTTTTGAAAGATTTCTAAGTGACTCTTGTATCTGTCCTCAAGAGTGTTTGAAAAATTTGTTTTGAAAACTTTTGAAAGTGTCAGTGTGAAAAGATTGTTTTGTTTGGTTTTTTAGAGAGCAAGTACCCATGAGTCATCCACCCTTCCCCCTTGGGGACTGCCTTTGCCTACAGAAGAAGTAGCTTGATCAGCCTCATTTTGCAGTGTATTGCCAAACCTCCGTCCAGTGTTGAATAGTACAGTTCTCTTCTTCTTCTTCTTTACCAGCAGAGCCTTCAATTCCTCTTGACCTTGGGCTAAGCTCATGATCAACTCTTGGAACTGGGCGTTCTGGGCCTGGAGGGCCTTGATGGATTGCTCAGTAGATGATTCAGGATTCATGATGAGATTGCTGAAATAAACAGTGAAGAAGCTTTAGCAACCTGTAAAAAAGAGTACCTGCTATGCACATGATGCATGATATGCGTATGAATTATGTTTTCAAAGACAATCGAGAATCAACTTCGTAGACAAAAGGAACACACTTTATTAGATTTAAACTTTGGAATTTAAATTGTTCAAGAAAATTGCCCTTAGGCGTTACAAGAATGAAAATACTGAAAAGGAAATAAAGCTGTAAAAGAAATATCCAAAGCCCATCAATGCTCCCATGGTCTCCTCTTCTCAGTACGGATGTAGTCATTCAGGATCCGCTCGTTCTCTAACTGCTTTGTCAGCTTCTGGATTTTCTGTTCTTGTTCATTGAACTTTTCCCGATAAGAATCCTGTTCTTCTTGTAGTTGTGCCCAAGACCTCTTTAGTGTGTCAACATCAGTAGGTATCTGAGGAGGGAGAATAGTTGGAGGAACCCCGTCTCTATCAGGAAATTCAAGAATGATGGGTCTGACAGCTTCGTATGGCATACCTAACTTCTGAGCACGGATGCGGACCCATTTGTAGTAGGATTCCATAGGTAGAGAAGTCTTCGGTCCTAACTCATGTGGGTCAGCTTTGTGAATTCTGTCCCAAGCCTTGATGAATCTATGACGCAGCTCGTCACTATCTACCTGAAACTCAAAACTGATGTGAGGCACCAACATCTCATGAGGCCCTGCTCTTCTGGCTCTTCCAAACTGACGGAGAGCTAGACATGGATTATAAGAGATTCCTCCTTGGGTACCAATCAAAGGAACATTAGGATATTCTCCGCAAAGATCAATAACAGCTACCTCATCCAAGCCTCTGAGAGTCCAAATGATGTCATTATCAGTGAGAGACATTAACCTATGAGCCCAGCCTCTTCCTTCTTTGTTCTTCAGCATGAACTTAGGGAGGTGAGAAATAAACCACCTCACTAACAAAGGAGTACAACACCATTAAGTTCCTCGTCTTCAGGCAGTACGAGTATAGAGTTGTTGCAGGATATCACCCAAGAGAGTGGACACAGGTTTCCGAGACATGAAGATCCTTATGGAATTGACGTTAATGAAGTTATCAGGATTAGGAAACAAAACTAGACCATAGATTAAGAGAGCCAGAATGTCTTCATATGCCCTGAAGTCTAAGTCATTCCAGAAACTGTTAGCTTTACCAATCAGAAACTTGGCCAAGAAGCCCTTAACTTTGCTTCTAGTCACCCAGTTGTCCATTACCTCTTTATTGGTCAAGGGAAGGGCTGCAGCGATCTCCTCAAGCCTAAGAGTCTTTTCCCAACCAGTGAAGGGAGTCTGATCCAAGATAGGGATACCAAGAAAATCAGAGAATTCTTCCAGGGTAGGGACCAGCAGGAAGTCTTGAAAGGTGAAGCGATTGTACAAGGGATCATAAAACTGGGTCAAGACACTCATCAGTTGTTGGTCCCACTTTAAAGTGACTAAACCGAGAAGAGAACCATGCCTCTGGATGAAGGAAGCAATATTTGGAATTCGGTCAACCAATTCTTTAAGCAAATCAGGTGGGTGAACAAAGTTGAGCCGGATAGTATTCCTTCGCACAGGCATCATAATGTCCTACAAAACAGAGCAAAGATGAAACCCTCTTGTCTTTGAAATGGGTCAGTCCTTATGCAGGATGCATGCAATGGTATGATGACATGATGTTATGGTAAAGCACACCACAAATATTCACAAAGGCAAACATGATAAGGCACACAAGTCACACAAGACAACCCTTAGATTTTAGGCCAGCATGAAGTTCAGGTACTACCATCTTTCCGTTTCGTTGGTTAAGACCTGTCCTATCAAAAGTAACCGGGTTCTAGAGGATCCCAATATCACTGACTACCCTCAATCGGTCATAACTCCAGCGTCGCAATCTTTTCTTGCGGCCAAAACCATCGCGAGAGTTTAGCCTCAATGGGTGTAGCATACTGCTACTGTTCTATGGCCAAGTCGGGTCAAATTAGGGTTCTAAGGTTGGTTGGTGCTTAATGACTCCTCAGAAGACCCATATTCTCCTTGTTGCAACACAAGGGATATCGGTACAGACCAAGGTGCCACACCAACGTAGCCACTGCTTCACCCGTGTCGGTCTACGCCGGACAGGTCCCTTACAGCTTATGCTACCTAAAAGGGTATCCCCAGATCCGGGTTAGGATCTATGAAACTCCAAGACAATGCCCACAATAATAAAGCAAACAAAACATTCAATTGAAAACATAAGTATGATCTATCCTAAGGTACACCTCACTTTAAGTGGTCCCCAGCAGAGTCGCCAGTTCTGTGATCGGTGGAAATAGAACTGACTGTTTTTAGCTGGTTCGCGAAATGTCGCCGTAAGCAAGAGTCGCCACCGTCTTTTATGTTCTCCAACATGGAAAGGACAAAAGCACAACAAAATTCCTTATTCGAGATGTCTCTCGGTTCGGGAGGTAGATTTATAGAAAGGGAAGGTGTTAGCACCCTTTCTATCCATGGTTATTCATGGGCTCTTAGGTACTTGCTCTTATGTTTTCAAAATATGTTTGTGTTGTACCCCAAAATTTGCCCTCGCATTTTTCCACAAAAGATAACAACTTCAAGCATTTCTTGATTTTTCAAACTGGCTCAAGAATCGGACAAACGGACTTTTCTTGTCAGTCAAGCGAAATTAGGGTTTTTACTGATTTTCAGGACTCTGGATTGTTTCACAGTTGGCTCAGGGTTTTGGATGATTTTTGGTTCAATTTTGATCAGGCGAGCGTTATTTGGCATTTAATCAAGAATTAAGGTTTTATGGGCTTATTCTCAGCAAAATTAAAATTCCACAGCACTTTGCAAGATTTTCCAAGATTCGGGTTGGATTCGCTTTGTTTTGACTTAATCAGTAAAAGAGGCAGTTGGGTTGAATTCATGTTGTTGGAGCCAGTCAAAGGAGATGTGCAGTTTGGAATTACAGTGCTTGGCAAAGAATCAGTGAAAAAAAAAGAGGAATGCGCTTGATCAGTTTATTTTGGTTAACTGCTGCTTTGCTTTGGATATTGGAAAGGACAGGTTTAATTGATCAACGTACTAAAGTATTGTTTATTTAAATTATTTATTATTCTAAATTAAGTGATTGAAATTTATTTTTAAAATTATTTTAATTCAAAGAGTTTTAAATAAATAAATAAACAATAAAGAAAGAAAATTAGAATTAATTGGATAATAAGAATTTTTATTGATATTTGAATTATTTGTACAAATATTGTTTATAATTTAAAATTACAAACAATAGTTTACATTAATTTAAATATTAAATAAAAAGGAAACTATCCTATTTTTCTAATTCTTCAGTCTTCATTTAGTACCCCTCCATCCATTTTTATCTGCAAAAGAAGAAAAGTCAGTGACTGATAATTAATTAAAAACGGATAAAATTTGCAATCATCATTAAGGGCCACTGACTGGGATCAGTTAACCCTCTCTGCAAATCACGGGATTTCTCCCGGTTCACAAAGAGGGAAGAATTTTATCATAAATGCAAAATGTCAAAATGCATATTTTTTAAAATGTCAAACTGCATAGTTCAGAAGTAAGTTCAAACCAAACTGAAAATCCAATTCCAACTTTCTATCAAAGATCAAAAAGTGCAATTTACTGTCAAAATACAAAATCTACCCAAGCTGTCAAAAGAAGATTTGGCAAAGATATGGAAGATATCACAAAGTGTAGCAAGCTGTCAAAGAAAGATAAAGATGCAGAGGAAATCCTATATGCAAGCAAGCTTCCTTTTATCATCATTTCCCATCAATAGCCCTTTCAGAGAAAGTACAGAAATAAAACATTTATAATATCCAACTGTACTATAGAGAGAGAGAAAAAGAAGAGATAGAAGCAGGTTTTTCAGGCTTAGGCAGGACAGGCAGGAGAGATAAGAAAAAAGATATACAAAAGCAAGTACAACACAGTTCAGAAGGGGGAGGATAGAAAATATACAAACTCAAAAAACCTGAAGCATACCCTGTCTCAACATACATACAAACTGCTAAGAGCTCAAAACATATACCAGTCCTAAGCTCACCTGCAAAAACTACTACAAACACATAACCTCAAAAGCCTAACAAGTACAAAATTGCCTGAACCATACAAAAAACCCACCATACTGTCAAACTACAACCTGCTGAAACCATACATCAAAAACTCTCAAGCCTTAAAACCTGATAAGCTCAAAAGCCAGAAGAGATACAAAAAAATCACACATCATAACTTGCCAAGGCCTCAACATGTCAACCTGCATATGCAAAGTAGACCACATACTGAAGCTTAACCAGAAACACTAAAGCCTAACACTACATGTACAAACCTGCTGAACCCCTGTCAAACAACCATTAACCTGCCTAACATCAAGAAACCAGTCCAACTGGCCTAAGCATAACACCTGTTGTCAACATACAAACTTGCTAGCACAAACATAACCAAAATCTCCCAAACATAACCAGAATCAAGGCCAAACCTGAAACCTGCTGTCTGCATTCAAAACTCTGGCCAAAAACATCAAAAAACTAAAGCAAGTCAAAACCTGGTATTCACAATAAGCCTAACACTAAAACTACAACCTGCTGAAGCCATACATCAAAAATCTTCCAAACTCAGAACCTGCAATCAAACTAAACACAACCAGTTCAAAAGGCCTGAAACCCCTACAGGCCTGTCAAGCCTAAAAACCAAAACCTTGTTAAGCCCAAGCATTCAAACTTAAAGCCAGTACAAATCAGAAACCACAGTATAACTCCCACAAACATCTTACCTGCTAACACCACCAAGCCAACCAGAACCATTTTTCTAACCCTCTAAGCCTCATAAACCCTTTCATCATAGGCAGTAAATATTCAAGGCAAACTCAACGAAAGTTCTAGGCAACTGTAAGAGAAGAAGAAAGAAGCATACTAATTCCAAAACCCACGAGTCCTTCAGAATCCCAGATTCATCATTAGGTGACAAAGAAGATACAGAAGCAAGCAATCACATATATCAAGCAAGCGTTTAAGGCAACCAACAATTCAAAGCAACGAATCAGAAGAAAGTCAGAGAAGCAACAAAGGTGTCTCAACACAACAAGCATACAGGGTCATAGCAAAGGAAGAGGTAAAGAAGCGAATATTAAAAGGGTTTTCAGTACAAATGCAAATCATCATAAAACCCTAGGAAATCCAAAGTTACCGAAGCGCAAACCTCAACACCCTCCGCTCGTCCCGGCCTCCTGAGCGCCACATCCCCTGTCTCTCCTCCTTCTCCAAGGTCAGGTAGTACGGTCTTCTCCCTCTCTTTTTCTCCTTCACCCATAATAACAAAAGATTAAGGTTTTAGCTCAAAGTGAATAAACATACAAATTCGTAAAAAAGGGGACATAAAAAAACATTGAAATCAAACCTCGTATCACAAGACCACTGAGCTCAGGCCATAGAGGGAAGAGAGACTTGGGGAAGCGGCGCTGGTGGCTAGACGGAGGAATTGTAACCGGAAGATGAAGTTGAACGAAAAGTATGAACGCGCCGCTGCAAACCCTACGCGTTACCAACTGAATGACCAAACTTCAAACCCTAAATCGTTTGCTTCAATCATTGGGCCTGACCCGTTTCTAATCTCCTCTGAAGCCCAACAAAATCACTAACATTTTTATACAAACAATTTGATTAATTACTAACTTCTCTCTTTTTCATACATAATATCTTAAAACCATATGTTTATTTTCTAACTCAATATATTTTTTTAATAAAAATGCATTCTTGTCAATATACATCATTATTTAAAAATATGTCTTTTTATTACCCCATATAATTAAGATTGAAAGCATTTTGTCCTTTTTCTTTATTTAAATATAATTTTGTGCATATCATACGATATAGTTAAAATTAAAAATATCTTTTTTTCTTTTAAAGTATATATTTATATATAAATAATAAAAATACATTTTTATCATATAATTAAAATTGAAAGTACCCTTTTCTATTCTTTTAATTAAAATATATATTTGTACATAACAAATGAAAAATACTCTTTTTATATACATAATGAAAACCTAGAAATATTTTCTTTTCTCAAAACATCATTTCATAATTTAATTAGAACTTGAGCATTCAATTAAAACAATTTTTCTTTTGTACATATTTCGAATATACAAATCAAAGATTCCTTAAAACACATATCTAGGTCAAATACCCTAATACACTTCAATTTCACATTTCGCACCTGTAAATAATCACAATACATATACTTGTACACTTACACAAATACATTCACGTGTCCTATACACATTGTTTATCTTATATTTGTATATTCGATGTTTACATTTGATCGCAGATTCGATTTGGTTGTAACTTATTGGATACTATAAGTCTCATCCCTATTTGTACATTTATACCCCCACTCCCGGATACTATTTGTAGTAGCGTAGATTTTACATTTCCGCAATTTACAGTTTTCCAATTATACCATGGTTAGACCTAGGGTTTGCATGTATATAAAATCAAACGCTAGATAACCTAATACAAGACAAATACATGAAATCAATACACAATCACACTTGCACCCCCTAGGGTAATCCCACATGTTGCCTTCCAAAATGGGCCATGCTTGCACGTCGAGTTTCCTTGGCAAAACGAAATCAAATGATCGTAAGTCTCAAAGTGTTGCCTAAACGGAATGATCATAGTCCCTTCAAAGCACATTACCAAAGACACTTGGCACCATTGAATTCATGGTTCATACGATGACCCGCGCCCGTCCCGAATAAACTTCCTAAACGCAAGATTGTCCACCAAATTCAATGGTGGAACAAAATTGTTAAAAGGGGTTAAAACATAACAAAAACTTTTGAGTACAATAGGGTAGACAAAACTCTTAGTTACTTGAGATCAATTTGCAAAAACACTTGCCTTCTTTTCAAAAACCACAATCCACAACACTTTCAAACAAACTCTCAAAAAACATTTGAAACATCTTTTCGAAAAGATCTACACTTTTGTAAAACACTCAATCACGAGTCAAATACATTAGTCGCCTAAAACAAGGCATCTTCTTCCAAAACATTTTCAAAAGCACTCACACACACACCATTTTCAAGCAATCGAAAAACAAGGCAAGTGATCTAAAAAACCAAGTAACTAAGAGCTCATGGATAACCATGGATGAAAAGGGTGCTAATACCTTCCCTTTTCATAATCTACCCCCCGAACCCATGAAATATCTCAAAAGGTTTTTGCTGTGCTTTTTTAACCTTTCCTTTAGGATAAAATAAAAAGTCGGTGGCGACTCTTGCTCAACCGCACAAGTGCGAATACGAACGCAAAACTCATAGTCAGTTCTCCCACCGTATCACAGTTTGCTTTTCGAATGTGAGTGGGTTTGAAAAAAGTTTCGTTTTGAAAGATTTCTAAGTGACTCTTGTATCTGTCCTCAAGAGTGTTTGAAAAATTTGTTTTGAAAACTTTTGAAAGTGTCAGTGTGAAAAGATTGTTTTGTTTGGTTTTTTAGAGAGCAAGTACCCATGAGTCATCCACCTACCCTAAGGAATTAGGCTGTGTAAAAGTCCTTAAGGTAGTGCCATCCCACCATTGAGAGGTAGGTAGCACCACCGTTAGAGGTGTTCGGGTCAATTCAATTGAGGGACAGTGTGGTCACCGAAGCAATAGTAGGACACCTTAGAAGTAACCCTAATGTCCTAGATCCTTTTATCTGAGGCAACCGTTTCGAGGCAACTGGATCTTAGACATAAGGGCGACCGCTAAAACACCCTATACTTGACGACCACATTCGAGGCAACGAGCGAGGCGCACCCTAGAAGTGGCATGTGCATTGTGTGTTGTTTTTCATGTTATGTTTATCTTTGATCATGCGATTGTGAGCTACGAGTTGTTTTTAATTATCATACATTCTTTCATGCAATTTAATAGTTAGGAGTGCGGAAAATTAAAGTACGGAAAGGTAAAAGCTACGCTATTACAAGGCGCGGGTCTATACATCGCCAAAAAAACAAAGACCCGTTTTTGATAAAGTGCGGAAAGTAAAGAAAGCAATAAACCTAATTACTATTACACTCTTGGAAGCAGTTACATAATAATCAAATAAAAACAACGCGCGAAAGAATTAAATTGGACGTCCTTAGGGTTTTGACCCTTTTGAGCAATTATGAGTTTTTTGTCCTTTTGTATTTAATTAAAATTAAACCTAATTATTTAATTAATTAAAGAAAGATGTTTTTTGGTGTTTTTGTATTTAATGAAAATAAAATAAATTAAAAGTCAAAAGAAAACCCTAATTCTAAGTTTATTTTAATTATTATGAAAATGTTAAAGTTAAGCTAATTTAAACTAATTACTTAATTTACATGTTATTTACAAAAATAATAGTAATTAATAATGATGGTAATAATAAAATGATTAAAAAATGTCAAAACCTAATTCTACATAATTTTTATTTATTGAGAAAAAGGTTAAAATTAAAACCTAAATTAAACTAAGTCAATTGTTAATATTTATTTACAAAATTAATAGTTAATAGTAAACTTAATAAACAATAAAAAAAATATTTACAATTCTGATTTTCTGATTTTTATTATGGAAAATTAATTTGTTGTGAATTAATAATAATCATTATAACAATTAAAAGAAATTTAAAAGAAAACAAAATAAATTGCAAACCAAGGGGGGTATGTTGGCCCATGTGGAGGTTTATTTTGATAAGTTCTGGCCCAACAATGCTTTGAGCCTTGTTGACTTTCATGATCGCCTATGCCTGCTTTGACCTGAGCATATGATGGTCTTCATCTCCTGGCCACTGGATGGAAGCTGGGGACACATGGCACGCTGGAGTATGAGGCTTATTGTGGGACTTTTTGATGAGTGCTATATTGGAATGTGTTAAGAAAAATATTAACAATAATATGGGGGACCTGGGAATTGAACCCAGGTCCCAGCGCTTGCAAGACACGTCTCCAACCAACTGAACCATGATGCGCGTTTGTAATATGAATGGATAATAAATATTATATAAAAAAACAAGCATTATAATGTAAAACGCGCACAAAGTTCAAACCCTCCAACCACATGTTGCCACGCCATCTCCTTCTTCGTTTCACCTGTAAAATAAGAACAAGATAGTGGGGGTTTTAAACCCCCACAAACCACAAATGCAGAAAATAGCGATTAGCAGCATGCGCCATATAAATTGAGCGCGGGGGTCTCATTCAATTCGTCTTGTCCTTCTAAGTTCAACCATGGGTGTCATGAAGGCTAATTTTTCTGTATGTGAAAAACCCCAATTCAAAACCTTAAGAACCCTAAAACGTGTTAATGGCAAGTCATGATTCAGCGCGTGATAATGCAATTAAACCATGCCAAAAGCTTCAGGAGGTCCCTATTAACATAAATCAACCAAGAAAATGGATTATAAACGCATGAATTATGATATGCAATTTTGGAAAATAATGCAAACCGAGTGACTTGGTGTGGACGATTCTGATGGTGTTGGGGCTTGTTCTTGAGTGCAATAGGTTCCTGGAGACTCAGGCAAGGTGTGTGAATCAAAAAGAGGCTTTGAATTGCGCTGCAAATAAGAATTCAGTTTCACACTTTTCTTGAATTTTTTTAGAGTTTGGTTATGGTGTTTCAACAGCAGTTTCACGTGTGCATGATTAGGTTTAGGTTTAGTACATATAGGAGAACTGAATTAGGGTAAATCCTGGCCCAATAATCCATTGTATTCAAGTTTGCATCTTTAATTTCCAATCAAATATTTTTTCAATCTTTTTGAATGGAAAACCTTGCCAAATTGGGAGATCTTGTCCCCTTGAGTGATGCACGAGATCTTCAGCATGTGTGGAGTGTATTTGCTTCATAAAAAGATTTGACAACCATGTTTTAATATTTTCCTATGATTAAATTAATTAAATGGATTAATAATCAATTAAATGGATTAATAATCAATTAAAAATCCAAATAATTAATAAAAATAAGAAAATATTTCAATTTAATCTCAATGGGTCGTGCATAAGCCTTGGGTAAAGATTCAAGAAGGAATTTGAGGCCCATTAGTAAAAATGAAGATTTTTAGGCAAAGTTGACTTTTGAAAGTTCCCAAAAATTTCCCAACTTCTCCAATGCATATCTTGCTCAATTTTGAAGTTATGAACATGTTCTTGGACATTTTGGAAAGGTCTTGAAGTCCTCTAACCAATGCATTTGGTCCCATGTAATTTTGATTTACCAATATCAAGTTATGGTCTTTGACTTAAAGTGCCTTTTTGTTGACTTTTGAAAATGACCTATAATGTTGAAATTGATAACTTTTTGTGAGAGCATTTCTTGGACTTGGAATGTGAAGATGAGTTGTAGGAAATGTCATCCCCTTCAAAATGAGCATTGGATGGAATTTTTCTGATGAACCATGAAAAAGTTATGCCTTGGTCAAGTTACAGTTGACTTTTCAACTGTCCTAAAATAGTAACTTTTTGCATCTTGAGACTTTTTGAGCCATGCTTGTGGAATCATGATCAAGATTTGATCAAATGATGATTGTGGCTTCAAAATAAGATGTTGACCAAAATTTTTGACTTTTGATTGTCAAATAACCATTTTACCCCTGCAGTTGACTGTGAAGCAATTAGGGCTTTTGACTGTGCAACTTGGTGCTGTGAGTCTTGAAACTTGACATATGGGTGTTTGACAATGTATACAAGCATATGGGACTTGATTGGACCCTTGGAAACCTCAGCTTCCTTGCCAGAACCAAAACCCTAATTTTGACTGTGTTAGGAGGGTGCTTGCACTGTGCAATCCTTAATCCATTTGAAGCTTGATCTTGCCAAATCTTGAAGAATATGGGAGGGAAAATTTTGGGGTACAACAGTTGCCCCTGTTCAATCTTCTTAGACCTGAGGATGTAGATTGGCTTGCGTGCCTTTCGTGATCCGAAGGTGGAAGATGATTGAACACTAGAGTGCCCAGAAATTTGCACTCACATAGTAGAGTATCAGCATCGTGATGGCGGGAATGGGCTTACAGATGCCATTTAGAGAGATGACAGATAGGAGGATGGGCTTATAGATGCCATCTAGAGCTGTGACGGAGCCTTGTCGGGAATGGGCTTATAGATGACATTTGGAGACTATTGGTATGTGGATGGGCTTATAGATGCCATCTAGGTGTCGATCGCGTAAGAGATTCCTTAGCGAGAACTTGCGTACCTGAGAAAGAAAGATAATTACCTGGCCTATTATAGGGGTTGATCTTCAAACTCTTTATGTAGATATGCCCTGGATGGATACAGGTATCAAATCTCTAAACTCTTCATGTAGATATGCCCTGGCTGGATACAGGTATCGAGTCTACAATCAATTACTCACAGATGTGCCCTGGCTAGATACGGGAATCGGATATGGAATTAGTCGTCAACAGATATGCCCTGGCTGGATACAGGAATCGAATCTTCAAACTCTTCAGACGTGCCCTGGCTGGATACAGGAATCGAATCTGGAACTAGTCGTCAACAGATATGCCCTGGCTGGATACAGGAATCGAATCTTCAAACTCTTCAGACGTGCCCTGGCTGGATATAGGAATCGAGTCCGGAATTAGTCGTCAACATATATGCCCTGGCTGGATACAGGAATCGAATCTTCAAACTCTTCAGACGTGCCCTGGCTGGATACAGGAATCGAGTCCGGAATTAGTCGTCAACAGATATGCCCTGGCTGGATACAGGAATCGAATCTTCAAACTCTTCAGACGTGCCCTGGCTGGATACAGGAATCGAGTCCGGAATTAGTCGTCAACAGATATGCCCTGGCTGGATACAGGAATCGAATCTTCAAACTCTTCAGACGTGCCCTGGCTGGATACAGGAATCAAATCTGGAATTAGTCGTCAACAGATATGCCCTGGCTGGATACAGGAATCAAATCTTCAAACTCTTCAGATGTGCCCTGGCTGGATATAGGAATCGAGTCCAGAATTAGTCGTCAACAGATATGCCCTGGCTGGATACAGGAATCGAATCTTCAAACTCTTCAGACGTGCCCTGGCTGGATACAGGAATCGAATCTGGAATTAGTCGTCAATAGATATGCCCTGGCTAGATACAGGTATCGAATCCGGAATTGCGACAGTTGATAGTAATCATCTTTGTATTGACCTTTTTCCTGAAAAGGCAAAACATTAGTTGTATGCAATGTCATGATGTATGAAATGCGTGATGTTCTCAAAATAAATGAGATTGTATGTCCATGATGCGTATGTGCATGCTATAATGTATGAAGATGTGATGTTTATGAATGTATTTTTGTCTAGGAAAATAAATCCTTGACGGATGCCGGGAAGTCAAATCCTGGGCTGATGTTGAAGAGTAGAGTTCTTCGTCTCCGCTGGGGATGATGGTTGTGAGAATAAGCCTGTAGGAGAAGATGACTCCGTTGAGGGATAAACTTTGTTGAAGAGATTATTCTGCGAGGAAATACTCTGTGGGAAGAGATACTTTGCTGAGGATACCGTTGATATGTTATGTTGAGGGAATTGATGAACTCCGCTGGGGGATAGGAAGAACTTCGTCGGGGACGATCTCTCCGTTGTAATTAGATGAGGATAACCCAGTTATAAGCTCTGGTGAGGAATAACCTTCTGAATAAAGCCGGGGAGAGGCGTTCGTATCCTGCAGGTGATAAGCTTCCAGAATCTACTGGGGATAAGCTTCCTACTGGGGAGATTGATTTCACTCTCCTGGGGAGACTTTGGACTGTACTGGGGAAGTGGCTTCACTGGGGTGTCTGTATTCCATCGGGGAACAATCTTAGATCAAGACTGCCGGGGATGCTTGCTTAGGAACACCTGTATACTCCGCTGGGGAATATTGAGATTTGTTGGGGATATCCAACTTCCTTAAGGCTGACAGTGGGCTAACTCTGCTTGGGGAAAGCGTTGTTAACTTGCTGGAGATGTTCCGCCTTTTAGGGCTATTGGGAGATCAACTCTGCCCGGGGAGAATTGTTGAATCTTGTCTTACTCGGCGGGGAGCGAAGGTATCTGGGTTACATTCTTTAGCCGAACTTACCTTGGTACCTTGGTGGACATAGCAACTAGATCGCTTAGACAACTCATTATTGCCCCTGTTTCTAATGTCACCTGTAATTAGTCCTTTGTTTCGCATGCAAATATTTATGAGTTAGCAATTAGTGTCAAATGCATATATCAAAATGAACATTGGACGTTCTTTGCAAAACAAAACGGAAACAAGGAAAATAATTGGTAATTTATCTGAAAAGTGAATTTGTATTGATTTTGAAATTAGCCTGTAAATAGGCGTTTATGTACAAGAGGCTGACGTCCTAGTAAGAGAACGCCGCCGAACAACGTAGAGTTTACAATTTTGTGAAAAGGAAAACAAAACAGCTATGTGAAAAAGATATTCCCACTGGGTTCCAACTCTGTTATCGCCTTTATGTCTTCAAGCGTCTCATCACTTGGCTGCTTAGTTGAAGATGAAGCTGAGTGATCGATGCCGTCTGAACCTGATATTTGATACCGGATTCTGGATGCAAGGTGATTCAATGAGACATAGTATTACGCTTTAATCCCTAACTTTTGCCTGGACCGCCCTTTCGGGTTTTCAGTCCACCGGGATACCCATTTTTGCCCAAGCCGCCTTTTCAGGTTTTCGACTTGCCAGGTGTACAGATTTTTTTCATTTCATCCCTTATTTTTGCCTGAACCCTTTTGGTTCGCCGGGAAGCCCTTATTTTTGCCTAGGTGTGTCAACCTAGCGGGTCTTTTATTTATGCGTAGTATTTTTTTACTATGTCTGCATTGGCGGGGTGAGGAAGGTCGTCACCATCCATGGTGGTTAGAATCATAGCTCCTCCCGAGAAGATATGTTTAACCACAAATGGCCCTTCGTATGTGGGGGTCCATTTGCCCCTGGGATCACTTTGAGGAAGAATGATGCGCTTGATTACCAGGTCCCCAACTTGATACTCTTGTGGTCTGACTTTCTTGTTAAATGCCCTGATCATCCGTTTTTGATACGTTTGACCGTGACAAATAGCAGTGAGTCTCTTTTTGTAGATTAGGTTTAACTGATCAAGTCGAGTCTGGATCTAGTCATCTTCGCTCAAGCTTGCATCCTTCATTATCCGGAGAGAGGGTACCTGGACTTTAATAGGCAAGACTACCTCCATGCCATAGACCAAGGAAAAGGGAGTTGCCCCTGTTGACGTCCGTGCGGAGGTACGGTACCCGTGAAGAGCAAACGGTAACATTTCGTGCCAATCTTTGTAGGTCACTGTCATCTTCTGCACAATCTTCTTGATATTCTTATTTGCCGCTTCGACAGCCCCGTTCATCTTCGGCCTGTAGGGAGAAGAGTTGTGGTGCTGTATCTTGAATTGCTCGCAGAGCTCAGTGATCATCTTGTTATTAAGATTGGTACCATTGTCCGTAATGATCCTTTCTGGGACACCGTATCGGCAGATTAGGTTATGCCGAATGAACCATGCCACGACGTTCTTGGTCACCGTAGCGTACGAAGCTGCTTCAACCCACTTTATAAAGTAATCGATCGCTACCAGGATGAAGCGATGCCCGTTGGATGCTGTAGGTCTGATCTCGCCGATCATATCAATGCCCCACATGGCAAAAGGCCAAGGTGCAGTCAGGACATTCAGAGGGACTGGAGGAATGTGCACCTTATCTGCATATATATGGCATTTGTGACACGTCCAAGAATGTTGATAACAGTCGGCTTCCATTGTGGACCAGAAATATCCTGCCCGGAGGATTTTCTTTTCCATGGTGTGCCCACTGGAGTGCGTTCCGAAGGTACCTTCATGTAGTTCTGCCATGATCCTTTCTGCTTCAGTCTTATCCATACAACGCAGTAAAGTTGAATCATGGTTTCGCTTGTATAGAATGCCATTGCTGAGGAAGAATTTTGCAGCGAACATTCTCAGGAACTTTTTGTCATTGACGGATGCGCCCTCAGGGTATTCTTGAGCTTCTAAGTACCTCTTCACTTCATAATACCAAGGTCTTTCAGTTACCTCTTCAGCCTCAAGATCACAGCAATATGCAGGTTCATCCAATTTCCAGATAATGATCCGGGGAGCTTCGTTATCCCATTTGACTTTGAACATGGAAGAGATTGTAACCAGCGCGTCCGCCAACTGATTCTCCTCTCTTGGGAAGTGTTCAAAAGTTATCTCCATGAAATGGGGGATCAATGTCAACACACATTCTTTGTAAGGAATAAGGTTTGGGTGTTTCGTATCCCACTCGCCTTTGATCTGATTGATCACGAGAGCGGAATCTCTGAAGACCCTCAGAAACTTGATCCTTAAGTCAATTGCAGCTTGAAGACCCATGATGCATGCCTCATACTCCGCCATGTTGTTGGTGCAGTTGAAGCATAGCCGGGCAGTGAGTGGAGTATGAGTGCCTTTAGGGGATATGATCACAGCGCCGATACCGTTACCCAAAGCGTTTGAGGCTCCGTCAAAGTGCATAGACCATCGGGATCCTTCCTCAGGTCCTTCATCCGGTCCAGGTACTTCACAATCAGTCACTACCATGATGTTCTCGTCAGGAAATTCAAAGTTCATTGACTGGTAGTCATCCACTACCTGGTGTGCCAAATGGTCTGCCAATACACTTCCTTTGATTGCTTTCTGAGTCGTGTACTGGATGTCATATTCCGTCAAGATCATTTGCCATCTTGCTATTCTTCCAGACAGAGCAGGCTTTTCGAATATATACTTTATTGGATCCATTTTTGAAATCAACAGAGTACTGTGAGTCAGCATATACTGTCTCAGCCGGCGAGCAACCCATACCAAAGCGCAGCAAGTTTTCTCGAGCAGTGAGTATCGGGTCTCACAGTCGGTAAACTTTTTGCTAAGGTAATAAATGGCGTGCTCTTTTCGACCAGACTCGTCATGCTTCCCCAGCACACACCCCATTGAGTTGTCAAGTACTGTCAGGTATAATATTAGAGGTCTCCCTTCAACCGGTGGCATAAGAATGGGTGGTTCTTGGAGATACTCCTTGATTCTGTCGAAAGCGGCCTGACATTCATTGTTCCAACGTACTACTTGATCTTTCTTCAGTAGCTTGAAGATTGGTTCACAAGTAGCAGTTAGGTGCGAGATGAATCGGGCAATGTAGTTCAGTCGTCCTAGAAAGCCTCTGACTTCTTTCTCTGTCTTGGGAACTGGCATCTCTTGTATGGCTTTCACTTTGGCAGGGTCCACTTGAATACCTTTGTCGCTCACGATGAAACCTAGCAATTTTCCAGATCTTACCCCAAAGGTGCACTTGTTCGGGTTCAACCTCAGCTTGTACAACTTCAACCGGTCAAACAACTTCTGTAAATGGTCAAGGTGTTCCTCCTCAGTTTGGGACCTTGCAATCATATCATCAACATATACTTCAATCTCATGGTGGATCATGTCATGAAATAAAGCAACCATGGCACGTTGATAGGTTGCCCCAGCATTTTTCAAACCAAATGGCATGACCTTGTAGCAGAAGGTGCCCCACTGAGTAACAAAGGTAGTCTTTTCCATGTCTTCAGGAGCCATTTTGATCTGATTATAACCTGAAAAACCATCCATGAAGGAGAACACCTTGTGTTGAGCAGTATTGTCAACCAGAACGTCGATGTGAGGTAGAGGGAAGTCATCTTTAGGGCTGGCCCTGTTCAAATCCCTGTAATCAACACACATTCGGACCTTACCATCCTTCTTCGGTACCGGAACCACATTGGCAACCCACTGAGGGTAAGAAGTCACTGCTAGAAACCCGACATCAAATTGTTTCATAACCTCAGCTTTGATTTTCTCGGACATCTCTGGACGCATACGGCAGACCTTCTGCTTAACCGGAGGGCAGTCTTCCTTGGTAGGCAGGTGATGAACCACAATGTCGGTATCCAACCCAGGCATGTCTTCGTAAGACCAGGCGAAGATTTCCACATAATCATGCAACATCTGAATCAACCGTTGTTTCACACTGAGCTCTAGATTGGCACCAATCTTGACTTCCTTTCTGTCTGTCTCAGTACCTAGGTTTACCGTTTCTACTGGCTCTTCATGTGGCTAAATGGCCCTCTCTTCCTGGAGTAACAGTCTTACAAGCTCACCAGGCACTTCGCAATCATCTTCACCTTCGTCTTCGGCTAAGTTGATCGGATTTTCGAAGTCATAACTGGCAGTAGCAGAGTCGTTACCAGTGAGATCCAGAGTGGATTGAAACCTGTATAAGTGAGTGTGTGTAAATATAGCTGTTTTGCAATATATAATAAAGAAAGAAAGGGAGCACAAGATTTGAAATGCGAAAAAACGTCCAATGTTATTATTCATGATATATGAAAATGACAAATAATAAGCCCTCACAAATGAAACCACGGTGCCCCGGGTAAGACACCGGGCCATAAAGTTTAAAATTATTGTTCGTTACAAATCTAAAAACAAAGGAGTTCATTACTGAGTAACAAAAGTAATAGGTACGCAGTCTTTTGCAGTCCAGTTGCTTGGTCCACTGTCAGTCGTTGGGTAGATCCAGCTGTTGAACTCAGATTCCTCCACTTCGTCACCATCCCTGATGGCATTCACCCCATGATTGGGCATGGGAGCTGTCACCACATTAGGCTTCTCGGGCGCCTCGAACTGAACCTCTTTAGCATCAATAAGGTCCTGAACCTTATTCCTCAGGGCCCAACAATCATCAGTAGAATGCCCCGGGCTATCAGAGTGATAAGCGCAGCGGACGTTGGGGTTGTACTTCGGAGAAGTTGTGTTTACCACCTTCGGAGCTTCTCTGATAGTTACCAGGTTGGTTGACAGCAGTTGCGGCAAGATCTGAGACAAGGTCATACTAAGTCGAGCGTATTCTCTTCTGGGTCTCTCACCCCTTGGTTGGTTAGGTTGCCGAGGAGCGGCAACAGGCTTTGAAATTACCATCGTGTTGACAGCTTGGCGGTGTTCCGGTTTATTTTGTCTTCTGGGACCATACACAACACTAGCTTCCTTCTTGAAAGGCTTCTTTTCAAAACTTGAGGATACACCTTTCTGTATCTTCCCTGATTTCATACCGGCTTCTATCCTCTCACCAGTCAGAATGAGGTCTGTAAACCCTGCAGAAGAATTACCAATCAGGTGGTCGAAGAACGGCCCAGACAGGGTCCCCAAGAACATGTCCACGAGTTCACGGTCAGTCAACAGTGGCTGTACCCTGCCCGCCAGGTCTCTCCACTTCTGTGCGTACTCCTTAAAACCTTCTCCCGATCCTAGCGACATACCCTGGAGTTGGGTACGTGTAGGAGCGAGGTCGGCATTGTACTGATACTGCTTATAAAAAGCAGTAGCCAAGTCCTCCCAGTTACGAATGCGGGTTCCATCCAGCTGATAGAACCATTCGAGATGAGTCCCTGAAAGACTCTCCTGGAAGAAATGGATCCATAAGTTCTTGTCTGCAGTATACGGCTGGATCTTCCGCACATAGGATCTGAGATGCAGTTTAGGGCAGGAAGCCCCGTCATACTTCACAAAAGATGGTGCCTTGAACTTGTGTGGGATCACCACCCCAGAAGATAAATCCAGATCTCCAAAATCTAACCCAGGCACCTGTTGAATTTCCATGGCATTCAGACGATCCTCTAACTGCTTGTACCTGTCTTCAACGGGAGGGTACTACTCATCATTGAAATCCGTCTCGTTGTCAGAGACCACAGGACTAGGAACCCTTCCCCCTTGGGGACTGCCTTTGCCTACAGAAGAAGTAGCTTGATCAGCCTCATTTTGCAGTGTATTTCCAAACCTCCGTCCAGTGTTGAATAGTACAGTTCTCTTCTTCTTCTTCTTTACCAGCAGAGCCTTCAATTCCTCTTGACCTTGGGCTAAGCTCATGATCAACTCTTGGAACTGGGCGTTCTGGGCCTGGAGGGCCTTGATAGATTGCTCAGTAGATGATTCAGGATTCATGATGAGATTGCTGAAATAAACAGCGAAGAAGATTTAGCAACCTGTAAAAAAGAGTACCTGCTATGCACATGATGCATGATATGCGTATGAATTATGTTTTCAAAGACAATCGGGAATCAACTTCGTAGACAAAAGGAACACACTTTATTAGATTTAAACTTTGGAATTTAAATTGTTCAAGAAAATTGCCCTTAGGCGTTACAAGAATGAAAATACTGAAAAGGAAATAAAGCTGTAAAAGAAATATCCAAAGCCCATCAATGCTCCCATGGTCTCCTCTTCTCAGTACAGATGTAGTCATTCAGGATCCGCTCGTTCTCTAACTGCTTTGTCAGCTTCTGGATTTTCTGTTCTTGTTCATTGAACTTTTCCCGATAAGAATCCCGTTCTTCTTGTAGTTGTGCCCAAGACCTCTTTAGTGTATCAACATCAGTAGGTATCTGAGGAGGGAGAATAGTTGGAGGAACCCCGTCTCTATCAGGAAATTCAAGAATGATGGGTCTGACAGCTTCGTATGGCATACCTAACTTCTGAGCACGGATGCGGACCCATCTGTAGTAGGATTCCATAGGTAGAGAAGTCTTCGGTCCTAACTCATGTGGGTCAGCTTTATGAATTCTATCCCAAGCCTTGATGAATCTATGATGCAGCTCGTCACTATCAACCTGAAACTCAAAACTGATGTGAGGCACCAACATCTCATGAGGCCCTGCTCTTCTGGCTCTTCCAAACTGACGGAGAGCTAGACATGGATTATAAGAGATTCCTTCTTGGGTACCAATCAAAGGAACATTAGGATATTCTCCGCAACGATCAATAACAGCTACCTCATCCAAGCCTCTGAGAGTCCAAATGATGTCATTATCAGTGAGAGACATTAACCTATGAGCCCAGCCTCTTCCTTCTTTGTTCTTCAGCATGAACTTAGGGAGGTGAGAAATAAACCACCTCACTAACAAAGGAGTACAACACCACAGAGTTCCTCGTCTTCGGGCAGTACGAGCATAGAGTTGTTGCAGGATATCACCCAAGAGAGTGGGCACAGGGTTCCGAGACATGAAGATCCTTATGGAATTGACGTTAATGAAGTTATCAGGATTAGGAAACAAAACTAGACCATAGATTAAGAGAGCCAGAATGTCTTCATACGCCCTGAAGTCTAAGTCATTCCAGAAACTGTTAGCTTTACCAATCAGAAACTTGGCCAAGAAGCCCTTAACTCTGCTTCTAGTCACCCAGTTGTCCATTACCTCTTTATTGGTCAAGGGAAGGGCTGCAGCGATCTCCTCAAGCCTAAGAGTCTTTTCCCAACCAGTGAAGGGAGTCTGATCCAAGATAGGGATACCAAGCAAATCAGAGAATTCTTCCAGGGTAGGGACCAGCTGGAAGTCTTGAAAGGTGAAGCAATTGTACAAGGGATCATAAAATTGGGTCAAGACACTCATCAGTTGTTGGTCCCACTTTGAAGTGACTAAACCGAGAAGAGAACCATGCCTCTGGATGAAGGAAGCAGTATTTGGAATTCGGTCAACCAATTCTTTAAGCAAATCAGGTGGGTGAACAAAGTTGAGCCGGATAGTATTCCTTCGCACATGCATCATAATGTCCTACAAAACAGAGCAAAGATGAAACCCTCTTGTCTTTGAAATGGGTCAGTCCTTATGCAGGATGCATGCAATGGTATGATGGCATGATGTTATGGTAAAGCACACCACAAATATTCGCAAAGGCAAACATGATAAGGCACACAAGTCACACAAGACAGCCCTTAGATTTTAGGCCAGCATGAAGTTCAGGTACTACCCTCTTTCAGTTTCGTTGGTTAAGACCTGTCCTATCAAAAGTAACCGGGTTCTAGAGGATCCCAATATCACTGACTACCCTCAATTGGTCATAACTCCAGCGTCGCAATCTTTTCTTGCGGCCAGAACCATCGCGAGAGTTTAGCCTAAATGGGTGTAGCATACTGCTACTGTTCTATGGCCAAGTCGGGTCAAATTAGGGTTCTAAGGTCGGTTGGTGCTTAATGACTCATCAGAAGACCCATATTCTCCTCGTTGCAACACAAGGGATATCGGTATAGACCAAGGTGCCACACCAACGTAGCCACTGCTTCACCCGTGTCGGTCTACGCCGGACAGGTCCCTCACAGCTTATGCTACCTAAAAGGGTATCCCCAGATCCGAGTTAGGATCTATGAAACTCCAAGACAATGCCCACAATAATAAAGCAAACAAAACATTCAATTGAAAACATAAGTATGATCTATCCTAAGGTACACCTTACTTTAAGTGGTCCCCAGCAGAGTCGCCAGTTCTGTGATCGGTGGAAATAGAACTGACTATTTTTAGCTGGTTCGCGAAATGTCGCGGTAAGCAAGAGTCGCCACCGTCTTTTATGTTCTCCAACATGGAAAGGACAAAAGCACAACAAAATTCCTTATTCGAGATGTCTCTCGGTTCGGGAGGTAGATTTATAGAAAGGGAAGGTGTTAGCACCCTTTCTATCCATGGTTATTCATGGGCTCTTAGGTACTTGCTCTTATGTTTTCAAAATATGTTTGCTTTTCGAATGTGAGTGGGTTTGAAAAAAGTTTCGTTTTGAAAGATTTCTAAGTGACTCTTGTATCTGTCCTCAAGAGTGTTTGAAAAATTTGTTTTGAAAACTTTTGAAAGTGTCAGTGTGAAAAGATTGTTTTGTTTGGTTTTTTAGAGAGCAAGTACCCATGAGTCATCCACCTACCCTAAGGAATTAGGCTGTGTAAAAGTCCTTAAGGTAGTGCCATCCCACCATTGAGAGGTAGGTAGCACCACCGTTAGAGGTGTTCGGGTCAATTCGATTGAGGGACAGTGTGGTCACCGAAGCAATAGTAGGACACCTTAGAAGTAACCCTAATGTCCTAGATCCTTTTATCCGAGGCAACCGTTTCGAGGCAACTGGATCTTAGACATAAGGGCGACCGCTAAAACACCCTATACTTGACGACCACATTCGAGGCAACGAGCGAGGCGCACCCTAGAAGTGGCATGTGCATTGTGTGTTGTTTTTCATGTTATGTTTATCTTTGATCATGCGATTGTGAGCTACGAGTTGTTTTTAATTATCATACATTCTTTCATGCAATTTAATAGTTAGGAGTGCGGAAAATTAAAGTACGGAAAGGTAAAAGCTACGCTATTACAAGGCGCGGGTCTATACATCGCCAAAAAAACAAAGACCCGTTTTTGATAAAGTGCGGAAAGTAAAGAAAGCAATAAACCTAATTACTATTACACTCTTGGAAGCAGTTACATAATAATCAAATAAAAACAACGCGCGAAAGAATTAAATTGGACGTCCTTAGGGTTTTGACCCTTTTGAGCAATTATGAGTTTTTTGTCCTTTTGTATTTAATTAAAATTAAACCTAATTATTTAATTAATTAAAGAAAGATGTTTTTTGGTGTTTTTGTATTTAATGAAAATAAAATAAATTAAAAGTCAAAAGAAAACCCTAATTCTAAGTTTATTTTAATTATTATGAAAATGTTAAAGTTAAGCTAATTTAAACTAATTACTTAATTTACATGTTATTTACAAAAATAATAATAATTAATAATGATGGTAATAATAAAATGATTAAAAAAATGTCAAAACCTAATTCTACATAATTTTTATTTATTGAGAAAAAGGTTAAAATTAAAACCTAAATTAAACTAAGTCAATTGTTAATATTTATTTACAAAATTAATAGTTAATAGTAAACTTAATAAACAATAAAAAAAATATTTACAATTCTGATTTTCTGATTTTTATTATGGAAAATTAATTTGTTATGAATTAATAATAATCATTATAACAATTAAAAGAAATTTAAAAGAAAAGAAAATAAATTGCAAACCAAGGGGGGTATGTTGGCTCGTGTGGAGGTTTATTTTGAGAAGTTTTGGCCCAACAATGCTTTGAGCCTTGTTGACTTTCATGATCGCCTATGCCTGCTTTGACCTGAGCATATGATGGTCTTCATCTCCTGGCCACTGGATGGAAGCTGGGGACACATGGCACGCTGGAGTATGAGGCTTATTGTGGGACTTTTTGATGAGTGCTACATTGGAATGTGTTAAGAAAAATATTAACAATAATATGGGGGACCTGGGAATCGAACCCAGGTCCCAGCGCTTGCAAGACACGTCTCCAACCAACTGAACCATGATGCGCGTTTGTAATATGAATGGATAATAAATATTATATAAAAAAACAAGAATTATAATGTAAAACGCGCGCAAAGTTCAAACCCTCCAACCACATGTTGCCACGCCATCTCCTTCTTCGTTTCACCTGTAAAATAAGAACAAGATAGCGGGGGTTTTAAACCCCTACAAACCACAAATGCAGAAAATAGCGATTAGCAGCATGCCCCATATAAATTAAGCGCGAGGGTCTCATTCAATTCGTCTTGTCCTTCTAAGTTCAACCATGGGTGTCATGAAGGCTAATTTTTCTGTATGTGAAAAACCCCAATTCAAAACCTTAAGAACCCTAAAACGTGTTAATGGCAAGTCATGATTCAGCGCGTGATAATGCAATTAAACCATGCCAAAAGCTTCAGGAGGTCCCTATTAACATAAATCAACCAAGAAAATGGATTATAAACGCATGAATTATGATATGCAATTTTGGAAAATAATGCAAACTGAGTGACTTGGTGTGGACGATTCTGATGGTGTTGGGGCTTGTTCTTGAGTGCAATAGGTTCCTGGAGACTCAGGCAAGGTGTGTGAATCAAAAAGAGGCTTTGAATTGCGCTGCAAATAAGAATTCAGTTTCACACTTTTCTTGAATTTTTTTAGAGTTTGGTTATGGTGTTTCAGCAGCAGTTTCACGTGTGCATGATTAGGTTTAGGTTTAGTACATATAGGAGAACTGAATTAGGGTAAATCCTGGCCCAATAATCCATTGTATTCAAGTTTGCATCTTTAATTTCCAATCAAATATTTTTTCAATCTTTTTGAATGGAAAACCTTGCCAAATTGGGAGATCTTGTCCCCTTGAGTGATGCACGAGATCTTCAGCATGTGTGGAGTGTATTTGCTTCATAAAAAGATTTGACAACCATGTTTTGATATTTTCCTATGATTAAATTAATTAAATGGATTAATAATCAATTAAAAATCCAAATAATTAATAAAAATAAGAAAATATTTCAATTTAATCTCAATGGGTCATGCATAAGCCTTGGGTAAAGATTCAAGAAGGAATTTGAGGCCCATTAGTAAAAATGAAGTTTTTTAGGCAAAGTTGACTTTTGAAAGTTCCCAAAAATTTCCCAACTTCTCCAATGCACATCTTGCTCAATTTTGAAGCTATGATCATGTTCTTGGACATTTTGGAAAGGTCTTGAAGTCCTCTAACCAATGCCTTTGGTCCCATGTCATTTTGATTTAACAATCTCAAGTTATGGTCTTTGACTTAAAGTGCCTTTTTCTTGACTTTTGGAATTGACCTATAATGTAGAAATTGATAACTTTTTGTGAGAGAATTTCTTGGACTTGGAATGTGAAGATGAGTTGTAGGAAATGTCATCCCCTTCAAAATGAGAATTGGATGGAATTTTTCTGATGAACCATGAAAAAGTTATGCCTTCGTCAAGTTACAGTTGACTTTTCAGCTGTCCTAAAATAGTAACTTTTTGCATCTTGAGACTTTTTGAGCCATGCTTGTGGAATCATGATCAAGATTTGATCAAATGATGATTGTGGCTTCAAAATAAGATGTTGACCAAAAATTTTGACTTTTGATTGTCAAATGACCATTTTACCCCTGCAGTTGACTGTGAAGCAATTAGGGCTTTTGACTGTGCAACTTGGTGCTGTGAGTCTTGAAACTTGACATATGGGTGTTTGACAATGTATACAGGCATATGGGACTTGATTGGACCCTTGGAAACCTCAGCTTCCTTGCCAGAACCAAAACCCTAATTTTGACTGTGTTAGGAGGGTGCTTGCACTGTGCAATCCTTAATCCATTTGAAGCTTGATCTTGCCAAATCTTGAAGAATATGGGAGGGCAAATTTTGGAGTACAACAGTTGACCCTGTTCAATCTTCTTAGACCTGAGGATGTAGATTGGCTTGCGTGCCTTTCGTGATCCGAAGGTGGAAGATGATTGAACACTAGAGTGCCCAGAAATTTGCACTCACATAGTAGAGTATAAGCATCGTGATGGCGGGAATGGGCTTACAGATGCCATTTGGAGAGATGACGGATAGGAGGATGGGCTTATAGATTCCATCTAGAGCTGTGACGGAGCCTTGTCGGGAATGGGCTTATAGATGCCATTTGGAGACTATTGGTATGTGGATGGGCTTATAGATGCCATCTAGGTGTCGATCGCGTAAGAGATTCCTTAGCGAGAACTTGCGTACCTGAGAAAGAAATATAATTACCTGGCCTGTTACAGGGGTTGATCTTCAAACTCTTTATGTAGATATGCCCTGGCTGGATACAGGCATCGAATCTCTAAACTCTTCATGTAGATATGCCCTGGCTGGATACAGGTATCGAGTCTACAATCAATTACTCACAGATGTGCCCTGGATAGATACAGGAATCAAATCTGGAATTAGTCGTCAACAGATATGCCCTGGCTGGATACAGGAATCGAATCTTCAAACTCTTCAGACGTGCCCTGGCTGGATATAGGAATCGAATCTGGAACTAGTCGTCAACAGATATGCCCTGGCTGGATACAGGAATCGAATCTTCAAACTCTTCAGACGTGCCCTGGCTGGATACAGGAATCGAGTCCGGAATTAGTCGTCAACAGATATGTCCTGGATGGATACAGGAATCGAATCTTCAAACTCTTCAGACGTGCCCTGGCTGGATACAGGAATCGAGTCCGGAATTATTCGTCAACAGATATGCCCTGGCTGGATACAGGAATCGAATCTTCAAACTCTTCAGACGTGCCCTGGCTGGATACAAGAATCGAATCTGGAATTAGTCATCAAATGATATGCCCTGGATGGATACAGGAATCGAATCTTCAAAGTCTTCAGATGTGCCCTGGCTGGATATAGGAGTCGAGTCCGGAATTAGTCGTCAACAGATATGCCCTGGCTGGATACAGGAATCGAATCTTCAAACTCTTCAGACGTGCCCTGGCTGGATACAGGAATCGAATATGGAATTAGTCGTCAGCAGATATGCCCTGGCTAGATACAGGTATCGAATCCAGAATTGCGACAGTTGGTAGTAATCATCTTTGTATTGACCATTTTCCTGAAAAGGCAAAACATTAGTTGTATGCAATGTCATGATGTATGAAATGCGTGATGTTCTCAAAATAAATGAGATTGTATGTCCATGATGCGTATGTGCATGCTATAATGTATGAAGATGTGATGTTTATGAATGTATTTTTGTCTAGGAAAATAAATCCTTGACGGATGCCGGGAAGTCAAATCCTGGGCTGATGTTGAAGAGTAGAGTTCTTCGTCTCCGCTGGGGATGATGGTTGCGAGAATAAGCCTGTAGGAGAAGATGACTCCGTTGAGGGATAAACTTTGTTGAAGAGATTATTCTGCGGGGAAATACTCTGTGGGAAGAGATACTTTGCTGAGGATACCGTTGATATGTTATGTTGATGGAATTGCTGAACTCCGCTGGGGGGTAGGAAGAACTTCGTCGGGGACGATCTCTCTGTTGTAATTAGCTGAGGATAACCCAGTTATAAGCTCTGGTGAGGAATAACCTTCTGAATAAAGCCGGGGAGAGGCGTTCGTATCCTGCAGGTGATAAGCTTCCAGAATCTACTGGGGATAAGCTTCCTACTGAGGAGATTGATTTCACTCTCCTGGGGAGACTTTGGACTGTACTGGGGAAGTGGCTTCACTGGGGTGTCTGTATTCCATCGGGGAACAATCTTAGATCAAGACTGCCGGGGATGCTTGCTTAGGAACACCTGTATACTTCGTTGGGGAATATTGAGATTTGCTGGGGATATCCAACTTCCTTAAGGCTGACAGTGGGCTAACTCTGCTTGGGGAAAGCGTTGTTGACTTGCTGGAGATGTTGTGCCTTTTAGGGCTATTGGGAGATCAACTCTGCCCAGGGAGAATTGTTGAATCTTGTCTTACTCGGCGGGAAGCGAAGGTATCTGGGTTACATTCTTCAGCCGAACTTACCTTGGTACCTTAGTGGACAGAGCAACTAGATCACTTAGACAACTCATTATTGCCCCTGTTTCTAATGTCACCTGTAATTAGTCCTTTGTTTCGCATGCAAATATTTATGAGTTAGCAATTAGTGTCAAATGCATATATCAAAATGAACATTGGACGTTCTTTGCAAAACAAAACGGAAACAAGGAAAATAATTGGTAATTTATCTGAAAAGTGAATTTGTATTGATTTTGAAATTTGCCTGTAAATAGGCGTTTATGTACAAGAGGCTGACGTCCTAGTAAGAGAATGCCGCCGAACAACGTAGAGTTTACAATTTTGTGAAAAGGAAAACAAAACAGCTATGTGAAAAAGATATTCCCACTGGGTTCCAACTCTGCTATCGCCTTTATGTCTTCAAGCGTCTCATCACTTGGCTGCTTAGTTGAAGATGAAGCTGACTGATCGATGCCGTCTGAACCTGATATTTGATACTGGATTCTGGATGCAAGGTGATTCAATGAGACATAGTATTACGCTTTAATCCCTAACTTTTGCCTGGACCGCCCTTTCGGGTTTTCAGTCCACCGGGATACCCATTTTTGCCCAAGCCGCCTTTTCAGGTTTTCGACTTGTCGGGTGTACAGATTTTTTTCATTTCATCCCTTATTTTTGCCCGAACCCTTTTGGTTCGCCGGGAAGCCCTTATTTTTGCCTAGGTGTATCAATCTAGCGGGTCTTTTATTTATGCGTAGTATTTTTTTACTATGTCTGCATTGGCGGGGTGAGGAAGGTCGTCACCATCCATGGTGGTTAGAATCATAACTCCTCCCGAGAAGATATGTTTAACCACAAATGGCCCTTCGTATGTGGGGGTCCATTTGCCCCTGGGATCACTTTGAGGAAGAATGATGCGCTTGATTACCAGGTCCCCAACTTGATACTCTTGTGGTCTGAATTTCTTGTTAAATGCCCTGATCATCCGTTTTTGATACGTTTGACCGTGACAAATAGCAGTGAGTCTCTTTTCGTCGATTAGGTTTAACTGATCAAGTCGAGTCTGGATCCAGTCATCTTCGCTCAAGCCTGCATCCTTCATTATCCGGAGAGAGGGTACCTGGACTTCAATAGGCAAGACTACCTCCATGCCATAGACCAAGGAAAAGGGAGTTGCCCCTGTTGACGTCCGTGCGGAGGTACGGTACCCGTGAAGAGCAAACGGTAACATTTCGTGCCAATCTTTGTAGGTCACTGTCATCTTCTGCACAATCTTCTTGATATTCTTATTTGCCGCTTCGACAGCCCCGTTCATCTTCGGCCTGTAGGGAGAAGAGTTGTGGTGCTGTATCTTGAATTGCTCGCAGAGCTCAGTGATCATCTTGTTATTAAGATTGGTACCATTGTCCGTAATGATCCTTTCCAGGACACCGTATCGGCAGATTAGGTTATGCCGAATGAACCGTGCCACGACGTTCTTGGTCACCGTAGCGTAGGAAGCTGCTTCAACCCACTTTGTAAAGTAATCAATCGCTACCAGGATGAAGCGATGCCCGTTGGATGCCGTAGGTCTGATCTCACCGATCATATCAATGCCCCACATGGCAAAAGGCCAAGGTGCAGTCAGGACATTCAGAGGGACTGGAGGAATGTGCACCTTATCTGCATATATCTGGCATTTGTGACACGTCCGAGAATGTTGATAACAGTCGGCTTCCATTGTGGACCAGAAATATCCTGCCCGGAGGATTTTCTTTTCCATGGTGTGCCCACTGGAGTGTGTTCCGAAGGTACCTTCATGTAATTCTGCCATGATCCTTTCTGCTCCAGTCTTATCCATACAACGCAGTAAAGTTGAATCATGGTTTCGCTTGTATAGAATGCCATTGCTGAGGAAGAATTTTGCAGCGAACATTCTCAGGAATTTTTTGTCATTGACGGATGCGCCCTCAAGGTATTCTTAAGCTTCTAAGTACCTCTTCACTTCATAATACCAAGGTCTTTCAGTTACCTCTTCAGCCTTAAGATGACAATAATATGCAGGTTCATCCAATTTCAAGATAATGATCCGGGGAGCTTCGTTATCCCATTTGACTTTGAACATGGAAGACATCGTAGCCAGCGCGTTCGCCAACTGATTCTCCTCTCTTGGGAAGTGTTCAAAAGTTATCTCCATGAAATGGGGGATCAATGTCAACACACATTCTTTGTAAGGAATAAGGTTTGGGTGTTTCGTATCCCACTCGCCTTTGATCTGATTGATCACGAGAGCAGAATCTCCGAAGACCCTCAGAAACTTGATCCTTAAGTCAATTGCAGCTTGAAGACCCATGATGCATGCCTCATACTCCGCCATGTTGTTGGTGCAGTTGAAGCATAACCGGGAAGTGAGTGGAGTATGAGTTCCTTTGGGGGATATGATCACAGTGCCGATACCGTTACCCAAAGCGTTTGAGGCTCCGTCAAAGTGCATAGACCATTGGGATCCTTCCTCAGGTCCTTCATCCGGTCCAGGTACTTCACAATCAGTCACTACCATGATGTTCTCGTCAGGAAATTCAAAGTTCATTGACTGGTAGTCGTCCACTACCAGGTGTGCCAAATGGTCTGCCAATACACTTCCTTTGATTGCTTTCTGAGTCGTGTACTGGATGTCATATTCCGTCAAGATCATTTGCCATCTTGCTATTCTTCCAGACAGAGCAGGCTTTTCGAATATATACTTTATTGGATCCATTTTTTAAATCAACGGAGTAGTGTGAGTCAGCATATACTGTCTCAGCCGGCGAGCAGCCCATACCAAAGCGCAGCAAGTTTTCTCGAGCAGTGAGTATCGGGTCTCACAGTTGGTAAACTTTTTGCTAAGGTAATAAATGGCGTGCTCTTTTCGGCCAGACTCGTCATGCTGCCCCAGCACACACCCCATTGAGTTGTCAAGTACTGTCAGGTATAATATTAGAGGTCTCCCTTCAACCGGTGGCATAAGAATGGGTGGTTCTTGGAGATACTCCTTGATTCTGTCGAAAGCGGCCTGACATTCATTGTTCCATGATTCTGTCGAAATTGGGCATTCTGGGCCTGGAGGGCCTTGATAGCTTGCTCAGTTGAAGGTTCAGCAGACATGATGATTGCTGAAATAAACAGCGAAAAAGATAAGAGACCTATAATGGGGTACCTGTTTATGAAGTGCATGGGATGAAATGCGTATGATTTATGATTTCAAAGACAATCGAGATTCAAATTTGTAAACAAGAAAGGAAACACACTTTATTAGATTTAAACTTCAAAATTTAAATTGTTCAACAAACTGCCCTTAGGCGTTACAAGAATGGAAATACTGAATGTCATGCCTCTTTCCAAAGAATCAAAGAGTATCTCCAAGAGCCACCCATTATGATGCCACCAGTTGAAGGGAGACCTCTAATCTTATATTTGACAGTACTTGACAACTCAATGGGGTGTGTGCTGGGGCAGCATGACGAGTCTGGCCGAAAAGAGCATGCTATTTATTACCTTAGCAAAAAGTTTACCGACTGTGAGAGCCGATACTCACTGCTTGAGAAAACTTGTTGCGCTTTGGCATGGGTTGCTCGCCGGCTGAGACAGTATATGCTGACTCACACTACTTTGTTGATTTCAAAAATGGATCCAATCAAGTATATCTTCGAAAAGCCCGCCTTGTCCGGAAGAATAGCAAGATGGCAGATGATATTGACTGAGTATGACATCCAGTACACAACTCAAAAAGCAATCAAGGGAAGTGTATTGGAAGACCACCTGGCACACCAGGCAGTGGATGATTACCAGTCTATAAACTTTGAATTTCCGGACGAGAATATCATGGTAGTGAGTGATTGTGAGATACTTGGACCGGATGAAGGACCTGAGGAAGGATCCCGATGGTCTATGTACTTTGATGGAGCTTCGAACGCTTTGGGTAATGGCATTGGCGCCGTGATCATATCTCCTAAAGGCTCTCATACTCCGTTTACCGCCCGACTATGTTTCAACTGCACTAACAATATGGCGGAGTATGAAGCGTGTATAATGGGTCTTCGAGCTGCAATTGACCTAAGGCTTAGTTTCTAAGTGTCTTCGGAGATTCCGCTCTCGTGATCAGTCAGATCAAAGGCAAGTGGGATATGAAACACCCAAATCTTATTCCTTACAAGGAGTATGTATTGACATTGCTTCCCCATTTTGAGGAGATAACCTTTGAACACTTCCCTAGAGAGGAGAATCAGTTAACGGACGCGCTAGCTACGTTGTCTTCTATGTTCAAAGTCAATTGGGACAACGAAGCTCCTCGGATTATCATTGAAAGATTGGACGAACCTGCACATTGCTGTGATCTTGAGACTGAAGAGGTAACAGAAAAACCTTGGTATCATGAGTTGAAGAGGTACCTTGAAGTTCAAGAATACCCCGAGGGTGCATTTGTTAATGATAAGAAGTTTCTGAGAAGGTTCGCGACAAAGTTCTTCATCAGCAATGGCATCCTTTACAAGCGTAATCATGATTCAACCTTACTGCGTTGTGTGGATAAGACTGAAGTAGAAAGAATCATGGAAGAGCTGCATGAAGGTACCTTCGGAACTCATTCCAGTGGACATACCATGGCAAAGAAAATCCTATGGGCAGGATACTACTGGTCCACTATGGAAGCCGACTGTTATCAGCATTCTCGGACATGTCACAAGTGCCAGGTCTGTGCTGATAAGGTGCACATACCTCTAGTCCCTCTGAACGTATTAACAGCTCCGTGGCCTTTCGCAATGTGGGAAATTGATATGATCGGCAAGATCAGACCTACCGCGTCAAACGGGCATCCTTTCATCCTGGTAGCAATCAATTACTTTACAAAGTGGGTTGAAGTAGCTTCCTTTGCTACGGTAACCAAGAACGTCATGGCACGGTTCATTCGGCACAATCTGATCTGTCGATACGGTGTACCAGAGAGGATCATTACGGACAATGGTACCAATCTTAATAACAAAATGATCACTGAGCTCTGCGAGCAATTCAAGATACAGCATCATAACTCTTCTCCCTACCGGCCGAAGATGAATGGGGCTGTCGAAGCGGACAATAAGAACATTAAGAAGATTGTGCAGAAGATGATAGTGACATACAAAGACTGGCACGAGATGTTACCATTTTCTCTTCATGGGTACCGTACCTCAGCACGGACGTCAACAGGGGCAACACCATATTCCTTGGTTTATGGCATGGAGGCAGTCTTGCCCATTGAAGTTCAGATACCCTCTCTTCGGATCATGAAGGATGCAGGTTTGAGTGAAGATGACTGGATTCAGACCCGACTTGATCAATTGAATCTAATTGACGAAAAGAGACTTACTGCTATTTGTCATGGTCAGACGTACCAGAAACGGATGATCAAGGCATTTAACAAGAAAGTCAAACGACAAGAGTATCAAGTTGGGGACCTGGTAATCAAGCGCATTATTATACCTCAAGGTGATCCCAGGGGCAAATGGACCCCTACTTACGAAGGGCCATTTGTGGTCAAGAACATTTTCTTAGGAGGAGCGATGATTCTAACCACCATGGATGGTGACGACCTTCCTCACCCCGTCAATGTAGACATAGTAAAAAGATACTACGCATAATCAAAGACCCGCTAGGTTGACTGGCCTAGGCAAAAATAAGGGTTTACCGGCGAACCAAAAGGGTTCGGGCAAAAATAAGGGATGAAAATGAAAAAATCTATACACCCGGCATGTCGAAAACCTGAAAAGGCGGCTTGGGCAAAAATGGGTATCCCGGTGGACTGAAAACCCGAAAGGGCGGTCCAGGCAAAAGTTAGGGATTAAAGCGTAACACTATGTCTCATTGGATCACCTCGCATCCAGACTTCGGTATCAACTATCAGGCTCAGACGGCACCAATCAATCAGATTCACCTTCAACTAAGCAGCAACGTGATGAGACGCTTGAAGATATAACGGCAATAGCAGAGTTGCAACCCAGTGGGATTATTCACATAACTGTTTTGTTTTCTTTTCACAAGTTGTATAAATTCTATTTGTTCGGTGGCATTCTCTTACTAGGACGTCAGCCTCTTGTACAAAAAACGCCTATTTTTAGGCAAACTTCAAAATCAATACAAATTCATTTTCAGACAAATTTCAAATTGTTTTTCCTTTATCTGTTTTATTTTGCAAAGAACGTCCAATTTTCATTTTTGATATATGCATTTGACACTAATTGTTGCTCATAAAATTTACATACGAAACAAAGGACGAATTACGAGTAATAACAGAAGCAGGGGCAATAAGAATCGCCCGAGCTGTCTGGTTGCTCTGTCCACCAAGGTACCAAGGGAGGTTCAGCTGAAGAATATGACCAAGATACCGTCACTCCCCATAGAGTAAAACAGCAATGGTAGCTCTCCCCACTGAGACTTGCAACTATGAACGAATCAGCAACACCCTCCCCAAGAAGAGTTAATCTACCATCAGCCCCAAGAAGGTGTGGTATCCCCAGAAGATCTTAATCTTCCCCAACGGAGTATAAAGATATTCCCCAGCAAGTATAAGAGCATCTCCGACAGTCTTAATATTCTTCAACAGAGTATAAGAATGTTCCCCGGCGGAATTCAAGATACCCCTAGTGGAGCCATTTCCCCAGCGTAGTCTAAAAAAGGCTTCCCCGCCAGAGTTAAATCATTTCCCCCAGTAGATTCTGGAAGCTTATCCCTTGCAGAGCGCAAATAAATCTCCCCAGCCAAATTCAGAAGGTTATCCTCACAAGAGTCTAACTGGGTTATCCTCAGCAAGTTGCAACTGAAGGATAATGCCCAACGAAGTTCTTTCTATCCCTAGCGGAGTTCATCATTAAAATCCCCAACAGAGCTTATCAACAGAATCCCCAGCGGATTTATCGTTAAAATCTTCAGCAGAGCATCTCTCTCCCACAGAGTAATCCCCCTCGGAGTAATCTCCTCATCAGTTTATTCCCCAACGGATTTCTTTTCTCCTACAGATTTACCATCCTCGTTCATCATCCCCGGCGGAAATGAAGAACTCAACTCTATTCTCCAGCATCTCCGAGATTTATTTTCCCCGGCTAAAGCATCATATTCCCATACATCATGATACATGCATATACGCATCATATGAAGACAATCTCATTTATTTTGAGAACATCATTGCCTGATCCATATCATGCATTGCATATGACTAACCTTTACCTTTCAGGAAAGATACAGTTAAAGTTCTCAGTTTAGTCGAAGACCTGACCAGTTCTTAAATCTCAATTGAATTATCCTCGGTTGAATTTCAGATAAGGTCCTCAATCTCGACAGTTTCCTCCGTCATAGTGTGGACAAGTTCTATAACCTCAGTGGTATACTACGTTGAGCACGAGACAATTCCTAGATCTCGATGAAGATGTTTCCCTATGTCATAGTGTGGACGAGTACTATAACCTCAACGGTATACTCCATTGAGCACGAGTCAGTTCCTAGATCTTGATGTTTTCCTCCGTCATAGTGTGGACGAGTTCTATAACCTCAACGGTATACTCCATTGAGCACGAGACAGTTCCTAGATCTTGATGAAGATGTTTCCCTACGTCATAGTGTGGACGAGTACTATAACCTCAACGGTATACTCCATTGAGCACGAGTCAGTTCCTAGATCTTGATGTTTTCCTTTGTCATAGTGTGGACGAGTTCTATAACCTCAACGGTATACTCCATTGAGCACGAGACAGTTCCTAGATCTTGATGAAGATGTTTCCCTACGTCATAGTGTGGACAAGTACTATAACCTCAACGTTATACTCCATTGAGCACGAGTCGGTTCCTAGATCTTGACGTTTCCCTACGTTATAGTATGGACGAGTACTATAACCTCAACGGTATACTCCATTGAGCACGAGTCGGTTCCTAGATCTTGATGAAGATGTTTCCCTACGTCATAGTGTGGACAAGTACTATAACCTCAACGGTATACTCCATTGAGCACGAGTCAATTCCTAGATCTTGATGTTTTCCTTCGTCATAGTGTGGACGAGTTCTATAACCTCAACGATATACTCCATTGAGCAAGAGACAGTTCCTAGATCTTGACGAAGATGTTTCCCTATGTCATAGTGTGGACAAGTTGTTGTACCCCAAAATTTGCCCTCCCATATTATTTAAAGTTTTGACAAGCATCATCTCGATTTGCTCAAGTCTACTCAAGGGTTGCACAGTCAACCACCCTCCTAAGCCAGTCAAATTAGGGTTTTGGTTCTTGCAAGGAAGTTGAGGTTTTCAAGGGCTCAATCAAGTCACATATGCCTATACACATTGTCAAGCATCCCCATGTCAAGTTGCAAGACTCACAGCATCAAATTGCACAGTCAAAAGCCCTATTTGCTCTACAATCAACTATAGGGGTAAAATGGTCATTTGGCAGTCAAAAGTCAAAATTTTTGGTCAACATCTTATTTTGAAGCCACAATTATCATTTGATCAAGCCTTGATCATGATTCCACAAGCATGGCTCAAAAATCATCAAGATGCAAAAGTTTTCATTTTTGGACAACTGAAAAGTCAACTGTAACTTGACCAAGGCATAACTTTTTCATGGTTCATCATAAAAATCCCATCCAATGCTCATTTTGAAGGGGATGACATTTCCTACAACTCATCTTCACATTCCAAGTCCAAGAAATGCTCTCACAAAAAGTTATCAATTTCAACATTATAGGTCATTTTCAAAAGTCAACAAAAATGCACTTTAAGTCAAAGACCATAACTTTAGATTGGTAAATCAAAATGACATGGGACCAAAGGCATTGGTTAGAGGACTTAAAGACCTTTCCAAAATGTCCAAGAACATGTTCATATGATCAAAATTGAGCAAGATATGCATTGGAAAAGTTGGGAAATTTTTGTGAAATGGCAAAAGTCAACTATCCTTGAAACTTCAATTTTTGACAAAAGGGCCCACTTTCTTCCACTTGATTCAGCCTTGTCATGCCATACACGTGTCCCATGATTAATTTCAAGACCAAACATTTATTTTTTTCATTTTATTTAATTTTTATGGATTTAATTCATTTTAATCCATAATAATTCAAATAAAATCAAAAAATTAATTAAATGGCATCTTTATGGTTTGAATGGCTTTCATACAGCATATGCCAACTACCAAATTCGTGTAAGGCTATTTTGTGCACAAAATCATGGTTTTGAACCAAGCTTGGAAAGTCCTTTAATGGTGTTAAAGCAAAATCCAAAAACTTAATTGCAATGGATCCCAAGCTCATAATGTGACCTAATTTCATTCAGATATACATATGCAAGCATTCCAGACCTCATTCACGATCCAAGCATCTCTGAAACGGCCAAACCAAATTCAAAAAAACCAAGCAAAAATTCAAAACTGAAATCAACCTTACAGCACAATTCAAAGCCTTAGAGTGACTCAAACACCTTGCTGACATTCCCAGGAACGGATTGGAATCAAAAACAAGCCATAACACTCCAGGAATCCTGAGATAACAGTTTCACGGTTTGAATTTTTTTCCATAAATGCATCCTTTGATTCATGCATCATTAACGTATTTTGTGGTTTATTTTGTGTTCAGAGGGACTATACGAAGCTTTTGGTACAATTCAATTTGATTATGGCGCCCAGAATTGCAAAATACCATTGTTGAATTCTAGGGTTTCAGAGCTCTCAGATTGGGGCTTTACATCATAAGTAAAATTGGAACCTCCCATGCCCATGGTTGAAATCGTATGAACGTGACGAATACAATAGACACCTCGCGCCATATTTATGTAGCCTGGATTCCTATTCGCTATTATTGGCAGTTTTGCTTTGTGGGGGCTAAAAACCCCCGCTAATTATTTATCTTTTGCAGGGAAACAAGGAAGAAGACAATAGGTGTACATACGTGATTGGCTGGATTCAAAGTGAAGCGCGCGTTTTTATTTTATTTCCAGGATATTGCCTTTATTCCATATAATATTATTTTCTTATTGTTATATCAATTGAGGCAGTTGGTGTAGTGGCAGAGCACACAAACATTGAGCGCTGGGACCTGGGTTCGATTCCCAGGTCCACCCAAATCTCAATATTATTTTTCCTAACAAATTCCCATGCAGCGCTTTCCATGTATTCCACCATAAACCTCACTCATCCAGCGTGCCAAGTGTCTCAACAGACTGATCCAAAGGCCAAAAAAAGAGGAACACCATGCTATCTGGTCAATGCACATGCAGTCAATTCCAAAAGTCAATCAGGCTTGCTTCTCAATGGGCCTAAATTTCCAGATCCACCTCCATTCTTGGGTCAACACCCCCATTGGTTTCTATTTCTTTTTCTATTTTCCTTTTCTTTTATTTTCTTTAATTATTATTATTAATATTAGTATTATTTAATTAATTAACAAATTAACATTTTTTCACCATAAAATTCAGAAAACCAAAAAAAATTTTTTTTTATTATTTATTAACTTATTTTGTAAATAAATATGGTTAATTAATTTAGTCTTTTAAAAATTAGGTCAACTTTAATTTTTTCATAATAAATAAAAACAATTTAGAATTAGGTTTTTGCTAACTTTTAATTTCTCTTTATTTCCATTAAAAACATAAAAATACAAAAAAAAACATTTTTTTCTTTTAATAAATTAATTAATTAGTTATTAGTTCTAACTTTATTCAATTGCAAAAAAGGGACAAAACTTAAATTATTTTCTCAAAAGGGTCAAGACCCTAGAACGTTCCCGATTCAATCTTCTTTCACGCTTTAATTTCTTTTGATTATATTTATGTATCTGTACAGAGTATGTAATAGTTAATTAGGATTTTATCGCCTTATTCTCGCACTTTATTTTCCAAAACGGGTTTTTTGTTTTTTGGCGATGTATAGACCCGCGCCTTGTAATAGCTAGATTTATCTTTCCGCAATTTATTTTCCGCACTCCTAACTGTTAATATGCCTGCAAGAATGTATGAAAAATAAAATCAATCTGTAGCTCACAAATAACATGCAAAGACAAACATTAACTGAAAAACAACACACATGCACATGCCACCCCTAGGGTACGCCACACTGGTTGCCTCGAACGTGGTCATCAAGTATAGGGTGTCTTAGAGGTCGCCCTTCTGTCTAAAAGATCCAGTTGCCTCGAAACGGTTGCCTCGGATAAAAGGATCTAGGACATTAGGGTTACTTCTAAGGTGTCCTACCATTGCTTTGGTGACCACATTGTCCATAATAATCGAATTGACCCGAATACCTCCAACGGTGGTGCTACCTACCTTTCAATGGTGGGATAGTACTATCTAAAGGGCTCTTACACAGCCTAATTCCTTAGAGTAGGTAGATTCTCATGGGTACTTGCTCTTTTCAAAACAAACAAAAACAACTTTTCACAAATACACTTTCAAAAAGTTTTCAAACAAAACACTTCATACACTCTTGAGGACTGATACAAGAGTTACTTAGAAGTTTTCCAAACGAACTTTTTCAAAACCCACACACACTTGAAAAGCAAACAAATTTTGAAAACATAAGAGCAAGTACCTAAGAGCCCGTGGATAACCACGGATAGAAAGGGTGCTAACACCTTCCCTTTCTATAATCTACCTCCCGAACCGAGAAACATTCTCAAAGAAGGAATTTTGCTGTGCTTTTGTCCTTTCCATGTTGGAGAACATAAAAGACGGTGGCGACTCTTGCTTACCGCGACATTTCGCGAAACCAGCTAAAAAACAGTCAGTTCTATTTCCACCGATCACAGAACTGGCGACTCTGCTGGGGACACTAATAAGTGGGGTGTACCTTAGGAATAGTTCATTATCATGTTTTCAATTGCTTGTTTTATTTGCTTTAAAATTGTGGGCCTGTTTTGGGAGTTTCATAGATCCTAACCCGGATCTGGGGGATACCTTTTAGAAAGTAGCAACAAACTGTGAGGGAACTGTGCGGGGTATACCGACACGGTTGAAGCAGTTTGCTACGTTGATGTGGCACTTTGGTGAGTACCGGTAACCCTTGAGTCAAGTCAAGGAGAGTACGGGGCCGCCGCGTGGTGTCGTGAAGCATCAACTGACCTTAGGAACCTTACTTGACCATCCTGGCCTCTTTAGGGGTAGTGAGATGACTGACTTTGGTGCAGTCCGAAGTTGGTTGATACTCGATACTACACTCATTGAGGGTTGTTTTCTTGGAATATTTTGATCGCCAGTCCAGTGGCTAAATCAAAACAATGAACATAGAAAACAACCCAATGATATTGAGCTCCTTAGAACCCGGTTACTTTTGATAGGACAGGTTTTTGAGCCCACCAACTTCAAGAGGGTAGTACCTAGACCTCATGCTGGCCTAAACTCTAAGGGCTCTGTATGACTTGTGTGCCTTCAAACTTGAATTACTTGCACACTTGTTATCTAACAACACGAGTTCCTTGCAGGTTTTGTTTACAGTCTTTAATTGGGGCTCATTACAGAGCCTACTTACATCACTCCATGCATAGCATAACATCATACCATTGCATACATCCTACATAAGGACTAATCCATTTCAAGGATCTCAAGGGCTTGTGATGCAGGTCATGATGAATCAAATGTCTAGCAAGGGGCAAAGGGGATTTATTTTCCTCTAGCCAAGGTTGATAACTTGAGTCGGGGGCTATGACCCACTCGATATGGTGAGCCTTAACTCTTGAAGAAGGACTCTTAACAATATGAAGTGCCTTCAATCAAGCCACCGGATTCCAATTCTAACAATTTTCTGGTTTACCCCGCGAGATCCTTGAAAACATCGCATGCATACATACACATCATTGCATAACATTTACCTTTGCTACAGGTCTCTTACCTCCTTCGCTGTTTATTTCAGCAATGGCTTTCCAACCAGACAACCAGGATCTTCAGGCTCAAGAGATTCGGTTCGGGGAGATCCTCCTAAATCTATCCAAGGGGCAGGAAGAGCTGAGAACACTCCTCATGGGGACTTTGGTCAAGAACAGTCCAGAAGACGATAAGGAGGAACGGTTGAAACGTCTGCAAGCTGAGGTAGATACAATGAGAACCCAGATGCTGGGGCAGATGGCTCTCATTCAAGATTTAGCTCAAAGACAAGAAGAGCTCAGGGTTCTCGTCAACCAACTGCTTCGGGATAACCAACTGGGGCAAACATCTAAGGTTGAAGAGCCAGTCATCATTAGATTCCCTTTGAGACAAGAAGACAAGGGAAAAGCTCCTCAACTTGCTTCAGGGTCACAAATTCAGCATCAACCTCACCAGTTTCAGCAAGACAGTATGAAGCAAGTAGTCAGGGTTGGGGACCAAACCGGTAATCAGCCTCCAAGAAGTCAAAGGTTTGGTTCAATGAATAGACCTCTCCAAGCTGCTGCTACTTCACAGGTCTCCCAACGACCTCGCCAAGAACAACGGGTTGATCGGAGCAAGCCAGACAAGCCCAGGAGGCAATTCACCCAGCTCAACATGTTGCTGTCCCAAGCTTTGCAACACCTGTTAAAGTTGAATCTGGTGACGTTGATAGGGCCTCACCCTAATCCTAAGACTTCTTCACCCAACTATAATCCTGGGGCCAGGTGCGCATACGATTTTAATAGCCCGGGGCATGATACTGACGACTGTTGGAAGTTGAGGTACAAGATCCAGGACCTGATTGATGAAGGAGCAGTGGAATTCACCCAAGATGGTCAGGTCGAGTTCTTCTACTATCCTTGTGAGATTCACCATTTGAAGCGACAAGTCTTGAGACTAGAAGACCTTTGATCATTAGAATTTTCAAGTTGTAATTTTCTTTTGATTGTTCAAACATTTAGTCATGTCAAACTCTTCTACTTTATCAATGCATCGCATATGTCTGTTTTGAATCAATATATTCGCATTCGCTATATTCAAACTGCTTTCATTTTTTATGTCTACTCTCAATTAAAAATTCTAAGCCTCTTGAGGGAGGATGACGAAAACGATACCACAATCTACAGTATGCTTTTGAACAGACCCCGCTGATGAGGTATAGGCATTGTTTCAATTCCTAAACACTGGAGTTATAAGGAAGATAATCCCTCGTCAACCCCTTCGAGCCAAAGAAGTAGGAGTTTTTCTTTTCGAAAACTAAAACCCTTAATCATAACCTGGGGCAGGGTAGTTCTCTCAGTTGATCCAAGTGCACAACGAATGGCACCAAGGAAGTCCTTCCAAAACAAAAGACAGTGAGGGTTCCGAATAATCGTAAAGATAGGCAGTCATTACTTCTCAAAATAAAAGCCCAATAAGTCAAAACCTATGAAAGAGACTGTTGTACCCCAAAATTTTCCCTCCCATTTCCTCAACATTTTCTCATCACAAGACCTTTGAAGATCAAGATCCAGTTAGGGTTTCCTATGCTCAAGACTTCTCCTTGCACTGTGGACTCAAATTAGGGTTTGTGTTTGCCCAAGGATGTTTTGACCTAAAATGTCTAAGATGACTTTCATGCTTCATATTGGACTCCCAAGTTTATCCTCACCAAGTTTCAAGTCTTGATTCCAAGTTTTGCCCAGTCAATTGGACAGTTGATCTAGAAATCAGCTGTATTGAGGAAAAAGTCAACTATGGCCAATTGACAGTCAAACCTCATGAAATTTGATCCACATCAACATTGTGAACTCACATGAACCATTTGATCAAGTTTGGATCACAATTCCATAAGAAATTTGATCAGATCATCAAAAGGGCAAAATGGTCATTTTTAGGGTTTTGACTGCACAAAGGCAATTTTTGACTGTTTGACCTAGCCAATGGCAAATCAAGCTCACAAATAGACTCAAGGACCCCATGGAATTATCTTGACATGCTCAACAAGCTCAAAAGATCCCAAGTACACAAGATTGACAGTTGAATTTCCCAGTCAATTGATCAATTTTGACTGTATACTGAAAAGTCAAACTTTGACTTTTTTGGTCAAAATCAAGAGTCAAGATTCATTTTTCATCAAAACTTGCCAAATCATGAAACTTGTTCACCAAGAAATCACAAAATACAAATTAGGGTTTGAAAATGGAATTTTTCATAACTTAGAATTTTTCTAAGTTATGAAAAACCCTAATTTTTTCCCAACTTTGCCCCATCTTTTCACCAAGATCCATTTGGATTCAAACAAAAGTCAAAACATGAAAGTTGTAGCTTGTTGCATAATCTACAACTTTGATGCACAAAGTTTTCTCATTTGAAGCTTTTATCTCAAGTTACAATTTTTTGAATAAGGGCACTAAACCATTTTTTAACTTAGTGAAATTTTAACCTATTTTGACAAGGTTTTCTACCCCACTTCAAGGCCACTTTTCATACCCTTCCACTTGGAATTTTGATTTGCATTTCAAAGATGGATTGTAGTACACATTCCAAGCTTTCCAAAATGTCCAAGAACTCATCAAGCAACCTCATAACTTGAGAGATTCGAATTTCACAAGTTGGCAAAAATCCACTTTTGAATGGTTCATGAACATGTTCATAACTTGGACCATTTTCAAATCAGCATAGTTTGTGCTACATTGCAGGCCCTAAAACCCTTTGACACTCATAAATTTAATGCAAAACCATTGAACCAAGTTGTTATTCTAAGCCTTTGGTCATTACACAAGGAATTAAGCCTAAACTAGAAAAAGCACTATTTCCATTCTTGAAAAGAAGAACTTTATGTCAAGTTTGCAATCCAAGTGGTACAATCAAGATCTTCTTGGCACAAGTTTGTGAGCAAATTGCACTGATCAAGGCAAGGGATAGCAGCATAGTGGGAGGGCTTGTACAGGCTAGAAACATCAAGTGGCATTTTGTTGCTTAACATAGAAGAAAAGCCCATAACTTGTGACAACTTGAATCTTAGCATAGAAACACAAGAGAGAAGTTATCAAACACATTCAGAAGAACATATCCAAGCTAACACACGAGCCCTTGCCATCTAAAACACCCCCATTGCCCTAATCACCTTGAAACTGCACAAACAGGGGAACCCCTGCAGATTGAGTGTTATCTCTCAATCCCTTCGAGCATTCTTGTCCAAACTTGTTCCTCTACCTTCCTTACAACATATGCAAGCTAACCATGGCCTAAAACCTGACCTGTAATCACCCTAACAGTTTCCACCATTTTCATTTTTTCCTTTTGCAGTTGAAGTTCCATAGCTTGATTCAGAAGCTCTCAAGACAAAGTAAGCATTGAAACAGCATCCCTGGACCTCAAGGAAGCTTTTCCAATCATCACATTGCACTGAAAGTTCCTCATTCTCCAGATTGAAGTTCAACTGCACAGGTAAAACTTTGAACTCGTATCTCTCTTATTATGCATCTTTAGTCTTAAGTTTGTGAAGAAACAAGGTTCTACTCATAGCCCTGAACATGTACATATCTTTACATTTCATTTCTTTTGCCTGAGTAGAGAGAATTTTGGTTCTGAACATTGATGAAAAACTAGGTTAGGATTTGGGGGAGGAGAAATTCTCCCTCATCTTAGAGAGATAGGTCAAGTTCTTTATATGGTTGAAACCGTCTCTTAATGCTCTACACTTTTCATGTTATGAGTTTTGCTTGAAAGTCCAGGAATCCAGAGATAAAAAACGCGTGTTTTACTTGAAGGATGTTGTTCAGAGGTTGAAGAAGACAAGTCTTCTGGGCTGGGCCTGGAATTTTTTCCTATTCACACCATTTATTTTGATTCACACCCCCTGAGCCCATTTGCTTCATTTTTGACTCTTTTTGACTTTTTCTTTTTTGGTTGACTTTGTTTATTTTTTCTTATGATATAAAAATTTTAAAAATATTTTTTCCATCCTTTTTTGAATTTATGGCATATTTATTTGATTTATTTCTTTGTTTATACATAAATATATATATACTATTATTAGAATAAATAGAAAAATAGTGTAAATACATTTTTTATTTTTATTTACCTTCTGAAAATATTTCACATAAAAAATACTCTTTTTATTTATTTTATTAAAATATTAAATAAATATTTGTTTTGTGTATAATACATATTTAAGATTTAATATATATATATATATATATATATATATATATATATATATATATATATATATATATATATATATATATATATATATATATATATATATATATATATATATATATATATATATATATATATATATATATATGTTTATCAATATATTTAAGTTAAAAATATAAAAATACTTGAATTTTTATTTTTATTAATATTTGATACAAAAATACTTTTTCCATAATATACTTCATTTCATTTTATTTTTATAAATAATAAATAAATATTTGTATTAAATTAGATAATAATACATTTTCTTTTAAAATTAGGGTTTTTGCCCTAAATTCAAAATACTCCAAAAAATGATATATTTTTATTTTCTTTTCTCTTTTACATAAATAATATTTTTTTCATATATATACAAAACATTTCTTTTGCATCTTGCATTTTTATTTAATTTCTTGTACATTGATTAAATTGCAAATATTCAAAATGATGTAATAATCTAGATTTAAATTCTTGTCAACATCCCCATTTGAACATTTGTACCCCCCTTCCCATATTTGGTTTTGTAATAGCTTAGTAATTTTAATTTCGCACTTTATTGCTTTCTAATGATAATATGTTAGAATTAGGGTTTGTATGCGAAAAACGATAAAAAATAGTCATGACCTAATCTCAAGATAAACAAGCATGAAAATGAAAACACATCTCACACTTGCACCCCTAGGGTATTCCACTTGTTGCCTTCAAATAAATGGGCCATATTGTATGTTGAACTTCTTTGGGCAAAGCAAGCAATTTGAATGATCATAGTCCCTCGGCAAAACTTTTCAAAACAAACAAAAACAAATGATCAAGTCCCTTAAAGAAAATTGCCCAAAGACATTTAACGCCGTTGCAATCATGGTCTAAACAATGACCCGCGCCTGTCCCTTTCACATCCTAACATAAGGTTGTCCACCAAATTCAATGGTGGAACAAACTTGTTAAAAGGGTTAAAACATAGCAATAATCTTTGAGAAATTTAGGAGTAGATAACCTCTTAGTTACTTGAATCAAACTTGCAAAACAAAACACTTGCCTATTTCAAAAACCACACATCACTACACTTTCAAAACAACTTTCAAAAACAAATGAAAACCTTTTCAAAAGACATACATCTTTGTATACATCCCCACATGGATCATTACAAAGGTTGCCACCATATTGGCCTCTTTTCAAAACATTTTCAAACCCACACACTCAAGCACCATTTAAAACAATTGAAAACACAAGGCAAGTGATCTAAGCAAGTAACTAAGAGCCCATGGATAACCATGGATAGAAAGGGTGCTAATACCTTCCCTTTCTATAATCTACTCCCCGAACCCAAGAAAACATCTCAAAAGGTTTTTGCTGTGCTTTTTAACCTTTCCTTAGGATAAAATAAAAAGTCGGTGGCGACTCTTGCTCAACCGAAACATTTGCGAAAACAAACGCAAAATCTCAAGTCAGTTCTCCCACCGTATCACAGAACTGGCGACTCTGCTGGGGAAAACTTTAAAAGTGGAGTAACCTTAGGGCTTAGATCACCTTTGTTTTAAATTGATTGTCTTGTTTGCTTTTACATTTGTGGGCTTTGTATCGGAGTTTTATAGATCCTAACCCGGATCTAGGGATACCTTCTTAGAAAGTAGCAACAAGGCTGTGAGGGAACTGTGTGGGGTATACCGACATGGTTGAAGCAGTCTGCTACGTTGATGTGGCACTTTGGTATGTACCGGTAACCCTTGAGTTCAGTCAAGGAGAGTACGGGGCCGCCGCGTGGTGTCGTGAAGCATCAACTGACCTTAGGAACCTTAATTGAACCATCTTGGCCTTTTTAGGGTAGTGAGATAACTGACTTTGGTGCAGTCCGAGGTTGGTTGATACTCGATACTACACTCAATTGAGGGTTACTTTTCTGGGATATTTCGGTCGCCAGTTCAGTGGCTAAATCGAAACGATGAACAATGAAAGTAATCCAGTGATATTGGGACCTTTAGAACCCGGTTACTTCTAATAGGACAGGTTGAGCCCACCAAACTTCAAGAGGGTAATACCCAGACCCCATGCAGGCCTAAACCCTAAGGGTTTGTCTTGTGTGACTTGTGTGCCTTACCATGTTTGCCTTTGTGAATATTTGTGGTATATTTAATCATAACATCATGACATCATACAACATCATGAGCATTGACTAACCATTTCAAGGGTTTCGAATCTTCATCTTTGTTCTTGTTTTATAGGACATGGAAACTGCTCGCAGAAAGACAATTCAGATTAGCCTTGTAAAGATCCCTCCTCAGCTTAAGGAGCTTATGTCCAGGATTCCCGAGGGTTCTTCATTCAGTGAGAGACATGGTAGACTCATCAGCTTGGTTAACACCAACATTGAGGAAGATATGATAAAAGTCCTATTCCAGTTCTTTGACCCTCTGCATCACTGTTTCACTTTTCCGGATCATCAATTGGTGCCTACATTGGAAGAGTTCTCCCGATTCCTGAAGGTCCCTATCCTTGATCAACTACCCTACAACGGTACGGAAGAGGAACCCAAGCTTGAAGAGATTGCTAAAGCCTTGCACCTACAACCGTCTGACCTCAAGGGACATTGGGAAGTTAGAAGTGGTATCAAGGGGTTCTTAGCCAGGTTTCTGTTTGAGAAGGCCCAAGAATGTTGGAACTCCCTTGACCTACAAGCTTTTGAAGAGGTTATGGCCCTCCTTGTCTATGGTTTGGTGTTATTCCCTAACCCAGATCCGCTTATTGATATCAGCGCTGTCCAGATCTTCATGACCAAGAATCCTATACCTACGTTGCTGGGGGACATCCTTCACTCATGTTACACTCGAACCATGAGAAGAAGGGGTGTCCTTATGTGTTGCACTCCTCTCCTGGGAAGGTGGTTTATTTCGCACCTTCCACAATCAGTTTTGAAGAACGAGCGGGGTTTGAGATGGTCACAACGGTTAATGACTCTTACGCATGCAGATATACATTGGTGCCCTAGGTCCAGGGAAGACGTCACTATCATTGATCGTTGCGGGGAGTACCCTAATGTTCCTTTATTTGGAATCAAAGGAGGTATTACTTACAACCCATGCCTGGCTTGGAGACAGTTTGGTTATGCTCGGAGGGATGGCCCTCATGACATGTTAATTCCTAACATAGTTTTTGACTTCGACAACGATACTCAAGGACTTCGTCAGAGATTTATCAGAGCTTGGAGGATGCCAAGTAGGATAGACAGCAAGACACTGGGGCACATGAACTCTATCCCGTTGGAGCCTTATCTCAAGTGGGTACGAGCCTGCTCCCAGAAGTTAGTAATGCCTTATCCTCATATGCTCCCTGTGATCAAAGAACCAGTCTTGGAAGGGGAGGTGTCCTACACCATTCAACATCCCGACATGCCCACCTCCTGGGAAGAAATGCAGAAGAGCTGGGTCCAGCTTAAGGAAGAACGGAATTCTCTTGAGACCAGTCTACATGCTAGTGAAAAGAAGGTCCTGGAACTCACCCGCCTGCTGCACGAGGAGAGGAATCTCAACACCTACATCGCACCAAAGAGGATGCGCAATGTTTTTTTGCCTTGAGGAGTCATTTTGTAATATTTGGCCCATGGGGCATTTATGTACTAACGAATTTCTCCTTATTAATATGATGTGCGTTCCTTTTTGTCTACAACAAATTTTGAATATTCTAAATCCTTGAATGCATTGCATACATACGCATTCCATTGCACCATATGCATAGCAGGTACCCTATTTCACAGGTTGCTTAATCTCCTTCGCTGTTTATTTTGCACAGTCATCATGAATCCAGACTCCTCCAGTGAGCAAGCAATCAAGGCCCTTCAGGCCCAAAATGCACAGTTTCAAGAGATGGTCCTGAGCCTGGCCCAAGGACAGCAAGAGTTGAAGACTCTACTCCTGAAGAAGAAGAAGAAAAAGAGGACTGCGTTGTTCAACACCGGACGCAGATTTGGGAACACACTCCATAATGAAGCTGATCCAACTACTTCTTCTGTTGAGAAAAACAGTCCCCAAGGGGGAGGAGCTCCTAGTCCCGCAGTCTCCGACAACGAGACGGACTATAACGACGAACAATACCCACCTGCTGCTGACAGATACAAGCAATTGGAAGACCGCTTAAGCGCCATGGAAATTCAGAACGTGCCAGGGCTGGATTTCGGAGATTTGGGGTTATCTTCTGGGGTGGTAATTCCACACAAGTTTAAGGCGCCTGCCTTCGCCAAGTATGACGGGGTCTCCTGCCCAAAGCTGCATCTAAGGTCGTACGTGAGGAAGATCCAACCTTATACGGCGGATAAGAACCTTTGGATTCACTTCTTCCAAGATAGCCTCTCGGGGTCACAGCTTGAATGGTTTTACCAATTGGATGGAGCTAGCATCCGACACTGGGAAGATTTGGCAACCGCATTCTACAGACAATACCAATACAATTCTGATCTCGCTCCTACGCGTACCCAACTTCAGGATATGTCTCTAGGAACGGGTGAAGGGTTCAAAGAGTACACTCAAAAATGGAGAGATTTGGCTGGCAGGGTGCAGCCTCCATTGACTGATTGTGAGCTGGTTGATATGTTCCTTGGGACTTTGTCTGGTCCGTTTTTCAATCATTTGGTTGGTAACTCCTCCGCTGGGTTTACAGATTTGATATTGACGGGAGAAAGAATTGAAGCTGGCATCAGGTCAGGCAAAATACAAAAGGCTGCCTCCACAAGTGCTGAGAAGAGGCCGTTTAAGAAAGAAGCAAGCGCCGTCTATGGTCCTAGAAGACAAGTCAAACCCGAAAGTCGCCAAGCCGTCAATGCTTTGGTCATCTCCAAACCTGTTGCTGCTCCTCGGCAGTACAATCAACAAAGAAGCGAAAGGCCCAAGAGGCAGTATACCCGACTGAGTATGACCTTATCTCAAATTTTACCCCAACTGTTATCCACCAACCTGGTGACCCTCAAAGAAGCTCCTAAGGTCGTCAACACTGCGTCTCCTAAGTATAACCCAAATGCCCGGTGTGCTTATCATTCTGATAGTCCCGGGCACACTACTGATGATTGTTGGGCCTTGAGAAACAAAGTGCAGGATTTGATCGACGCAAAGGAAATTCAGTTTGAAGCGCCGGAGAGACCAAATGTTGTAACTGCTCCTATGCCCCAGCATAGAGTAAATGCCATTGAGGAAGAAATGTACGCTGTTTCGGTAAATGAAGTTGTCACCCCTCTGAAGACTGTTAAGAAGAACCTACTGCGGGCCGGTTTATTTCCGGGTTGCGGTGAAGGTTGCCTGTTCTGTGCTGTTTCCCTATCTGATTGTCCCTTGCTGAGGTTAGGCGTCCAAGGCCTAATGGATAGCAAGGAAATTCTATTCAAAAAGTCTGCTGTTCAGTTGGTTCCGGTAAAAGAAGTTTCTGTGGTTACCATCTTCAATAATCCAATCAAGGCTCCCCCGAAGAAGCCTGTTCAAATCATGACTGTTGCACCTGTGATTATTACTGTTCCGGGGCCTCTCCCCTACGTATCTGATAAAGCTGTCCCCTGGCATTATGGGGCAGACGTGTATGTGAATGGAATCAAACAAGAATTTGACACTGGCGCCAGTATCTGCGATATCACTGGTCCAGCCAAAGTTACCCGCAGTGGCAGGCTCTTCTCGCCTGACATTGCACCGCCCGCTATTCGAAAACCCCTCCTTATAAAACCTACAAGTGTACCTGTTACTGTTGCTGATCAAGTTGTTTCCCCTGCTGCCGAGTCATCAAATGCTCGGGGCAAAGGGATTGAGGAAGAGCCTGCCCGGATGGAGGCACCAATACCCATAAATGCTGAGGCCTCCCGACAAGAAATGGAGGAGATTCTGAAAATAATAAAGAAAAGTGATTTCAATGTTGTCGAGCAGCTGGGGCATACGCCCTCCAAGATCTCCCTGCTCTCCTTATTGCTATGCTCCGAGGCCCATGCTAAGGCCTTGATCTCATTTCTCAAGACGGCCCATGTGCCGCAGGAGACGTCTGCAGTCCAGTTCACTGATTGCATAGCGAATCTGATAGCAGACAATGGCTTGGGCTTTTCAGATGCTGACCTGACCGCGAAGGGAAGAGACCACAATGATGCCCTGCATGTCTCTATCGAATGCAGGGGCACTACTCTGGCGCATGTATTGGTAGATACTGGTTCCTCCTTGAATGTTCTACCGAAAAAGGCTTTAGATCGTCTGGATTATGAAGGCCTAGAACTGAAGCCCAGCAATATCATCGTCAGGGCCTTTGACGGTTCCAAAAGGATGGTTCATGGAGAGGTTAACATCCCTATTTGTGTGGGCTCTCAAGTGTTTGACTCTACTTTTTATGTGATGGATATACGTCCATCGTACTCTTGTCTACTGGGTCGACCTTGGATCCATAAAGCTGGGGCAGTGACCTCCACCTTGCACCAGAAACTGAAGTACCCTGTCAGAGGAAAGATCGTCACTGTGCAAGGAGAAGAGGAGTATATGGTGAGCCATTTGAATTCCTTCAGATACATTGAGATGGACGGGGAGTTTATTGAAACCCCCTTTCAGCATTTCGAGGAGGTACATCCAATTTCAGCAGCGGCAGAGGCAGTGGTCGAAGAGAATGTTTCCTTGAAGATGGCTTCCCTAAGGGATGCCCGAGCTGTGGTTCAGAAAGGCAATTGTGCAAACTGGGGTCAGCTTCCTGACTTCACTCAGAAGAACGACAAGTTTGGGCTGGGCTTTACTGCAGAGGCTCAGAGGGCGGTGCGTAAAGAAAAGATCAGAAAGGCTCCGATGTTTATCTCCAGCTCAAGAGTGAATGCTATCGAGGAGGATGTAGAGGAAGCAGAGTTTGACAGTTGGATCTACCCGACTGCCAGCGACGGAACAAGCAACTGGACGACAAAGGATTTTACCCCTATCACATTTGTCACGCAGTAATTGATTTCTTTTGATTTCCAATTTGTAACAAACAATATGTTAAAACTTTGTTGGCTCGGTGTCCTACCCGGGGCATCGTAGCTCCATTTGTGAGGGCTTTTTTGTATGACATTTTCATATATCATCAATCAAAACATTGGACGTTTGTTGCATTTCAAATCTTGTGCTCTTTTCCTTTCTGTGTTATATATATTGCAAAACAGCTATATTTACACACACTCACTTATACAGGTTTCAATCCACCCTGGATCTCACTGGTAACAGCTCTGCTACCGCCAGTTATGACTTCAAAAATCCGATCAACTTGGCCGAAGACGAAGGTGAAGATGATTGCGAAGTGCCTGGTGAACTCGCAAGACTGCTACTCCAGGAAGAGAGAGCTATTCAGCCACATGAAGAGCCGGTGGAGACAATTAACTTGGGTACTGAGACAGATAAGAAAGAGGTCAAGATTGGTGCCAATCTAGAGCTCAGCGTGAAGTAACGATTGATCCGGATGCTACAAGACTACATGGAGATTTTTGCTTGGTCCTATGAAGATATGCCTGGGTTGGATGCCGACATTGTAGTTCACCACCTGCCAACCAAAGAAGATTGCCCTCCGGTAAAGCAAAAAGTCCGACGGATGCGTCCAGAGATGTCTGAAAAGATCAAGGCCGAGGTTATGAAGCAGTTTGATGCCGGGTTCCTTGCAGTGACTTCTTACCCTCAGTGGGTTGCCAATGTTGTGCCAGTGCCGAAGAAGGACGGTAAAGTCAGAATGTGTGTTGACTACAGGGATCTGAACAGGGCCAGCCCCAAGGATGACTTCCCCCTACCTCACATTGATGTCCTTGTTGACAATACAGCTCAACACAAGGTGTTCTCCTTCATGGATGGTTTTTCGGGGTATAACCAGATCAAGATGGCTCCAGAGGATATGGAGAAGACTACCTTTGTGACTCAGTGGGGCACCTTCTGTTATAAGGTCATGCCATTCGGATTGAAAAATGCTGGGGCAACCTATCAACGTGCCATGGTTGCTTTATTTCATGATATGATCCATCATGAGATTGAGGTATACGTTGATGACATGATTGCAAGGTCTCAAACTGAGGAGGAGCACCTTGACCATCTGAGGAAGTTGTTTGACTGACTCAAATTATACAAGTTGAGGTTGAATCCCAACAAATGTACCTTTGGGGTGAGATCTGGGAAATTGCTAGGTTTCATTGTAAGTGATAAAGGTATTCAGGTGGACCCTGCCAAGGTAAAAGCCATACAAGAGATGTCGACTCCAAAAACAGAGAAAGAAGTCAGAGGTTTCCTAGGACGACTGAATTACATTGCCCGATTCATCTCACATCTAACTGCTACTTGTGAGCCAATCTTCAAATTACTGAAGAAAGATCAAGTAGTACGCTGGAACGATGAATGTCAGGCTGCCTTTGAAAGGATAAAGGAATACCTTCAAGAGCCACCCATTCTTATGCCACTGGTGGAAGGGAGACCTCTGATACTATATTTGACAGTACTTGACAATTCAATGGGGTGTGTGTTGGGGCAGCATGACGAGTCTGGCCGAAAAGAGCACGCTATTTATTACTTGAGCAAAAAGTTTACCGACTGTGAGTCTCGTTACTCACTGCTTGAGAAAACTTGTTGCGCTCTTGTATGGGCTGCTCGCCGGCTGAGACAGTATATGCTGACTCACACTACTTTATTGATTTCAAAGATGGATCCCATCAAGTACATATTTGAAAAGCCCGCTCTGTCTGGAAGAATAGCGAGATGGCAAATGATCTTAACAGAATATGACATCCAGTATACAACTCAGAAAGCAATTAAAGGAAGTATACTGGCCGATCACTTGGCACACCAACCTGTGGACGATTACCAATCATTGAACTTTGATTTTCCGGACGAAGACATCATGGTGGTAACTGACTGTGAAGTACCTGGACCGGATGAAGGACCTGAGGAAGGATCCCGATGGTCTATGCATTTTGATGGGGCCTCCAATGCTTTGGGTAACGGCGTCGGCGCTGTAATCATATCTCCCAAAGGAACTCATACTCCCCTCACCGCCCGATTATGTTTCAGCTGCACCAACAATATGGCAGAATATGAGGCATGTATCATGGGTTTACAAGCTGCAATCGACTTAAGGATCAAATTTCTAAGTGTTTTCGGAGATTCCGCTCTCGTGATCAATCAGATCAAAGGCGAGTGGGATACGAAACACCCGAATCTTATTCCTTACAAAGAGTATGTGTTGACCTTGCTTCCCCACTTTGAAGAGATAACTTTTGAGCACTTCCCTCGAGAGGAGAATCAGCTAGCGGACGCCCTAGCTACGATGTCTTCAATGTTCAAAGTTAAATAGGACAATGAGGCTCCCCGAATCATAATCTGGAAGTTGGATGAACCGGCATACTGCTGCGAGCTCGAGGTTGAGAAGGTCACTGAGAAACCCTGGTATCATGAGGTGAAGAGGTACTTGGAAGCTCAGGAATACCCTGAAGGGGCATCTGTCAATGATAAGAAGTTCATGAGGAGGTTTGCTGCAAAATTCTTCCTCAGCAACGACATTCTCTACAAACGGAATCATGATTCGACTCTACTACGTTGTGTGGATAAGGCTGAAGCAGAGAAAATCATGATAGAACTGCATGAAGGTACATTCGGAACGCATTCCAGTGGACACACCATGGCTAAGAAAATCCTTCGGGCAGGATATTTCTGGTCCACAATGGAAGCCGATTGTTACCAACACTCCCGAACTTGTCACAAATGCCAGATCTATGCTGACAAGGTGCACATCCCTCCGGTTCCTTTGAATGTCCTGACGGCACCTTGGCCTTTCGCAATGTGGGGCATCGATATGATCGGTGAGATCCGACCGACGGCATCCAATGGGCATCGCTTCATCTTGGTGGCGATCGATTACTTCACGAAATGGGTTGAGGCAGCCTCCTATGCCACAGTAACCAAGAGCGTCGTGGCACGTTTCATCCGGCATAATCTGATCTGTCGGTACGGCGTCCCGGAAAGAATCATTACGGACAATGGTACCAATCTCAACAACAAAATGATCACTGAACTCTGTGAACAATTCAAAATACAGCACCACAATTCTTCTCCCTACCGGCCGAAGATGAATGGGGCTGTAGAGGCAGCCAATAAAAATATCAAGAAAATTGTGCAGAAGATGACAGTGACCTATAAAGATTGGCACGAGATGTAACCGTTCGCCCTTCATGGGTACCGTACCTCAGCAAGGACGTCAACCGGGGCAACTCCTTTCTCCTTAGTCTATGGCATGGAGGCAGTCTTGCCAATTGAAGTCCAGATACCCTCTCTCTGGATAATGAAGGATGCAGACTTGAATGAAGATGATTGGATCCAGACTCGACTTGATCAATTAAATCTGATTGACGAAAAGAGGATCACTGCTATCTGTCATGGTCAAACGTATCAAAAGCGGATGATCAGGGCATTTAACAAGAAAGTCAGACCGCAAGAGTATCAAGTTGGGGACCTGGTAATCAAACGCATCATCCTTCCTCAAAGTGATCCCCGGGGCAAATGGACCCCTACATACGAAGGGCCATTTGTGGTTAAACGTGTGTTCTCAGGAGGAGCCATGATCCTAACCACCATGGATGGTGACGACCTTCCTCACCCCGCCAATGCAGACATAGTGAAAAAATACTACGCATGAATAAGAGACCCGCTAGGTTGACATACCTAGGCAAAAATAAGGGCTTCCCGGCGAACCAAAAGGGTTCGGGCAAAAATAAGGGATGAAATGAATAAAAATCTGTACACCCGGCAAGTTGAAAACCTGAAAAGGCGGCTTGGGCAAAAATGGGTATCCCGGTGGACTGAAAACCCGAAAGGGCGGTCCAGGCAAAAGTTAGGGATAAAAGCGTAACACTATGTCTCATTGGATCACTTCGCATCCGGAATTCGGCATCAACTATCTGGCTCCAGGTTTCGGCATCGACCAATCAGCTTCATCTTCAACTAGGCAGCAAAGCGATGAGACGTTCGAAGACATAAAGGCAATAGCAGAGTTGGAACCCAGTGGGATTGTTCACATAGCTGTTTTGTTTCCTTTTTCAAATTGTAAACTCTATACTATTCGGCGATATCCTCTTACTAGGGTATCAGCCTCTTGTACAAAAAACGCCTATTCACAGGCAAAGTTTAAATCAATACAAATTCACTTGTCCATACAAATTACCATTGTTTTCCTTTTTTCTGTTTTGTCTTGTGAAGAACGTCCAATGTTCATTTTTGATATATGCATTTGACATTAAATTGCTAATTCATAAATATTTGCATATGAAACGAGAGATCGATTACAGGTGACGTCAGAGACAGGGGCAACATGAAGTTGTCTAATGCAGTCTGGTTGTTTTGTCCACCAAGGTACCAAGGTAGGTTCAACTGAAGAATGTGGCCAAATCATCTCAACGCCCCGCAGAGTAAAACAAGGTTCAGTAGTACTTTCCCCAAGCAGAGTTGGTTCCCGTCGATCCTGAAAGGACACAACATTCCCCGGCAGGTCTTAAAGCTCATCCCCAGTAGATTCTGGAAGCTTATCCCCTGCGGAGCACGGACGTCTCTCCCGAGTTTTATTTAGAGTTATTTCCTCACAAGGACTTATAACTGGGTTATCCTCAGCTAAAAACCACAGAAGACCGTCCTCGGCAAAGTTCCTTCAAATCCCCAGCGGAGTTTATCATCATTATCCCCAGCGGAGTTTATCATCATTATCCCCAGCGGAATCCATCATTAGAGTCCTCAACAGGCCTCGCATCAAAGCTTCGGCCAAGTATCTCTTCCACAGAGCAATTCTCCGGCCGATCGTCAAGGATTTATTTTCCTAAGGCGAATTTACATCCATAAACATTTCACATTTTCATACATCTTGCTTACATATATGATGAAACGCATACAACACTATCTCATGTTGAACATCATGATATCATGCATATCATACATCATGACATTGCATACAATTTACGTTTTTGCCTTTTCAGGAAAAAGACAATCCCAAAAAAAACAATTACCGTCAACTGTCGCAATGCCAGATCCGATACCTGTATCTAGCCAGGGCACATCTGAGAGTGATCAGTTTCCAGACTCGATTCCTGTATCTAGCCAGGGCATGTCTGAAGAGTTCGAAGATTCGATTTCTGTATCCAGCCAGGGCACATCTATCAACTATAACATCTCCAAACTCGATTCCTGTATCCAGCCAGGGCATATCTGTTGACCATGTTTCCAGACTCGATTCCTGTATCTAGCCAGGGCACGTCTGAAGAGTCCGAAGATTCGATTCCTGTATCCAGCCAGGGCACATCTATTAACGACTATTTCCAGATTCGACTCCTGTATCCAGCCAGGGCACATCTGTGAGCAGCCGATTGTAGATTTAATACCTGTATCCAGCCAGGGCATATCTGCATAAGGAGACTGAGGATCAAACACCTGTAACAAGCCAGGAAAACATCCGTCTTTCTCAAATACACAAGTTCTCGCTAAGGAATCTCTTATGCGATCGACACTTCCAGATGGCATCTATAAGCCCATATCCCTATCCACCACCTCTCCAAATGGCATCTGTAAGCCCATTCCTGACATCACATTGCTGATACTTCGACATGCGAGTGCAAATTTCCGGGCACTCTAGTGTCCAATCTCCTTTTACCCTCGAGTCGCGAAAGGCAAAATTGCCAATCTAACTCTTCAGGTTCAAGAAGATTGAACAGGGGCAACTGTTGTACCCCAAAATTTGCCCTCCCATTTCCTCAACATTTTCTCATCACAAGACCTTTGAAGATCAAGATCCAGTTAGGGTTTCCTATGCTCAAGACTTCTCCTTGCACTGTGGACTCAAATTAGGGTTTGTTTGCCCAAGGATGTTTTGACCTAAAATGTCTAAGATGACTTTCATGCTTCATATTGGACTCCCAAGTTTATCCTCACCAAGTTTCAAGTCTTGATTCCAAGTTTTGCCCAGTCAATTGGACAGTTGATCTAGAAATCAGCTGTATTGGGGAAAAAGTCAACTATGGCCAATTGACAGTCAAACCTCATGAAATTTGATCCACATCAACATTGTGAACTCACATGAACCATTTGATCAAGTTTGGATCACAATTCCATAAGAAATTTGATCAGATCATCAAAAGGGCAAAATGGTCATTTTTAGGGTTTTGACTGCACAAAGGCAATTTTTGACTGTTTGACCTAGCCAATGGCAAATCAAGCTCACAAATAGACTCAAGGACCCCATGGAATTATCTTGACATGCTCAACAAGCTCAAAAGATCCCAAGTACACAAGATTGACAGTTGAATTTCCCAGTCAATTGATCAATTTTGACTGTATACTGAAAAGTCAAACTTTGACTTTTTTGGTCAAAATCAAGAGTCAAGATTCATTTTTCATCAAAACTTTCCAAATCATGAAACTTGTTCACCAAGAAATCACAAAATACAAATTAGGGTTTGAAAATGGAATTTTTCATAACTTAGAATTTTTCTAAGTTATGAAAAACCCTAATTTTTTCCCAACTTTGCCCCATCTTTTCACCAAGATCCATTTGGATTCAAACAAAAGTCAAAACATGAAAGTTGTAGCTTGTTGCATAATCTACAACTTTGATTCACAAAGTTTTCTCATTTGAAGCTTGTATCTCAAGTTACAATTTTTTGAATAAGGGCACTAAACCATTTTTTAACTTAGTGAAATTTTAACCTATTTTGACAAGGTTTTCTACCCCACTTCAAGGACACTTTTCATACCCTTCCACTTGGAATTTTGATTTTCATTTCAAAGATGGATTGTAGTACACATTCCAAGCTTTCCAAAATGTCCAAGAACTCATCAAGCAACCTCATAACTTGAGAGATTCGAATTTCACAAGTTGGCAAAAATCCACTTTTGAATGGTTCATGAACATGTTCATAACTTGGACCATTTTCAAATCAGCATAGTTTGTGCTACATTGCAGGCCCTAAAACCCTTTGACACTCATAAATTTAATGCAAAATCATTTAACCAAGTTGTTATTCTAAGCCTTTGGTCATTACACAAGGAATTAAGCCTAAACTAGAAAAAGCACTATTTCCATTCTTGAAAAGAAGAACTTTATGTCAAGTTTGCAATCCAAGTGGTACAATCAAGATCTTCTTGGCACAAGTTTGTGAGCAAATTGCACTGATCAAGGCAAGGGATAGCAGCATAGTGGGAGGGCCTGTACAGGCTAGAAACATCAAGTGGCATTTTGTTGCTTAACATAGAAGAAAAGCCCATAACTTGTGACAACTTGAATCTTAGCATAGAAACACAAGAGAGAAGTTATCAAACACATTAAGAAGAACATATCCAAGCTAACACACGAGCCCTTGCCATCTAAAACACCCCCATTGCCCTAATCACCTTGAAACTGCACAAACAGGGGAACCCCTGCAGATTGAGTGTTATCTCTCAATCCCTTCGAGCATTCTTGTCCAAACTTGTTCCTCTACCTTCCTTACAACATATGCAAGCTAACCATGGCCTAAAACCTGACCTGTAATCACCCTAACAGTTTCCACCATTTTCATTTTTTCCTTTTGCAGTTGAAGTTCCATAGCTTGATTCAGAAGCTCTCAAGACAAAGTAAGCATTGAAACAGCATCCCTGGACCTCAAGGAAGCTTTTCCAATCATCACATTGCACTGAAAGTTCCTCATTCTCCAGATTGAAGTTCAACTGCACAGGTAAAACTTTGAACTCGTATCTCTCTTATTATGCATCTTTAGTCTTAAGTTTGTGAAGAAACAAGGTTCTACTCATAGCCCTGAACATGTACATATCTTTACATTTCATTTCTTTTGCCTGAGTAGAGAGAATTTTGGTTCTGAACATTGATGAAAAACTAGGTTAGGATTTGGGGGAGGAGAAATTCTCCCTCATCTTAGAGAGATAGGTCAAGTTCTTTATATGGTTGAAACCGTCTCTTAATGCTCTACACTTTTCATGTTATGAGTTTTGCTTGAAAGTCCAGGAATCCAGAGATAAAAAAACGCGTGTTTCACTTGAAGGATGTTGTTCAGAGGTTGAAGAAGACAAGTCTTCTGGGCTGGGCCTGGAATTTTTTCCTATTCACACCATTTATTTTGATTCACACCCCCTGAGCCCATTTGCTTTATTTTTGACTCTTTTTGACTTTTTCTTTTTTGGTTGACTTTGTTTATTTTTTCTTATGATATAAAAATTTTAAAAATATTTTTTCCATCCTTTTTTGAATTTATGGCATATTTATTTGATTTATTTCTTTGTTTATACATAAATATATATATACTATTATTAGAATAAATAGAAAAATAGTGTAAATACATTTTTTATTTTTATTTACCTTCTGAAAATATTTCACATAAAAAATACTCTTTTTATTTATTTTATTAAAATATTAAATTAATATATATGTTTATCAATATATTTAAGTTAAAAATATAAAAATACTTGAATTTTTATTTTTATTAATATTTGATACAAAAATACTTTTTCCATAATATACTTCATTTCATTTTATTTTTATAAATAATAAATAAATATTTGTATTAAATTAGATAATAATACATTTTCTTTTAAAATTAGGGTTTTTGCCCTAAATTCAAAATACTCCAAAAAATGATATATTTTTATTTTCTTTTCTCTTTTACATAAATAATATTTTTTTCATATATATACAAAACATTTCTTTTGCATCTTGCATTTTTATTTAATTTCTTGTACATTGATTAAATTGCAAATATTCAAAATGATGTAATAATCTAGATTTAAATTCTTGTCAACATCCCCATTTGAACATTTGTACCCCCCTTCCCATATTTGGTTTTTTAATAGCTTAGTAATTTTAATTTCGCACTTTATTGCTTTCTAATGATAATATGTTAGAATTAGGGTTTGTATGCGAAAAACGATAAAAAATAGTCATGACCTAATCTCAAGATAAACAAGCATGAAAATGAAAACACATCTCACACTTGCACCCCTAGGGTATTCCACTTGTTGCCTTCAAATAAATGGGCCATATTGTATGTTGAACTTCTTTGGGCAAAGCAAGCAATTTGAATGATCATAGTCCCTCGGCAAAACTTTTCAAAACAAACAAAAACAAATGATCAAGTCCCTTAAAGAAAATTGCCCAAAGACATTTAACGTCGTTGCAATCATGGTCTAAACGATGACCCGCGCCTGTCCCTTTCACATCCTAACATAAGGTTGTCCACCAAATTCAATGGTGGAACAAACTTGTTAAAAGGGTTAAAACATAGCAATAATCTTTGAGAAATTTAGGAGTAGATAACCTCTTAGTTACTTGAATCAAACTTGCAAAACAAAACACTTGCCTATTTCAAAAACCACACATCACTACACTTTCAAAACAACTTTCAAAAACAAATGAAAACCTTTTCAAAAGACATACATCTTTGTATACATCCCCACATGGATCATTACAAAGGTTGCCACCACATTGGCCTCTTTTCAAAACATTTTCAAACCCACACACTCAAGCACCATTTAAAACAATTGAAAACACAAGGCAAGTGATCTAAGAAAGTAACTAAGAGCCCATGGATAACCATGGATAGAAAGGGTGCTAATACCTTCCCTTTCTATAATCTACTCCCCGAACCCAAGAAAACATCTCAAAAGGTTTTTGCTGTGCTTTTTAACCTTTCCTTAGGATAAAATAAAAAGTCGGTGGCGACTCTTGCTCAACCGAAACATTTGCGAAAACAAACGCAAAATCTCAAGTCAGTTCTCCCACCGTATCACAGAGACTTACAAAAAACTGGGGCATCCCACTGACTGTAAGTTCAAAAGGAAACAGTTCAGGCAAAAAACAGGGATAACAAAATCAAAAAGAGGTCCTACAAACCCTCAACAAAAAAGAACTGACTGCCTATTCAAAATAAACTGTCAATATCCGAACCATCATTGGAATATCAGGACAAAGACTCAAGCAAGGTCTAATGCACGATTAACTGAGGTTTAGGTTTGAAGAACATCACGAAGAACGGGTGGGTACAAATAAATTTGAGCCTTTATCCTTTGTTTCTTAAACCGTGAACCAGGCCATGTTATAACCCTTAAAAGTCCTAGCTGAAGCATGGGTTAGTTCGAAAGCATACTGTTACGAAAGGTATCCTGACTCCTTAAGGCTTGCGGTAAAATAACGAGTTGACATCACAGTTTACAAAAAAATTCACTTGTTTTTATGAAAAAATGCATTTTCAAAAACTTCAAGATAGACATAAGCTTCGCATTTTAAATAACATTGTTTGCATATGATTATTTGTTTAAACAGAAGAGAAATTCGCACGACGAATATCCGGTGAACAAAAATCTTCTCAACAAAAGCTCAAATAGAGGAAACACTTCCAACAAAGGGGCATGGCATGATCATTGTCCATCATCTGGGGCAGTTAAGTCAAGATTCTGAGAATCTCTCAAAAGGCCAACCAGCTAGGGGCAAATCTCCGTCTGGATCACTTGGGGCATTGGACGATCAAACGAAGATCTTCTGGTGGTATGGCAACACAATACTACTGACAGTGACAACTCCCTACATCCTGAGAATGTGGACATAGTCGAAAAAGTACTACGCATAATCGAAGACCCGCTAGGTTGACACACCTAGGCAAAAATAAGGGCTTCCCGGCGAACCAAAAGGGTTCGGGCAAAAATAAGGGATGAAATGAAAAAATCTGTACACCCGGCAAGTCGAAAACCTGAAAAGGCGGCTTGGGCAAAAATGGGTATCCCGGTGGACTGAAAACCCGAAAGGGCGGTCCAGGAAAAAGTTAGGGATCAAAAGTATACGACTATGTCCCGGCATCTCGGCACTTGCCTACCAGAAGAAGATTGGTCAAGTCGGCAGTTATCAAGCACCTCCACAGGTACCTTCTCCCGCAGAAACTAGGGCAATAATAAGTTGTCTAAGCGATCTAGTTGCTCTGCCCACCAAGGTACCTGATCGGTCACCATTTCTAGTAAGTTTTGCACCATTTTCCGACAAGAACTCATAGTCTTGGTAACACTAAGTGGCATTTGCATGTGTTTTAAAGTAAGTTTTCTTATTTTTGTTTGTGTGAAGTTGTCGCATATTTTTACTTTATGAGTGTTACAAAAAGTGTCTTTTTATGCTCTGGTTGGTAGTGTTGTTGTTCAGGTGATGCAATGGAAAGATAGGAACTTGTGGCGCGCACGAGTGGATAAAAGAAGCCGGGAAAAGCTGAGTTCAGAGGTCAACACGGGAACCCGTGTGGAGCAACACGGCCCGTGTTGAAATGTGGCTGGAAAAGCAAGTTTGAACTTGAGACAGAGAATTCACACGGGCACCCGTGTGCACAGACACGGCCCGTGTGAGAAAGTGCCTGGAAATGGTTTATTTATGACAAGACAGAAGATCAACACGGGCACCCGTGTGCAGCAACACGGCCCGTGTTGATGAGCGCGTGCTGAATATTTGTTTCCAGGTTTTCTCACTCAAAGGGAATCATTAAGGGTATTTTTGGCATAGGATTCCAACCTGAACCAAGGAGGATATAAAAGCAACTTTAGAACAAGAAGAGGGGGACTTTTGACTTTTGGAGATCATAAGATAGAATTGCAGAGTAGAAGAGAAGACGGAAACGAGGTTGTGGAAGACGAAGAGATTCAACGGTGGACACCATTGAAGATCCGAGTTCTCCCAATTATTTGTAATGTCTAAACTTTTACACTTGTGTGTCTTGAATATTATGAAAGGCTAAACCCCCCAATGCTAGGGGGTGTCCCTGATTCGATTTGTAATAACTCTGGATTAGGTATTTCGTTGATTTAATGTTTGTAGTATTCAATTCGATTGTATAATGTTTTCAATGTTTTCTTTATCTGATCAATAAGGATTGTTATGTGGTTAACAGTTCGTAGGACTACGATTGTTAAGGTTTGTATACAATTGAACCTTATAATTATCACCTAGGATTAGGGATATAGTAAGGTTATTTAGAAATTCTTGATAATTGAATGATTTGGTTTTCTTCTATTTCTCTAAGGACTTAGGTAATCGGATTTTAAATCAAAAGCTTTTCACTAAGGACTTAGGAAAAGCATCCTTGAGAATAAATAATTGAATTCTATAAACTTGTTAAAGAGATCTTGATCCAGAGGAATTAGAGAATGAATTACACACCCACCTTAGCATTATCTTCTTATTATCAAAAGCTCAGTTTTAATTTCAGTTAATTCCTAGTATTTTAATCCATCTTTGTTAATCATTTGAAACAACACCCTTATGCTCTTTTGTTTAATTGACTTAGTGTAATAACTTGTATTTTCCTACGCAATCCTCGTGATCGATACTTGGGGTAAAACCCTTTATAACTACATCGGTGAAACTAGTACACTTGCTATTTTTCCGATCAAGTTTTTGGCGCCGTTGCCGGGGATTGCCAAAATATAAGTCATTATTTAGTCAACTAGAATTTTATTGCTCTGCAGTTAAAATTATATTTTGCGTATTTTTATTTATTTATTTTTACTCCCAACTAATCATCGTCTAATCTTTTATGCGAGGTAAGGCCTCAGCTGAACTTCTTTTTGACGCAGAACCAGAAAGATTATTGAGAGCACGACTTCGAGAAGTTAAGCGGAAAAGACTGGCTTCAAAAGAAGAATCACCGGTAGTTTCAGAATCAGAAGACGAAGAAATACTATCTATTTCATCCGAACAGTCAGAATCCGAGCCCGAAACTATGGCAGCTGATCCACCCCCTCCAGAGAGACTTTTGGGGGATTATGGAAGGGCGAATGCACCGCTTGGAAGAATGACCATAGTGAATCAACCGGTTAACGTGGCACACTTCCAACTACATCCCTCCACTATCCGACAGTTAGAAAGCAAGCCCTTTGCGGGAAAAATCAATGAAGATGCGAATAAGCATCTACAGAGATTCCTGACCACAACAACATCATTGAAGATCGAAGGCCACTCCGAAGAAGCAAAGAGACTTGTGATGTTCCCTTTCACGTTATCCGAAGATGCGGAAGAGTGGTTTTACTCACTTCCAGCTGGAAGTATCACCACATGGGAACAAATGGAAACTGATTTTCTTAATGAGTACTTCCCAGCTTCGGTCTTCATTCGAAAAAGATACGATATCGTTAATTTCAAGCAGAAAGAAGGGGAACTGCTAGGAGATGCATATAAAAGATTCAAGAGGTGTTTGGTTGCTTGTCCTACTCATAACATGGATTCAACCGAACAAATGCAGACGTTTGTTAATGGTCTCCGAGTTAAAACAAAACAACTGATCGACACTGCAGCCGGTGGCTCAACTAATTTCTCAACAGCCACTGGTATCAAGAGAATCATTGAAGCTGGCAGACCAAGTGGTTAAAATGGAGGAACAGATTGCGATGGAAGTGGAAAGAAGGTTAAAGAAGATGAATATTGGTGAAAAGAAAGTAGCACAGGTTGAGCCAATCACTTCAGTGTTGTGTGAAATATGTGGTGGGCCGCATTTTGCTATGCATTGTGTGGCAACGCAAGAACAGGTGGAACAAATTCATATGTTGAGGCAAAACAATCCATACGCCAATACATACAATCCAGGTTGGAAAAATCATCCAAATTTCGCATGGAAGGATCAGCAGGGAAACTTCCAAAATCAAGGACCAAACCAGTTTCAAGCTCCAGCGCAACAACAACCTCCATACCAGCAACAATTTCAACACCACCCACAACAGTTCCAATCTCAAAGTCAACAACAGACACCGAAGAAGGCAGACTGGGAGATAGCGATTGAAAAAATGGCCGCTCAAAATTCTTAATTCCAGGAAGAAACCAGGAGCAACCTGAGGAATACAGGGGCCTCTATTAAAAATCTGGAAATCCAAATGAGTCAGATTGCACAACAAATGACTAACTCTCAACAACAGGGTGCTCTACCTAGTGCTACGGTTACAAATCCCAGAGACAATAATCATGTGAACGTTGTGACTACAAGAAGCAGTAAATCCAATGACAAACCTGAGAAGAATTCTGATGAAGAGGATATGTTGATTGCGGTGGATTTAGAGATTAAAGAAAATGAGGTTGTAAGTCAAGAGGCCACGGGGGATGAAAGGGTGGTAAAAGAAAAAATAGTTACACCTAAGCCGGCGGTTAAGCTTCCTTTCCCCACAAGAAATAAGAAGAAAGAACAACATGAGAAGAATTTTGAGAAGTTCCTGGAAATGTTCAAGAAACTTGAGCTGAACATTCCCTTCTTAGAGGCACTTGAGCAAATGCCAACCTATGCAAAATTCATGAAGGATATTATTTCAAAGAAGCGGATCATCGAGAGTGATCCGATTATTCTAACTGAAACGTGTAGTTCTATTTTGTAGGGCATGAAGATTCCGGTTAAAAAGACAGATCGAGGTTCAGTAACTATTCCATGCACCATCAGTGATAGGTCTTTCAAGAAAGCTCTAATTGATTTAGGAGCAAGTGTAAGTCTTATGCCATTATCCATCTACAAAAGATTGGGGATAGGTAAAGTATAAGATACACGAATGACACTTCAGTTTGCTGACCAATCGGTGAAAAGACCTTACGGAGTGGTAGAAGACGTGCTGGTGAAAATCGACAAGTTCGTGTTCCCTGTAGATTTTGTTATTCTAGAGATTCCCGAAGATGAAGAGATACCAATCATATTGGGGAGACCATTTTTAGAGACCGGGAGATGCTTGATCGACATAGAGGAAGGTACTATGACCTTGAAAGTTTATGATGAGGAATTAAAGATTGATGTGTGAAACACCATGAAGTACAAAGATGACATTGCCACAAGTAAACACATTGAGGTAATTGATCAAATTTGTGATGAAGGAAATTCTTTGACAACACAAAAGTTACCGTTGGAGAGAGTTTTGAGTTTATCAATCTTTAGAGAAGAGGAGATAGTTGATGAAAAAGATAGTGAAGTTTTAGCCATGATGGAAACAACATCATTTGTCAAAAATTCTCGCCACAACCGATGGGAAGAGCTAAGGAAACTGTTAGTGGAAGGAAGTAAAGATGAACCAAAGAAGGGGGCTGAACTAAAACAATTACCGGAAAACCTTAAATATGTTTTTTTAGACACTAAGAGTAAGTGCCCGGCCATCATAAGTTCTCACCTTGAATTCCTTCAAGAAGATAAGCTTGTCAAAGTTCTTAAAAAGAATAAGAGTGCTCTCGGATGGTCCATAGAAGACTTGAAAGGAATAAGTCCAACAATTTGCATGCACAAAATCCTAATGGAAGATGATCACAAACCAGTTGTCCAACCTCAGCGACGACTCAATCCAGCGATGAAGGAAGTAGTTAGAAAGGAGGTGGTGAAACTTTTGGACGCAGGGATGATTTATCCAATATCCGACAGTTCATGGGTGAGTCCAGTTCATGTGGTTCCAAAGAAAGGTGGCACTACAGTGATTAAGAATGAAAAGAATGAGTTGATTCCCACGAGGACAGTTACAGGGTGGAGAGTCTGTATTGATTACCGCAGACTGAATATGGCGACAAGAAAAGATCACTTCCTGTTGCCTTTTATCGACCAGATGTTAGAAAGATTAGCGGGTCATGAGTACTATTGTTTTCTCGATGGCTACTCGGGGTACAATCAGATAGCTGTCGCACCTGAAGACCAAGAGAAGACCGCGTTTACATGCCCTTTTGGTGTTTTTGCTTACAGAAGAATGCCATTCGGGTTATGTAACGCCCCAGCCACATTTCAAAGATGCATGCAATCTATTTTTGCCGATATGCTTGAGAAGCATATGGAAGTATTCATGGATGACTTCTCAGTTTTTGGTAAGTCTTTTGATAATTGTTTAACTAACCTTGCTCTTGTGTTAGAAAGGTGCCAACAGACCAACCTTATCCTCAAATGGGAGAAGTGTCACTTCATGGTGCGTGAAGGTATAGTTTTGGGACATAAAATTTCTCATAAGGGAATAGAAGTTGACCAGGCCAAGATAGAAGTCATAGCAAAATTGCCTCCTCCCATAAATGAAAAAGGTATCCGAAGCTTCTTAGGGCATGCGGGTTTTTATCGCAGATTCATAAGAGACTTCTCTAAAATAGCAAAACCTTTAACTACGCTTTTAGTTAAGGACAAAACCTTTAATTTTGATAACGAGTGTGCCGTAGCATTTGATAAAATAAAGCAAAAATTAGTGTCGGCACCAATTGTTGTAGCCCCTAATTGGTCTCTACCTTTCGAGATCATGTGTGATGCAAGTGATATTGCAATAGGGGCGGTTCTAGGACAGCGTAGAGAAAAATTATTACATGTCATTTACTACGCTAGTCATGTGTTGAACCCTGCACAGATGAATTATGCAACCACCGAAAAGGAGTTGTTAGCGGTTGTTTATGCCTTTGATAAATTCAGGCAATATCTGTTGGGTTCCCGAGTCATTGTTTATACTGACACACTGCCTTGAAGTATCTTTTTGCTAAACAGGACTCTAAACCAAGATTGCTAAGATGGATCTTACTCCTTCAGGAGTTTGATGTGGAAATTCGTGACAAGAAAGGGTCTGAAAACACTGTGGCCGATCACTTGTCTCGAATGTCACCTATTGAAGAAACAGAAGATACGCGCCCAATAAAGGACGAGTTCGCAGATGAACATATCCTCGCTGTTATTGGTGTGCCTTAGTTCGCCGACTATGCGAACTATCTGGTAGGTGGTATTATCCCTGATGATTTTGACTATAACCGAAAGAAAAAGTTTTTACATGATTGCAGGTTCTACTTGTGGGATGATCCATTCTTATACAAGAAGGGAATAGATGGTTTGATTAGAAGATGCATACCTGAGGAGGAACACAGGGATGTGCTAAAAGCATGCCATGACTCCGAATATGGAGGGCATTTCAGTGGTGACAGAACGGCTGCAAAGGTTTTACAATCTGGGTTATATTGGCCTACATTGTTCAAAGACGCTCAAAGCATAGTGAAAGAATGCGACAGGTGTCAGAGAACGGGGAATATTTCAAAAAGAAATCAGATGCCTCAGAAGGGTATACTTGAAGTGGAATTATTTGATGTGTGGGGTATTGATTTCATGGGACCGTTTCCACCATCCTTTGGGAAAAACTACATCCTTGTAGCGGTGGACTACGTCTCTAAGTGGGTTGAAGCAGTCGCTCTTCCTACGAATGATGCTAAGGTGGTAGTGAATTTCCTCAAAAACAACATTTTCTCCAGATTCGGTGTACCCAGAACACTCATAAGCGATGAAGGTACTCATTTCTTAAATAAGTTGATGGAAAATCTGCTGAAGAAGTATAATGTGAAGCACAAGATTGCAACACCTTACCACCCACAGACTAGTGGTCAGGTCGAAGTATCAAACAGGCAAATAAAGCAGATCCTCGAAAAGACTGTGAGTGCTTCAAGAAAAGATTGGGCTATGAAGCTTGAAGATGCATTACGGGCATACAGGACTGCATTCAAAACGCCCATAGGCATGTCACCCTATCAGTTGGTTTATGGTAAAGCTTGCCATTTACCACTCGAGCTTGAACACAAGGCGTTTTGGGCTTCTAAATTCCTTAATTACGATATTGTAAAAGCCGGTGAGTCTCGTATTCTTCAACTACATGAGTTAGAGGAATTTCGAGATCAAGCTTATGAAAATGCAAAGATATACAAAGAACAAACAAGGAAGTGGCATGATCAAAGAATCATCAAGAAGGACTTTTGGGAAGGCCAGTTAGTGCTTCTATTTAACTCCAGGCTTAAACTTTTTCCTGGGAAGTTGAAATCCTGGTGGTCCGGTCCGTTTATGGTACAGACAGTATTTCCTCATGGAGCGGTAGAAATTAAAAATCCAAACAATGGGGATGTATTCAAAGTGAATGGACAAAGGTTGAAGCCCTATTACACTGGAGTAGGAGCAGGAGTGATCGATCATTTGCGTCTCACCGGATGAGGTGTAGACCGTCGAGCCATGTGACGTTAAACGAAGCGCTTCGTGGGAGGCAACCCACGCTCATGTTATTCTAACGCATTTTCTTTTATTTTGTTCAATTTTATTTCATTTTAGGTGGTCAGAGGTTTGGATCGGTAGGTGCGACGTGAGTCAAAAAGCACTAGGATAAGTCACGATTGGTGCATAGAGGAGCTTCAACACGGGCGCCCGTGTGCAGGAACACGGCCCGTGTGATGCGGGCGATTGTGGAACCTACAGAGGAATAAACACGGGCACCCGTGTGGGGAAACACGGCCCGTGTTGTGTGAGCCAGGGAAAATAATTTATTTTTGTGGAACCTACAGAGGCATCAACACGGGCACCCGTGTGGGGAGACACGGGCCGTGTTGTTCTTATCAGAAGTTCAACACGGGCGCCCGTGTTCAGGAACACGGCCCGTGTGCAGCGTGCGGGTCAGAATTTTAAAAAATTAATTTTATAAATTCTGTGGACCCCACCTGCTTTATAACTCTTCTTCTCCCTTATTCAACCCACTCTCCCATCTCTCATTCTTTTTTCCCATGAAAACCTAACTTCCATCTTCAAAAACTCACTTTTCCACCATCACCCACTCACTTAAACACCATTGTGCATTCATTAAAGTTGCTCTACTCTCCATCCTCTACACCTTCTCCGGTTTAGTTTTTAATTTCGTGCGATTTTAATTTTCGAGTTTTTTTTTTCCTATTGTGGTGGTGTTTGTGTCTTGTTTTCATTTTTTTTGCAGAAACCTTATCATGCCCCCTAAAAGAACAATCCAGCGCCACAACAGGCGAGATGATTTCGCGGAACCCTCTCAACCAAGGAAAAAGCCCCGTCGCGCCACTAGTCGCGCCGCCGGTAGAAGTAGAACTCCGGATGAGAATGCCCATGGCATTATCTTCACTACACCTGAGCACAAAGAGAGGTATGATGTTTTAATTCAGTGGAAATTACTCCCTACCCGCTATATCTGTGCTGACACACTTAATAAGTTAGGCCTTAAAGATGAGGTATACCGTATGTTTCACAATATTGGGATGCTGCCTTTTATGTTATTTGAGGCACCAACTTTTGAAGGCCTGACTCTTGAATTTTTGAGCACCGTGGAATTTAAATTGAGACACAAGTGGAATGGCTCCGAAATGGAGTATTATGGTGATCTCGAATTTTGTATGTTTGGCCACAAGCATACATTGTCTGTGGAAGAGGTTGGGGCGGCCCTTAAGCTACCATCCTCTGGACCGGGAGCCCCACCCGAGACTTTTCCTGCTGCTGAATTTTGGGAGGGAATCACAGGTACCGCTGGTTACAACCCTAGTAGGGCCAAAGCCACGGGCATTCATAATCCTTGTTTCCGTTATGCACAGAAAGGCCTAGCCTATACTTTATTTGGGCGGGGAGATAGCACGGGGGTATGTGCGAAGAGAGAGCTCTTTCTGTTACATAATATGATTGATGTAGGACAAGTGAATATAGCGGCTTTTGCTGCTAACCACCTGAAACAAGTTGGGCATGCTTCCACTGGGGAGATATCGGTGGGTGGGATGATCACTCAACTGGCTGATCACTTGAACTATAGTCAGCTTTTGATAGAGGAACCCTCGATACCGGGTAAAAAGATTGACATGACAACTCTTGTCAATCAAAGGATGATTGTGGTTCAGCCGGGGTACTACTCCCTGATTTGTCATGAGCAACATATTTTGGCGTTACCCGCACCCAATCGTATTTCTGTTGCAAATCCTGCTAACTGGTTATATGTAGCTACAGGTACATCTATGGGGCAAAGCCCCCCACATGCTAATAATTTTTCAGGTGACGAAATGGAGGATGACACTCCAGATCCGGACCACCCTGTCCCACCTCCTCAGCAGTGCAGCCAACAATATGCTGGGTCGTCCTCCATGACTATAGATCAATGGGGGTGGGTACAAACAGAGATTACTGCTCTCCGTACCAAGCAGTCCAGACAAAGTGTTGAGCTGTTTCGACAAGGAACTGTGGTGGATGATGTCCAGGATATGATGCGACGTCTTATGTTGCACTTTCCACAGGATCCTCCTCCTCCACCGCAGTATCAGTAGGCCAGGTAATCTCCGTCACATGTGAATTAAAACATTGAGGCCAATGTTTGGTTCAGGTGTGGGGGAGGTTCTATTTTATTTTATTGCTTTGCTTTGTGTTTTTGAATTCATAGTTTAGTTTGTTTGGTTTGTTTGTACTACTTTTGTTTTTTTTTTATTTTTAAAAAGTGGTTTTGTTCAAGTCTGTATGGTGCAGTGCTGTCATGGTGTTACCAGGTGATTGATAGAGATCGGAGGGGAGCAAACAAATAGCTAGTGGTTGAACAACACACCCCATACTTTATCTTCACAGGCACCACGGAAGTTGGCACAATCAAGAGGAGAAGGTAGGACGCAAAGCATCAACACGGAACCAAGAGAGTAGTATGGTATATTTCAGATGAAAGGAAACCGCATGACACCAAGAGCACCTCGAAGCATGTAAGCTTAACCTACCCGGTGAGATTTCAGAGCCAAATTCATAAGTCCACATGAGAGTTCAGTCAGGTATGGCACTATTCACTTTGATTTTGCGTATGTTCTCATAACACAAGCACACTACAAAAGCACACACTGAGGCAATTTTCTTTCTGTAGCCCCGAGCCTTTCTAGCCATCCTGTATGCATTATGTCCATAGTCAACCCCCTTTGAGCCGTAATTTTCGTTTTGTTCATTGTTGTTATTTTTGTTACCACCCTCATATTCACTATTCATATCATCGCTCGGCATTAATGTTATTCTCTTGAAATACACGAAAGAATCTAAGTGAGGGGTTGTGAACCATTGAGAAAGGGGCAAGAAAAAAATGAGAAAGGGGCAAGAAGAAAAAAAATTTGTGAAAATCCAAAGAGAAAGTTTGAAAAACAAAACGAAGAAGAATTCCGCAACACTTGCCCACTTGTCCGAAAGACCATATGAATGACTCTAAAAAGCTAAAAACAAGATGTCGAAGGTCTTAACCCCATTCTTACGATTCACACCACTAAGAGTAGATTTGTGAAACCAACATGAATGCCGAGCACCAAAACCCTTTGTTATCCAATTCCTTGTTTACCCCACCGAACCCAAGCCATGTTTCATCCCAAAGACCTCTTGAATGTGTGTGTAATCTTTGTGTGTAGTGATTTGAGAATGTTTCCAAAGTTAAAAGTAATATGCATGCCTTGGTACTGTGAGTCTAAACACTTTAACCCGGAGAGATTTTGTGAGACTGTGAAAAAGCTTGCAGGTGAACAAGTGCTCGGAAGCGATAATGTGGTCGATGTATTGACGAAGGATGCCATAGACTCGATTGATAAGTGAAGGTGTTTTGCGAATAACCTGATTGTGTTGTGAAGAAAAAGAATCTCGTCGGTGACCTTTGTTTCGTCTCGATACATCACTTGAGGACAAGCAATGAGATAAGTGTGGGGTTGTGATCAGTCACCATTTCTAGTAAGTTTCGCACCTTTTTCCGACAAGAACTCATAGTCTTGGTAACACTAAGTGGCATTTGCATGTGTTTTAAAGTAAGTTTTCTTATTTTCGTTTGTGTGAAGTTGTCGCATATTTTTACTTTATGAGTGTTACAAAAAGTGTCTTTTTATGCTCTGGTTGGTAGTGTTGTTGTTCAGGTGATGCAATGGAAAGATAGGAACTTGTGGCGTGCACGAGTGGATAAAAGAAGCCGGGAAAAGCTGAGTTCAGAGGTCAACACGGGAACCCGTGTGGAGCAACACGGCCTGTGTTGAAATGTGGCTGGAAAAGCAAGTTTGAACTTGAGACAGAGAATTCACACGGGCACCCGTGTGCACAGACACGGCCCGTGTGAGAAAGTGCCTGGAAATGGTTTATTTATGCCAAGACAGAAGATCAACACGGGCACCCGGTGCAGCAACACGGCCCGTGTTGATGAGCGCGTGCTGAATATTTGTTTCCAGGTTTTCTCACTCAAAGGGAATCATTAAGGGTATTTTTGGCATAGGATTCCAACCTGAACCAAGGAGGATATAAAAGCAACTTTAGAACAAGAAGAGGGGGACTTTTGACTTTTGGAGATCATAAGATAGAATTGCAGAGTAGAAGAGAAGACGGAAACGAGGTTGTGGAAGACGAAGAGATTCAACGGTGGACACCATTGAAGATCCGAGTTCTCCCAATTATTTGTAATGTCTAAACTTTTACACTTGTGTGTCTTGAATATTATGAGAGGCTAAACCCCCCAATGCTAGGGGGTGTCCCTGATTCGATTTGTAATAACTCTGGATTAGGTATTTCGTTGATTTAGTGTTTGTAGTATTCAATTCGATTGTATAATGTTTTCAATGTTTTCTTTATCTGATCAATAAGGATTGTTATGTGGTTAACAGTTCGTAGGACTACGATTGTTAAGGTTTGTATACAATTGAACCTTATAATTATCACCTAGGATTAGGGATATAGTAAGGTTATTTAGAAATTCTTGATAATTGAATGATTTGGTTTTCTTCTATTTCTCTAAGGACTTAGGTAATCGGATTTTAAATCAAAAGCTTTTCACTAAGGACTTAGGAAAAGCATCCTTGAGAATAAATAATTGAATTCTATAAACTTGTTAAAGAGATCTTGATCCAGAGGAATTAGAGAATGAATCACACACCCACCTTAGCATTATCTTCTTATTATCAAAAGCTCAGTTTTAATTTCAGTTAATTCCTAGTATTTTAATCCATCTTCGTTAATCATTTGAAACAACACCCTTATGCTCTTTTGTTTAATTGACTTAGTGTAATAACTTGTATTTTCCTACGCAATCCTCGTGATCGATACTTGGGGTAAAACCCTTTATAACTACATCGGTGAAACTAGTACACTTGCTATTTTTCCGATCAGTACCAAGGTAGGTTCGGCTGAAGAACGTAACCAGGATACCTTCACTCCTCGTAGAGTAAGACCAGAATCAGCAATACTCTCCTCAAGCAGAGTTGGCCTCCCATCAGCCCTAAAAAGGCACAATATTCTCCAGCAAGTCAGCAACGCTCTCCCCAAGCAGAGTTAGTCTACTGTCAGTCTTAAGGAAGTTGGATATCCCCAGCAAATCTCAATATTCCCCAGTGGAGTATACATATGTTCCTAAGCAAGCATCCCCGGCAGTCTTAATATAAGATTGTTCCCCGGCGGAACACCAGACATCCCAGTGGAGCCACTTCCCCAGTGCAGTCCAAAAGTTTCCCCAGGAGAGTTGTATCAATCTCCCCAGTAGATTCTGGAAGCTTATCCCCAGTAGATTCTGGAAGCTTATCCGCAGTAGATTCTGGAAGCTTATCCCCAGTAGATCCTGGAAGCTTATCCCATGCAGAGCACGAACGTGTCTCCCCGACTTTATTCAAAGGTTATTCTCTGTGATTGGTGGATCTGGAACTGACTGTTTAACGCTGGTTTCGCGAAATGTCGCGGTAAGCAAGAGTTGCCACCGTCTTTTATTTTCTCCAATATGGAAAGGACAAAAGCACAGAAAAATTCCTTATTGAGATTAGTTCTCGGTTCGGGAGGTAGATTTATAGAAAGGGAAGGTGTTAGCACCCTTTCTATCCATGGTTATCCATGGGCTCTTAGATACTTTCTCATTTGTATTTTTAAAATGTTTGTTTGCTTTTCAAGTGTGAGTGAGTTTGAAAAAGTTTCATTTAAAATTTCAGTTCGACTCTTGTATCAGTCCTCAAGAGTGTTTGAAAAGTTGTTTTTGAAATCTTTTTGAAAAGTGTCGGTGTGAAAAGAAGTTTTTGATTTGTTTTGAATTAGAGCAAGTATCTACGAGTCATCTACCTACCCTAAGGAGTTATGCTGTGTTAATGTCCTTAAGGTAGTGCCATCCCACCATTGAGAGGTAAGTAGCACCACCGTTGGAGGTGTTCGGATCAATTCGAGGGTTAGGGACAGTGTGGTCACCGAGCAATAGTAAGTTACCTTAGAAGCTACCCTTATGCCATTGATCTTTTTATTCCGAGGCAACTTGTTTCGAGGCAACCGTTTCGAGGCAACTAGATCAATGGAACATAAGGACTCACTAAGACGTCCTATACTCGACGACCACGTTTCGAAGGGCAAGGCAACAATATGATCACCAGAGCAACAGTAGGACACCTTAGAAGCTACCCTTATGCCATGTTCATGGACATAAGGACTTACTAAGACGTCCTGTACTCGACGACCACGTTTAGAGGGGCAAGGCAACAGTGAGGCGTACCCTAAGAGTGGTGTGTGAATTGTGTGTCATTTTCAGTTATTATTTGTCTTGTCATGCATTGGTGATCTACGTTTTGATTTTTATTTTTGGGCATTCATTCTTTCATGTGATTGTTAACAGTTAAAAGGTGCGGGAATTTAAAGTGCGGAAAAGATAAAGGTCCTACGCTATTACAAAGGCGCGGGTCTACATCGCCAAATTAATCCAAGACCCGATTTGAAATAAAAATGCGGAAAGATAAATGCCTAATTAACTATTACAGGGCTTTGGGGCAAATACATTACATTCATGAAAGAAATAAACAATAAATGCGCGAATGGAAATAAGAAACGAGTGCGAGGGCGTTGGACCCTTTAAAGAAATTAAAATGAAATTATTAAATTAATTAAATAAAATAAAGGAAAGGGCTTATTTTTTTATGTTTTTGTATTTATGACATTAAAGAAAATTAAATTGGAATTTAAAAGTTAAATAACTCTAGTTCTAATGGTTTTTTAATTTATTAAAGAAAAATTGTCTAAGTTAAACCTAATTTAAACCTAATTGATTAATTACAAGTATTTACAAAATTAATTAATGGTTAATAATAATTATAATAAGAAAATATAAATATTTATTTAAAAAGGATAAAAATGTGCTAAAGACCTATTTTTTTTTATATTTTTTTAGTTATTAAAAAAAACATTAAAATTAACAACCTAAAATTAAAACTAAATTAATTATTGAATTTTATTTACAAAAATGAAACTATTAATGGATTAAATTAAATAAAATATTTTTTCATTTTTTTGTGATTTCTGATTTTTTTGGATTTTTATATTAAATTATTAGTTAAATTAATTAAAAGGATAAAATAAACTAAAAAAGAATAAAAGGGAAAAAAAAGAATAATAATAAAAAAAGAGTAAAATATGGATCAAACCCTGGGGGTGTCTGAACCCAAAGGGGAGTTTTTGAAGCACTTTGGCCCAATTGCAATCCAGGCCTTGTTGACTTCTTGGAGTTGTGTGTGTAGCGTTTGACAGCGTGCACGGTGGACTACTGGTGATGGCCGCTGGATTGATCTCCTAGATTACGTGGCGAGCCCAGGCGCTGGATGTATGGTGTACTGCTGGATGGTGTACTGCATGGGAAAGGGTTAAACAAAATAATAGAAACAATTTGAGGGGACCTGGGATTCGAACCCAGGTCCTAGTGTTTACCAGCTAATGCTTTAACCAATTGAACCATTTGCGCGCTTTGTACATAGGATAAAAAACAAATAATATAAAACAAAATTGACATTAGTGTTACAAAATAAAAAAAGGGCGCTGGATTTCAAACCATCCACTCACGCCATGCCACGCAATCGTCTTCTCCGAATGGACCTGTAAAAAAGGGATAGCGGGGGTTTTGAACCCCCCCAAAACACAAGCTTTTTGAAAATAGCGAATAGGCCGTGTTCAATCATAAATTGAGCGCGACAAGTGATTTGGAATCCTCATGTTGCCACGATCCTGTTCATACTGGTTTTAGAGTCCAATTTTACCATATACCTAAAGCCCCAATTTGAAGTTTCAGGAACCCTAGTTTTTGTTCATGGTAGATTCGGATTCAGATGCCTATAACTCAATTGGATGGCACCAAAAGCTTCAGAGAACCCTCATTAGTACAAATCAGGCAAGAAAAATCAATGAAAATGTATGAATCGTATTATGCATTTCTGAAAAAAAGGACAAACCGTGTAGCTTCGTGGGACTGGTTCTTTGCACGTTTGAGCGTGGTTTTGATTGCTAGAGTTTCCTTGGGACCTCAGGAAGGTGTTTGGATCAGAATGGGGGCTCAACAAGTGCTCTAAGGAAGTTTTCAGTTTTGCAAATTTTATGTGAAAATGTAAAGTTGGTTCTCAAATTGTAGCGCAGCTTCTGTGTTATTCTTGTGTCTGATCGCTTGTATATACATTATGCAATGTATTTCAATTGGAATTAAGGGCCAATAATGCAAGGCATTCAAGTTCAAGATTTCCATAAACCTCCATTAACAACCTTCCATTTTTGAACCAATTTTTGAATTATTGCTTCATTTAGCCTTGGCACGAATATGGGATATGCATAATGATGTATCAAAGCTAATCAAAGCCAAATATCCCTTTTAATTAACCTTTTTGATTTTTATTTGATTTTAAAGGATTTAAAATGAATTAAATCCAATAAAATCTAATAAAAATGAAAAAATTAATTTTAAATATTGAAATAAAAGGTGGGACACGTGGGAAGCATGTCCAAGCTAATTCAAGTGGAAAAAGTGGGCCCCTTTTGTCAAAAAATGAAATTTCAAGGATAAATGATTTTGGCCATTTCACAAAAATTTCCCAACTTCTCCAATGCATATCTTGCTCAATTTTTAATATTTGATCATGTTCTTGGACATTTTAGAAAGGTATTGAAGTCCTCTAACCAATGTCTTTGGTCCCATGTCATTTTGATTTACCAATCTCAAGTTATGGTCTTTGACTTAAAGTCCCTTTTTGTTGACTTTTGAAAATGACCTATAATGTTGAAATTGATAACTTTTTGTGAGAGCATTTCTTGGACTTGGAGTGTGAAGATGAGTTGTAAGAAATGTCTTCCCCTTCAAGATGAGCATTGGATGGGATTTTTCTGATGAACCATGAAAAAGTTATGCCTTGGTCAAGTTACAGTTGACTTTTCAGCTGTCCAAAAATAGAAACTTTTGCATCTTGAGACTTTTTGAGCCATACTTTTGAGAATCATGATTAAGCATTGATCAAATGATGTTTGTGGCCTCAAAATAAGATGTTGACCAAAATTTTTGACTTTTGACTGCCAAATGACCATTTTGCCCCTACAGTTGACTGTTGAGCAATTAGGGTTTTTGACTGTGCAACTTGACCTTGTGAGCCTTGAAACTTGGCATGTAGGTACTTGACAATGTGTATGAGCATAGGAGACTTGATTGAGCTCTTGAAAACTTCAACTTCCTTGCAAGAACCAAAACCCTAGTTTGACTGTCTTAGGAGGATGGTTTGACTGTGTGGCCCTTGAGTAAACTTGAACCAATTGTGGATGATTCTTGTTAAAAGTTTGAAGATTATGGGAGGGAAAATTTTGGGGTACAACAGTTGCCCCTGTTCAATCTTCTTAGACCTGAGGATGTAGATTGGCGTGACATGCCTTTCGTAATCCGAAGGTGGAAGATGATTGAACACTAGAGTGCCCAGAAATTTGCACTCACATAGTAGAGTATCAGCAGTGTGATAGCGGGAATGGGCTTACAGATGCCATTCAGAGAGGTGGTGGATAGGAGGATGGGCTTATAGATGCCATCTGGAGGTGTTGATCGCGTAAGAGATTCCTTAGCGAGAACTTGCGTACCTGAGAAAGAAAGAAAATTAACTGGTCTGTTACAGGAGTTGATCTTTTAAATTCTTTATGTAGATGTGCCCTGGCTGGGTGCAGGAATCGAATCTTTAAACTCTTCAGACGTGCCCTGGCAGGATACCGGAATCAAGTCTGGTACTGTAGTCGTCAACAGATACACCCTGGCAAGATACAGGAATCGAATCTTCGAGCTCTTCAGACGTGCCCTGTCAAGATACAGGAATCGAGTCTGGTACTGTAGTCATCAACAGATACACCCTGGCAAGATACGGGAATCGGATCTTCGAACTCTTCAGACATGCCCTGTCAAGATACAGGAATAGAGTCTGGTACTGTAGTCGTCAACAGATACACCCTGGAAAGATACAGGAATCGGATCTTCGAACTCTTCAAACGTGCCCTGTCAAGATACAGGAATCGAGTCTGGTACTGTAGTCATCAACAGATACACCCTGGCAGGATACAGGAATCGGATCTTCGAACTCTTCAGACGTGCCCTGTCAAGATACAGGAATTGAGTCTGGTACTGTAGTCGTCAACAGATACACCCTGGTAAGATATAGGAATCGGATCTTCGAACTCTTCAGACGTGCCCTGTCAAGATGCAGGAATCGAGTCTGGTACTGTAGTCGTCAACAGATACACCCTGGCAAGATACAGGAATCGGATCTTCGAACTCTTCAGACGTGCCCTGTCAAGATACAGGAATCGAGTCTGGTACTGTAGTCGTCAACAGATACGCCCTGGCAGGATACAGGAATCGGATCTGGAATTACGACAGTTGATGCCATGATGTATGACATACGAGATGTTCTCAGAATGAATGAGATTGTATGTTCATGATGCGTATATGCATGCTATAATGTATGAAGATGTGTTGTTTATGAATGTATGTTTTCATCTAGGAAAATAAATCCTTGACGGATGCCGGGAAGTCAAATCCTGGGCTGATGTGAATAGCATTCTTTGTTTACACTGGGGGAGTGATGGTTGCAAGGATACTGGTAGGAGAAGATGACTCCGTTGGGGGGATAAACTTGGCGAATGGATTACTCTGCGGGGAGAAAAGTACTCTGACGATCTTGTTGAGGAACAATACTCTGTGGGGAGAGAGGTACTTTGCTAGGATATTGATGGTAACTTCGCTGGGGATACCGTTGTCATGTTGGAAGTGTTAATAGACTTCGCTGGGGGTAAGAAGACTTCACCGAGGACGATCTTCTCGTGGCTTTTGGCTGAGGATAACCCAGTTATATCCTGGTAGGGAAATAACCTTTGAATAAAGCCGGGGGACGCGTTCGTGCTCTACGGGGATAAGCTTCCAGAATCTACTGGGGATAAGCTTACTGCTTGGGGAGATGGATTCCAACTTCCCTGGGGAAACTGGATTGGATTCTCCTGGGGAAATTTTAAGATGTACTGGAAGTAACTCCACTGAATGTCTGACATGCCGCCGGGGAACAATCTTTAGGTCAAGACTGCCGGGGATGCTTGTTAGGAATGCTCGTATATTGTTGGGGAATGTTGAGATTTGTTGGGGATACCCAACTTCCTTAAGACTGATTGTATAGTTTTGCTTGGGGAGAGTGCGCTGACTTGCTGGCTCACTCTCTGGGGAATTAAGATACGCTGGTCATGTTCTTCAGCTGAACTTACCTTGGTACCTTGATGGACTGAGCAACTAGATCGCTTAGACAACTCTTTATTGCCCCTGTTTCTAACGTTACCTGTAATTAATCCTTTGTTTCGTATGCAAATATTCATGAGTTAGCAAATTATTGTCAATGCATATATCACAAATTGAACCTTGGACGTTCTTCGCAAAACCAAACAGAAAAGGAAAACAATTGGCAATTCTAACTGAAAAGTGTATTTGTATTGATTTTTTGAATTTGCCTGTGAATAGGCGTTTATGTACAAGAGGCCGACGTCCTAGTAAGAGAACTCCGCCGAACCAAAGAATTTATACAATTTGTACAAAGGGAAAACAAAACAGCGGTGTGAAAAAATAATCCCACTAGGTTCCAACTCTGCTATCGCCTTTATATCTTCGAGTGTCTCATCACTTGATGACCTAGCTGAAGATGAAGCTGGTTGATCGATGCCGTCTGAGCCTGATGTTGATACCGGATTCTGGATGCAAAGTGATCCAATGAGACATAGTATTACGCTTTATCCCTAACTTTTGCCTGGACTGCCCTTTCGGGTTTTCAGTCCACCGGGATACCCATTTTTGCCCAAGCCACCTTTTCAGGTTTTCGACTTGCTGGGTGTATAGATTTTTTTATTTCATCCCTCATTTTGCCCTAACCCTTTTGTTTCGCCGGGAAGCCCTAATTTTTGCCTAGGTATGTCAACCTAGCGGGTCTTTTATCATGCGTAGTATCTTTTTACTATGTCTGCATTGGCGGGGTGAGGAAGGTCGTCACCATCCATTGTGGTCAGAATCATGGCTCCTCCTGAGAACACATGTTTAACCACAAATGGCCCTTCGTACGTAGGGGTCCATTTGCCCCTTGGATCACTCTGAGGAAGGATGATACGTTTGATTACCAGATCCCCAACTTGATACTCTTGTGGTCTGACCTTTTTGTTAAATGCCCTGATCATCCGCTTTTGATACGTCTGACCATGACAAATAGCAGCAAGTCTCTTTTCGTCAATTAGGTTTAGCTGATCAAGTCGTGTCTGGATCCAATCATCTTCACTCAGATCTGCATCCTTCATTATCCGGAGAGAGGGTATCTGCACTTCGATCGGTAAGACTGCCTCCATACCGTAGACCAGGGAGAAAGGAGTTGCCCCGGTTGACGTCCTTGCTGAGGTACGGTACCCATGAAGAGCGAACGGTAACATCTCGTGCCAATCTTTATAAGTCACTGTCATCTTCTGCACAATCTTCTTGATATTCTTATTCGCTGCTTCTACAGCCCCATTCATCTTCGGTCGATAAGGAGAAGAGTTGTGGTGCTGTATTTTGAACTGCTCGCAGAGCTCAGTGATCATCTTGTTATTGAGATTGGTACCGTTGTTTGTAATGATCCTCTCCGGGACGCCGTATCGGCAGATCAGGTTATGCTGAATGAACCGTGCCACGACATTCTTGGTTACCGTAGCGTAGGAAGCTGCTTCAACCCACTTTGTAAAGTAATCAATCGCTACAAGGATGAAGCGATGCCTGTTAGATGTCGTAGGTCTGATCTCACCGATCATATCAATGCCCCATATTTCAAAAGGCCAAGGTGCAGTCAGGACATTCAGAGGAACTGGAGGAACATGCACCTTATCAGCATAAATCTGGCACTTGTAACACGTCCGAGAATGTTGGTAACAATCAGCTTCTATTGTGGACCAGAAATACCCTGCCCGAAGGATCTTCTTAGCCATAGTGTGTCCACTGGAATGTGTTCCGAAGGTCCCTTCATGTAACTCCGCCATAATCCTTTCTGCTTCAGTCTTATCCACACAACGCAGTAAGGTCAAATCATGGTTTCGCTTGTACAGAATGTCGTTGCTAAGGAAGAACTTCGCTGCGAACCTTCTCAGAAACTTCTTATCATTGACAGATGCGCCTTCAGGGTATTCCTGAGCTTCCAAGTATCTCTTCACCTCATGGTACCAAGGCTTCTCAGTCACTAATTCAGTCTCAAGATCACAACAGTATGCCGGTTCGTCCAGTTTCCAGATGATGATCCGGGGAGCCTTATTGTCCCACTTGACCTTGAACATGGAAGACATCGTAGCTAACGCGTCCGCTAACTGATTCTCCTCTCTCGGGAAATGTTCAAAGGTTATCTCTGAGAAGTGGGGGATCATTGTCAACACACATTCTTTGTAAGGAATAAGATTCGGATGTTTCGTATCCCACTCGCCTTTGATCTGGTTGATCACGAGAGCGGAATCCCCAAAGACACTCAGAAACTTGATCCTTAAGTCAATTGCAGCTTTGAGTCCCATGATGCACGCCTCATACTCCGCCATGTTGTTGGTGCAGTTGAAACATAGCCGGGCAATGAGTGGAGTATGAGTGCCTTGAGGGGATATGATCACAGCGCCGATACCGTTACCCAAAGCATTGGAGGCTCCGTCAAAGTGCATAGACCATCGGGACCCTTCCGCAGGTCCTTCATCAGGTCCAGGTACTTCACAATCAGTCACTATCATGATGCTCTCGTCTGGAAACTCGAAGTTCATTGACTGATAGTCGTCTACTGCCTGATATGCCAAGTGGTCTGCCAATACACTTCCCTTGATAGCTTTCTGAGTCGTGTACTGGATGTCGTATTCTGTCAAGATCATTTGCCATCTTGCTATTCTCCCAGACAGAGCAAGCTTTTCAAATATGTACTTTATCGGATCCATCTTTGAGATCAACAAGGTAGTGTGAGTCAGCATATACTGTCTCAGCCGGCGAGCAGCCCATAGCAAAGCACAGCAAGTTTTCTCAAGCAGTGAGTATCGGGTCTCACAGTCGGTAAACTTTTTGCTAAGGTAATAAATGGCATGCTCTTTTCGGCCAGACTCGTCATGCTGCCCCAGCACACACCCCATTGAGTTGTCAAGTACTGTCAGGTATAGTATTAGAGGTCTCCCTTCAGCCGGTGGCATAAGAATGGGTGGTTCTTGGAGATACTCTTGGATTCTGTCAAAAGCGGCCTGACATTCATCGTTCCAACGTACTACCTGATCCTTCTTCAGCAGCTTGAAGATTGGTTCACAGGTAGCAGTTAGGTGCGAGATGAATCGAGCAATGTAATTCAGGCGTCTTAGAAAGCCTCTGACCTCTTTCTCTGTCTTGGGAACTGGCATCTCTTGAATGGCTTTAACCTTGGCAGGGTCCAGTTGAATACCCTTATCACTTACAACGAAGCCTAGCAACTTTCCAGATCTTACCCCGAAGGTGCACTTGTTTGGGTTCAACCTCAGCTTGTACAGTTTCAGACGGTCAAACAGCTTCTGTAGATGATCAAGGTGCTCTTCCTCAGTTTGGGACCTTGCGATCATGTCGTCAACATATACTTCTATCTCATGATGGATCATGTCATGAAATAAAGCAACCATGGCACGTTGGTAGGTTGCCCCAGCATTTTTCAGTCCAAAAGGCATGACCTTGTAGCAGAAGGTGCCCCACTGAGTAACAAAGGTAGTCTTTTCCATGTCTTCAGGAGCCATCTTCATTTGATTGTAACCTGAGAAGCCATCCATGAAGGAGAACACCTTATGCTGAGCTGTATTGTCAACAAGGACATCAATGTGAGGTAGAGGGAAGTCATCCTTGGGGCTGACCCTGTTCAGATCCCTGTAATCGACACACATTCTAACCTTACCGTCTTTCTTTGGTACCGGCACCACATTAGCAACCCACTGAGGGTAAGAAGTCACTGCAAGAAACCCGGTGTCAAACTGTTTCATAACCTCGGCTTTGATCTTCTCAGACATCTCTGGACGCATACGGCGGACCTTTTGCTTAACCGGAGGGCAGTCTTCCTTGGTAGGCAAATGATGGACCACAATGTCGGTATCCAACCCGGGCATGTCTTCGTAGGACCAGGCGAATATTTCCATGTAGTCATGTAACATCTGAGTCAACCGTTGCTTCACGCTGAGCTCTAGGTTGGCACCAATCTTGACTTCCTTACGGTCGGTCTCAGTACCCAGATTTATTGTCTCCACTGGCTCTTCATGTGGTTGAATTGCCCTCTCTTCCTGGAGTAACAGTCTTGCAAGCTCGCCAGGCACTTCGCAATCATCTTCACCTTCGTCTTCGGCTAAGTTGATTGGATTTTCGAAGTCATAACTGGCAGTAGCAGAGTCGTTACCAGTGAGATCCAGAGTGGATTGAAACCTGTATGAGTGAGTGTGTGTAAATACAGCTGTTTTGCAATATATAAAGAAAGGAAAGAAAAGGAGCGCAAGATTTGAAATGTGAAAAACGTCCAATGCTTTTATTTATGATATATGACAGTGATAAACAAAAGCCCTCATAAATAAGACCACGGTGCCCCGGGTAAGACACCGGGCCATACAGTTTCAAATTATTGTTTATTACAAATCCAAAACAAAGAAGTTCATTACTGGGTGACAAAAGTTATGGGTGTAAAGTCTTTAGCAGTCCAATTGGTCAATCCACCATCAGTCGTCGGGTAGATCCAGCTATCAAACTCTGACTCTTCCACTTCGTCTTCCTCTCCAATAGCATTCACTCCTGAGTGGGTGATGAGCACAGGAGGTCTTCCAATTCTCGCCTTGTGCACAGCCTTCTGAGCCTCTGCAGTGAAACCCAGCCCAAACTTGTTAGTTTTAGGAGTAAAATCAGGGAGCTTGCCCCAGTTTTCACATTCACCTCTTTCATTCACAGCCCGGGCGTCCTTTAAGGAGGCCATCTTCAAAGGAGAAACCTCTTCGACCACTGCTTCTGCTGCTGCCAATGTTTGTGGCACCTCTTCAAAATGTTGAAAGGGGGTCTCAATGAACTCCCCATCCATTTCCACGTACCTGAAGGAGTTGAGGTGGCTGACCATGTATTCCTCTTCCCCTTGCACTGTTACAATCTTCCCCCTGACCGGGTACTTGAGTTTCTGATGCAACGTGGAGGTCACAGCTCCAGCCTTGTGGATCCACGGGCGACCCAGCAAACAAGAATAGGATGGACGGATGTCCATCACATAGAATTTTGAATCAAAGACCTGTGACCCAACCCTGATTGGGATGTCAACCTCACCATGTACCATCCTTTTGGACCCGTCAAAGGCCCGGACAATAATGTTACTTGGTTTGAGCTCTAGACCCTCACAGTCCAGCCTGTCCAGAGCCTTCTTGGGTAGCACATTTAATGAAGAACCAGTGTCAACCAGCACATGAGCAAGAGTAGTGCCCCTGCATTCAATGGAGACATGCAGGGCATCATTATGGTTCTTCCCTTTGGCTGTCAGATCGGCATCAGAGAAACCCAGACCATTGTCAGCAGTTAGGTTGGCCACACAGTCGGTGAACTGATCAGCAGACGTCTCTTGGGGTACGTGGGTTGTCTTTAAGAAAGCAATCAGGGCCCTGGCGTGGGCCTCTGAACACAGCAGCAGTGACAGCATGGAGATTTTGGAGGGGGTGTGCCCCCAACTGTTCGACAACGTTGAAATTACTTTTCTTTATAATTTTGAGGATTTCTTCCATCTCCTGCTTGGAAGCCTCAACAATGGTCTTTGGTGCCTCCGTCCGGGCAGGCACATCAGCAGCAATCCCCTTACCCCGAGCATCAGATGACTCGGCAGCAGGGGTGGAAACTTGGTCAGGGGAAGAGACAGACACACTGGCAGGTGTGATGATCAAAGGCCTCTGAATTACCGGAGGAGCAATGTCTGGTGAGAATAGTCTTCCACTACGAGTGACCTTAGCAGGCCCAGTGATGTTGGTGACACCAGTATCAGTGTTGAACTCTTGTTTCACACCCAGAACATAAACATCTTTCCCATAGTGCCATGGGACAGCCTTATCAGACTTGTAGGGGATAGGCCCTGGAACAATAATGGTGATGGGAGCAATCTTGTGAACAGGCAAAATTTGGACAGGCTTCTTTGAAGGAGCCTTGGAAGGGTTGTTGAAAATGGTAACAATCGAAACTTCTTCAACAGGGGCAGCAGGAACATCAGTCTTTTTGAACAAAATCTCTTTACTATCCATCAGGTTTTTGACGCCTGATTTCAGCAAAGAACAACCAGCAGGGGAAGCAATACATAGAGGGCAACCTTTGCTACATCCCGGAAATAAACCGGCTAGCAACAGGTTCCTCTTGACCGTCAGCAGCGGAGTAGCAACATCATCCACCGAAGCTACATACAAATCCTCCTCAACAGCATTCACTCCATGCTGGGGCATGAGAGCGGTCACAACATTTGGCCTCTCGGGCGCCTCGAATTGTATCTCCTTGGCATCAATAAGGTCCTGAACCTTATTCTTTAGGGCCCAACAGTCATCTGTGTTATGCCCCGGGCTATCAGAGTGATAAGCGCAACGGGCGTTGGGGTTGAACCTGGGGGATGTAGTATTCACAACCTTCGGGGCCTCTCTAACAGTCACCAAGCTGGCTGATAACAGTTGTGGAAGGATCTGAGAGAGAGTCATGCTGAGTCGAGTATACTGCCGTTTGGGCCTCTCAGCTCTGGGTTGGTTGTACTGTTGTGGAGCAGTAGCAGGCTTAGAAATAACCACCGCGTTGACAGCTTGGCGGTGTTCAGGTTTGTTTTTCCTTCTTGGGCCATACACAGCACTAGCCTCTTTCTTGAAGGGCTTCTTTTCAGCATTTGAGGAGGCAACCTTCTGTATCTTCCCCGATTTTATACCAGCCTCGATCCTCTCACCAGTCAGGATCAGATCAGTAAACCCAGCAGAGGAATTACCAATGAGATGATTGAAAAATGGCCCAGATAGGGTCCCCAAAAACATATCCACCAGCTCTCGGTCCGTCAATGGTGGCTGCACCCTGCCAGCCAGATCTCTCCATTTCTGTGCGTACTCCTTAAAACCTTCACCCGACCCTAGTGACATACCCTGGAGTTGGGTACGCGTAGGAGCGAGGTCAGAATTATATTGATATTGCTTGTAAAAAGCAGTGGCCAGATCCTCCCAGTTATGAATGTTGGTTCCATCCAGCTGATAGAACCATTCGAGGTGAGTCCCTGAAAGACTCTCTTGGAAGAAGTGGATCCATAAGTTCTTGTCTGCTGTGTAAGGCTGGATCTTCCTTACATAAGAACGGAGGTGCATCTTGGGACAGGAAGCCCCGTCATACTTCACAAAGGCAGGTGCCTTGAACTTATGTGGAATCACCACCCCAGTAGATAACCCCAAGTCTCCGAAATCCAGTCCAGGCACACGCTGAATTTCCATAGCATTTAACCTGTCCTCCAGCTGCTTGTACCGGTCTTCAGCAGGAGGGTACTGTTCGTCGTTGAAGTCTGTCTCAGTATCAGAGACCACAGGACTAGGGACCTCCCTTTCTTGGTGACTACCTTCCCCCACAGATGGAGTAGTCCTCTCAGCTTCATTTTGCAAAGTATTCCCGAGCCTGTGCCCAGTGTTAAATAGCACAGTCCTCTTCTTCTTCTTACTCTTCTTCAGGAGCATAGCCTTCAGCTCTTGTTGACCTTGAGCCAAACCCATGATCAGCTCCTGAAATTGTGCGTTATGCACCTGAAGGGCCTTGATAGACAGCTCGGTAGATGATTCAGGGTTCATGATGCTGAAATAAACAGCGAAGAACAGTAAGCAACCTGAAAAGAAGAGTACCTGTGATGCACATGATGAATGATATGTGTTTATGCAATGCATTCAAGGGTTCGAAAATTATAATTTGTTGTAGACAAAAAGGAACACACGTTATTATTAAGGAAATAATTGTTCAGTACATCAAAGCCTCATGGGCAAACATTACAAAGCAAATCAATCCCAAAAGACACTACGCATCCTCTTCGGAGCAATGTAGGTGTTGAGATTCCTCTCCTCGTGCAGTAGGCGGGTGAGCTCCAGGACCTTCTTTTCACTAGCATGTAGACTACTCTCCAGAGAATTCCGTTCTTCCTTAAGCTGGATCCAGCTCTTCTGCATCTCTTCCCAGGACGTGGGCATGTCAGGATGTTGAATGGTGTAGGACACCTCTCCTTCCAATGCTGGCTCTTTGATCACAGGGAGAATATGAGGATAAGGCATCTCTAACTTCTGGGAGCGGGCGCGTACCCACTTGAGATAAGGTTCCAACGGGATGGAGTTCCTGTGCCCCAGTGTCTTGCTGTCTATCTTACTGGGCATCCTCCAAGCTCTGATAAATCTCTGGCGAAGTCCTTGCGCATCATTGTCGAAGTCAAAAACTATGTCAGGAATTAACATCTCATGAGGGCCATCCCTCCTAGCATAACCAAACTGTCTCCAAGCCAAGCATGGGTTGTAAGTAATACCTCCTCTGATTCCAAGTAAAGGAACATTAGGGTACTCCCCACAACGATCAATGATAGTGACATCCTCTCTGGACCGAGAACACCAATATATATCTGCATGTGTAAGAGTCATCAATCGTTGTGACCACCTCAAACCCCGCTCGTTCTTCAAAACTGATTGTGGAAGGTGCGAAATAAACCACCTTCCCAGGAGAGGAGTGCAGCACATAAGAACACCCCTTTTTCTCATGGTTCAAGTGTAACATGAGTGAAGGATGTCCCCCAGCAACGTAGGTATAGGATTCCTGGACATGAAGACCTTGACAGCACTGATATCTATAAGCTGATCTGGCTTAGGGAACAGCACCAACCCATAGACAAGGAGGGCTACAACTTCTTCAAAGGCTTGTAGGTCAAGGGAATTCCAACACTCTTGGGCCTTCTCAAACAGAAATTTTGCCAAGAACCCTTTGATACCATTTCTGGCTTCCCAATGCCCCTTGATGTCAGATGGTTGTAGGCATAATGCTTTAGCTACTTCTTCAAGTTTTGGTTCCCTTTCCGTACCGTTGTAGGGTAGTTAATTGAGAATGGGAATCTTCAGAAGCTGGGAAAACTCTTCTAAAGTAGGCACCAGCTGATAATCCGGGAAAGTAAAACAGTGATGCAGAGGGTCAAAGAACTGGAAGAGGACCTTTACCATCTCTTCCTCAATATTGGTATTGACCAGGCTGATGAGTCTACCATGCCTTTCACTGAATGACGAGTTCTCGGGAATCCTGGATGTAAGCTCCTTAAGCTGAGGAGGGACCCTTACAAGGTTGATCTGAATTGTCTTTCTGCGGATAGTTTCCATGTCCTACAAAACAAGAACAAAGATGAAGATTCGAACCCCTGAAATGGTTAGTGGATGCATATGATGCTGTATGATGTTATGATGCTATGATAAGGGCATACCACAAGTATTCACAAAAAGCAAACATGATAAGGCACACAAGTCACACCACAGTCCTTAGAGTTTAGGCCAGCACGAGGTTAGGGGTACTACCCTCTTGAAGTTGGTGGGCTCAAACCTGTCCTATCAATGTAACCGGGTTCTAAGGATCTCAATATCATTGGATTGCTTTCATTGTTCATCGTTTCGATTTAGCCACTGACTGGCGATCAAAATATCCCAAGAAAACAACCCTCAACTGAGTGTAGTATCGAGTATCAACCGACTTCAGACTACACCAACGTAGTTATCTCACTACCCTAAAGAGGCCAAGATGGTTCAATTAAGGTTCCTAAGGTCTGTTGATGCTTCACGACACCACGCGGAGGCCCCGTACTCTCCTTGACTGAACTCAAGGGTTACCGGTACACACCAAAGTGCCACATCAACGTAGCAGACTACTTCAACCATGTCGGTATACCCCACACAGTTCCCTCACAGCTTTGTTGCTACTTTTTAAGAAGGTATCCCCAGATCCGGGTTAGGATCTATAGAACTCCCAAGACAGTCCCATAATTTAAAGCAAACAAATCAAAGCAATTGAAAACACAGTGATCTTAGTCCTAAGGTACACCTCACTTTATAAGTATCCCCAGCAGAGTCGCCAGTTCTGTGATCGGTGGATCTAGAACAGACTGTTTAACGCTGGTTTCGCAAAATGTCGCGGTAAGCAAGAGTCGCCATCGTCTTTTATTTTCTCCAATATGGAAAGGACAAAAGCACAGAAAAATTCCTTATTGAGATTAGTTCTCGGTTCGGGAGGTAGATTTATAGAAAGGGAAGGTGTTAGCGCCCTTTCTATCCATGGTTATCCATGGGCTCTTAGATACTTGCTCATTTGTGTTTTCAAAATGTTTGTTTGCTTTTCAAGTGTGAGTGAGTTTGAAAAAGTTTTGTTTAAAATTTCAGTTCAACTCTTGTATCAGTCCTCAAGAGTGTTTGAAAAGTTGTTTTTGAAAGCTTTTTGAAAAGTGTCGGTGTGAAAAGAAGTTTTTGATTTGTTTTGAATTAGAGCAAGTATCTACGAGTCATCTACCTACCCTAAGGAATTATGCTGTGTTAATGTCCTTAAGGTAGTGCCATCCCACCATTGAGAGGTAAGTAGCACCACCGTTGGAGGTGTTCGGGTCAATTCGAGGGTTAGGGACAGTGTGGTCACCGAGCAATAGTAAGATACCTTAGAAGCTACCCTTATGCCATTGATCTTTTTATTCCGAGGCAACTTGTTTCGAGGCAACCGTTTCGAGGCAACTAGATCAATGGAACATAAGGACTCACTAAGACGTCCTATACTCGACGACCACGTTTCGAGGGGCAAGGCAACAATATGATCACCAGAGCAAAAGTAGGACACCTTAGAAGCTACCCTTATGCCATGTTCATGGACATAAGGACTTACTAAGACGTCCTGTACTCGACGACCACGTTTCGAGGGGCAAGGCAACAGTGAGGCGTACCCTAAGAGTGGTGTGTGAATTGTGTGTCATTTTCAGTTATTATTTGTCTTGTCATGCATTGGTGATCTATGTTTTGATTTTTATTTTTGGGCATTCATTCTTTCATGTGATTGTTAACAGTTAAAAGGTGCGGGAATTTAAAGTGCGGAAAAGATAAAGGTCCTACGCTATTACAAAGGCGCGGGTCTACATCGCCAAATTAATCCAAGACCTGATTTGAAATAAAAATGCGGAAAGATAAATGCCTAATTAACTATTACAGGGCTTTGGGGCAAATACATTACATTCATGAAAGAAATAAACAATAAATGCGCGAATGTAAATAAGAAACGAGTGCGAGGGCGTTGGACCCTTTAAAGAAATTAAAATGAAATTATTAAATTAATTAAATAAAATAAAGGAAAGGGCTTATTTTTTTATGTTTTTGTATTTATGACATTAAAGAAAATTAAATTGGAATTTAAAAGTTAAATAACTCTAGTTCTAATGGTTTTTTAATTTATTAAAGAAAAATTGTCTAAGTTAAACCTAATTTAAACCTAATTGATTAATTACAAGTATTTACAAAATTAATTAATGGTTAATAATAATTATAATAAGAAAATATAAATATTTATTTAAAAAGGATAAAAATGTGCTAAAGACCTATTTTTTTTTTAGTTATTAAAAAAAACATTAAAATTAACAACCTAAAATTAAAACTAAATTAATTATTGAATTTTATTTACAAAAATGAAACTATTAATGGATTAAATTAAATAAAATATTTTTTCATTTTTTTGTGATTTCTGATTTTTTTGGATTTTTATATTAAATTATTAGTTAAATTAATTAAAAGGATAAAATAAACTAAAAAAGAATAAAAGGGAAAAAAAAAGAATAATAATAAAAAAAGAGTAAAATATGGATCAAACCCTGGGGGTGTCTGAACCCAAAGGGGAGTTTTTGAAGCACTTTGGCCCAATTGCAATCCAGGCCTTGTTGACTTCTTGGAGTTGTGTGTGTAGCGTTTGACAGCGTGCACGGTGGACTACTGGTGATGGCCGCTGGATTGATCTCCTAGATTACGTGGCGAGCCCAGGCGCTGGATGTATGGTGTACTGCTGGATGGTGTACTGCATGGGAAAGGGTTAAACAAAATAATAGAAACAATTTGAGGGGACCTGAGATTCGAACCCAGGTCCCAGTGTTTACCAGCTAATGCTTTAACCAATTGAACCATTTGCGCGCTTTGTACATAGGATAAAAAACAAATAATATAAAACAAAATTGACATTAGTGTTATAAAATAAAAAAAGGGCGCTGGATTTCAAACCATCCACTCACGCCATGCCACGCAATCGTCTTCTCCGAATGGACCTGTAAAAAAGGGATAGCGGGGGTTTTGAACCCCCCCAAAACACAAGCTTTTTGAAAATAGCGAATAGGCCGTGTTCAATCATAAATTGAGCGCGACAAGTGATTTGGAATCCTCATGTTGCCACGATCCTGTTCATACTGGTTTTAGAGTCTGTGATCGGTGGATCTGGAACTGACTGTTTAACGCTGGTTCGCGAAATGTCGCGGAAGCAAGAGTCGCCACCGTCTTTTATTTTCTCCAAATGGAAAGGACAAAAGCACAGAAAAATTCCTTAAAGAGATTGCTCTCGGTTCGGGAGGTAGATTATAGAAAGGGAAGGTGTTAGCACCCTTTCTATCCATGGTTATCCATGGGCTCTTAGATACTTGCTCATTGTGTTTTCAAAAATGGTTTGTTTGCTTTTCAACTGTGGGTTTTAAAAAGTTTCTTTGAAAATTTCAGTTCGACTCTTGTATCGGTCCTCAAGAGTGTTTGAAAAATTGCTTTCGAAAGCTTTTTGAAAAGGTGTCGGTGTGAAAAGTATTTTTGAATTTGTTTTGAAATTAGAGCAAGTATCTAGAGTCGTCTACCTACCCTAAGGAATTCGTCTGTGTAAATGTCCTTAAAAGTAGTGTCATCCCACCATTGAGAGGTAGGTAGCACCACCGTTGGAGGTATTCGAGTCAATTCGAGGTTCGGGACATGGTGATCACCAGAGCAATAGGAAGACACCTTAGAAGCTACCCTCATGCCAGGTTCCCGGATCATGAGGACTTACTAAGACATCCTCTACTCGACGATCACCTTTCGAGGCAAGGCAACAGTGAGGCGTACCCTAGGGGTGGTGTGTGATTTGTGTGTCAGATTCATTTATTTTTGTCTTGTCAGGTTATGGGTGATCTATGCGTTTGTTTTTATTTTTTTGTCATTCATTCTTGCATGCATTTATTTAACAGTTAAAAAAGATGCGGAAATTGAAAGTTCTAAACTATTACAAAGGCGCGGGTCCACATCGCCAAAATTAAAATCCAGGACCCGATTTGACGGAAAATAAAGAAATAAAGTAAAGTGCGAGAAATTTAATTTACACGGCTTCGGGAGAGTTACATAAATATTTAAAAGAAGGAAATAAATAAAATGCGCGAAGAGAATAAAAAATCGAAAGCGAGGGCGTTGGACCCTTTTGAAATTAAATTGAATTATTTATTTAATAAAAGGAAAGAAATGTTTTTTAGGTTTTTGGTATTTTAATGAAAATAAAGAAGGATTAAAAATTAAAAGAAACCCTAATTCTAAGTTATTTTTAATTATTTAGAAAAAGATTCAAGTTTGACTTAATTTACTAAAGAATTTATGTATATGTTTATTTACAAAATATTTAATAATTAATAATGATAATAATGATGAGAAGATTATTTATTTAAAAAAATGATGAAAAGTTAAAAAAACCTAATTTCTACATATTTTAATTTATTAAGAAAAATATTAAAGTTTTGAAACCTAAATTAACTAAGTTAATTATTAAAGTTTATTTACAAAAAATAATGGTGAAATTAATATTAATAACAATAAACATTTTTAGTTTCTGATTTTTTATTATGAAAATTATTTTAGGAAATTAAAGAAAACAATTAAAAGAATGAAAAGGAAAATCAAATAAAAAAATAAAAATGATGCAAACCATGGGGGGTGTCTGGCCCTTTTTGGAGGTGAATTGGAGTGGTTTGGCCATGTATTGGTGTCATGTGTAAAATGTTCTGTTTTGGCCATTTGGCTTTTGGCTTTTGGCCATTTGTGTCTTGGCCTCAACGTTCCTTAATGAACCTGCATGAGATCCTGTCTAAAATCTGCAGTGTTGAATCTCATGAACACATTAAATAAAATCATAAAATGAAAATAAAGCCAATATATGAAGAAATTTAATGTTTAGGCACAATATGGCATGTATGAGTGATTATACCCTTTTGATCATGGAGATCAAATCAATCTTACCCTTACTGGAAAATTAGTGACCTGAATGCTTTTATGCCTTACTGGAAAATTAGGATCATGGAGATCAAGCCAGCCTTATCCTTACTGAAGAAGTAGTGAGGTATTGGTTTATAACTGTGATGGCTTGTTTGTAGTGAGAGAGGGATTTGTAATAAGGATTTCAAGGTTTTAGGGTTCTTGAAAGAGTTTGATATTCTAACAGTGTTGTGGCAAGGTTTTTTTTCTCTCTTCTTTTCTCCTCCTCTCTCCTCTTTTTTTCTCTCTTTTTTTTTCCTCTCTTTTTTTTTCTCTTTTTTCTCCCCCTTGGTTTGTGTGACAAGAAGGTGATTATATAGTGGAAATTAGGGTAAAGAAAATGGGCTTTGAATGTGCAATTGGGCCTCCAATATTCACTTGAATTCGTCACTTTCCAGGCTAAATCGCAGGGACTTAAGTGCATTTTTTGAAGTTGAAATGTGAAAACAAAATGTAGCCGACATCGAGAACTAACTCCTTTCCGAAAATCGACTCAATCGGATAAACGGTGAATTAGTTATGAATTTTTGATGTTTCAGCTCAGACAAACTTATTTTGGGCTCCAGTGTCGACTCTGACACGTTCTTCAATAAAAAACTGGTATTGATCGGTGCATAATTTGGTCTCGACTTTTGAATAAAAGTTGTAGATCTATGAGTCAGGGACCTTGTGTAAAAATATGAGCCCAATCCGATAAAAATTGACCGAGTTATGAATTTTCGAAGTTTCGGCTCAGATGAAATAATATTCAGCATTCAGGATTTTCAGCGTGTCACGCACTCTGAGCAAAAAACGAAGGCCTTTTGAATACCGTTTGAACTCAATACCTTCTGTGAAAATGTAGCCAACTCAATTTGTGAAATTTTGGCACCGGAACCAGCTCGATACGATGAAAATCGACCAAGTTATGATTTTTTGAACATGACGCAAATAAACTTCTGTCACAAATTTTCTGCACGAAAATACTTGATAAATCCACATTTTTGAAGACCTTCTGATCGAAATTGGCTTCCAGCCGTGAGAGATGAAAACGTAGATAATGTCAAGACGGAATTTTGGCCACTGGAACGGGTTCAAAACGAGTCGCGATCTTCAAGTTATGAATTTTTTAGCGCGTAAAAACTGCACTTTCAGCACACTTTTTCACCATATTTCTTCGAGAAAACTCACACATTCGGATACCTTCTTTAAAGAATTGACTCTTGAGCCGAACCTGAATTTGAGAATACATTATCAGAGATATCTTGGCGAAAGAATACCTGAATATGACGCGCCAGGTTGGACTTGTGAATTTCTTGGAAAATATGGGAGGGCAAATTTTGGGGTACAACAGAGTCCAATTTTACCATATACCTAAAGCCCCAATTTGAAGTTTCAGGAACCCTAGTTTTTGTTCATGGTAGATTCGGATTCAGATGCCTATAACTCAATTGGATGGCACCAAAAGCTTCAGAGAACCCTCATTAGTACAAATCAGGCAAGAAAAATCAATGAAAATGTATGAATCGTGTTATGCATTTCTGAAAAAAAGGACAAACCGTGTAGCTTCGTGGGACTGGTTCTTTGCACGTTTGAGCGTGGTTTTGATTGCTAGAGTTTCCTTGGGACCTCAGGAAGGTGTTTGGATCAGAATGGGGGCTCAACAAGTGCTCTAAGGAAGTTTTCAGTTTTGCAAATTTTATGTGAAAATGTAAAGTTGGTTCTCAAATTGTAGCGCAGCTTCTGTGTTATTCTTGTGTCTGATCGCTTGTATATACATTATACAATGTATTTCAATTGGAATTAAGGGCCAATAATGCAAGGCATTCAAGTTCAAGATTTCCATAAACCTCCAATAACAACCTTCCATTTTTGAACCAATTTTTGAATTATTGCTTCATTTAGCCTTGGCACGAATACGGGATATGCATAATGATGTATCAAAGCTAATCAAAGCCAAATATCCCTTTTAATTAACCTTTTTTATTTTTATTTGATTTTAAAGGATTTAAAATGAATTAAATCCAATAAAATCTAATAAAAATGAAAAAAATTAATTTTAAATATTGAAATAAAAGGTGGGACACGTGGGAAGCATGGCCAAGCTAATTCAAGTGGAAAAAGTGGGCCCCTTTTGTCAAAAAATGAAATTTCAAGGATAAATGATTTTGGCCATTTCACAAAAATTTCCCAACTTCTCCAATGCATATCTTGCTCAATTTTTAATATTTGATCATGTTCTTGGACATTTTAGAAAGGTCTTGAAGTCCTCTAACCAATGTCTTTGGTCCCATGTCATTTTGATTTACCAATCTCAAGTTATGGTCTTTGACTTAAAGTCCCTTTTTGTTGACTTTTGAAAATGACCTATAATGTTGAAATTGATAACTTTTTGTGAGAGCATTTCTTGGACTTGGAGTGTGAAGATGAGTTGTAAGAAATGTCTTCCCCTTCAATATGAGCATTGGATGGGATTTTTCTGATGAACCATGAAAAAGTTATGCTTTGGTCAAGTTACAGTTGACTTTTCAGCTGTCCAAAAATAGAAACTTTTGCATCTTGAGACTTTTTGAGCCATACTTTTGAGAATCATGATTAAGCATTGATCAAATGATGTTTGTGGCCTCAAAATAAGATGTTGACAAAAAATTTTGACTTTTGACTGCCAAATGACCATTTTGCCCCTACAGTTGACTGTTGAGCAATTAGGGTTTTTGACTGTGCAACTTGACCTTGTGAGCCTTGAAACTTGGCATGTAGGTACTTGACAATGTGTATGAGCATAGGAGACTTGATTGAGCTCTTGAAAACTTCAACTTCCTTGCAAGAACCAAAACCCTAGTTTGACTGTCTTAGGAGGATGGTTTAACTGTGTGGCCCTTGAGTAAACTTGAACCAATTGTGGATGATTCTTGTTAAAACTTTGAAGATTATGGGAGGGCAAATTTTGGGGTACAACATTCTCCACCAGAGCTTATAACTGGGTTATCCTCAGCTAATTACCACGTAAAGATCGTCCTCGGCGAAATTCTTCCTACCCCTAGTGGAGTTTGTTGTACCCCAAAATTTGCCCTCGCATTTTTCCACAAGAAATCACAACTTCAGGCTTTTCCTGATTTTTTCAGATTGGCTCAAGAATCGGTCAAACAGACTTTTCTCGTCAGTCATACAAAATTAGGGTTTTCATTGATTTTCATGGCTCTGGAACAATTCAAATAGTTTGTTTAGGGTTTGGTTGATTTTGGCTCAACTTTGATCAGGCGAACGCTTCTTTGGCATTTGATCAGGAATTAGGGTTTTTGTGCGCGCATTCTCAGAAAGATTTAAATTCTACAGTGCTTTTCAAGTTATGCTGGAATGTGGATTGAAACATTTGGATTGAGTTCGCATTGTGTAACTAAATCAGTGAAAAGATGCATTTGGATTGGATTTGCAATGTTTGGTTAAAATCAGTAAAAGGAAAATACGTCTGGGCAGTTGTTGTGACTAACTGTACATTGCTTTGGATTGTTGAAGCGCCAGGTTTATTGATCAATAGATGCTAAAACCAATGTTTATTTAATTGTTTATTTATTCTAAGTTATGATAATTGGAATTTATTTCCATTTATTATAATTTTAGAATTATAAATAATAAAGTAAATATTTGAAAAGGAGAAAAGGAATTAACTGATAAGAATTGGATTTTTATTCATCTTTTAATTATTCGTTACAATTGTTGTTTGAATACAGTATTTGCAAGGTATTCATAATAATAAATGTTTACAAATAATTAAATTTGAAATAAAAAATATCCTAATTTTTCTAAGTTTTCCTAAGTCTTCATCTTCCATCCCTTGCTCCCTCTGCCTCATTGGATTTTATCTGCAAAAAACAAGAAAGAAGAAAAGTCAGAAACAGATAAATATTTAAAGAGACAGACAGATATAGAGTTCATCATTAAAAGCAAACGGCCGGGATCAGTTAGCCCTCTCTGCAAATCACGAGATTTCTCCCGGTTCACAAAGAAGGGTGAAAATGTTTGCATGTCAAAAATGAATGCACAAAGTCAAAAATTGCACATTTCAAAATTGTCAAAACTGTATAGTTCAAAAGCAAACAGCATGTACAACTAAAAGTTCAAATTGCCAAACAAAGTCCAAATTCAAACTTTCTGCCAAAAAGTTGTCAAAAGGATGTCAAAGTACAAAAGGCCATCAAAATGCTGTCAATATGCAGCAAAGCTGTCAAAAGAAGATGTGGAAAGATAACAAGAGGCATAAAATCTGGAAGAAGTACAAAGTATGCAGAGAAAGATTAGTGTGCAAGCAACTTTTCAATTCATCATTTCCTAGGCCATTGCTTTTTCAGAAAATAATATCTAAGCAATATTTAATATGCTTAAAATAAGAGAGAGAGAGAGAGAGAGAGAGAGAGAGAGAGAGAGAGAGAGAGAGAGAGAGAGAGAGAGAGAGAGAGAGAAGAGGGAAAAGAAGCACAGGCTTACTAGCTTTAGGCTTGAGAAAGGAAATATATAAAACAAGCTGCAATAGAACAGTAAAAGGGGGCAGAAAAACACATAATCAAAAAACAATACAAACTGAGAGAAAACCAGCAAGGCCTGCCTCCAAGACATTTTTCAAAACCTCACAAAAGCCTCACCTGTTTTCAAACACAAGCCAGAACCACAAAATTGTAAGACAAACAAATATACAGAACTGCCCAGCCAAAAGCCAAAAACAATTTCAAAGCAATCGAAAATCAAGGCAAGTGATCTAAAAAACCAAGTAACTAAGAGCCCATGGATAACCATGGATGAAAAGGGTGCTAATACCTTCCCTTTTCATAATCTACCCCCCGAACCCACGAAATATCTCAAAAGGTTTTTGCTGTGCTTTTTAACCTTTCCTTTAGGATAAAATAAAAAGTCGGTGGCGACTCTTGCTCAACCGAACAAGTGTGAATACAAACGCAAAACCTCAAGTCAGTTCTCCCACCGTATCACAGAACTGGAGACTCTGCTGGGGAGTTAATTTAAAAGTGGGGTTACCTTAGGGTTTAGATCACCTTTACTTGCTTGCTTTGATTGACTTGATTGCTTTATCTTTTGGGTTCTTGTTTGGGTTTGTTGTAAATCCTACACCCGGATTTGGGGCACCTTTTTAGGTAAATAGCAAAAAAACTGCGAGGGAACTGTGCGGGGTATACTGACATGGTTGGAGCAGTAAGCTATGTTAGTGTGACATATTTGTGAGTACCGGTAACCCTTGAGTTCAATCAAGGAGAGTACGGGGCCGCTGAGTGATGTCGTGAAGCACTAACAAACTCTTAGAACCTTAATTGACCATCTTAGCCTTTTTTTAGGGGTAGTGAGATGACCGACTTTGGTGTAGTCCGAAGTTTGTAGATACTCGATACTACACTCATTTGAGGGTTGTTTTCTTGGAATATTTTGGTCGCCAGTAAGTGGCTAAACCGAAACGATGAACACAGAAAACAATCCAATGATATTGAGCTCCTTAGAACCCAGTTTCTATTTTAGGACAGGATGAGCCAACTAACTTCAAGAGGGTACTTACCTGCAACCCCATGCAAGCCTAAACCTAAGGACTTGTTTGCTTTGTGTGAATATGATTACCTGTATATACACTTACTTGCTTGTGCATACATGTACATAACATCATGACATCATACCATAGCATTTTCAATAACCATTTCAAGGATCTCGAGGGTTCTTTTGATGCAGGGTTACGTTGAACCAGACGTCTACCAAAGGGCAAGAGGTTTCCTCCTCTAACAAATGCCAATCAAAGTTCAAGTGCAATAACTTGAATCAGTGGCTATGACCCACTGGACATGGTGAGCTTGATTCTCGTGGAAAGACATCCACCGATACAAAGTTCTCCAGTCAAAGATCAAGTGCAACAACTTGAATCAGTGGCTATGACCCACTTGACATGGTGAGCTTGATTCTAGTGGAAAGACATCCACCGGTGCAAAGTTCTCCAATCCAAGAGAAAAGTTCAACCTCTAACATTTTCTTGTGTTTACCCCAAGAGATCCTTGAAAACATGCATCCACATATCATGCATCGCATCTTGACGATCTTTCCTTTTTCAGGTTTCCTTACTCTCCTGCTGTTTATTTTAGTAAGAGATGGCTCTAGAAAGGACTGTCAAGGATATCCAGGATCAGACTGCTCAGCTGCAGGAGATGTTCTTGAACTTATCTCTAGGGCAAGAAGAAATGAAAGCTCTCCTCACAAAGGGCTTGGAGAATTCAAACAATACCAGGAGTGATCAGCTTTCAAAGCTGCAGTTTGATCTGGCAACATTGAGGATCCAAGTAATGGGGCAGTTAGTGGGCCAGATGGCTCTCATCCAAGACCTATCTCAAAGACAAGAGGAACTCAGGGTTCTTGTCCGCCAACTGCTTCCAAACAACCAATTGGGGCAAACATCTGAGGTTGAAGAGCAGGTCACCGCTCAGCCTCCATCCACTCAAGAAGACAAGGGGAAGGCTCCTTCGCTTGCTTCAGGGTCACAAGCCCATCAACAACCTCGCCAGCGTCAACGGGGTAATCGGCGTAAGCAAGAAACGTTGGGAAGACAGTTCACGGAGACTGAGATACCCTCATTCTTCATACTGAAGCGCCTGTTGAAGGTCAACCTGCTTACTTTAAGGGATCCTCCTCGGAAGCTCAATACCTCCTCTCCTAACTATCGTCCCGACGCATTTTGTGTTTACCACTCCTACAGCCCGGGACACGACACCAACGACTGTTGGGCCTTGAAGAACAAGATTCAAGATCTGATCGACATTAGAGTGCTGGAATTCATGCCAGACGGCGAGATGAAAATCTTCCGTTAAGGAGTTCTTCACCTGGAGTGACAAAGCTCAAACTGAGAGACTTTTGCTTCATTTGAACTTTCAAAGTTGTAATTTTCTTTTGTTATTCAAACAATTAACTGTTGATGTTAAACTCTGTTTCATTAATGCATTGCATATGTTTGTCTTGAATTCATCCATTCGTTTTCACTACTCTTATGCTTTCTTTATGATATTCGACTCTTGATAAAAGGCTACAAGCCTTTAGAGGGAGGATGACGAAACAATACCATTATCTCATACAGTATGCTTTTGAACAGACCTTGCTGATGATGTACAGGCATTTCTTTCAAATCCTAAACACTGGAGTTATAAGGAAGATAATCCCTAGTCAACCCCTTCGAGCCAAAGAAGTAGGAGTTTTCTGTTTCTAAACAATCAAAACCTTTGATATAAACCTGGGGCAGGGTAGTATCTCAGTTAATTCAAGAGAAAACGCGCATTAAAGCCGCAAACTCTCGAATCGTAACACAACGAACGACGTCAAAGAAAAAGAAAGGCATTCCCTTGGAATCAAAAGACAGGGTGGTTCCCCATCACATAGGCAGTCAATCTCTCAAAAGAGAAAAGCCCACCAAGCCAAAACCTATAAAGGAGGCTTAAGAAAGCTGGGGCATCCCGCTGACTGTAATCTCGAAAATGGGAACAGTCAGACAAAAGTTAGGGATAACAAATCAAAATCAAAATAGTGAGGTCACTACAAATCCTCAACAACATGAAAAATGTTGAAAAAGAAAAAAAGAGATGATGACTGTCTCCCCAAATTCAACTGGTGAACCATCGCCCAAAAGTCGTTCCAAACTCAAAACAGAGTGCGACGCACAATTAACTGAGCTTAGGTATGAAGAATATCACGAAGAGCGGGTGGGTACAAATATACCTTAAGCCTTTATCCTTTGTTTCTTAAACCGTGAACCAAGCCACATTACAACCCCTCAAAAGTCCTAGTTGAAGTATGGGTTAGTTCGAAAGCATACTGTTACCAAAGGTATCCTGACTCCTGTAAGGCTTTGCTCTAAAATCTTGTGTTGACTTGTCTTATAAAAAGTTTTCTGCTAAAAAATGCATTTTTCAAAACTTCGAGACAAACATAAACTTTGCATTGTTTGAATATCACTGTTCGCATTTGGCTTTTGTTTGACAGCAAGAAATTCATACAGCGAATGTTCGGAGAAATGAAAACTCTCTCAGTGAGTTAAAATCACTTCAAAAGGACGACACTTCCATTACAAATCTCCTATCAACAAGGGGCATGACATGGCACCATCCAGTTAACCTGGGGCAGTCCAGTCAAGGTTTCAACGGATATTTCAAGGTTCAGTTAACCGGGGGCAGTCCAGTCAAGATTTCAAGGAATCTCTCAATCTGCAGAGTAGTCTGATTCAAGACTCCTTCATCATCACTTGGGGCATTCGAATGTCAAAAGTGTTCAATCATTCTTTCACCACCTGTTGGAAATTACAACCGCCAACAGATCAACTATCACAATTCCAGATTCGATTCCTGTATCTAGCCAGGGCATATCTGTGAGTGATTGATTGTAGATTCGATACCTATATCCAGCCAAGGCATGTCTGCATAAGGAGTTTAGAGATTCGATACCTGTATCCAGCCAGGACACGTCTGTAAGAAACCTTTTGAAGTTCCAGATTCAACACCTGTAACAAGCCAGGAAAATATCTGTGGACGATTGATTGTGGATTAATACCTGTAACAAGCCAGGAAATCATCTATATGAAAAGATTGAAGATCAACACATGTAACAAGCCAGGGAACCATCTTTCTTTCTCAGGTCAGAGATCAACACCTGTAACAAGCCAGGACAATATCTCCTTGACCAACTTTTCTTAAGTTCCAAATCAGCACCTGTAACAAGCCAGGAAAATATCTGTGAACGACCGATTGTGGATTAACACCTGTAACAAGCCAGGAAATTATCTACATCACCACTTGGGGCATTCGAATGTCAAAAGTGTTCAACAATTCCTTCATCACCTGTTGGAAGATGCAGTTTTACACGGACTCATCATCAGGAAACCCTACGCCGGTTCCTTCTCACAATCAAAAGATTCTTGCCTTCCCCAGCAACAGCCAAGGAATTACTTCCCTCAACAACAGTCAGGTTCCTCCTATCCCCAGCGGAGTTCATCAAATTCCCCAACATAACATATCAGTGGAATCCCCAGCGGAGTTCTCATCAAACCCCAATGGAGTCATCTTCTCCTACCGGTGTATTCTTGCAACCATCATCCCTAGCGGAAACGAAGAACTTTACTCTTCAACATCGGCCCGGGATTTAATTCCCCGGCCGGTCGTCAAGGATTTATTTTCCTAGACGAAAATACATTCATAGACATTTCACATTTCATACATCCTGCTTACATACATGATAAAGTGCATACAACACTATCTCATTTTGAGCATCATGACATCACGCATTTCATACATCATGACATTGCATACAACTGATGTTTTGCCTTTTCAGGAAAAGGTCAATCCCAAAGATGATTACTATCAACTATCGCAATTCCATATTCGATTCCTGTATCCAGCCAGGGCACATCTGAAGAGTTTGAAGATTCGATTCCTGTATCCAGCCAGGGCATATCTGTTGACGACTATTTCCAGATTTGATTCCTGTATCCAGCCAGGGCACGTCTGAAGAGTTTGGAGATTCGATTCCTGTATCCAGCCAGGGCATATCTGTTGACGACTAATTCCAGATTCGATTCCTGTATCCAGCCAGGGCACGTCTGAAGAGTTTGAAGATTCGATTCCTGTATCCAGCCAGGGCATATCTGTTGACGACTATTTCCATATTCGATTCCTGTATCCAGCCAGGACACATCTGAAGAGTTTGAAGATTCGATTCCTGTATCCAGCCAGGGCATATCTGTTGACGACTAATTCCAGATTCGATTCCTGTATCCAGCCAGGGCATATCTGAAGAGTTTGAAGATTCGATTCCTGTATCCAGCCAGGGCATATCTGTTGATGACTAATTCCAGATTCGATTTCTGTATCTAGCCAGGGCACATCTAAAGAGTTTGAAGATTCGATTCCTGTATCCAGCCAGGGCATATCTATTGACGACTATTTCCAGATTTGATTCCTGTATCCAGCCAGGGCATATCTGTTAACGACGAATTCCAGATTCGATACCTGTATCCAGCCAGGGCATATCTGCGAACGTTTGATTGTAGATTCGATACCTGTATCCAGTCAGGGCATGTCTGCATGAAGAGACTGAAGATCAACCCCTGTAACAGGCCAGGAAATTATCTTTCTTTCTCAAGTACGCAAGTTCTCGCTAAAGAATCTCTTATGCGATCGACACATAACTCCAAATGGCATCTATAAGCCCATTCCCGACAAAGTTCCGTCACACTTCCAAATGGCATCTTTAAGCCCATTTCCAGATGGCATCTATAAGCCCATCCTCCTACAAACATTTCTAAATGGCATCTTTAAGCCCATTTCCAGATGGCGTCTATAAGCCCATCCTCCTACAAACATTTCTAAATGGCATCTTTAAGCCCATTTCTAGATGGCATCTACAAGCCCATCCTCCTACCAGCAGTCACCAGATGGCATCTTTAAGCCCATCACCAAATGGCATCTTTAAGCCCATTCCCTCTACCATCACATCGCCGAGTGCAAATTTTCTGGGCACTTTAGTGTCCAATCTCCTTTTACCTTCGAGTCGCGAAAGGCAAACTTGCCAATCTAACTCTTCAGGTTCAAGAAGATTGAACAGGGGCAACTGTTGTACCCCAAAATTTGCCCTCACATTTTTCCATAAGAAATCACAACTTCAGACTTTTCCTGATTTTTTCAGATTGGCTCAAGAATCGGTCAAACAGACTTTTCTCGTCAGTCAGACAAAATTAGGGTTTTCATTAATTTCCATGGCTCTGGAACAATTCAAACAGTTTGTTTAGGGTTTGGTTGATCTTGGCTCAACTTTGATCAGGCGAACGCTTCTTTGGCATTTGATCAGGAATTAGGGTTTTTGTGCGCGCATTCTCAGAAAGATTTAAATTCTACAGTGCTTTTCAAGTTATGCTGGAATGTGGATTGAAACATTTGGATTGAGTTCGCATTGTGTAACTAAATCAGTGAAAAGATGCATTTGGATTGGATTTGCAATGTTTGGTTAAAATCAGTAAAAGGAAAATACGTCTGGGCAGTTGTTGTGACTAACTGTACATTGCTTTGGATTGTTGAAGCGCCAGGTTTATTGATCAATAGATGCTAAAACCAATGTTTATTTAATTGTTTATTTATTCTAAGTTATGATAATTGGAATTTATTTCCATTTATTATAATTTTAGAATTATAAATAATAAAGTAAATATTTGAAAAGGAGAAAAGGAATTAACTGATAAGAATTAGATTTTTATTCATCTTTTAATTATTCGTTACAATTGTTGTTTGAATACAGTATTTGCAAGGTATTCATAATAATAAATGTTTACAAATAATTAAATTTGAAATAAAAAATATCCTAATTTTTCTAAGTTTTCCTAAGTCTTCATCTTCCATCCCTTGCTCCCTCTGCCTCATTGGATTTTATCTGCAAAAAATAAGAAAGAAGAAAAGTCAGAAACAGATAAATATTTAAAGAGACAGACAGATATAGAGTTCATCATTAAAAGCAAACGACCGGGATCAGTTAGCCCTCTCTGCAAATCACGGGATTTCTCCCGGTTCACAAAGAAGGGTGAAAATGTTTGCAAGTCAAAAATGAATGCACAAAGTCAAAAATTGCACATTTCAAAATTGTCAAAACTGTATAGTTCAAAAGCAAACAGCATGTACAACTAAAGTTCAAATTGCCAAACAAAGTCCAAATTCAAACTTTCTGCCAAAAAGTTGTCAAAAGGATGTCAAAGTACAAAAGGCCGTCAAAATGCTGTCAATATGCAGCAAAGCTGTCAAAAGAAGATGTGGAAAGATAACAAGAGGCATAAAATCTGGAAGAAATACAAAGTATGCAGAGAAAGAATAGTGTGCAAGCAACTTTTCAATTCATCATTTCCTAGGCCATTTCTTTTTCAGAAAATAATATCTAAGCAATATTTAATATGCTTAAAATAAGGAGAGAGAGAGAGAGAGAGAGAGAGAGAGAGAGAGAGAGAGAGAGAGAGAGAGAGAGAGAAGAGGGAAAAGAAGCACAGGCTTACTAGCTTTAGGCTTGAGAAAGGAAATATATAAAACAAGCTGCAATAAAACAGTAAAAGGGGGCAGAAAAACACATAATCAAAAAACAATACAAACTGAGAGAAAACCAGCAAGGCCTGCCTCCAAGACATTTTTCAAAACCTCACAAAAGCCTCACCTGTTTTCAAACACAAGCCAGAACCACAAAACTGTAAGACAAACAAATATACAGAACTGCCCAGCCAAAAGCCAAAAACAATTTCAAAGCAATCGAAAATCAAGGCAAGTGATCTAAAAAACCAAGTAACTAAGAGCCCATGGATAACCATGGATGAAAAGGGTGCTAATACCTTCCCTTTTCATAATCTACCCCCTGAACCCACGAAATATCTCAAAAGGTTTTTGCTGTGCTTTTTAACCTTTCCTTTAGGATAAAATAAAAAGTCGGTGGCGACTCTTGCTCAACCGAACAAGTACGAATGCAAACGCAAAACCTCAAGTCAGTTCTCCCACCGTATCACAGAGTTCATCAAAATTCCCCGACAAAGCTTATCAACGGAATCCCCAGTGGAGTTCTCATCAAAACCTCAGCGAAGTATCTCTCCCCACAGAGTAATTCCCCGCAGAGTAATCTCTCCAACAAGTTTATTCCCCAACGGAGTCATCTTCTCCTACCGGTTTATTCTTACAATCAACATCCCCAGCGGAAACGAAGAACTCTAATCTTCAGCATCAGCCCAGGAGTTATCTTCCCGGCATTCGTCAAGGATTTATTTTCCTAGACAAAAATACATTCACAAACATCACATTATCATACACCATGACGCATGCATATACGCATCATAACACACAATCTCATTTATTCTTGAGAACATCATGACGTCATGCATTTCATACATCATGACATTGCATACAACTGATGTTTTGCCTTTTTAGGAAAAGGTCAATCCAAAGATGACTACTATCAACTGTCGCAATTCCAGATTCGATTCCTGTATCTAGCCAGGGCATGTCTGTGAGCGATTGATTGTAGATTTGATTCCTGTATCCAGCCAGGGCATATCTGCATGAAGAGTTTAGAGATTCGATTCCTGTATCCAGCCAGGGCATATCTGTAGACGACAAATTCCATATTTGATTCCTGTATCCAGCCAGGGCATATCTGTGAGTAGATTCGATTCCTGTATCCAGCCAGGGCATATCTGCAAGAAGAGTTTAGAGATTCGATTCCTGTATCCGGCCAGGGCATATCTGTAGACGACTAATTCCAGATTCGATTCTTGTATCCAGCCAGGGCATATCTGTGAGTAGATTTGATTCCTGTATCCAGCCAGGGCATATCTACATGAAGAGTTTAGAGATTCGATTCCTGTATCTAGCCAGGGCATATCTGTAGACAACCAATTCCAGATTCGATACCTGTATCTAGCCAGGGCATATCTGTGAGTAGATTCGATTCCTGTATCCAGCCAGGGCACATCTGCATGAAGAGTTTAGAGATTCGATTCCTGTATCCAGCCAGGGCATATCTGTAGACGACAAATTCCAGATTCGATTCCTGTATCCAGCCAGGGCATATCTGTGAGTAGATTCGATTCCTGTATCCAGCCAGGGCATATCTGCATGAAGAGTTTAGAGATTCGATTACTGTATCCAGCCAGGGCATATCTGTAGACGACAAATTCCAGATTCGATACCTGTATCCAGCCAGGGCATATCTGTGAGTAGATTCGATTCCTGTATCCAGCCAGGGCATATCTGCATAAAGAGTTTAGAGATTCGATTCCTGTATCCAGCCAGGGCATATCTGTAGACGACTAATTCCAGATTCGATACCTGTATCCATCCAGGGCATATCTGTGAGTAGATTCGACACCTGTATCCAGCCAGGGCATATCTGCATGAAGAGTTTAAAGATCTGATTCCTGTATCCATCCAGGGCATATCTGTAGACGACTAATTCCAGATTCTATACCTGTATCCAGCCAGGGCATATCTGTGAGTAGATTCGATTCCTGTATCCAACCAGGGCATATCTGCATGAAGAGTTCAGAGATTCGACTCCTGTATCCAGCCAGGGCATATCTGTAGACGACTAATTCCATATTCGATTCCTGTATCCAGCCAGGGCATATCTGTGAGTAGATTCGATTCCTGTATCCAGCCAGGGCATATCTGCATGAAGAGTTTAGAGATTCGATTCCTGTATCCATCCAGGGCATATCTGTAGACGACAAATTCCAGATTCGATTCTTGTATCCAGCCAGGGCATATCTGTGATTAGAGTTTAGAGATTCGATTCCTGTATCCAGCCAGGGCATATCTGTAGACGAAGAATTCCAGATTCGATACCTGTATCTAGCCAGGGCATATCTGTGAGTGATTGATTGTAGATTCGATACCTGTATCCAGCCAGGGCATATCTGCATAAAGAGTTTAGAGATTCGATACCTGTATCCAGTCAGGGCACGTTTGTAAGCAAACTTTTGAAGTTCCGGATTCGATTCCTGTATCTAGCCAGGGCACATCTGTGAGCGATTGTTTGTAGATTCGATACCTGTATCCAGCCAGGGCATATCTGTGAATGATTTGATTGTAGATTCAATACCTGTATCTAGCCAGGGCATATCTGCATGAAGAGTTTGAAGATTAACACATGTAACAGGCCAGGAAACCATCTTTCTTTCTCAGGTACGCAAGTTCTCGCTAAGGAATCTCTTACGCGATCGACAACCTCCCGATGGCATCTATAAGCCCATCTCCACAACTATCCATCACATTTCCAAATGGCATCTATAAGCCCATTCCGGACAAGGTTCTGTCACATCTCCAGATGGCATCTATAAGCCCATCCTCCTATCCACCATCTCTCCAAATGGCATCTGTAAGCCCATTCCCGCTATCACACTACTGATACTCCACTATGTGAGTGCAAATTTCTGGGCACTCTAGTGTTCAATCATCTTCCACCTTCGGATCACGAAAGACACGCACGCCAATCTACATCCTCAGGTCTAAGAAGATTGAACAGGGGCAACTGTTGTACCCCAAAATTTGCCCTCCCATATTCTTCAAAGTTTTGACAAGCATCATCTCAATTTGCTCAAGTCTACTCAAGGGTTGCACAGTCAACCACCCTCCTAAGCCAGTCAAATTAGGGTTTTGGTTCTTGCAAGGAAGTTGAGGTTTTCAAGAGCTCAATCAAGTCACATATGCCTATACACATTGTCAAGCATCCCCATGTCAAGTTGCAAGACTCACAGCATCAAATTGCACAGTCAAAAGCCCTATTTGCTCTACAATCAACTGTAGGGTAAAATGGTCATTTGGCAGTCAAAAGTCAAAAATTTTGGTCAACATCTTATTTTGAAGCCACAATCATCATTTGATCAAGCCTTGATCATGATTCCACAAGCATGGCTCAAAAATCATCAAGATGCAAAAGTTTCCATTTTTTGACAATTGAAAAGTCAATTGTAACTTGACCAAGGCATAACTTTTTCATGGTTCATCAGAAAAATCCCATCCAATGCTCATTTTGAAGGGGATGACATTTACTACAACTCATCTTCACATTCCAAGTCCAAGAAATGCTCTCACAAAAAGTTATCAATTTCAACATTATAGGTCATTTTCGAAAGTTAACAAAAATGCACTTTAAGTCAAAGACCATAACTTGAGATTGGTAAATCAAAATGACATGGGACCAAAGTCATTGGTTAGAGGACTTCAAGACCTTTCCAAAATGTCCAAGAACATGTTCATATGATCAAAATTGAGCAAGATATGCATTGGAGAAGTTGGGAAATTTTTGTGAAATGGCAAAAGTCAACTATCCTTGAAACTTCAATTTTTTACAAAAGGGCCCACTTTATTCCACTTGATTCAGCCTTGTCATGCCATACACGTGTCCCATGATTAATTTCAAGACCAAACATTTATTTTTTCATTTTTATTTAATTTTTATGGATTTAATTCATTTTAATCCATAATAATTCAAATAAAATCAAAAAATTAATTAAATGGCATCTTTGTGGTTTGAATGGCTTTCATACAACATATGCCAACTACCAAATTCGTGTAAGGCTATTTTGTGCACAAAATCATGGTTTTTAACCAAGCTTGGAAAGTCCTTTAATGGTGTTAAAGCAAAATCTAAAAACTTAATTGCAATGGATCCCAAGCTCATAATGTGACCTAATTTCATTCAGATATACATATGCAAGCATTCCAGACCTCATTCACGATCCAAGCATCTATGAAACGGCCAAACCAAATTCAAAAAAACCAAGCAAAAATTCAAAACTGAAATCAACCTTACAGCATAATTCAAAGCCTTAGAGTGACTCAAACACCTTGCTGACATTCCCAGGAACGGATTGGAATAAAAAACAAGCCATAACACTCCAGGAATCCTGAGATAACAGTTTCACGGTTTGAATTTTTTTCCATAAACGCATCCTTTGATTCATGCATCATTAACGTATTTTGTGGTTTGTTTTGTGTTCAGAGGGACTATACGAAGCTTTTGGTACAATTCAATTTGATTATGGCGCCCAGAATTGCAAAACACCATTGTTGAATTCTAGGGTTTCAGAGCTCTCAGATTGGGGCTTTACAGCATAAGTAAAATTGGAACCTCCCATGCCCATGGTTGAAATCGTATGAACGTAACGAATACAATAGACACCTCGCGCCATATTTATGTAGCCTGGATTCCTATTCGCTATTATTGGCAATTTTGCTTTGTGGGGGTTAAAACAAGGAAGAAGACAATAGGTGTACATACGTGATTGGCTGGATTCAAAGTGAAGCGCGCGTTTTTATTTTATTTCCAGGATATTGCCTTTATTCCATATAATATTATTTTCTTATTGTTATATCAATTGAGGCAGTTGGTGTAGTGGCAGAGCACACAAACATTGAGCGCTGGGACCTGGGTTCGATTCCCAGGTCCACCCAAATCTAAATATTATTTTTCCTAACAAATTCCCATGCAGCGCTTTCCATGTATTCCACCATAAACCTCACTCTTCCAGCGTGCCAAGTGTCTCAACAGACTGATCCAAAGGCCAAAAAAAGAGGAACACCATGCTATCTGGTCAATGCACATGCAGTCAATTCCAAAAGTCAATCAGGCTTGCTTCTCAATGGGCCTAAATTTCCAGATCCACCTCCATTCTTGGGTCAACACCCCCATTGGTTTCTATTTCTTTTTCTATTTTCCTTTTCTTTTATTTTCATTAATTATTATTATTAATATTAGTATTATTTAATTAATTAACAAATTAACATTTTTTCACCATAAAATTCAGAAAACCAAAAAAAAAACATTTTTATTATTTATTAACTTATTTTGTAAATAAATATGGTTAATTAATTTAGTCTTTTAAAAATTAGGTCAACTTTAATTTTTTCATAATAAATAAAAACAATTTAGAATTAGGTTTTTGCTAACTTTTATTTTCTCTTTATTTCCATTAAAAACATAAAAATACAAAAAAAAACATTTTTTTCTTTTAATAAATTAATTAATTAGTTATTAGTTCTAACTTTATTCAATTGCAAAAAAGGGACAAAACTTAAATTATTTTCTCAAAAGGGTCAAGACCCTAGAACGTTCCCGATTCAATCTTCTTTCACGCTTTAATTTCTTTTGATTATATTTATGTATCTGTACAGAGTATGTTAATAGTTAATTAGGATTTTATCGCCTTATTCTCGCACTTTATTTTCCAAAATGAGTTTTTTGTTTTTTGGCGATGTATAGACTCGCGCCTTGTAATAGCTAGATTTATCTTTCCGCAATTTATTTTCCGCACTCCTAACTGTTAATATGCCTGCAAGAATGTATGAAAAATAAAATCAATCTGTAGCTCACAAATAACATGCAAAGACAAACATTAACTGAAAAACAACACACATGCACATGCCACCCCTAGGGTACGCCTCACTGGTTGCCTCGAACGTGGTCATCAAGTATAGGGTGTCTTAGAGGTCGCCCTTCTGTCTAAAAGATCCAGTTGCCTCGAAATGGTTGCCTCGGATAAAAGGATCTAGGACATTAGGGTTACTTCTAAGGTGTCCTACCATTGCTTTGGTGACCACATTGTCCCTAATAATCGAATTGACCCGAATACCTCCAACGATGGTGCTACCTACCTCTCAATGGTGGGATAGTACTATCTAAAGGACTCTTACACAGCCTAATTCCTTAGAGTAGGTAGATTCTCATGGGTACTTGCTCTTTTCAAAACAAACAAAAACAACTTTTCACACCTACACTTTCAAAAAGTTTTCAAACAAAACACTTCATACACTCTTGAGGATTGATACAAGAGTTACTTAGAAGTTTTCCAAACGAACTTTTTCAAAACCCACACACACTTGAAAAGCAAACAAATTTTGAAAACATAAGAGCAAGTACCTAAGAGCCCGTGGATAACCACGGATAGAAAGGGTGCTAACACCTTCCCTTTCTATAATCTACCTCCCGAACCGAGAAACATTCTCAAAGAAGGAATTTTGCTGTGCTTTTGTCCTTTCCATGTTGGAGAACATAAAAGACGGTGGCGACTCTTGCTTACCGCGACATTTCGCGAAACCAGCTAAAAAACAGTCAGTTTTATTTCCACCGATCACACAAGTACTATAACCTCAACGGTATACTCCATTGAGCACGAGTCGGTTCCTAGATCTTGATGTTTTCCTCCGTCATAGTGTGGACAAGTTTTGTAACCTCAACGGTATACTCCATTGAGCACGAGACAATTCCTAGATCTTGATGAAGATGTTTCCCTACGTCATAGTATGGACAAGTACTATAACCTCAATGGTATACTCCATTGAGCACGGGTCGGTTCCTAGATCTTGATGTTTTCCTCCGTCATAGTGTGGAAAAGTTGTATAACCTCAATGGTATACTCCATTGAGCACGAGACAGTTCCTAGATCTTGATGAAGATGTTTCCCTATGTCATAATGTGGACAAGTACTATAACCTCAACGGTATACTCCATTGAGCACGAGTAAATTCCTAGATCTTGGTGTTTTCCTCTGTCATAGTGTGGACAAGAACTATAACCTCAACGGTATACTCCATTGAGCACCAGTCAGTTCCTAGATCTTGATGTTTTCCTTTGTCATAGTGTGGACAGGTTCTATAACTTCAACGGTATACTCCATTGAGCACGAGACAGTTCCTAGATCTTGATGAAGATGTTTCCCCCCAATTGAATGATGAACAGGTTCTTAAAACTCAGCTGAAGCTTTCTCTCAGTTATAGTACAAGCAAGTTCCTAAATCTCAACAAAGGTTAGACTCCCCCAGTGGAATCTTTTACAACAACAAGTGTGCAAGTTCTCGATAAGAAATCTCTTATGCGATCGACACTCCTTCAGATGGAATCTGTAAGCCCATCCTCCTACCAACAACCTCCAAATGGCATTTGTAAGCCCATTCCTGACATCACAATGCTGATACTACACCATGCAAGTGCAAATTTTTGGGCACTCTAGTGTTCAATTATCTTCCACCTTCGGATCACGAAAGGCTCAAAAGCCAATCTATATCCTCGGGTTTAAGAAAATTGAACAAGGGAAACTGTTGTACCCCAAAATTTTCCCTCCCATATTTCTCAAGATTTGTCAAGAATGGTCTTCAAGTTGCTCAAGATGACTCAAGAGTTGGACAGTCAAATCACCTCCTAAGGCAGTCAAGTCAAAATTATGGTTTTGTGTGGCATCAAGGTCCTTACATCCAAATGGCCTCAAGTTCTTCCCAATGTCTTAATATGTCCTTAAGTTCATCCATGTCAAATTTCAAGCCTTGCAGAGGAAGTTTGGTCAGTCAATTGCTCAAGAGGTCCAAAAATCGATTGTGCTAGGGCAAAAGTCAACTGTGTCCCAAATATAGTCAAACCTCAAGATTTTTTGTAAACATTCTAATTTTTAAGGATAATTCATCATTTGATCAAGGGTTTATCATTATTCATCAAGGATTGCTCAAAATTCATCAAGATTCAAAAGTTGCTAAATTAGGGTTTTGTAGGAAAAGTCAACTCAACTTTGACCAAGCATAACTTTCTCATACTTTATGAGAAATGACCCATCCAAATATCATTTTTAAGAGGATGCAATTCCCTACAATCCATATTCACACCCCAAGATCAATAAATGATCTCACAAAAAGTTACAAATTTGGACATTATAGGTCATTTTTGAAAGTCAACAAAAACACCTTTTTTCCAAAGATTATAACTTTAGCACGGAACATAAAAATGAGATGAGACCAAAAGGGTTGATTAGACGACATCTCAAGGTTTCTAAAAAGTCCAAGAACACCTCCAAAAGTTCAAAATTGAAGAAGTTATGCATTGTTGAAGTTGGGCATTTTTCCAAAATTGCCAAAAGTCAACTATCCTTAAAACTCCAATTTTTGACAAAAGGGCCCACTTTTTCCCACTTGATATAGTCTTGTCATGCCACACACGTGTTCCATCTTTAATTTCATGGACATTCATCTATTTTTCTATTTTATTTCATTTTTATTGATTTAATTCATTATTAATCAATATTAAATCAAATAAAATCTAAAAATTGATGTAATAAGATTCTTGTGGTCATTACAGCTTGATAGTATCATATAACACTCAATCAAATTCGTGCCAAGTCAAAACATGCACAAAATCTCAGATTTGATGCAAATATGGCAACTTGTTAATGGTGATCAAAATCAAATCTTCCATCTTCAATGCATAAGGATTATGGCCCAAGTTTTGACCTAAACACATTCCCTTATGTACACACAAGAGAGGCAGACCAAAAACACGCACAAACCACTGCTGAAATGGCTAATTCAGAATTGAAAAAAACCTTGAAAAAGTGGGGATTGAATTCTTGTTGGGAGGCATTTTCAAAGCAAAAGCTCAACACTACTCCCTTGCCTGATATCCTGTGAAGCTGTAGCGATCAAAACCGGACCTTAAGACCCCCTGTAACACGCTGTAAGTGTTCCTGAATATGCCTCTGCACACGAAAATACAACCTCTCATTCATGCGTTTTTATGACAAAATCTTGACATCATCATGTGTATCGTTCCATTTAGAACGTTTTTGCATTATTTGATTTTGTTTTGGTAGCTTGTAACCATATAAACGAACCTAGGGTTTGGAAGGTTGTTTTTTGGGTATTTTTGCTACAGGTGAAATCAAGCCAATTGATGGATATGGATGTGTTCACGAGACCCAGACAAATCGAACCATGGTCTTCGAATTGATTTTTGCAGCCTAGGGAAGATTTTATGAGTGAGCCATGGATTTAGTTGCAGAATAAAATCCACAGGTAAACAAACCAGTCTTTGTTGAAGAAGACGAAAACGTGTCTTAGCGTCATTGGTTCATTCAAACAAATGGCGTGTTTTTATTTTTTGTCAGGCATAATTATTTGTTTGTTTTATAATATTTGTTTTCCATTCCACTAACAACTGAGCAGCGCAGTAGAGTTGGCAAGGCAGGCGTGTCTTTGAGCAATGGGACCTGGGTTCGAATCCCAGGTCCCCCAATATTATTTGTCTTGTTTTTCTCCAGGAAATTGCATGCGTTTCAGGCTTTGCAGTGCATCATATGCCCTCATCCAGATCTCATCCAGATGGCTTGTGGACCAGATCCAATGGCCAGAATTGGGTCCTCACCATATTCTCAAGTCAAAGGCGCACATTGGATGGAAAGGGTCAACGAGGCTGCTCACAATTGGGCCTCTGAAATTGCAAATCACACCTCCTTTTGGGCCCAACACCCCTTTGGTTATCCATCTCTTTTATTTATTTTGTTATTTATTTACTAATTATTATTATTTTAAATTAACTAATTAAATCATTTTTTATAAAATCAGAAAACCCAAAATAAAAAATAATATTTTTATTAATTCCATTTATTTTATTATTTTATTTTTGTAAATAAACAATTCATTAACTTATTTAGTTTAAATATGTTTAATAATAACATATTTTGCAATAAATTAAAATTAATTTAGAATTAGGATTTTTATTAACTTTTTAATCATTCTTATTTTATTTCCTTAATTAAAATAAAAGCCCAAAAATATTTTCATTTAATTAATTAATTCAATTATTAATTTTAGGTTAATTTTTAATTCAAAAAATAACAAAAAAGATGCCGTATTTAATAAAAAGGGTCAAAACCCTAAGACACTCTGATTTAATTTTCTCGCGCGCGAATAATTTTTGATCCATATTTTGTAACCGCTTCGGGAATGTAATATTTTTTAACTTAGGACTTTATTTATTTATTTATCGCTTTTATTTACTTTTTGCAATTTAATTTTTAAGGGTTTGTCTTTGGCGATGTAAATACCCGACGCCTTGTAATAGCTTAGATTTATTTTCCGCAATTTAATTTCCGCAACCATTAACTGTTAGATGTTTGAATAATAGGCAATGCATGACAAGATCAATCTTAATTTAAAATCAACAATAGATCACCCATTAACATGTACCAAGATAATAACTGAAAAACAATACACTCGCATATGCCACTCTTAGGGTACACCTCACTTGGTTGCCTCAAACATGGTCATTGAGTATAGGAAGTTTTAGAGGTCGCCCTCTTGTCCAAAGATCATAAGTTGCCTCGAAACGGTTGCCTCGGATAAAAATGATCTAAGACATTAGGGTTACCGCTAAGGCATCCTAACATTGCTTTAGTGACCACACGTTCCTTAATCGAATTGACCCGAAAACTCCAACGATGATGCTACCTACTCCTCAATAGTAGGATAGCATTGTCTAAAGGACACTTGTACATATTAATTCCTTTTTGAGTAGCTAGATGTTCTTAAGTACTTGCTCCTTTTAAAACAAAACAAAACTTTTTGCACTTACACCCCTTTCAAACAAAAAACTCTTTTCAAACCCACAAACACAAAGAAAAGCAAACTTTTGAAAACATAATGAGAAAGTACCTAAGAGCCCGTGGATAACCACAGATAGAAAGGGTGCTAACACCTTCCCTTTCTATAATCTACCTCCCGAACCCGAGAAATATCTCAGAAAGGAATTTTTCTAGGATTTTGTCCTTTCCTTGTTGGATAAAATAAAAGACGGTGGCGACTCTTGCTTACCGCGACATCTTGCAAAAACAAACGCAAACGCGAACCAACATTCCAAAACAGTCAGTTCTATTCCCACCGATCACAGAACTGGCGACTCTGCTGGGGACTTAAATAAGTTATGTGTACCTTAGTATTAGATCACTATGTTTTCAATTGTATGCTTTGTATGCTTTAATTTTGTGGGCTTGTATCAGAGTTCTATAGATCCTAACCCAGATCTGGGGATACCCTTTAGGTAAGTAGCAATAAACTGTGAGGGATTTGTCTGGCGTAGACCGACACGGATGAAGCAGTAGCTACGTTGGTGTGGCACCTTAGTCTGTACCGATATCCCTTGTGTTGGAACGAGGAGAATATGGGTCTTCTAAGGAGTCATGAAGCACCAACTGACCTTAGAACCTTAAATTGACAACCTTGGCCATAGAACAGTAGCAGTATGCTACACTCATTGAGAGTAAACTCTCGCGATGATTCCGACCGCAAAAAAAGGTTGCTAAACTGGAATTATGACCGGTTGAGGGTAGTCAGTGATATTGAGATCCTCTAGAACCCGATTAATATTTTTAGGATAAGTTTAAACCAACTGAACTGAAAGAGGGTAGTACTAAGCTCCATGTCAGCCTGAAATCTAAGGGCTCTCAGTGTGACTTGTGTGCCTTTACCATGTTTGCTTTTTGTGGATACTTGTGGTGTGCCTTTACCATGACATCATGACATCATAACATTACATACATCTTGCATAAGGACTAACCTATTTCAAAGACAAGAGGGTTTCATCTTTGCTTTATTTTGTAGGTCATCATGATGCCCATGCGTAGGAATACTATCCGGATCAACTTTGTCCAAGTCCCTACCTTGCTTAAAGATTTGGTTGTCAGGATTCCAGACACTACTTCCTTCATCAGAAGGCATGGTTCTCTTCTCAGTTTGGTCACTTCAAAATTGGACGAACAAATGATGAGTGTTCTGGTCCAATTCTATGATCCGCTATACCATTGTTTTACTTTCCAGGACTTCCAGCTGGTGCCTACCCTAGAAGAGTTCTCTGAGCTTCTCGGTATCTCCATCCTAAAACAGACTTCGTTTACTGGTTGGGAAAAGACTCTTAAGCCCGAAGAAATTACTGCAGCCCTTCACTTGACCAAGGAGGAGGTAATGGCTAACTGGGAGACTAGAAGTGGAGCTAAGGGTTTTCTGGCTAAGTTTTTGGTTGACAAAGCTAATTACTTTTGGGATAGCTTAATCTTAATTTAAAATCAACAATAGATCACCCATTAACATATACCAAGATAATAACTGAAAAACAATACACTCGCATATGCCACTCTTAAGGTACACCTCACTTGGTTGCCTCGAACGTGGTCATTGAGTATAGGAAGTTTTAGAGGTCGCCCTCTTGTCCAAAGATCATAGGTTGCCTCGAAACAGTTGCCTCGGATAAAAATGATCTAAGACATTAGGGTTACCGCTAAGGCATCCTAACATTGCTTTAGTGACCACATGTCCCTTAATCGAATTGACTCGAAAACTCCAACGACGATGCTACCTACTCCTCAATAGTAGGATAGCATTGTCTAAAGGACACTTGTACAAATTAATTCCTTTTTGAGTAGGTATATGTTCTTAAGTACTTTCTCCTTTTAAAACAAAATAAAACTTTTCGCACTTACACCCCTTTCAAACAAAAAACTCTTTTCAAACCCACAAACACAAAGAAAAGCAAACTTTTGAAAACATAATGAGCAAGTACCTAAGAGCCCGTGGATAACCACAGATAAAAAGGGTGCTAACACCTTCCCTTTATATAATCTACCTCCTGAACCCGAGAAATATCTCAGAAAGGAATTTTTCTGTGCTTTTGTCCTTTCCTTGTTGGATAAAATAAAAGAAGGTGGCGACTCTTGCTTACCGCGACATCTTGCGAAAACAAACGCAAACGCGAACCAGCATTCCAAAACAGTCAGTTCTATTCCCACCGATCACAGTATGCGTTCGTGTTGTCAATGTCATGACGTATGGATGCGATGTATAGGCATATAAGCTATGTTGCTTGTAACATTGTTGGATTAGGGAAATAAATCCCTGACTGCTGTTGGGGATGTGGAGTGTAAGTCTTCATGTATTGCAGTGCTGACGAGCTGATGAGCTCATATTTGTTAGAGAAATAAACTCTGTTGTAAGGGAAACATCGTGTATTGCCTGTGAAATCCCATTGGGGAATCCTGAGAAATTTGGGCGACTTCTACCGAGGAGTGATAACTAGAGGTCTTGTTCCGTTGGGGATTAAGCTGTACACAGTGGGGAATTTTATGGAATAGTCTAAAGATATTATCCTATTTCTTAAAGCCATCAACGATTGTCTTTCATTTTTTTCTTATTTGTAAATAGTAATTATGTTCAAAAATAAATCATTAGACGTTTTTGTAAACAAAACACAAAAATTAACGAAAAATAGATAGTTTTGTACTCTTAAAGGGGTATCTTTGTATTTACTTGAATAAGTATTTTGTACAATGAGACGAACATCCTAGTAAGAGAATGTCATCGTAAAAAAAATGAAATTTTGATACAAAGAAAAGATAGCTATGTGCAATAATCCCATGGGGTTCCCATTCTGTTATAGCCTTCGTATCTCTGAGCATCTTGTCCACTTGCTGCCTTGTCCGAAGTTGATTGGATTGATCAGAATTGCTGAGTTTGTTAGTCGAAGCCAAAGGTTTTCCATAAAGGTTATCTAACGGGACATAGTCGTGCGCTTTAATTCCCTAAATTTTGCTTGGACCGCCCTTTCGGGTTTTTAGTCCACTGGGATACCCATTTTTTACCAAGTCACCCTTTCAGGTTTTCAACTTGCCGGGTGTACAAATATTTTTTATTTATCCCTAATTTTTGCCCGAACCCTTTTGGTTCACCGGGATGCCCTTGCTTTTCCTAGGTGTGTCAACCTAGCGGGTCTCTTATGCGTAGTATCTTTTGACTATGTCTGCGTTCACTGGGTGCGGCAGGTCGTTGCCATCCATAGTGGTCAAGATCATTGCTCCACCAGAGAATATGCTTTTGATTACAAACGGTCCTTCATATGTAGGAGTCCATTTTCCCCTGGGATCACCTTGTGGCAGTATGATGCGCTTGATCACCAAATCCCCGACTTGATATACTTGGCGCCTGACCTTTTTGTTGAAAGCCTTGATCATCCGTTTTTGATACATTTGACCATGATAGACAACAATAAGCCTTTTATCATCAATCAAGTTTAGTTAATCAAGTCGAGTCTAGATCCAATCGTCTTCATTTAACCCTGCATCCTTCATGATTCTCAGAGAAGGGATCTGGACCTCAATAGGCAAGACAGCCTCCATATCGTATACCAGAGTGTAGGGTGTTTCCTTGGTTGATGTGCGTGTCGTGGTATGATAACCTTGGAGAGCGAATGGTAGCATCTTGTGATACGGTGGGAGAACTGACTTGGGTGTTAGGCATTTGATCACAAATGTTGCGGTTAGCAAGAGTCGCCACCGACTTTTCTTTTATCCAAAAGGAAATGTGAAAAAGCACAGAAAAGACCTTTGAGATTGTTTCTTGAGTTCGGGGGGTAAATCATGAAAAGTGAAGGTATTAGCACCCTTTTCATCCATGGTTTTCCATGGGCTCTTAGTTACTTGCTAGATCACTTGCTTTTGTTTGAAAATGTGCTTTGTGTGGTTTTTGAAAGTATTTTGAAAATGTGTCATCGTTTGGGTAAGCTTTGTAATGATTCTCGTTCGTAAGAATGTATACAAAGTGTTTGATCTTTTGAAAATGTTTTGAAGTTTGAAATATGTTTTTGAAAGTGTTGGTGTTTATTTTGAAAATAGCAAGGATGTTTTTGTTTTGAAATGGAGAAAGTAACTAGGAACAATCTACCTACCCAAAAGTCTTTCATGTTCATTTCCTTTTTTCTTTGACATTGTTATCTTACCATTGATTTGGTAAGTAACCCTATCTTTGGATGTAAACGGGACCGGCGTGGGTCATCATATAAACATGATTAGAAATGTTGCAAGGTATCTTAGCATTTTTCTTTAGGGACTAATATCATTTTGAAAGACAACTTAGATAGCGTCATCGAGGGACTATGATCTTGTATTTTTGCTTGTTTTTGCTAAGATACCTCACATGCGTAATATGACCATTTATAAGGCAACCAAGTGGGTTTTACCCTAGTGGTGCTTCTGTGCAAGTGTATTTATTTTCATGCTTGTTTTATCTTGTATTAGAGTTTTCTACTTGTTGATTTTATCTTGCCATACACACCCTAATTACTACAATTATATTAAAGCGATAAGTTGCGGAAATTAAAATCCTATGTTATTACAGCATTTGGGGGATGGGGATACAAATTTACAAATGGGGGGATGAAAGAAAATAAATCCTAATATACTATTACAACCATATTGAATGAATAAATAATGTACAAAAATAAATAAATAAATAAATAAGAAAATTGTTTTGAAATTTTTTTTATGTATTGACACATACACTTATGTATTGATACGAAAATGTATTGACGCGTGTCATTATGTATTGATACGAAAATAATTTATGTATTGACACATGCCATTATGTATTGATACGAAAATTTTTTATGTATTGACGCATGCCATTATGTATTGATACGAAAACTTCCTTGCTGCTTGAAAATGAAAATTAACTCAGTATGAGTCGACGCACTCGCATTTCGTATTGACTCATGAAACATTTCGTATTGATGTTGTTGTACCCCAAAATTTGCCCTCTCATATTTCTCAAGACATTGTAAGAAAAATCTCCAAGTGTTTCAAGATTGCTCAAGAGTTGGACAGTCAAGCTATCTCCTAAGGCAGTCAACCTCAAATTAGGGTTTTGTGTTGCATCAAGATCCTTGAATCCAAATGACCTCAAATGCTCCCTAATTTCCTAATATGTTCTCAAGGTCATCCATGTCAAATTTCAAGCCTTGCAGAGAAAGTTTGCTCAGTCAATTGCTCAAAGGGTCCAAAAATTGATTGTGCTAGGGCAAAAGTCAACTGTGACCTATAAACAGTCAAACTTCAAGATTTTTTGTCAAAATTCTCATTTTGAAGGATATTTCATCATTTGATCAAGGTTTGATCATGATTCATCAAGGATTGCTCAAAATTCATCAAGACTCAAAAGTTGCTAAATTAGGGTTTTGCAGGAAAAGTCAACTCAAATTTGACCAAGCATAACTTTCTCATACTTTTTGATAAATTAACCATCCAAAGCTCATTTTTAATAGGATGTAATTTCCTACAATCCATCTTCATACCCCAAGATCAGAAAATGCACTCACAAGAAGTTATAAATTTGGACATTACAGGTCATTTTTGAAAGTTAACAAAAACACCTTTTTTCCAAAGCTTATAACTTGAGAATGGAATATAAAAATGAGATGAGACCAAAAGGTTTGGTTAGAGAACATCTCAAGCTTTCTAAAAAGTCCAAGAACACTTCCAAAAGTTCAAAATTGAAGAATTTATGCATTGTTGAAGTTGGGCATTTTTGCAAAATTTGCAAAAGTCAACTATCCCCAAAACTTCAAATTTTGTCAAATGGGGCCATTCTTCTCCACTTGATTTGAACTTGCCACATTGCACATGTGTCCTAGTTTTAGCCATGAGCCCATATCTTATTTTTATTATTTGATTTTATTTTTTATTGAATTATTTCATTTTAAATCAAATTAAATCAAATAAAATCCAAACCTTAATTACCTAAGATCTTTTTGGTTGTTTCAGGTCTTTATTGTCATCATAATCATCATCAAAATTCGTATCAAGCATTCCATGTGCAAAAAGATTGGATTTTTGACAAAATAGGCAAGCTTTCAATGGTGGATCAAATCAAATCCCATGGCATCAATGTGCAAGGATTCAATCCACAAATGTTAACCTAATACATTTCATATTACATATACAAGTGAAAGCACACGAATTGGGACGGAGAGGCTGCAAGAATACTGAAAACAAAACTTGCAAAAATTGACAAAAAGGGTGAGACTGAAATCAAGCTTGGGGGCACTTTCAGGACTTAACAAGCATCACAATCGCTTCCTGGAAATTCTCAGAAGTAAAACCAATCAGAATCACTCATTCTCCAGCTTCCTAGAGCACTATAAGCATCTCATGAATCCGCCATGTTCATGAAGTCTTAAATCTTTATTCCTGCATCCATTGTCAAAAACAATTGCATATTCTGATTCCTCACATCATTTGTTAACTTTCTGCAATAACCAATTTCATTCTTATGCTATCGTAAAACACCATTGTAGGTTTTTCTAGGTTTTTTTCAGGGGTTTTTATTACATGAAAAATTGACTATCAAAAGGGGCATGGTTGAGATCGGGATGAGGAGGCGAGTATGACCATGCCTTTGGATTGCATTTTTGTGGCTCGTAGCAAATTTTAGAGATGGCGTGGCTTATAGCTACGGACTGTTGTCCGTTGGTATAGGTTAAGAGTGTTTTAGCCACAGTCCAACGACAGGGACGATGGCGTGTCATGCTCCAATTCGCCTATTCAAATATGGCGCACTTTATTTTGTTTTCTGATCCATTAATTTGTTTTTGTCTTATTATTATTAGTTTACAATACCCTAACAACTAAAGCACAATGGTTGAGTGGCAAATGCATGCATCCAAATACCAACAGGACCTGGGTTCGAATCCCAGGTCCCCCATATGCCTTGTTATTATTTTTCTTCAGGTAATCAAGTGTAGAAGCCAGCTTGAGATCTATCATGCACCTCCATATCTCCAATGGACAGATGGCCTTAGGCCAGATCTGAGGGCCAAGAGATGGGCGTCCACCATGCTACCAAGTCAAAGTGCCACGCTGGATCTCAAAAAGTTAGCCAGGCTAACACAATTGGGCCATGGAATTTGCTATTCAGGCTCCCCAATCAGGCCCAAACCTCTAATTATTTCTATTTTCATATTTATTTTATTTATTTGTTTGTTTAAAATATTTTTATTATTAGTTAACCAATCAAACTTTTTCTTTACAAAATTAAAACCAAAAAATATTTTTCTTCATTAAAACCAAATTTTAATTTTTATTAATCAATATTAATTTAATTAATTTAGTTTTAATTAGGAATAACTTTTAATATATTTTGCAATAATTAAAATTAACTTAGACAATTAGGTTTTATTAACATTTATCGATTTTATTTTCTTTCTTTAAATATCAAAAAAATCCAAAAATATTTATTTCCATTAATTAATTAATTTATTAATTTAATAATTAACCTAGATTAATTTCTTTCTTAATTCAAAAATAACCAAAAAAATTCTTTTCTTTAACAATTAAAGGGTCAAAACCCTAGAACACACATTCGACTTAATTTCCCGCACGCGATCCATTTTATCATATTGTATTTGTTTCCGGAATGTAATAGCTTAATATGACTTTAAATATTTTGATCGCTTTATTTTATTTTCCGCATTTTAATTTCAAAGGGTTGCACATGCGCACTCTTAGGGTACACCCCACTTGGTTACCTTTGTAACGCAGTCATTGAGTATAGGAAGTTTTAGAGGTCGCCCTCTTGTCCAAAGATCACAGTTGCCTCGAAACAGTTGCCTCGGATAAAATGATCTAAGACTTTAGGGTTACCGCTAAGGCGTCCTAAACATTGCTTTAGTGACCGCACGTCCCTTAATCGAATTGACCCTTAAAACTCCAACGACGATGCTACCTACTCATCAATAGTGGGATAGCATTGTCTAAAGGAATATAGCATAGAACGATTCCTTTTTCGAGTAGATAGATGGTTCTTAAGTACTTGATCTTTCAAAACAAAACAAAATTTTCACACTTACACTCCTTTTCAAACAAATACTTTTTTTTTCAAACCCACAATCACAAAGAAAGAAATTTTGAAAACATTATGAGCAAGTACCTAAGAGCCCGTGGATAACCACAAATAGAAAGGGTGCTAACACCTTCCCTTTCTATAATCTACCCCCCGGACCCGAGAAACATCTCGAAAAAGTAATTTTTCTGTGCTTTTTTCCTTTCCTTGTTGGATAAAATAAAAGTCGGTGGCGACTTTTGCTTACCGCGACATTTTGCAAAAACAAACGCAAAACACAAACCAGCATTCCAAAAAATAGTCAATTCTCTCCCACCGTATCATAGACGCATAATGGTTTGCATCGGCTCATAACCTGTTTTGGACATAATATGTGTCGACTCATAGCATTTTATGTCGATGCATAACTGTTGTTTTTTGTTTTTATCACTGTTTTGCTACATGTAAAAGTCAATTCTCAACACATGGTTAATGAAAATGAAAAGCAAGCATATGGTTAGCTTCAAGGCAATGATATCTACATTTTATCTTCACAAATGAACCATTAATTATGCTTATATGAAGAGTTCAAAGTCAAGAAAACTTACCTTGAAGTTGAAATTTGTGCTTTGAGTTTGAGCTGCTGTATGGGCTGTTGTTGAGCTTGGGAAGTGATGATAGTGATGTTACATAAGTTTTTCTTGTGTTTGAACAACTTCTATATGATGTATGTGGAGTGTTTAGATGGTTTGTTTGGACAAAACTTGCAAGGAGTGAGATGTTCAAGGATTTGGACTTCAAAGCTCAACAATGGGGGTTTTATGGACAATTCTGTTTTTTTAGAGTGCAGGGATTTTTGAGGGCTTCTACACAAGAGAACTTCTTACTTTTCTCTCTATTTTTTCTAACCTTTTTGTCTTGCAAATGCTTCTTCTATTTATAGGCAGGAGGTTTATGCATATGAGCTGACTAGGTTTGCAAGACACTACGTTATGGTTTGGTTGGATTACAAAGATCAAACTATGTCAAGTACTCCATAGTCCCAAGATGAAGTACCAAAGTTGCTGGTATAGAGGATTTACTTCCCATGATTTACGGTGGAGTATAATCAGCAACAAGCAAGGTATGGGCTTAAGATAAACTTTGTACAAAAGCTTTCTTTTCAAGAATAACAATGGTGCCTCTATGCCATAAATGGAAAGATCTTTTGGGCAATGGTTTAAACACTTGGGTAATAGATCAAGAGTGAGTGTAAGCATTAAATTATGATGAGATTTTCAAGCAAGGAGGCCTGTGTTGTACCCAAAAATTTTCCCTTTCATTTATCAAGATTTTTTCTTACAAGACTTCTTTGACTCAAGACAAGATTAGGGTTTGCTCAGCTCAGGACATCTCATCTTGCATTGATAACCCCAAATTAGGGTTTGAGTTTGCACAAGGATTTTTGGACCACCAATGCTTCATGTGACTTTCATACATCATCTTGGACCCCTAATATTGCTCATGTTAAATTTCAAGCCTTGAACCATATTTTTGATCAATCAATTGGACAGTTGACCTAAAAATTAACTGTATTGGGGAAAAAGTCAACTATGGCCAAATTACAGTCAAACTTCATAATTTTTTATCCACATCAACATTGTAGACTCATATCTACCATTTGATCAAGTTTGGATCACAACTTCTCAAGAAATTTGATCAAATAATCAAAAGGGCAAAATGGTCAAAATTAGGGTTTTGATTGAGAAAGGGCAATTTCTGGTTTTTAACCTAGCCAATGACCAATTGAGTTCAAGCATGATTTCAAGGGTTCAATGGCATCATCTTGACCTAATCAGATAGTTCAAAAGATCTCAAGTTCATTGGATTGACAGATGAATTTTCTAGTCAACTAATCAAAAGTCAACTGTACACTAAAAAGTCAAACTTTGACTTTTTGGTCAAAATCAAATGCCAAGGGTCATAATTCATCAAGATATGTCAAAATATGAAACTTGTTCACCAATAAAACCAATTTTGAAATTTAGGGTTTTAAATTTGAAAAATTTCATAACATAGAATTTTTCTAAGTATGGAAATTTTCTTATTTTTTCCCAACTTTCCACCACTTTTCCATCATGATGCAATTTGATTCAAAGAAAACTTCCAACATTAAAGTTGTAGTCCTCCATGAAATATACAACTTTGATTCACAAACCTTTCCCAAAAGATGCTTGTATCTCAAGTTAAGAATTTGTGAATATAGGTCCATGAACTAAATAACTTAGTGAAAATTTGCCTTAATTTAGGCAGTTTTTTGACCCAACTTCATGGACATTTTTCACCTAGTTACAAGAGGCATCTAAAAATTCATTTAAAAGATGGATTATATAGCACATTGTAAGCTTTCCAAAATGTCCAAGAAATCTCCAAGATCATTTTTGGTTAGGGAGAATCAAAGAAGGGAAGTTGGCATTTTATCACTTTTGATCAAGCCATTTTTACAAAGCATCAAGTTGCAAATCAGATCTTTGATGTTTGAATCTTGCTTTACATGTACTAAACTCACTCTACACTCCATAATTAAGTTCAAACTCAGAAGTTAAAGGCTTTATCTTGGCTTTTGGAGCATTGTACAAGAGATAATTTCATTTTAGGCATAAAGGTTATAATGTCATTTTCATAAAGGTGAGCTTTTACAATTTTGTCCATCTTGAGCCTTGGACCTGTCCCTTTGGTACAAGCATTTTCTACAGGTCTCAAGCAATGTATACCAACTCCTATCAGCTCACAGGCTAGCCAGTACAAGCATGTCGCAATGGTCACTTCACTTTTCTTCAAAGGCAAGAAAATGTTGCCAAAAGGTCAAAACTGTTACAGCTAGTGAGGAGTGGACTTTGTATCCACTCTATACATATTTACAAACTTGTGACAAACTAAAAATAGGAGGGCTTGACAACTGAAACACTCTCAAACTCAAAAACTCCATTTTTTTGCCAAAACACACAATTGCTGCAAAATCATAGCCATTTCATTTTTGGCTCGTGCGTTTTGCATCTTGACACTTGAAACACCTCATATACAACATACCAAAGCTATCCAAGCCCTTACCCTGCATCTGTAAGCCTTGTTTCAGCCATTTCCATTTTCAAACTTAGAGCTTGGAGCTTGACTTGTGCAGAGAGTTCTGGCCATCCACAAAGCAAGCTAGGCATTGGAATAGCTTGAAGGAAGTTCAAGGAAGCTCACACAATCCTCAGGCCTCCATTAAAGTCCCTACATTGCTCTATCCAAATCTAATTGAAGGAGGTATTTTTCAAAACTCTATCTCTCTGAATAGGCATCCTCAAGCCACGATTTGTGAAGAAAAAATGTAGCCCTTATCATGGTGAAGTTGTACATATGCATACTTGTCATTTATATTAACTATGCTGTGAGAATTTGAAGCTTGAAGTTACTGAAATTTTTAGGTCATGAATTAGGGGCTCCAAAATTCTCTCTAATCTTTGAGAGTTAGGTTACAAATTTTATATGGTTGGAATCGTGAGATTAAATGCCACAAGTTTCATGTTATAAGTTTTTGTTTTTGTGCAAGCATCTGAGAGTTGCAGGTTTGAACTAAGCGCGCGAAGAAGAAACCAAGGACAGGGAAGAAGTTGTTGTTCTGGGCTTTTTTGTTGCATTGGGCTTATTGTTTTTGCTATTCACACCCTCCTGACCCACTATTTGCACCCCCTGACTTATTTGTTTTATTTTTCATATTTCTTTTTATATTTTCATATTTATTACTTTTATTTATTTTTCTGAATCATAAAAATCATAAAAAATAATTTATTTATTTTTTACATTTTTATTTTATTTTTTTCTATTATTTTTTTGCATTGAAAAATTAGTTTATTAGGATAATAGACTTTATTTTTCTTAAATAAATTTGTAAATACAATTAATAATACTTAATATTTTTATCATATTATTTATACACATAAAATATTATTTTCTACACATACTTAATTTTTAATATTTATATATTATATTATTTATTATTTTCTTGTACAAAAAAATTGACAAAAATAATAACTTAAAACATTATTTTCTTTTAATTAAAAAAAACTAGGGTTTCACCCTTCCAAAAATAATAATATTTTTTCTCTTATTTCTAGGGTTTAAATAAAATATTTTCTCATACATTAAACAAATACCAAAACTTTTTTTACATAAATACATTTGCATTGCATTTTAATATTTGTACATTTATTTAATTTGCGCAATATTCGATTGGGTTGTAATAGTATTTTTAGGTTTATATTTGTGCAAATATCCCTATTCAAAACTTGTATCCCCCCTCCCATATAATTGTTGTAATAGCTTAGTTTATTTTACGCAATTTATTGCTTTCATATACCATGCTTAGTAAACTAGGGTTTACATGACAAGAACAAAATTAAAACAAATAAAAAAAAACCTAATCAAGACAAAAGCATGAAAAATGACACACTTTGCACACAAGCACCCTTAGGGTTTCTCCCACTTGGTTGCCTAAATAAAAATGGCCATGTTACGCACGCGAAGTATCTTGGCAAAGCAAAACAAAATAAATAAGATCATAGTCCCTCGATGACGCTATCAAAAGGTTGCCTAAACAAAGATGATCTTGGACCCTCAAAATTGATAAGATACTTGGCAACATTGCTATCATGGTCATACGATGACCCACGCCCGTCCCGTTTACATCCAAAGATCGGTTTGTTTACCAAATCAATGGTAAGTCAACAATATCAAAGGAATAAAAATGCACAAGAAAGACATTTGAGTAGGTAGATAGCTTCTAGTTACTTGTACATTTCAAAACAAATCCTTTCTATTTTCAAAAACAAACACACGTTTCAAAACATCTTACAAAACATTGAAAACATTTTCAAAAGACAAACATTTTTGTATACATTCTTACGAACGAGAATCATTACAAAGATTGCCTAAACGAATGGCCTCTTTTTCAAATACTTTCAAAACCACACCAAGCACCATTTCAAACAAAACAAAGCAAAACAAGTGATCTAAACAAGTAACTAAGAGCCCTTGGAAAACCATGGATGAAAAGGGTTCTAGCACCTTCCCTTTTCATAATCTACCCCCCGAACTTAAGAAAACATCTCAAAGGTCTTTCCTGTGCTTTTTTACCTTTCCTTTTGGATAAAAGAAAAGTCGGTGACGACTCTTGCTAACCGCAATATATGTGAACACAAACGCAAAACCTCAAGTCAGTTCTCTCACTGCATCACAGAACTGGCGACTCTGCTGGGGAAAATTCTAAAAGTGGGGTTACCTTAGGGTTTAGATCACCTTTATTTGCTTGAAATTGTTTGACTTGTTTGCTTTACAATTATAGTTCTTTGTTTGGGTTTGAATCCTCTACCCGAATTTGGGAAACATTATAGGTAAATAGCAATACGTTGTGGAAACTGTGTGGGGTATACCGACATGGTCTAAGCAATAGTTATATTAGTGCGACATATTTGTGGGTACCGGTAGCCTTTGAGTCAATCAAAGAGAATACGGGGCCGCTGATTGATGTCATGAAGCACTAATGAACTTCTAGAAACTTTACTTGACCAACTTGGCCTTTTAGGATGTAGTGCGATGACCGGCTTTGGTGCAGTCCGAAGTTGGTAGATACTCGATATTACACTCATTGAGGGTTGGTTTCTTGGAATATTTAGATCGCCAGTAAAGAGGCTTGAACTGAAACAATGAACAAGGAAACAATCCAGTGATATTGAGCTCCTTAGAACCCGGTTACTATTTTTAGGACAGGTTAAACCAACTAAACTTTAAGAGGGTACTTACCCGTGAACCTCATGCAAGCCTAAACTAGGAACTTGCTTGATTTTTTTGTACATATATACTTGTGCATAACATCATGGACATCATGAACATCATATGCATTCACTAACCATTTCAAGGATTTTGGAGATTCATCTTTGTTCTTGTTTTGTAGGATATGGATTCACTTCGCATGAAAACTATCCAAATCAACCTTGTAAGAATTCCTCCACAACTCAAGGAGCTAGATTCAAGGATTCCTGAGAATTCTCCATTCACCAAAAGACATGGTCGTCTACTCAACTTGGTCACTTCCAACACAGAGGAGGATATGATGAAGGTTCTCTTCCAGTTCTTTGAACCTTTGCATCATAGCTTCACATTTCCTGACTATCAACTTGTACCCACTTTGGAAGAATTCTCTCAACTTCTGAGGATTCCTATTCTCAATCAACTACCCTTCAACGGTAAGGAAAGAGATCCAAAGCCAGAAGAGATTGCTCAAGCCCTGCACTTGCACTCATTTGATGTCACAACACATTGGGAAACTAGAAGTGATGTCAAAGGCTTCTTGTCAAAGTTTCTGTTTAAGAAGGCCCAAAGTTGTTGGAATTCCTTAGACTTTCAAGATTTTGAGGAGATTGTAGCTCTTCTCATCTATGGGATGGTCTTGTTCCCTAATCCTGACCAACTCATAGACGTGAGCGCTGTCAAAATCTTCATGACTCGCAACCCAGTGCCTACATTGCTTGGGGATATCCTCCACTCTTTTCACACTCATACAATGAGGAAAAGAGGTGTTCTTATGTGTTGTACTCCTCTCCTGGAAAGATGGTTTATTTCTCATCTTCCCCAATCAGTCTTGAAGAATGAGCAAGGTTTGAGATGGTCACAAAGGTTAATGACACTTAACCATTCAGATATTCATTGATGTTCTCGATCCAAAGAGAATGTTATCATCATTGACCGTTGTGGGGAATTCCCTAATGTCCCTCTACTCGGTATTAGGGGAGGCATCACCTACAACCCTTGCTTATCTCTAAGACAATTTGATTATGCCCGAAGGGATGGCCCACATGATATGCTGATTCAAGGATTGGTTTTTGACTACGACAAGGATGACCAAGGACTCCGTCAAAGATTCATCCGAGCTTGGAGGATGCCCAACAAGGTAGACAGCAAGACTTTGGGACACAAGAATTCCATCCCTCTTGAGCCTTACCTCAAGTGGGTATGAACCCGCGCTCAAAGTATTATGATGCCTTACCCCTCCATTCTCCTAGTGATTATAGAGCCTGTTAAGGAAGGAGAGGTTCCACACACCATCCTACATCCTGACATGCCGACATCACTCGAAGACCTACAAAGTAGTTAGATAAAGCTCAAGGGAGAGCACGATAATTTCGAATCCCAATTCTACGCAAGCGAGAATAAGGTTTTGGAACTCACTCGGCTACTTCATGAAGAGCAGACTCTCAACACCTATATTGCACCAAAGAGAATGTGCAACGTCTTTTTACCTTAGAGTTTTGTATTATTTTGCCCAAGGGGCATTGATGTACTCACAATTCTATCTTATTAATATGACGTGTGTTTCTTTTTGTTTAAAACAAATTTGAATTTCTGAATCCTTGAAAGCATTGCATGAATACATATCATTCATAATAAGCATAAACAGGTCTTTGCAACAAGTTTCCTCATCTCTCAACTGTTTAGTTCAGTATTATGGATCTAGAACAAACTGTCAAAGATTTGCAAGCTCAGAATTCACAATTTCAACAATTACTCATGACCTTAACCAAGGGGCAGGAGGAGCTGAAGACTTTGCTGGAAAAAGAAAAAGAGAAAAAGAAAAAGAAGCCAGCTGGTGTTGTTATCATGGGCAGAAGATTTCAGGGACAAGCCAGAAGGACCTTAGATTTTCCAAAAACATCTGATGAAGGGGAAAGAAAGGTGTGATCGGTGGATCTGGAACTGACTGTTTAACGCTGGTTTCGCGAAATGTCGTGGAAGCAAGAGTCGCCACCGTATTTTATTTTCTCCAACATGGACAGGACAAAAGCACAGAAAAATTCCTTATTGAGATTAATTCTCGGTTCGGGAGGTAGATTTATAGAAAGGGAAGGTGTTAGCACCCTTTCTATCCATGGTTATCCATGGGCTCTTAGATACTTGCTCATTGTGTTTTCAAAAGTGTTTGCTTTTCAATTGTGAGTGGGTTTGAAAAAGTTTCGTTTAAAATTTCAGATCGACTCTTGTATCAGTCCTCAAGAGTGTTTGAAAAGTTGTTTTTGAAAGCTTTTTGAAAAGTGTCGGTGTGAAAAGAGTTTTTGATTTGTTTTTTGAAATAGAGCAAGTATCTATGAGTCATCTACCTACCCTAAGGAATTAGGCTGTGTAAATGTCCTTAAGGTAGTGCCATCCCACCATTGAGGGGTAGGTAGCACCACCGTTGGAGGTGTTCGGGTCAATTCGAGTTTAGGGACAGTGTGGTCACCAGAGCAATAGTAGGATACCTTAGAAGCTACCCCCATGCCATGTTCATGGACATGAGGACTTACTAAAACGTCCTATACTCGACGACCACGTTTCGAGGGGCAAGGCAACAGTGAGGCATACCCTAAGAGTGGTGTGTGAATTGGTGTGTTGTTTTCATGTTATATTTTATCTTGTCATGCATTGAGTGAGCTACGCTTTGATTTTATTTGGGCATACATTCTTTCATGTGATTAGCAGTTTAAAGGGTGCGGAAATTAAAATGCGGAAAATAAAGGTCCTACGCTATTACAAGGCGCGGGTCCATACATCGCCAAATTAAACAAAGACCCGATTTGAATAAAAGTGCGGAAAGTAAATGTCCTAATTACTATTACAAGGCTTTGGGGCAATTACATAATATTTAAAATGAAAAATGTAAATAAACGCGCGAAAAGAAATTAGAAGCGAAAGTGCGAGGGCGTTAGACCCTTTAAAGATTAGATTGAAATTAAAAATTAATTAATGGTTAAATAAAGAAAAGAACTTGTTTTTTTTATGTTTTTGTATTTAATGGACATAAAGAAAATTAATTGGAATTTGAAATTAAATAAAACCCTAGTTCTAAATTGTTTTTTTTAATTATTAAAGAAAAAAATGTTTAAGTTTTAACCTAATTTACCCTAATTAATTAAATGACATATTTATTTACAAAATTAGTTAATGGTTAATAATAATAAGAAGAAAAATTTAATTATTGAGAAAAAAGAGTAAAATGCTAAAAAACCTAATTTTTATGTATTTTAGTTATTTAAGAAAAACATTAAAGTTAAACCTAAAATTAAACTAAATTGATTATTGGAATTTATTTACAAAAACTATTAAGGATTTAAATAATAAATAAACATATTTTTATTTTTATGATTTCTGGATTTTATATTTATGAAAATTATTTTAGTGAATTAATTAAAACAATAAAACAAATAAAAAAATAATAGAGATAAATGAGGGAAAGAAAATGCAAACAGGGGGGGTTTCTGCCCAATTTGGAGGTGTATGCAAGGAATTTAGGCCCATCAGAAAGTTGGCCACGTTGACTTTTCCAGCTTGAACGCTCCTTCATGGACTGAGGCACATGGTAGACGCTTGTTGGTAGCCATTAGATTGAATTTCTGGGCGCGTGGCAAACCAGAAGATGGAGTTGTATGGTGGTCTCTTGATGAAGCGCTGCATAGAAACATGTTACAAGAAAAATTATGGAAGAAATATGGGGGACCTGGGAATCGAACCCAGGTCCCAATACCTGCATGCCAACGCACAAGCCAACTGAGCCACTGAGTTTCTTTGATATTATAATAGACAATGATTATTATGAGAGAGAAATAAGTGCTAGTGGTATTTGATGAAAACGCGCGCCAGTATTCGAACCAACCATTCGCGTTTGGACACATCAGCTTCGTCCCCATTGTGTCTTCGTTTTTGCCTGAAAATATGAACAGATAGCGGGGGTTTTAAACCCCCACTAACTACAATATACAATAATAGCGAATAGAGCATGGTTCATCATAAATTGAGCGCGAGGTATGGTTTTAAATCGTCAGAAAGTCCTGATTCCAATGGTATAGGTGTGATTGGCCAATTTTTCTAGAGGAACGAAACCCTCTTTCAAAGTCTCTGAAACCCTAAAATATGTTCATGGCAACTTCTCATACAGGCAATAGTAATTCAATTAAATAGCACCAATAGATTCAGAATGTCCATGTTAATGTAAATCAATGGTTAAAAATCACAAATAATGCATATAAATGGAAACACGATTATGAATTTTTTGTGAAAAAGTGCAACATGGTTCTACCAATTCCTTGCGCGTGGAGATCTGATTTCAATTGCAACAGCTTCCTGGTAGTGTCAGGAGTGTTTTGGAATAGCTTTGAGGCCTTGGAACGATCTCTAGCTATGAAAACAGTTTTGAGATTTTTTGTGAAAAAATGCAAATGTGTTCTTGAGGTTTCAGCGCAGCTTCTGTGTTCTTTTCATTAGGGTTATGTTTGTGTATATATGTGGAAGGAATTAGATCAGAAAGATCAAGCCCAAAGCCTTGCATTCAATGATTTTGAATATTTGATTTTCATGATCTTTTTCAATCTTTTTTTGCCATGAAACTTGCCTATTTTGGAAGATCTTGCCTCTTGATGTGGTACACGAAATATCTAGGTCATGATGAGTGAATATGCTGCACCAAAAGATTCAAAACCTTTATTTGAGTATTTTTTTCATAATTAATTTTAATTAAGTGAATTAATAATAATAAAAATTCAAATAATTAATCAAAAATGAGAAAATAACTCCCTTGTATGTCAATGGGTCGTGCATAGCCTTTGGGTGATGATTCTTGGAAGAAATTGAGGCCCATTAGCAATTTTGAGGCATTTGAAGCAAAGTTGACTTTTCAAAATTCCCAAAAATTTCCCAACTTCCACAAGGCATATCTTGCTCAATTTTTAAGCTTTGATTATGTTCTTGGACATTTTGGAAAGGTCTTGAAGTCCTCTAACCAATGTCTTTGGTCCCATGTCATTTTGATTTACCAATCTCAAGTTATGGTCTTTGACCTAAAGTGTCTTTTTGTTGACTTTTGAAAATGACCTATAATGTTAAGATTGATAACTTTTTGTGAGAGCATTTCTTGGACTTGAAGTGTGAAGATGAGTTGTATTAAATGTCATTCTATTCAAAATGAGCTTTGGATGGAATTTTTATGATAAACCATGTGGAAGTTATGCCCTGGTCAAGTTGCAGTTGACTTTTTCAACTGTCCAAAAATAGAAACTTTTGCATCTTGAGACTTTTTGAGCCATGCCTTGAGAACCATGATCAATAATTGATCAAATGATGTTTGTTGCTTCAAAATAAGATGTTGACCAAAAATTTTGACTTTTGACTGTCAAATGACCATTTTGCCCCTGCAGTTGACTGTTGAGCAATTAGGGTTTTTGACTGTGCAATTTTGTGTTGTGAGTCTTGAAACTTGGCATATGGATGCTTGATAATGTTTATAGGCATGTGGGACTTGTTTGGACCCTTGGAAACTTCAACTTCTTTGCCAGAATCAAAACCCTAATTTTTTACTGTTAGGAGTCCATTGGACTGTGCAACCCTTGGGAGGTTTTGAACCTTGATCTTGGAAAACCTTGAAGAATATGGGAGGGCAAATTTTGGGGTATAACAGTTGTCCCTGTTCAATCTTCTTAGACCTGAGGATGTAGATTGGCTGGCGTGCCTTTCGTAATCCGAAGGTGGAAGATGATTGAACACTAGAGTGCCCAGAAATTTGCGCTCACATGTTAGCAGTGTGATGTGGGGAATGGGCTTACAGATGCCATTTGGAGATTGATGGATAGGAAGATGGGCTTACAGACGCCATGTTGAGAGGTGGTGGATAGGTGGATGGGCTTATAGATGCCATCTGGGTGTCGATCGCGTAAGAGATTCCTTAGCGAGAACTTGCGTACCTGAAAAAAGAAAGATAATTACCTGGCCTGTTACAGGAGTTGACCTTAAAATTCGGTATATAGACGCGCCCTGGCTGGATACAGGTATCGAATCTTTGAACTCTTCAGACGTGCCCTGGCGAGATACAGGAATCGAGTCGGGAGCTTCAAAAGGTTATGAATGAATCAGGGATGGTTACTACCTCAACGGGACGGTGAGAGAACCTCGGATGATTACTACCTCAACAGTAACGATGAGAGAACCTTGGGCGATTGCTACCTCAACAGTAACGATGAGAGAACCTTGGGCGATTACTACCTCAACAGTAACGATGAGAGAACCTTGGGCGATTACTACCTCAACAGTAACGATGAGAGAACCTTGGGCGATTACTACCTCAACAGTAACGATGAGAGAATCTTTCAGACGCACCCTGGCAAGATACAGGAATCGGGTCTGGTAATGTTAGTCTTCAACGGATACACCCTGGCAAGATACAAGCATCGGATCCTCGAACTCTTCAGACGCACCCTGGCAAGATACAGGAATCGGGTCTGGTAATGCTAGTCGTCAACAGATACACCCTGGCGAGATACAGGAATCGGATCCTCAAACTCTTCAGACACACCCTGGAAAGATACAGGAATCGGATCTGGTAATGTTAGTCGTCAACGGATACACCTTGGCAAGATACAGGCATCGGATCCTCGAACTCTTCAGACACACCCTGGCAAGATACAGGAATCGGATATGGTAATGTTAGTCTTCAACGATACACCCTGGCAAGATACAGGCATCGGATCCTCAAACTCTTCAGACACACCCTGGCAAGATACAGGAATCGGATCTGGTAATGTTAGTCGTCAATGGATACACCCTGGCAAGATACAGGCATCGGATCCTCGAACTCTTCAGACATACCTTGGCAAGATACAGGAATCGGATCTGGTAATGTTAGTCGTCAACGGATACACCCTGGCAAGATACAGGCATCGGATCCTCGAACTCTTCAGACGCACCCTGGCAAGATACAAGAATCGGGTCTGGTAATGCTAGTCGTCAACAGATACACCCTGGCTAGATACAGGAATCGGATCCTCAAACTCTTCAGACACACTCTGGCAAGATACAGGAATCGGATCTGGTAATGTTAGTCGTCAACGGATACACCCTGGCAAGTTACAGGCATCGGATCCTCGAACTCTTCAGACACACCCTGGCAAGATACAGGAATCGGATCTGGTAATGTTAGTCTTCAACGGATACACCCTGGAAAGATACAGGAATCGGATCCTCAAACTCTTCAGACACACCCTGGCAAGATACAGGAATCGGATCTGGTAATGTTAGTCGTCAACGGATACACCCTGGCAAGATACAGGCATCGGATCCTCGAACTCTTCAGACATACCCTGGCAAGATACAGGAATCGGATCTGGTAATGTTAGTCTTCAACGGATACACCCTGGCAAGATACAGGAATCGGATCCTCAAACTCTTCAGACACACTCTGGCAAGATACAGGAATCGGATCTGGTAATGTTAGTCGTCAACGGATACACCCTAGCAAGATACAGGCATCGGATCCTCGAACTCTTCAGACACACCCTGGCAAGATACAGGAATCGGATCTGGTAATGTTAGTCTTCAACGGATACACCCTGGCAAGATACAGGCATCGGTTCCTCAAACTCTTCAGACACACCCTGGCAAGATACAGGAATCGGATCTGGTAATGTTAGTCGTCAACGGATACACCCTGGCAAGATACAGGCATCGGATCCTCGAACTCTTCAGACACACCCTGGCAAGATACAGGAATCGGATCTGGTAATGTTAGTCTTCAACGGATACACCCTGGCAAGATACAGGAATCGGATCTGGTAATGTTAGTCTTCAACGGATACACCCTGGCAAGATACAGGAATCGGATCCTCAAACTCTTCAGACACACTCTGGCAAGATACAGGAATCGGATCTGGTAATGTTAGTCGTCAACGGATACACCCTGGCAAGATACAGGCATCGGATCCTCGAACTCTTCAGACACACCCTGGCAAGATACAGGAATCGGATCTGGTAATGTTAGTCTTCAACGGATACACCCTGGCAAGATACAGGAATCAGATCTTCAAACTCTTCAGACACACTCTGGCAAGATACAGGAATCGGATCTGGTAATGTTAGTCGTCAACGGATACACCCTGGCAAGATACAGGCATCGGATCCTCGAACTCTTCAGACACACCCTGGCAAGATACAGGAATCAGATCTGTTAATGTTAGTATTCAACGGATACACCCTGGCAAGATACAGGCATCAGATCCTCAAACTCTTCAGACACACCCTGGCAAGATACAGGAATCGGATCTGGTAATGTTAGTCTTCAACGGATACACCCTGGCAAGATACAGGCATCGGATCCTCGGACTCTTCAGACACACCCTGGCAAGATACAGGAATCGGGTCTGGAATCGATCGTCAACAGATACACCCTGGCGAGATACAGGAATCGGATCTTTATTTGCGACCGTTGATAGTAGTTATCTTTGTATTAACCTTTGTCCTGAAAAGACAAAACGTTAGTTGTATGCGATGTCATGATGTATGACATGCGAGATGTGATAAGTGAGATTGTATGTTCATGATGCGTATATGCATGCTATAATGTATGAAGATGCGATGTTTATGAATGTATGTTTTCGTCTTAGGAAAATAAATCCTTGACGGATGCCGGGAAGTTAAATCCTGGGCTGATGTAGAGCTTTTGTTTCCACTGGGGAGTGATGGTTGCAGGAATACCGGTAGGAGAAGATAACTCCATTGGGGAATAAACTTGGCGAATGGATTACTCTGTGGGGAGAAAATTACTCTAGCGATCTTGATGGGGAACAATACTCTGTGGGAAGAGAGGTATTCTGTTGAGATGCTTGATGATAATTCCGCTGGGGATACCGTTGTTGTGTTGGCAGTGTTAATAGACTCCGCTGGGGATAAGAAGACTTTGCCGAGGACGATCTTTCCATGGCTTTTGGCTGAGGATAACCCAGTTATATCCTGGTAGGGAAATAACCTTTGAATAAAGCCGGGAGACGCGTTCGTGCTCTGCAGGGGGGAAACTTCCAGAATCTACTGGGGATAAGCTTCCTGCTGGGGAGATGGATTCAAACTTTCTTGGGGAAATCTGGATTGGACTCTCCTGGGTAAATTTTGAGATACATTTGGGGAAGTGGCTCCGCTGAATGTCTGGTAGACCGCCGGGGAACAATCTTAGATCAAGACTGCCGGGGATGCTTGTTAAGAATGTCCGTATATTGCGCTGGGGAATGTTGATATCTGCTGGAGGATACCCAACTTCCTTAAGGCTAACAGGATAACTCTGCTTGGGGAGAGTGCATTGACTTGCTGGCTCACTCTCTGGGGAATTAAGATATATTGGTTATGTTCTTCAGCTGAACTTACCTTGGTACCTTGGTGGACCGAGCAATTAGATCGCTTAGACAACTCATTATTGCCCCTGTTTCTAATGTTACCTATAATTAATCCTTTGTTTCGTATGCAAATATTTATGAGTTAGCAATTAGCGTCAAATGCATATATCACAAATTGAACCTTGGACGTTCTTCGCAAAACAAAACAGAAAAAGGAAAAACAATTGGCAATTGTAGCTGAAAAGTGAATTTATATTGATTTTTTGAATTTGCCTGTAAATAGGCGTTTATGTACAAGAGGCTGACGTCCTAGTAAGAGAACGCCGCCGAATGAAAGAGTTTATACAAATTTGTACAAAGGGAAAACAAAACAGCTATGTGAAAAGAATGATCCCACTGGGTTCCAACTCTGCTATCGCCTTTATATCTTCGAGCGTCTCATCACTTGATGACCTAGTTGAAGATGAAGCTGATTGATTGATGTCGTCTGAACTTGATGTTGATACCGGATTCTGGATGCGAAGTGATCCAATGAGACATAGTATTACGCTTTATCCCTAACTTTTTCCTGGATCGCCCTTTCGGGTTTTCAGTCCACCGGGATACCCATTTTTGCCCAAGCCGCCTTTTCAGGTTTTTGACTTGCCGGGTGTACAGATTTTTTTCATTTCATCCCTTCATTTTGCCCGAACCCTTTTGGTTCACCGGGAAGCCCTAATTTTTGCCTAGGTATGTCAACCTAGCGGGTCTTTTATCATGCGTAGTATCTTTTTACTATGTCTGCATTGGCGGGGTGAGGAAGGTCGTCACCATCCATGGTGGTTAGAATCATGGCTCCTCCTGAGAACACATGTTTAACCACAAATGGCCCTTCGTATGTAGGGGTCCATTTGCCCCTTGGATCACTCTGAGGAAGGATGATGCGCTTGATTACCAGATCCCCAACTTGATACTCTTGAGGTCTGACTTTCTTGTTAAATGCCCTGATCATCCGTTTTTGGTACGTCTGACCATGACAAATAGCAGTGAGTCTCTTTTCGTCAATTAGATTTAACTGATCAAGTCGTGTCTGGATCCAATCATCTTTGCTCAGATCTGCATCCTTCATTATCCGGAGAGAGGGTATCTGCACTTTGATCGGTAAGACTGCCTCCATGCCGTAGACCAAGGAAAAAGGAGTTGCCCCGGTTGACGTCCTTGCTGAGGTACAGTACCCATGTAGAGCGAACGGTAACATCTCGTGCCAATCTTTATAGGTCACTGTCATCTTCTGCACAATTTTCTTGATATTTTTATTCGCTGCTTCTACAGCCCCATTCATCTTCGGCCGGTAAGGAGAAGAGTTGTGGTGTTGTATCTTAAATTGCTCGCAGAGCTTAGTGATCATCTTGTTATTAAGATTGGTACTGTTGTCTGTAATGATTCTTTTTGGGACGCCGTATCGACAGATCAGGTTATGCCGAATGAACCGTGCCACAACGTTCTTGGTTACCGTGGCGTAGGAAGCTGCTTCAACCCACTTTGTGAAGTAATCGATCGCTACCAGGATGAAGTGATGCCCATTGGATGCCGTAGGTTTAATCTCGCCGATCATATCTATGCCCCACATTGCAAAAGGCCAAGGTGCAGTCAATACATTCAGAGGAACTGGAGGAACATGCACCTTATCTACATAAATCTGGCATTTATGACATATCCGAGAATGTTGGTAACAGTCAGCTTCCATTGTGGACTAGAAATACCCTGCCTGAAGGATTTTCTTTGCCATAGTGATTCCACTGGAATGTGTTCCGAAGGTACCTTCATGCAGCTCCGCCATGATCCTTTCTGCTTCAGTCTTATCCACACAACGCAGTAAGGTCGAATCATAGTTTCGCTTGTACAGGATGCCATTGCTGAGGAAGAACTTCGCTGCGAATCTTCTCAGAAACTTCTTATCATTGACAGATGCACCTTCAGGGTACTCTTGAGCTTCCAAGTATCTCTTCACCTCATGGTACCAAGGTTTCTCAGTCACTACTTCAGCCTCGAGATCGCAACAGTATGCCGGTTCATCCAGTTTCCAGATAATGACCCGGGGAGCCTCATTGTCCCATTTGACTTTGACCATGGAAGACATCGTAGATAACGCGTCCGCCAGCTGATTCTCCTCTCTCGGAAAGTGTTCAAAAGTTATCTCTGTGAAATGGGGGATCAATGTCAACACACATTCTTTGTAAGGAATAAGGTTTGGATGTTTCGTATCCCACTCGCCTTTGATCTGATTGATCACGAGAGCGGAATCTCCGAAGACACTCAGAAACTTAATCCTTAAGTCAATTGCATCTTGGAGTCCCATGATGCACGCCTCATACTCCGCCATATTGTTGGTGCAGTTGAAACATAGCCGGGCAGTAAGTGGAGTATGAGTGCCTTGTGGGGATATGATCACAGCGCCGATGTCGTTACCCAAAGCGTTGGAGGCTCCGTAAAAGTGCATAGACCATCAGGATCCTTCCTCAGGTCCTTCATCCGGTCCAGGTACTTCACAATCAGTCACAATCATGATGCTCTCGTCTGGAAATTCAAAGTCCATCGACTGATAATCGTCTACTGCCTGATGTGCCAAGTGGTCTGCCAGTACACTTCCTTTGATAGCTTTCTGAGTTGTGTACTGGATGTCGTACTCTGTCAAGATCATTTGCCATCTTTCTATTCTCCCAGACAGAGCAGGCTTTTCAAATATATACTTTATAGGATCCATCTTTGAAATCAACAAGGTAGTGTGAGTCAGCATATACTGTCTCAGCCGGCGAGCAGCCCATACCAAAGCGCAGCAAGTTTTCTCGAGCAGTGAGTATCGGGTCTCACAGTCGGTAAACTTTTTGCTAAGGTAATAAATGGCATGCTCTTTTCGGCCAGATTCGTCATGCTGCTCCAGCACACACCCCATTGAGTTGTCGAGTACTGTCAGGTATAGTATCAGAGGTCTCCCTTCAACCGGTGGCATGAGAATGGGTGGCTCTTGGAGATACTCTTTCATTCTGTCAAAAGCGTCCTGACATTCATCATTCCAACGTACTACCTGATCTTTCTTCAGCAGCTTGAAGATTGGTTCAGAGGTGGCAGTTAGATGGGAGATGAATCGAGCAATGTAATTCAGATGTCCTAGAAAACCTCTGACTTCTTTCTCTGTCTTAGGAACTGGCATCTCTTGAATGGCTTTAACCTTGGCAGGGTCCACTTGAATACCCTTATCACTTACGACGAATCCTAGCAACTTTCCAGATCTTACCCCGAAGGTGCACTTGTTCGGGTTCAACCTCAGCTTGTACAGTTTCAGACGGTCAAACAGCTTCTGCAGATGGTCAAGGTGTTCCTCCTCAGTTTGGGACCTTGCAATCATATCATCGACATACATTTCTATCTCATGATGGATCATGTCATGAAATAAAGCAACCATGGCACGTTGGTAGGTTGCCCCAGCATTTTTCAATCCAAAAGGCATGACCTTATAGCAGAAGGTGCCCCACTGAGTAACAAAGGTAGTCTTTTCCATATCTTCCGGAGCCATCTTGATCTGATTATACCCTGAAAAACCATCCATGAAAGAGAACACCTTGTGCTGAGCAGTATTGTCAACCAGAACATCAATGTGAGATAGGGGAAGTCATCCTTGGGGCTGGCCCTGTTCAGATCCCTGTAATCAACACACATTCTGACCTTACCATCTTTCTTAGGTACCGGCACTACGTTGGCAACCCACTGAGGGTAAGAAGTCACTGCAAGAAACCCGGCATCGAACTGTTTCATAACCTCGGCTTTGATCTTCTCAGACATCTCTGGACGCATACGGCGGACCTTTTGCTTAACCGGAGGGCAGTCTTCCTTGGTAGGCAAATGATGGACCACAATGTCGGTATCCAACCCAGGCATGTCTTCGTAGGACCAGGCAAAGATCTCCACATAATCATGTAACATCTGAGTCAACCGTTGCTTCACGCTGAGCTCTAGGTTGGCACCAATCTTGACTTCCTTTCTATCTGCCTCAGTACCCAGATTTATCATTTCCACCGGCTCTTCATGTGGTTGAATTGCCCTCTCTTCCTGGAGTAACAGTCTTGCAAGTTTGTCAGGCACTTCGCAATCATCTTCACCTTCGTCTTCGGCTAATTTGATCGGATTTTCGAAGTCATAACTGGCAGTAGCAGAGTCGTTATCAGTGAGATCCAGAGTGGATTGAAACCTCTATAAGTGAGTGTGTGTAAATACAGTTGTTTTGCAATATATAAAGAAAGGAAAGAAAGAAAAGGAGCATAAGATTTGAAATGCGAAAAAACGTCCAAGATCTTTATTCATGACATATGGAAATGACAATTAATATGCCCTCACAAATGAAGCCAACGGTGCCCCGGGTAAGACACCGGGCCATAAAGTTTCAATTCATTGTTTATTACAAATAACAAAACAAAGGAATTCATTACTGCGTAACAAAAGTAACAGGTGTATGATCTTTCGCGGTCCAATTGTTCAATCCACCGTCAGTCGTTGGGTAGATCCAGCTATCGAACTCCGATTCTTCCACTTCGTCTTCATCCCCAATAGCATTCACTCCTGGATTGGTGATGAGCACAGGAGGTCTTCCGATCCTAGCTTTGCGCACAGCCCTCTGAGCCTCTGCAGTAAAACCCAATCCAAACTTGTCAGTTTTAGGAGTGAAATCAGGGAGCCTGCCCCAGTTAGCACATTCACCTTTCTCGATTACAGCCCAGGCGTCCTTCAAGGAAGCCATCTTTAAAGGAAAGTCCTCTTCAACCACCATTTCTGCCGCTGCCAATGTTGGAGGTACCTCTTCAAAATGCTGAAAGGGGGTTTCAATAAACTCCTCGTCCATCTCGATATACCTGAAGGAATTCAAATGACTAACCATATACTCCTCCTCTCCCTGCACAGTGACGATCTTCCCTCTGACGGGGTACTTGAGCTTCTGGTGTAGGGTAGAGGTCACTGCCCCAGCTTTGTGAATCCAAGGTCGACCCAGTAAACAGGAATAAGATGGACAGATATCCATCGCATAGAAAGTTGAGTCGAATACTTGAGAACCCACACGAATAGGAATGTCTACCTCTCCATGAACCATCCTCTTAGAACCGTCAAAGGCTCTGACAATGATGTTGCTAGGTTTCAGCTCCAGGCCCTCACAATCCAACCGGTCTAAGGCCTTTTTGGGCAACACATTCAGGGAAGAACCGGTATCTACCAACACATGCGCAAGAGTAGTGCCCCTGCATTCTATAGAGACATGCAGGGCATCATTGTGGTTCTTTCCCTTAGCAGTAAGGTCAGCATCCGAGAAACCCAAACCATTGTCAGCTGTCAAATTGGCTACGCAATCAGTAAACTGGTCTGCAGAGGTCTCTTGTGGCACGTGGGCCGTCTTTAGAAATGAAATCAAGGCCTTGGCATGGGCCTCGGAGCACAGCAGCAAGGAGAGCATAGAGATCTTGGAGGGGGTATGGCCCAGCTGTTCAACAACATTAAAATTGCTCTTCTTGATTATTTTAAGAATATCCTCCATCTCTTGCTGGGAGGCTTCAACATTCACAGATTTTGGTGCCTCCATCCGGGAAGGCTCATCATCAATCCCTTTGCCCCGAGTATTAGATGACTCGGCAGCAGGGGAAGCAACTTGATCAGAAGTGGAAACGGGCGCACTTGCAGGTGTTATAATGAGAGGTCTTCGAATAACTGGTGGCGCAATGTCAGGCGAGAAGAGCCTGCCACTGCAGGTAACTTTTGCTGGACCGGTGATATTGCTGATGCTGGTACCGGTATTAAACTCTTGATTTATTCCAAGTACATATACATCTGCCCCATAGTGCCATGGGACAGCCTTATCAGATTCATAGGGGAGGGGCCCCGGAACAATAATAACAATGAGTGCGACAGTCATGATTTTAACTGGCTTCCTCGGGGGAGCCCTGATCGGATTGTTGAAAATTGTAACGACGGATACTTCTTCCACAGGAACAAAAGGAACAGCGGTCTTCTTGAACAGAATCTCTTTGTTGTCCATCAGGCTTTGGATGCCTAACTTCAGCAACTGACAACCAGTAGGGGTAACAGCACACAAAAGGCAACCCTCGCTACAACCCGGAAATAAATCGGCCAGCAGCAGGTTCCTCTTAACAGTCATCAGAGGGGTAGCTACATCATTCACAGAAACGGCATACAAGTCTTCATCAATGGCATTTACTCCATGCTGGGGCATAGGAGCAGTCACCACATTTGGCCTCTCAGGCGCCTCAAATTGTATCTCCTTCGCATCAATAAGGTCTTGCACCTTATTTCTCAGGGCCCAACAGTCATCAGTAGAATGCCCCGGGCTATCGGAGTGATAAGCACAGCGGGAATTTGGATTATACTTGGGAGAGGCAGTGTTCACAACCTTTGGAGCCTCTCTGACAGTCACCAAGTTGGTGGATAGTAGCTGCGGCAAGATTTGTGACAAGGTCATGCTCAGCCGGGTAAATTCTCTTCTGGGTCTTTCAGCCCTGGGTTGATTAGTTTGCCGAGGAGCGGCAGCAGGTTTAGCAATCACCACCGCATTGACAGATTGGCGGCGCTCTGGTTTGTCTTGCCTCCTAGGCCCATACACAGCACTGGCCTCCTTTTTAAAGGGTTTCTTCTCAGCACTTGAAGACACACCTTTCTGAATCTTTCCTGACTTCATACCAGCCTCTATCCTTTCCCCTGTCAGAATGAGGTCACTAAAACCTGCAGATGAATTACCGATAAGATGATTGAAAGAACGGCCCGGATAGGGTCCCCAAGAACATATCTACCAATTCTCGGTCAGTTAACGGAGGCTGCACCCTGCCAGCCAGGTCCCTCCACTTCTGCGCATACTCTTTAAAACCTTCGCCTAATCCTAGCGACATACCCTGGAGTTGGGTACGTGTAGGAGCAAGGTCGGCATTATATTGATACTGCTTGTAAAAAGCAGTAGCCAACTCCTCCCAGTTACGAACCTTGGTTCCATCCAGCTGATAGAACCATTCGAGATGAGTCCCTGAAAGACTCTCCTGGAAGAAGTGGATCCACAAGTTCTTATCCACTGTATACGGCTGGATCTTCCGCACATAAGATCTGAGGTGTAGTTTAGGGCAGGACGCCCCGTCATACTTGGGGAAAGATGGTGCTTTAAACTTGTGAGGGATGATCACACCAGAAGATAAACCCAAGTCTCCGAAATCCAACCCAGGCACTTGTTGAATTTCCATGGCGTTCAGCCGGTCTTCCAACTGCTTGTATCGGTCTTCAGCCGGAGGATACTGTTCCTCATTAAAATCAGTCTCATTGTCTGAGACCACCGGACTAGGAGCCCTTCCCCCCTGGGGACTGTCTTTGCCTACAGAAGAACCAGCTTCCTCATTCTGCAGAGTGTTGCCCAATCTCTGGCCCGAGTTGAAAAGAACAGTTCTCTTATTCTTCTTCTCCTTCTTCAGGAGCAAAGCCTTCAGCTCTTCTTGACCTTAAGCCAAACCCATGATCAGTTCCTGAAATTGTGTGTTCTGCACCTGAAGGGCCTTGATAGACATCTCGGTAGATGATTCAGGGTTCATGATGCTGAAATAAACAGCGAAGAACAGTAAGCAACCTGAAAAGAAGAGTACCTGCTATGCACATGATGAATGATATGTGTTTATGCAATGCATTCAAGGATTCGAAAGTTCAAATTTGTTGTAGACAAAAAGGAACACACGTTATCATTAAGGAAATAATTGTTTGGTACATCAAAGCCTCATGGGCAAAATATTACAAAAGCAAATCAATCCCAGAAGACACTACACATCCTCTTTGGAGCTATGTAAGTGTTGAGATTCCTCTCCTCGTGCAGTAGGCGGGTGAGCTCCAAGACCTTCTTTTCACTAGCATGTAGACTGGTCTCAAAAGAATTTCGTTCTTCTTTAAGCTGGATCCAGCTTTTCTGCATTTCTTCCCAGGATGTGGGCATGTCAGGATGTTGAATGGTATAGGACACCTCTCCTTCCAAGACTGGCTCTTTGATCACAGGGAGAACATGAGGATATGGCATCACTAACTTCTAGGAGCGGGCTCGTACCCACTTGAGATAAGGCTCCAATGGGATGGAATTCCTGTGCCCCAGGGTCTTGCTGTCTATCCTACTTGGCATCCTCTAAGCTCTGATAAATCTCTGGCGAAGTCTTTGCGCATCATTGTCGAAGTCAAAAACTATGTCAGGAATTAACATGTCATGAGGGCCATCCCTTCGAGCATAACCAAACTATCTCCAAGCCAAGCATGGGTTGTAAGTAATACCTCCTCTGATTCCAAGTAAGGGAACATTAGGGTACTCCCCGCAACGATCAATGATAGTGACTGTTGTACCCCAAAATTTGCCCTCCCATATTCGTCAAGGTTTGCTAAGATCATGCTTCAAAATCTCCCAAGAGTTGCACAGTCCAATTGACTCCTAACAGTCAAGAATTAGGGTTTTGGTGCTGGCAAAGAAATTGAAGTTTCCAAAGGTCCAAACAAGTCCCACATACCTATAAACATTGTCAAGCATCCATATGCCAAGTTTCAAGACTCACAGCACAAAATTGCACAGTCAAAAACCCTAATTGCTCAACAGTCAACTGTAGGGGTAAAATGGTCATTTGACAGTCAAAAGTCAAAAATGTTGGTCAACATCTTATTTTGAAGCCACAAACATCATTTTATCAATTCTTGATCATGATTCTCAAGGCATGGCTCAAAAAGTCTCAAGATGCAAAAGTTTCTATTTTTGGACAGTTGAAAAAGTCAACTGTAACTTGACCAAGGCATAACTCCCACATGGTTTATCAAAAAAATTCCATCCAAAGCTCATTTTGAAGAGAATGACATTTCCTGCAACTCATCTTCACACTTCAAGTCCAAGAAATGCTCTCACAAAAAGTTATCAATCTCAACATTATAGGTCATTTTCAAAAGTCAACAAAAAGGCCCTTTAAGTCAAAGACCATAACTTGAGATTGGTAAATCAAAATGACATGGGACCAAAGGAATTGGTTATAGGACTTCAAGACCTTTCCAAAATGTCCAAGAACATGATCAAAGCTTAAAAATTGAGCAAGATATGCCTTGTGGAAGTTGGGAAATTTTTGGGAATTTTGAAAAGTTAACTTTGCTTCAAATGCCTCAAAATTGCTAATGGGCCTCATTTTCTTCCATGAAACATTATCCAAAAGCTATGCACGACCCATTAAGCTAAAAGGGAGTTATTTTCTTATTTTTAATTAATTAATTGAATTTCTAATCCTATTAATTCATTTAATTAAGTTTAAAAATAAGAAAAATACTAAATCAATGTTTTTAAATCCTTTTATGCAGCAAATACCTTCCACATGTGATAGAGATTTCGTGCACCTTCTCAAGGGGACAAAATCATCTAAATTTGGCAAGATTTCAATGGAAAAAGGATTGAAAAAGATATGGAAATATCAAATATTTGAAGCATTGAATACAAGGCTTTGGGCTTGATTTTTTTGACCTAATTCATTCACACATATATGCATAATCAAGACCTAATCCTAGGACACGAAAAAAGCTGCTCAAGGAGGCCAAACAAAATTGCAAATTTTCATTAAAAAGCTTGAAAATGATTTCATGGTTAGAGGACGATTCAAGGTCTAAAAAGGATTCTAATACATTGGTAGACCTTCCAGGAACCTGCTAGCATCAAGAATCATTCCAAACGCGCAAGGAATTGAAGAATATAGGCCATACGATTTGTCATCTTTTCCAAAAATGCATAACATAATTCATGCACTATTAATCACTTTTCTTGTTTGGTTTGCACTAATGAGGACTCCCTGAAGCTATTGGTGTCATCCAATTGGATTATAGGCGCCTGAACAAGAATCCACCATGGATGACAACTAGGTTTTCTGAAACCTCAAATTGGGGCTTTAGGCATATGGCAAAATTGGACCTTGAAACCAATATGAACAGAATCGTGGTGACATGACGAACAAAACCATGCCATCGCGCTCAATTTATGATAAGGCATGCGCTAATCGCTATTATTCGCTATGTTGTTTAGTGGGGGTTTAAAACCCCCGCTACTTGTTTGATATTTTTGCAGAACGAAGAAGACGAAGCTGGCGTGTCACCATGTGACTGGAGGATTTGAATCTGGCGCGTTTTTTATTGTTTTATACCATTAGCTTTTATTTTCTCATTATAATATTCATTATCCACTATGTATCAAAACTAACATGTTGGCTCAGTTGGCTTGTGAGTTATCATGCAAGCAATGGGACCTGGGTTCGATTCCCAGGTCCCCTTATACATTTCATATTTTGTTCATTTACATGTTCCAGCGTAGAGCCTCTCTCCAAGGACCATCATGTGTCCTCACCATCTGGCTTGCCACGCGCCCAGAGGCTCCATCCAATGGCCAGGACGTGCAATTCAACACACGCATCAGTCAAACGTTCCTCACATGATCATTAAAAGTCAAAGAGGCCTGGAGCTATTGGGCCAAGATCCTTCCAACAACACCTCCAAATTGGGCAGAAACCCCCCATAGTTTGCATATTTAGATTTTTATTTTAATTCTCCTTTTATTTTATTTTTTTTTAATTATTCTTTTTTTATTGTTCTATTTAATTCCCAAAATAATTTTCATAAATATAAAAATCCAGAAAAAGTCAAAAATAAAATATGTTTTATTTAATCTTTTAAATTCCTTAATAGTTTTTTTTTTAAATAAATCTTATTAATCAATTTAGTTTAATTTAGGGTTTTAAATTTTAATGTTTTCTTAATAACTAAAAAAATAGAAAAAATAGGTTTTAGCATTTCTTATTCTTTTTCTTAATAAATAATTTATTTCCTAATCACCATTATTATTAATTCTTAATTATTTTGTAAATAAATATTCAATTAATTAATTAGGGCTAAATTAGGTTTAAACTTAAATATTTTTTCTTTAACAAATTAAAAATAGTGTAGAATTAGGGTTTCTAATAATAATTAATCTTCTTTCTTTATTTTCATAAATACCAAAAAAAACATAAAAATAATTTCTTTTTTCATTTAATCATTAATTTACTTTCAATTGCAATTTAATTTCTTTAAAGGGTCCAACGCCCTCGCACTCTTGATTCTTATTTCGTTTCGCGCGTTTATTTACATTTTTCATTTTAAATTTATGTAATTGCCCCAAAGCCTTGTAATAGATAATTAGGACATTTACTTTCCGCACTTTTATTCAAATTGGGTCTCTGTTTAATTTGGCGATGTATAGACCCGCGCCTTGTAATAGCGTAGGACCTTTATTTTTCCGCGTTTTAATTCCTGCACCCTTTAAACTGCTAATCACATGAAAGAATGTATGCCCAAATAAAATCAAAGCGTAGACCACCAAATGCATGACAAGAATAAAATATGACTGAAAATGACACACAATTCACACACCACTCTTAGGGTACGCCTCACTGTTGCCTTGCCCCTCGAAACGTGGTCGTCGAGTATAGGACGTTTTAGTAAGTCCTCATGTCCATGAACATGGCATAAGGGTAGCTTCTAAGGTGTCCTACTATTGCTTCGGTGACCACACTGTCCCTAAAAATGAATTGACCCGAACACCTCCAACGGTGGTGCTACCTACCTCTCAATGGTGGGATGGCACTACCTTAAGGACATTTACACAGCCTAATTCCTTAGGGTAGGTAGATGACTCGTAGATACTTGCTCTAATTCAAAACAAATCAAAAACTTCTTTTCACACCAACACTTTGCAAAAAGCTTTCAAAAACAACTTTTCAAACACTCTTGAGGACTGATACAAGAGTCGATCTGAAACTTTCAAAGAAACTTTTTCAAACCCATGCACTTTTGAAAAGCAAACAAACATTTTGAAAACACAAATGAGCAAGTATCTAAGAGCCCATGGATAACCATGGATAGAAAGGATTCTAACACCTTCCCTTTCTATAAATCTACCTCCCGAACCGAGAGCTAATCTCAATAAGGAATTTTTCTGTGCTTTTGTCCTTTCCATATTGGAGAAAATAAAAGACGGTGGCGACTCTTGCTTCCGCGACATTTCGTGAACCAGCGTTAAACAGTCAGTTCCAGATCCACCGATCACAGAACTGGCGACTCTGCTGGGGATTCTTAAAGTGAGGTGTACCTTAGGATAGTTCATAACTGTGTTTTCAATTGTTTTGACTTGTTTGCTTTAAATTGTGGGTTGCATCGGAGTTACATAGATCCTAACCCGGATCTGGGGATACCCTGTTTAGGTAGCATAAGCTGTGAGGGACCTGTCCGGCGTAGACCGACATGGGTGAAGCAGTGGCTACGTTGGTGTGGCACCTTGGTCTGTACCGATATCCCTTGTGTTGCAACGAGGAGAATATGGGTCTTCTGAGGAGTCATTAAGCACCAACAGACCTTAGAACCTTAAACGACCCAACTTGGCCAATAGAACAGTAGCAGTATGCTACGCCCATTGAGGCTAAACTCTCGTGATGGTTCTGGCTGCAAGAAAAGATTGCGATGCTGGAGTTATGACCGATTGAGGATAGTCAATGATATTGGGATCCTCTAAGAACCCGGTTACTTTTGATAGGACAGGTATGAACCAACAAACTGGAAGAGGGTAATACCTAGACCTCATGCTGGCCTGAACTCTAAGGGCTTCTCTTGTGTGACTTGTGTGCCTTCCAACTTGATTACTTGCATGCTTGTTATCTGACACTTGAGTTTCTTGCAGGTTTTGTTTATAGTCCTTAATTGGGACTCATAACAGGGTTTACTGAGTTTCTTGCAGGTTTTGTTTATAGTCCTTAATTGGGAATCATAACAGGGTTTACTGAGTTTCTTGCAGGTTTTGTTTACAGTCCTTAATTGGGACTCATAACAGGGTTACCTATATTACCCCACGCATAACATGACATCATACCATCATACCATTGCATACATCCTACATGAGGACTAATCTATTTCCAGGATCTCAAGGGCTTGTGATGCAGGTCATGATGAATCAACTATCCAGCAAGGGGCAAAGAGGATTTATTGTCCTCTAGCCAAAGTTGTCAGGGGCTATGACCCACTCGACATGGTGAGCCTTGACTCTTGAAGAAGGACTCTCAACAACATGAATCTCCTTCAATCAAGCTACTGGAGTCCAATACTAACAATCTTCTCGTTTACCCCGCGAGATCCTTGAAAACATTGCATGCATGTCACACATAGCATTGCATTACAGGTACCCTTGTTACAGGTCACTCACCATCTGCGCTGTTTATTTCAGCAATGGCTTCCCAACAAGATAACCAGGGACCTCGTGCTCAAGAGACTCAGTTCATGGAGATCTTCTTAAGCCTATCCAAGGGGCAGGAAGAGCTGAGAACACTCCTCACGGGGACTTTGGTCAGGAACAGTGCTGAGGACGACAAGGACGAACGGCTGAAACGTCTACAAGCTGAGGTAGACACATTGAAAAACCAGATGCTGGGGCAAAGGGCTCTCATCCAAAGTTTAGCTCGGGAGCAAGGAGAGCTGAGGGCCATGATCAGTCAGCTTCATCAAGATATGAAGCAACCAGCCCAAGTCAGGGACCAAGTCATTAATCAGCCTCCAAGAAGTCAAAGGTTTGGGCCTCTCCAAGCTGCTACTACTTCACAGGTCCAACAACGACCTCGCCAAGAACAACGGACTGATCAGAGCAAGCCAGACAAGCCTAAAAGGCAGTTCACTAAGCTCAACGTGTCACCGTCTCAAGCTTTACAATAATTGTTGAGGTTGAATCTGGTGACGTTAAGGGACCCTCCTAAGAATCTCAACACAGCCTCCCCAAAGTACAATCCTGAGGAAAGATGTGCATACCACTCTGACAGTCCAGGACATGACACCGACGACTGCTGGGCTCTGAAGAATAAGATCCAAGACCTGATTAATGAAAGAGCTGTGGATTTCACCCAGATGGGCCAGGCTGAATGCTCCTGCCATCCCTACAAGATGCACCAGTCCTGAGATTAGAAGACTTTTGTTCATTAGAATTTTTCAAGTTGTGATTTTCTTTTGATTGTTCAAACATTTATTCATGCTAAACATTGTTATTTCATTAATGCACTACACATGTCTGTTTTGAAGCAATATATTCGTATTCACTATATGCAAATTATTTTCATATTTTTTCTGATGATCAACGCTCGATTAATAATTCTAAGCCTCTTGAGGGAGGATGACGAAAACGATACCACGATCTTTACAGTATGCTTTTGAACAGACCCCGCTTATGAGGTACAGACATTGTTTCAATCCCTAAACACTGGAGTTATAAGGAAGATAATCCCTCGTCAACCCCTCTGAGCCAAAGAAGTAGGAGTTTTTCTTTTCGAAAATTAAAACCCTTTATCATAACCTGGGGCAGGGTAGTTCTCTCAGTTGATCCAAGTGCACAACAAATGACACCAAAGAAGGCCTTACAAAAAAAAGAGAAGATAGTGATGATTCCGAATAATCATAAGGATAGGCAGTCATTATATCTCAAAAAAAAAAAAAACCAATAAGTCAAAACCTATGAAGGAGACTTACGAAACGGGGGCATCCCGCTGACTGTAATCACAAAAGAAACAGTTCAGGCAAAATTTAGGGATAGCGAAATCAAAAAGAAAGAGGTCATACAAACCCTTAACAAAAACAAAGAATGACTGCCTATTCAAAATAAATCATCAACATCTGAACCATCACTGGAATATCAAAGCAAAAACTCGAACAAGGTCTAACGCACGATCAACTGAGCTTAGGTTTGAAGAACATCACGAAGAACGGGTGGGTACAAATAATTTGAGCCTTTATCCTTTTTTTATTAAATCGTGAACCAGGCCACGTTATAACCCTTAAAAAGTCCTAGCTGAAGCATGGGTTAGTTCGAAAGCATACTGTTACGAAAGGTATCCTGACTCCTTAAGGCTTGCTATAAAATGTTGAGTTGACATCACATTTTACAAAATTTGCTGGTTTTACTGAAAAATGCATTTTCAAAACTTCAAGACAGACATAAGCTTTGCATTTTTTTGACATAACTCTGTTCGCATATGACTTTTTGTTTGAACAGCATAGAAGTTCGCACGACGAATGTCTAATGAACAAAAGCACTTCCAATCAAGGGGCAGACATGATCATGGTCTATTATCTGGGGCAGTCCAATCAAGATTCGGAGAATCTCTCAAAAGGCCAAGATAACCAGATGCAAATCTCCGCCTAAGTCACTTGGGGCATTGGACAGGAATTCCAGCAACAAATCTTGCATGATCAGACATCTTCTGGTAATATGGCTACACAACACAACAACAGGGGCAACTCCCTACGTTCTGAGAGCGTGGACATAGTTGAAAAATAATACGCATAATCAAAGACCCGCTAGGTTGACACACCTAGGCAAAAATAAGGGCTTCCCGGCGAACCAAAAGGGTTCGGGCAAAAATAAGGGATGAAAATAAAAAAATCCGTACACCCGGCAAGTCGAAAACCTGAAAGGGCGGCTTGGGCAAAAATGGGTATCCCGGTGGACTGAAAACCCGAAAGGGCGGTCCAAGCAAAAGTTAGGGATCAAAGCGTACGACTATGTCCTGTCATCTTGTCACCTGCCTACCAGAAGAAGGTTTGTCCATCAACAACTATCAGCACCTCATAGGTCTTCCTCTCCCACCTCAGAGACAGGGGCAATGATAAGTTGTCCAAGCGATCTAATTGCTCTGTCCTCAAGATACAAGGTATGACCAGCTGAAGAAGGTAACCAAGATATCTTAAGTCCCCAGAGAGTGAGCCAGCAAGTCCATGCACTCTCCCCAAGCAGAGTTATACTATCAGCCTTAAGGAAGTTGATTATCCCCCGCAGATCTCAACATTCCTCAGAAATATACGAACATTCTTAACAAGCATCCCCGGCATTCTTGGTCTAAGACTGTTCCCCGGCGGTATACCAGGCATTCAGTGGAATCTCTTCCCCAATATATCTCAAAGAGTTCCCCAGGAGAGTCCAGTATAGTTCAAGATTTCCCCAGGAAAGTTTGAATCATCTCCCCAGCAGTAAGCTTATCCCCAGTAGATTCTGGAAGCTTATCCCCTACAGAGCATGAATGCGTCTCCCGGCTCTATTCAAAGGTTATTTCCCTACCAGGATAGAACTGGGTTATCCTCAGCCAAAAGCCACGGAAAGATCGTCCTCGGCAAAGTCTTCTCACCCCCAGCGGAGTCTATCAAAACTTCCAACATAACAACGGTATCCCCAACGAAGTTACCATCAACATCCCAGCAAAGTACCTCTCTCCCCAGAGTATTGTTCCCCAGCAAGATCGCTAGAATAATTTTCTCCCCGCGGAGTAATCTATTCGTCAAGTTTATTCCCCAACGGAGTCATCTTCTCCTACCGGTTCATTCTTGTAATCTTCATCCCCAGCGGAAACGAAGAACTCTCTTCAACCATCAGCCCAGGATGTGACTTCCTGGCACCCGTCAAGGATTTATTTTCCTAAGACGAAAGCATACATTCGTAAACATCGCATTTCCATACATTATAGCATGCATAAACGCATCATATCTTACAATCTCATTTATGTTGAGAACATCATTGCTTGATCCATATCATGCATTGCATATGACTGACCTTTACCTTTCAGGAAAGATCCAGTTAAGTTCTCAGCTATATCCAAGACTTTCGTCTGGTTCAGTTAAATCGACTCCTAAAGATTTTTCTGATTCTTATCCAGTCAAAGGCCTTCTCTGGTCCAGTTAAATCGATTCCTAAAGATTTTTCTGATGAAGACTCAGTTGAAGATTCCAAGACCTTGCCTGGTTCAGTTAAATCGACTCCTAAAGATTTTTCTGATTCTTATCCAGTCAAAGGCCTTCTCTGGATTCAGTCAGATCGACGCTAAGATCTCCCTGATTCTTATTCCAGTTGAAGATTCCAAGACCTTGCCTGGTTCAGTTAAATCGACTCCTAAAGATTTTTCTGATTCTTATCCGGTCAAAGGCCTTCTCTGGTTCAGTCAGATCGACCCTAAGATCTCCCTGATTCTTATTCCAGTTGAAGATTCCAAGACCTTGCCTGGTTCAGTTAAATCGACTCCTAAAGATTTTTCTGATGTCGATCCAGTCAAAGGCCTTCTCTGGTTCAGTCAGATCGACCCTAAGATCTCCCTGATTCTTATTCCAGTTGAAGATTCCAAGACCTTGCCTGGTTCAGTTAAATCGACTCCTAAAGGTTTTTCTGATGCCGATCCAGTCAAAGGCCTTCTCTGGTCCAGTTAAATCGATTCCTAAAGATCTCCCTGATTCTTATTCCAGTTGAAGATTCCAAGACCTTGCCTGGTTCAGTTAAATCGACTCCTAAAGATTTTTCTGATTCTTATCCGGTCAAAGGCCTTCTCTGGTTCAGTCAGATCGACCCTAAGATCTCCCTGATTCTTATTCCAGTTGGAGATTCCAAGACCTTGCCTGGTTCAGTTAAATCGACTCCTAAATATTTTTCTGATTCTTATCCAGTCAAAGGCCTTCTCTGGATTCAGTCAAATCTACGCTAAGATCTCCCTGATTCTTATTCCAGTTGAAGATTCCAAGACCTTGCCGGGTTCAGTTAAATCGACTCCTAAAGATTTTTCTGATTCTTATCCGGTCAAAGGCCTTCTCTGGTTCAGTCAGATCGACCCTAAGATCTCCCTGATTCTTATTCCAGTTGAAGATTCCAAGACCTTGCCTGGTTCAGTTAAATCGACTCCTAAAGATTTTTCTGATGTCGATCCAGTCAAAGGCCTTCTCTGGTTCAGTCAGATCGACCCTAAGATCTCCCTGATTCTTATTCCAGTTGAAGATTCCAAGACCTTGCCTGGTTCAGTTAAATCGACTCCTAAAGGTTTTTCTGATGCCGATCCAGTCAAAGGCCTTCTCTGGTCCAGTTAAATCGATTCCTAAAGATATCCCTGATTCTTATTCCAGTTGAAGATTCCAAGACCTTGTCTGGTTCAGTTAAATCGACTCCTAAAGATTTTTCTGATGCCGATCCAGTCAAAGGCCTTCTCTGGTTCAGTCAGATCGATGCTAAGATCTCCCTGATTCTTATTCCAGTTGAAGATTCCAAGACCTTGCTTGGTTCAGTTAAATCGACTCCTAAAGTTTTTTCTGATGCCGATCCAGTCAAAGGCCTTCTCTGGTCCAGTTAAATCGATTACTAAAGATTTTCCTGATGAAGACTCAGTTGAAGATTCCAAGACCTTGCCTGGTTCAGTTAAATCGACTCCTAAATATTTTTCTGATGCTGATCCAGTCAAAGGCCTCTCTGGTCCAGTTAAATCGATTCCTAAAGATTTTCCTAATGAAGACTCAGTAGAAGACATCTAAGATTCCCTCATCGTTATTGTTGAGGTAGTAATCGCCCCAGATTCTCTCATCGTTACTGTTGAGGTAGTAATCGCCCCAGATTCTCTCATCGTTACTATTGAGGTAGTAATCGCCCCAGATTCTCTCATCGTTACTGTTGAGGTAGTAATCGCCCCAGATTCTCTCATCGTTACTGTTGAGGTAGTAATCGCCCCAGATTCTCTCATCGTTACTGTTGAGGTAGTAATCGCCCCAGATTCTCTCATCGTTACTGTTGAGGTAGTAATCACCCCAGATTCTCTCATCGTTACTGTTGAGGTAGTAATCGCCCCAGATTCTCTCATCGTTACTATTGAGGTAGTAATCGCCCCAGATTCTCTCATCGTTACTGTTGAGGTAGTAATCGCCCCAGATTCTCTCATCGTTATTGTTGAGGTAGTAATCACCCCAGATTCTCTCATCGTTACTGTTGAAGTAGTAATCGCCCCAGATTCTCTCATAGTTACTGTTGAGGTAGTAATCGCCCCAGATTCTCTCATCGTTATTGTTGAGGTAGTAATCGCCCCAGATTCTCTCATCGTTACTGTTGAGGTAGTAATCGCCCCAGATTCTCTCATCGCTACTGTTGAGGTAGTAATCGCCCCAGATTCTCTCATCATTACTGTTGAGGTAGTAATCGCCCCAGATTCTCTCATCGTTACTGTTGAGGTAGTAATCTCCCCAGATTCTCTCATCGTTACTGTTGAGGTAGTAATCGCCCCAGATTCTCTCATCGTTACTATTGAGGTAGTAATCATCCAAGGTTCTCTCATCGTCCCGTTGAGGTAGTAACCATCCCTAATTCATTCATAACCTTTTGAAGCTCCAGACTCGATTCCTGTATCTCGCCAGGGCATGTCTGAAGAGGCTTAAGGATTCAATTCCTGTAACCAGTCAGGGCGCATCTACATAAAAAGTTTGAAGATCAACTCCTGTAACAGGCCAGGTAATTATCTTTCTTTTTCAGGTACGCAAGATCTCGCTAAGGAAACTCTTACGCGATCGACACCCAGATGGCATCTATAAGACCATCCACCTATCCATCACCTCTCAACATGGCATCCATAAGCCCATCTTCCTATCCATCAATCTCCAAATGGCATCTGTAAGCCCATTCCCACCATCGCATTACTATTTGAGCGCAAATTTCTGGGCACTCTAGTGTTCAATCATCTTCCACCTTCGGATTACGAAAGGCACACCAGCCAATCTACATCCTCAGGTTTAAGAAGATTGAACAGGGGCAACTGTTGTACCCCAAAATTTGCCCTCCCATATTCTTCAAGGTTTGCTAAGATCATGCTTCAAAATCTCCCAAGAGTTGCACAGTCCAATTGCCTCCTAACAGTCAAGAATTAGGGTTTTGGTGCTGGCAAAGAAATTGAAGTTTCCAAAGGTCCAAACAAGTCCCACATACCTATAAACATTGTCAAGCATCCATATGCCAAGTTTCAAGACTCACAGCACAAAACTGCACAGTCAAAAACCCTAATTGCTCAACAGTAAACTGTAGGGGTAAAATGGTCATTTGACAGTCAAAAGTCAAAAAATTTGGTCAACATCTTATTTTGAAGCCACAAACATCATTTGATCAATTCTTGATCATGATTCTCAAGGCATGGCTCAAAAAGTCTCAAGATGCAAAAGTTTCTATTTTTGGACAATTGAAAAAGTCAACTGTAACTTGACCAAGGCATAACTTCCACATGGTTTATCAGAAAAATTCCATCCAAATCTCATTTTGAAGAGAATTACATTTCCTACAACTCATCTTCACACTTCAAGTCCAAGAAATGCTCTCACAAAAATTTATCAATCTCAACATTATAGGTCATTTTCAAAAGTCAACAAAAAGGCACTTTAAGTCAAAGACCATAACTTGAGATTGGCAAATCAAAATTACATGGGACCAAAGTCATTGGTTAGAGGACTTCAAGACCTTTCCAAAATGTCCAAGAACATGATCAAAGCTTAAAAATTGAGCAAGATATGCCTTGTGGAAGTTGGGATATTTTTGGGAATTTTGAAAAGTCAACTTTGCTTCAAATGCCTCAAAATTGCTAATGGGCCTCATTTTCTTCCATGAAACATTATCCAAAAGCTATGCACGACCCATTAAGCTAAAAGGGAGTTATTTTCTTATTTTTAATTAATTAATTGAATTTCTAATCCTATTAATTCATTTAATTAAGTTTAAAAATAAGAAAAATACTAAATCAATGTTTTTAAATCCTTTTATGCAGCAAATACCTTCCACATGTGATAGAGATTTCGTGCACCTTCTCAAGGGGACAAAATCATCTAAATTTGGCAAGATTTCAATGGAAAAAGGATTGAAAAAGATATGGAAATATCAAATATTTGAAGCATTGAATACAAGGCTTTGGGCTTGATTTTTTTGACCTAATTCATTCACACATATATGCATAATCAAGACCTAATCCTAGGACACGAAAAAAGCTGCTCAAGGAGGCCAAACAAAATTGCAAATTTTCATTAAAAAGCTTGAAACTGATTTCATGGTTAGAGGACGATTCAAGGTCTAAAAAGGATTCTAATACATTGGTAGACCTTCCAGGAACCTGCTAGCATCAAGAATCATTCCAAACGCGCAAGGAATTGAAGAATATAGGCCATACGATTTGTCATCTTTTCCAAAAATGCATAACATAATTCATGCACTATTAATCACTTTTCTTGTTTGGTTTGCACTAATGAGGACTCCATGAAGCTATTGGTGTCATCCAATTGGATTATAGGCGCCTGAACAAGAATCCACCATGGATGACAACTAGGTTTTCTGAAACCTCAAATTGGGGCTTTAGGCATATGGCAAAATTGGACCTTGAAACCAATATGAACAGAATCGTGGTGACATGACGAACAAAACCATGCCATCACGCTCAATTTATGATAAGGCATGCGCTAATCGCTATTATTCGCTATGTTGTTTAGTGGGGGTTTAAAACCCCCGCTACTTGTTTGATATTTTTGCAGAACGAAGAAGACGAAGCTGGCGTGTCACCATGTGACTGGAGGATTTGAATCTGGCGCATTTTTTATGGTTTTATACCATTAGCTTTTATTTTCTCATTATAATATTCATTATCCATTATGTATCAAAACTAACGCGTTGGCTCAGTTGGCTTGTGAGTTGTCATGCAAGTAATGGGACCTGGGTTCGATTCCCAGGTCCCCTTATACATTTCATATTTTGTTCATTTACATGTTCCAGCGTAGCGCCTCTCTCCAAGGACCATCATGTGTCCTCACCATCTGGCTTGCCACGCGCCCAGAGGCTCCATCCAATGGCCAGGACGTGCAATTCAACACACGCATCAGTCAAACGTTCTTCACATGATCATTAAAAGTCAAAGAGGCCTGGAGCTATTGGGCCAAGATCCTTCCAACAACACCTCCAAATTGGGCAGAAACCCCCCATAGTTTGCATATTTAGATTTTTATTTTAATTCTCCTTTTTATATTTTATTTTAATTATTCTTTTTTTATTGTTCTATTTAATTCCCAAAATAATTTTCATAAATATAAAAATCCAGAAAAAGTCAAAAATAAAATATGTTTTATTTAATCTTTTAAATTCCTTAATAGTTTTTTTTAAATAAATCTTATTAATCAATTTAGTTTAATTTAGGGTTTTAAATTTTAATGTTTTCTTAATAACTAAAAAAATAGAAAAAATAGGTTTTAGCATTTCTTATTCTTTTTCTTAATAAATAATTTATTTCCTAATCACCATTATTATTAATTCTTAATTATTTTGTAAATAAATATGCAATTAATTAATTAGGGCTAAATTAGGTTTAAACTTAAATAATTTTTCTTTAACAAATTAAAAATAGTGTAGAATTAGGGTTTCTAATAATAATTAATCTTCTTTCTTTATTTTCATAAATACCAAAAAAAACATAAAAATAATTTCTTTTTTAATTTAATCATTAATTTACTTTCAATTGCAATTTAATTTCTTTAAAGGGTCCAACGCCCTCGCACTCTTGATTCTTATTTCGTTTCGCGCGTTTATTTACATTTTTCATTTTAAATTTATGTAATTGCCCCAAAGCCTTGTAATAGATAATTAGGACATTTACTTTCCGCACTTTTATTCAAATCGGGTCTCTGTTTAATTTGGCGATGTATAGACCCGCGCCTTGTAATAGCGTAGGACCTTTATTTTTCCGCGTTTTAATTCTCGCACCCTTTAAACTGCTAATCACATGAAAGAATGTATGCCCAAATAAAATCAAAGCGTAGACCACCAAATGCATGACAAGAATAAAATATGACTGAAAATGACACACAATTCACACACCACTCTTAAGGTACGCCTCACTGTTACCTTGCCCCTCGAAACGTGGTCGTCGAGTATAGGACGTTTTAGTAAGTCCTCATGTCCATGAACATGGCATAAGGGTAGCTTCTAAGGTGTCCTACTGTTGCTTCGGTGACCACACTGTCCCTAAAAACGAATTGACCCGAACACCTCCAACGGTGGTGCTACCTACCTCTCAATGGTGGGATGGCACTACCTTAAGGACATTTACACAGCCTAATTCCTTAGGGTAGGTAGATGACTCGTAGATACTTGCTCTAATTCAAAACAAATCAAAAACTTCTTTTCACACCAACACTTTGCAAAAAGCTTTCAAAAACAACTTTTCAAACACTCTTGAGGACTGATACAAGAGTCAATCTGAAACTTTCAAAGAAACTTTTTCAAACCCACACACTTTTGAAAAGCAAACAAACATTTTGAAAACATAAATGAGCAAGTATCTAAGAGCCCATGGATAACCATGGATAGAAAGGGTGCTAACACCTTCCCTTTCTATAAATCTACCTCCCGAACCGAGAGCTAATCTCAATAAGGAATTTTGCTGTGCTTTTGTCCTTTCCATATTGGAGAAAATAAAAGACGGTGGCGACTCTTGCTTCCGCGACATTTCGCGAACCAGCGTTAAACAATCAGTTCCAGATCCACCGATCACAGTGACATCCTCTCTGGACCGAGAGCACCATTGTATATCTGCATGTGTAAGAGTCATCAATCATTGTGACCATCTCAAACCCCGCTCGTTCTTCAAAACTTATTGCGGAAGGTGCGAAATAAACCACCTTCCCAGGAGAGGAGTACAACACATAAGGACACCTCTTTTTCTCATGGTTCGAGTGTAACATGAGTGAAGGATGCCCTCGAGTAACGTAGGTATAGGATTCTTGGACATGAAGATCTGGACAGCACTGATATCTATAAGCTGATATGGATTAGGGAACAATACCAAACCATAGACAAGGAGGGCCATAACTTCTTCAAAAGCCTGTAGGTCAAGGGAGTTCCAACATTCTTGGGCCTTCTCAAACAGAAACCTGGCTAAGAACCCTTTGATACCACTTCTAACTTCCCAATGTCCCTTGAGGTCAGATAGTTGTAGGTGTAAGGCTTTAGCAACCTCTTCAAGCTTGGGTTCCTTTTCCGTACCGTTGTAGGGTAGTTGATCAAGGATAGGGATCTTCAGAAGCCGAGAGATCTCTTCCAATGTAGGCACCAGTTGATAATCCAGGAAAGTGAAACAGTGATGCAGAGGGTCAAAGAACTGGAACAGGACCTTTATCATATCTTCCTCAATGTTGGTGTTGACCAAGCTGATGAGTCTTCCATGTCTCTCACTGAATGAAGAGCTCTCGGGAATCCTGGATATAAGCTCTTTAAGTTGAGGAGGGATCCTTACAAGTCTGATCTGAATTGTCTTTCTGCGAACAGTTTCCATGTCTTATAAAACAAGAACAAAGATGAAGATTCGAACCCCTGAAATGGTTAGCCAATGCATATGATGTTGTATGATGTCATGATGCTATGATTAAACACACCACAAATATTTACAAAGGCAAACATGGTAAGGCACACAAGTCACACAAGACAAACCCTTAGAGTTTAGGCCAACATGGGGTCTGGGTATTACCCTCTTGAAGTTGGTGGGCTCAACCTATCCTATTAGAAGTAACCGGGTTCTAAGGGTCTCAATATCACTGGATTGCTTTCATTGTTCATCGTTTCGATTTAGCCACTGAACTGGCGACCGAAATATTCCAGGAAAGCAACCCTTAATTGAGTGTAGTATCGAGTATCAACCAACCTCGGACTGCACCAAAGTCAGTTATCTCACTACCCTAAAGAGGCCAAGATGGTTTAATTAAGGTTCCTAAGGTCAGTTGATGCTTCACGACACCACGCGGAGGCCCCGTACTCTCCTTGACTGAACTCAAGGGTTACCGGTACACACCAAAGTGCCACATCAACGTAGCAGACTGTTTCAACCATGTCGGTATACCCCGCACAGTTCCCTCACAGCCTTGTTGCTACTTTCTAAGAAGGTATCCCCAGATCTGGGTTAGGATCTATAGAACTCCCAAGACAGTACCCACAATTTAAAGCAAACAAGTCAAAGCAATTGAAAACACAGTTATGAACTATCCTAAGGTACACCTCACTTTATAAGAGTTCCCCAGCAGAGTCGTCAGTTCTGTGATCGGTGGATCTGGAAATGACTGTTTAATGCTGGTTTCGAGAAATGTCACGGAAGCAAGAGTCGCCACCGTCTTTTATTTTCTCCAACATGGACAGGACAAAAGCACAGAAAAATTCCTTATTGAGATTAATTCTCGGTTCGGGAGGTAGATTTATAGAAAGGGAAGGTGTTAGCACCCTTTCTATCCATGGTTATCCATGGGCTCTTAGATACTTGCTCATTGTGTTTTCAAAAGTGTTTGCTTTTCAATTGTGAGTGGGTTTGAAAAAGTTTCGTTTAAAATTCCAGATCGATTCTTGTATCAGTCCTCAAGAGTGTTTGAAAAGTTGTTTTTGAAAGCTTTTTGAAAAGTGTCGGTGTGAAAAGAGTTTTTGATTTGTTTTTTGAAATAGAGCAAGTATATATGAGTCATCTACCTACCCTAAGGAATTAGGCTGTGTAAATGTCCTTAAGGTAGTGCCATCCCACCATTGAGGGGTAGGTAGCACCACCGTTGGAGGTGTTCGGGTCAATTCGAGTTTAGGGACAGTGTGGTCACCAGAGCAATAGTAGGATACCTTAGAAGCTACCCCCATGCCATGTTCATGGACATGAGGACTTACTAAAACGTCCTATACTCGACGACCACGTTTCGAGGGGCAAGGCAACAGTGAGGCGTACCCTAAGAGTGGTGTGTGAATTGGTGGTTTGTTTTCATGTTATATTTTATCTTGTCATGCATTGAGTGAGCTACACTTTGATTTTATTTGGGCATACATTCTTTCATGTGATTAGCAGTTTAAAGGGTGCGGAAATTAAAATGCGGAAAATAAAGGTCCTACGCTATTACAAGGCGCGGGTCCATACATCGCCAAATTAAACAAAGACCCGATTTGAATAAAAGTGCGGAAAGTAAATGTCCTAATTACTATTACAAGGCTTTGGGGCAATTACATAATATTAAAAATGAAAAAATATAAATAAACGCGCGAAAAGAAATTAGAAGCGAAAGTGCGAGGGCGTTGGACCATTTAAAGATTAGATTGAAATTAAAAATTAATTAATGGTTAAATAAAGAAAAGAACTTGTTTTTTTTTATGTTTTTGTATTTAATGGACATAAAGAAAATTAATTGGAATTTGAAATTAAATAAAACCCTAGTTCTAAATTGTTTTTTTTAATTATTAAAGAAAAAAATGTTTAAGTTTTAACCTAATTTACCCTAATTAATTAAATGACATATTTATTTACAAAATTAGTTAATGGTTAATAATAATAAGAAGAAAAATTTAATTATTGAGAAAAAAGAGTAAAATGCTAAAAAACCTAATTTTTATGTATTTTAGTTATTTAAGAAAAACATTAAAGTTAAACCTAAAATTAAACTAAATTGATTATTGGAATTTATTTACAAAAACTATTAAGGATTTAAATAATAAATAAACATATTTTTATTTTTATGATTTCTGGATTTTATATTTATGAAAATTATTTTAGTGAATTAATTAAAACAATAAAACAAATAAAATAAATAATAGAGAAAAATGAGGGAAAGAAAATGCAAACAGGGGGGGGGGGGTTCTGCCCAATTTGGAGGTGTATGCAAGGAATTTAGGCCCATTAGAAAGTTGGCCACGTTGACTTTTCCAGCTTGAACGCTCCTTCATGGACTGAGGCACATGGTAGACGCTTGTTGGTAGCCATTAGATTGAATTTCTGGGCGCGTGGCAAACCAGGAGATGGAGTTGTATGGTGGTCTCTTGATGAAGCGCTGCATAGAAACATGTTACAAGAAAAATTATGGAAGAAATATGGGGGACCTGGGAATCGAACCCAGGTCCCAATACCTGCATGCCAACGCACAAGCCAACTGAGCCACTGAGTTTCTTTGATATTATAATAGACAATGATTATTATGAGAGAGAAATAAGTGCTAGTGGTATTTGATGAAAACGCGCGCCAGTATTCGAACCAACCATTCGCGTTTGGACACATCAGCTTCGTCCCCATTGTGTCTTCGTTTTTGCCTGAAAATATGAACAGATAGCGGGGGTTTTAAACCCCCACTAACTACAATATACAATAATAGCGATTAGAGCATGGTTCATCATAAATTGAGCGCGAGGTATGGTTTTAAATCGTCAGAAAGTCCTGATTCCAATGGTATAGGTGTGATTGGCCAATTTTTCCAGAGGAACGAAACCCTCTTTCAAAGTCTCTGAAACCCTAAAATATGTTCATGGCAACTTCTCATACAAGCAATAGTAATTCAATTAAATAGCACCAATAGGTTCAGAATGTCCATGTTAATGTAAATCAATGGTTAAAAATCACAAATAATGCATATAAATAGAAACACGATTATGAATTTTTTGTGAAAAAGTGCAACATGGTTCTACCAATTCCTTGCGCGTGGAGATCTGATTTCAATTGCAACAGCTTCCTGGTAGTGTCAGGAGTGTTTTGGAATAGCTTTGAGGCCTTGGAACGATCTCTAGCTATGAAAACAGTTTTGAGATTTTTTGTGAAAAAATGCAAATGTGTTCTTGAGGTTTCAGCGCAGCTTCTGTGTTCTTTTCATTAGGGTTATGTTTGTGTATATATGTGGAAGTAATTAGGTCAGAAAGATCAAACCCAAAGCCTTGCATTCAATGATTTTGAATATTTGATTTTCATGATCTTTTTCAATCTTTTTTTGCCATGAAACTTGCCTATTTTGGAAGATCTTGCCTCTTGATGTGGTACACGAAATATCTAGGTCATGATGAGTGAATATGCTGCACCAAAAGATTCAAAACCTTTATTTGAGTATTTTTTTCATAATTAATTTTAATTAAGTGAATTAATAATAATAAAAATTCAAATAATTAATCAAAAATGAGAAAATAACTCCCTTGGATGTCAATGGGTCGTGCATAGCCTTTGGGTGATGATTCTTGGAAGAAATTGAGGCCCATTAGCAATTTTGAGGCATTTGAAGCAAAGTTGACTTTTCAAAATTCCCAAAAATTTCCCAACTTCCACAAGGCATATCTTGCTCAATTTTTAAGCTTTGATTATGTTCTTGGACATTTTGGAAAGGTCTTGAAGTCCTCTAACCAATGTATTTGGTCCCATGTCATTTTGATTTACCAATCTCATGTTATGGTCTTTGACCTAAAGTGTCTTTTTGTTGACTTTTGAAAATGACCTATAATGTTGAGATTGATAACTTTTTGTGAGAGCATTTCTTGGACTTGAAGTGTGAAGATGAGTTGTATGAAATGTCATTATCTTCAAAATGAGCTTTGGATGGAATTTTTCTGATAAAACATGTGGAAGTTATGCCCTGGTCAATTTGCAGTTGACTTTTTCAACTATCCAAAAATAGAAACTTTTGCATCTTGAGACTTTTTGAGCCATGCCTTGAGAACCATGATCAAGAATTGATCAAATGATGTTTGTGGCTTAAAAATAAGATGTTGACCAAAATTTTTGACTTTTGACTGTCAAATGACCATTTTGCCCATGCAGTTGACTGTTGAGCAATTAGGGTTTTTGACTGTGCAATTTTGTGCTGTGAGTCTTGAAACTTGGCATATGGATGCTTGATAATGTTTATAGGCATGTGGGACTTGTTTGGACCCTTGGAAACTTCAACTTCTTTGCCATAACCAAAACCCTAATTTTTGACTGTTAGGAGTCCATTGGACTGTGCAACCCTTGGGAGGTTTTGAACCTTGATCTTGGCAAACCTTGAAGAATATGGGAGAGCAAATTTTGGGGTACAACAAAAGGGAAAAGGAACGGCAGTACCATCAGATTCTAAAGAAGAATAAGAGGAAGAAGAGGACTACTCTGAACAACAATACCCTCCGGCTGATGACAAGTACAAACACCTTGAAGAGCGACTAAGCGCTATGGAAATCCAGAGAGTACCAGGGCTAGATTTTGAAGAGTTGGGGTTGGCGTCAGGAATTGTAATCCCTCCAAAGTTTAAAGTGCCACTGTTTTCCAAGTATGATGGGGTGTCTTGCCCTAAAATTCACCTTAGATCCTATGTCAGGAAGATGCAACCATATTCTGCTGACAAAGATTTGTGGGTCCACTTTTTCCAAGATAGTTTATCAGGAACGCAACTTGATTGGTTCTACCAGTTGGAGAGGGCAGATATTCCCAATTGGGAAGACTTGGCAGCAGCCTTCTATAACCAGTATCAATACAATGCTGACTTGGTGCCAACCTGTACTCAGCTACAGAGTATGGCCATGGTTTCCAATGAGGGCTTTAAAGATTACGCCCAAAAGTGCAGGGATCTAGCCGGAAGGGTGTAACCCCCTCTATCTGAGAGGGAGTTAGTGGACATGTTCTTGGGAACTCTATCAGGTCCTTTCTTCAATCACCTGACTGGAAGTTCTTCTGCAGGGTTTACTGAATTGATCTTAACCGGCGAAAGAGTGGAGGCTGGTATAAGAAGTGGGAAGATTCAGAAGGACGCGTCTGCCTCAATAGTTGTAAAAAAAGCCCTTCACTTGAAGGAAGTATTTGTTGTCTATTCACAGAGAAATCAGGGAAGAACTGAACAACGACCAACAGTGGGGGCTGTTATGATTCCAAAGCCTGCATCAGACCAGCCAAGAACTAATCAGCAAAGGGTAGAAAGGCCAGTTCGGCAATTTACCAAGATTAACATGACTCCAGCCCAAGTTCTACCACATCTCCTGAAGTTGAATCTGGCCACTTTGAAAGAGGCACCAAAAAATCCCAATACTACTTCTCCACATTACCATCCCAACGCCATATGCGCGTACCATTCTAAAAGTCCAGGGCACGACACCAACAACTATTGGGCTCTTAAGAACAAGATTCAAGATCTGATAGATGCGAAGGAAGTTGAGTTTGAGGCGTCTGAGAAACCAAATGTTATTTCCGCCCCAATGCCGAGACATGGTTACAATGCCAACGCTATTTAAGAAGATCTGTTTGTTGCTACCGTGGATAAACTGTTAACTCTACTCCCGATTATTAAGTTGAATTTGTTGAAAGCTGGAATTTTCCCAGGTTGTGACAAAGACTGCCATGTTTGCCTGTCCTCATCATTTGATTGCCCTCTGTTGAAGAAAGGTATCCAACGACTGATGGATAACCAAGAAATTTTGTTTGAGAATGCTCATGTTTCACCCATTCCAGTGAAAGAAGTTTCAATAATAACCATCTACGCCAATCCTTCCAGGGCCCCTAAAAGACCCGTTAGGATTACACCTGCTCCAAATACTGCTCCGCTCAAGATTACAATGCCCGGGCTAACCCCATACAATTCAGTTAAAACAGTACCATGGAACTATGGTGGAGAAATCTACTACCATGGTATTAAACAGATTGAATTGACTGTCGAAGAAGAAAGCTCCGAAGAGGAAAATTCCGACATTAGCAATATTGTTGGAACTAACAAGATCACCCGCAGTGGTAGGATCTTCTCTCCAGAGATTGCTCCTCCAACAGCAGTCTTTGGACCCGTGGCCATTCCGAAGATTACCTTTACACCAGTAATTGTACCTACAAGCGTACCCACCAAAGACAATACAATTCTTATCCCCACTTCCACTGCTGAGAATAAAGGAAAGAATGTTCAAGAGGAGCCTGTCCAGACAAAGGCTCAATCACTAGCTATTCCTGAAACATCCAAGAAGGAGATGGAAGAAATCCTGAGGATTATTAAGAAGAGTGATTATGATGTGGTTGAACAATTGGGGAAGACGCCTTCCAAGATCTCTATGCTAGCCCTGCTGTTGTGCTCTGAAGCACATGCCAAAGCTTTGGTAAAATTTCTGAAGACAACTCACGTGCCGCAAGAGACGTCTGCTGACCAGTTCCAGGACTGTGTGGCTAGTTTGACAGCTAATAATGGCATGGGCTTCTCCGATGCTGACTTGACATCCAGAGGGAGAAAACACAACGATGCATTATGTGTCTCAGTATAGTGCAGAGGAACAACCTTAGCTCATGTCTTGGTTGATACGGGATCATCTCTGAACGTCTTACCAAAGAAAGCCCTTGATAGATTGGATTGCAAGGGGATGACTCTAAAACCCAGTAACATAGTGGTGTGAGATTTTGATGGTTCGAAGAGGATGGTCCACGGAGAGGTGGACATCCCAATCAAGGTGGGAACTCAGGTCTTCAACTCCACTTTCTATGTGATGGACATCCGTCCTTTTTATTCCTGCCTGTTGGGACGCCCCTGGATCCACAATGCCGGTGTTGTCACCTCCACCTTGCATCAAATGCTAAAGTACCCCGTCCAAGGGAAGATCATAATTGTCCATGGGGAGGAGGAGTATATGATTAGTCATCTCAATTCCTTCTGTTATGTGGAGTTGGATGGCGAGTTCATAGAGACCACTTTCCAACATTTTGAAGAAGTCTCTGAAGAAATAGTGGCGACCAAGGTGGTATCTTCGATTCCTAAGATCACGAGACCTCCACCTCAGATGTCATCTTTAAAGGATGCAAGGGAAGTAGTGGAAGAAGGAGGATGCATAATCTGGGGTCAGCTTCCAGACATTCCTTACAAATCAGACAAGTTTGGCTTGGGGTTTACTTCGACTGGTCAGAAGGCCGTGCGTCGTGCCCGTGCTGGGGGGCCACCGATAAAGATTAGCAACCAAAGCGTCAATGCAGTAGAAGATAATGAAGAGGATGGCAGCTTGGAAGATTGGATATTTCCTACTGTCAACAGAGGACTGCGCAACTGGGAAGCCATAGACTTTGTTCCGATAACATTCATATCTCAGTAATTTATCTTTTACATTTCTGTTGGACTGTAATAATTCACAAACAATTCGCACTTTAAAAACCCTGTGTCTTACCCGAGGCACAATGGTCCATTTGTAAGGGTTTTTTATTTCATCTACATATGTCATTCAATGAATCATGGACGCTTTTTCACATATAAGCCTTTTGTGCTCATTGTCTTTCTTTTACATTTTTTTTTAAGATGGCTATACCCTTACACACACCCACACTCACAAATGCAGGTACCCTTCCATTCAGGATCCCATGGGTAACGATACTGCTATAGCCTTCAGTGACTCTGAAGATCTGATCTACCAAGCCGAATACAAAGGTGAGGAAGATTGTGAGGTGCCAGGGGAATTGGCCAGACTATTACAACAAGAAGAAAGAGCAATTCAGCCTCATGAGGAGCTGTTGGAGACAATCAACTTGGGTTCTGAGGAAGATAAAAAGGAAATCAAAGTGGGTGCCAATCTAGAGCCGAGTGTCAAGGAGCGCCTAATTCAGCTACTGCATGATTATGTTGAGATCTTTGCCTGGTCATAAGAAGACATGCTGGGACTCGACACATACATTGTGGTACATCGTCTACCCACCAGAGAAGACTGTCCACCAGTGAAACAAAAAGTCTGCCGCATGAGACCTGACATGTCAGAGAAGATCAAAGCGGAGGTTATGAAACAGTTCAATGCTGGATTTCTGGTTGTTACTTCTTATCCTCAATGGGTGGCCAACATTGTTCCCGTACCTAAAAAGGACGGCAAAGCGAGAATGTGCGTGGATTATAGAGATTTAAACAGGTCCAGCCCTAAAGATGACTTTCCACTTCCGCACATTGACATCCTGATCGACAATACAACCCAACACAAAGTATTTTCTTTCATGGACGGATTCTCAGGCTATAACCAGATCAAAATGGCACCTGAGGACATGGAGAAAACTACATTTGTCACACAGTGGGGTATGTTCTACTACAAAGTGATGCCATTCGGACTGAAGAATGTCGGGGCAACCTATCAACGTGCCATGGTAGCTTTGTTTCATGACATGATACATCATGAGATAGAAGTCTACGTAGATGACATGATAGCCCGATCACAAACTGAAGAAGAACACCTTGATCACTTGCAAAAGCTGTTTGTCAGGTTGAAGGAGTACAAGCTAAGATTAAATCCAAACAAGTGTACATTCGGAGTTCGGTCCAGTAAACTCTTAGGTTTCATTGTCAGCAACAAAGGCATCAAGGTTGATCCTGCCAAAGTCAAAGCTATACAAGAAATGCTTTCTCCTTGCACTGAGAAGGAAGTCAGAGGTTTTTTGGGATGCCTAAACTACATTGCCAGGTTCATTTCTCACCTAACGTCTACTTGTGAACCAATCTTTAAACTGTTGAAGAAAGATCAGGTAGTCAGATGGAATGATGAATGTCAGATTGCTTTCGATAAAATCAAGGAGTATTTGCTAGAACCTCCTGTCCTGATGCCACCCGTCGAGGGAAGACCGCTAATCATGTATCTGACCGTCTTAGAAAATTCAATGGGGTGCGTACTGGGGAAGCATGACGAGTCTGGCCAAAAAGAGCACGCCATTTATTACCTAAGCAAAAAGTTTACCGACTGTGAAACTAGATATTCACTGCTCGAGAAAACTTGCTGCGCTTTGGTATGGGCTGCTCGCCGACTAAGGCAGTATATGTTGACTCATACCACCTTGCTGATATCTAAGATGGATCCGATAAAGTACATCTTTGAGAAGCCTACTCTGTCTGGGAGGATAGCTAGATGGCAAATGATCCTAATAGAATACGACATATAGTACACGACCCAAAAAGCTATAAAGGGCAGTGTATTAGCTGATCATCCGGCCCATCAAGCTGTAGAAGATTACCAATCCATGAAGTTTGACTTCCCTGACGAAGACATCATGACATTGGATAACAATGAAGAAATCAGACCATATGACGGACCTGAACAAGGATCCCGATGTACCCTGTACTTTGATAGGGCATCCAATGCACTTGGTAACGGTATCGGCGCTGTGCTCATGTCCCCAGAAGGTTGCCATACCCCTTTCAGTGCCATACTTTGCTTCAACTGTACGAACAACATGGCAGAGTACGAAGCATGCATCTTTGGTCTCAAGGTTGCCATAGACTTGGGAATCAAATCCTTAGAGGTGTTTGGGGACTCAACTTTGGTCATCAGTCAGATCAAAGGAGAGTGGGACACTAAGCATCCAAACCTCATCCCTTACAAAGAACATGTTTTGACATTGTTACCGCATTTCGAGCAGATCGCCTTCGAGCATTTCCCGCGAGAAGAAAATCAGCTAGCAGATGCTCTATCTACAATGTCATCTATGTTTAAACTTAATTAGGATAATGAGGCTCCCCATATCACCATTGAACGGATGGACGAACCAGCACACTGTCACAAGATTAATACCGAAGAAGTAGTGGACCAGCTGTGGTTTCATGAAGTCAAAAGGTATCTCGAGGCTCAAGAATATCCAGAAGGGGCTTCAGTCAATGACAAAAAGTTCTTAAGGAGATTCTCAGCTAAGTTCTTCCTAAGTAATGGCATCCTGTACAAGCTTAATCATGATTCTATTCTGCTCCATTGTGTGGACAAGATTGAAGCTGAAAAGATCATGGCTGAATTGCATGAGGGCACCTTTGGCACTCACTCTAGCGGGCATACGATGGTAAAGAAGATCCTACGGGCAGGCTATTACTGGTCTACCATGGAAGCTGACTGCTATCAGCACTCTCGGACTTGTCATAAGTGTCAAATCTATGCAGACAAGGTGCACGTGCCTCTGGTTCCTCTAAATGTCTTAACAGCTCCTTGGACCTTCGCTATGTGAGGAATCAACATGATTGGGGAGATCAAGCCTACAGCCTCCAATGGACACCGTTTCATTCTGGTGGCCATTGACTATTTCACCAAATGGGTCGAAGCAGCTTCCTTCACATCTGTTACTAAGAATGTTGTTGCTCGCTTCATCAAGCAGAATCTTATTTGCCGGTACGATATCCCTGAAAGGATCATAACTGATAACGGTATAAACCTTAACAATACTATGATCACCGCCTTGTGCGAGCAGTTCAAGATTTAACATCACAATTGATCTCCCTATCGGCCAAAGATGAATGGTGCAGTCGAAGCTGCAAATAAAAACATTAAAAAGATTATACAGAAGATGACAGTCACCTACAAAGACTGGCATGAGATGCTATCATTTTCTCTCCACGGGTACCGTACCACGGCTCGCACATCAACTGGGGCAACACCCTATTCTTTGGTTTATGGCATGGAGGTTGTTTTACCTATTGAGGTTCAGATCCCCTCTTTAAGAATCATGAAAGATGCAGGTTTGAGTGAAGACGATTGGATTCAGACCCGGCTTGATCAATTGAAATTAATTGACGAGAAGAGACTTATTGTTGTTTGCCATGGTCAGACGTATCAAAAATGGATGATCAAGGCTTTCAACAAGAAAGTCAGACACCAAGTATATCAAGTTGGAGATCTAGTGATCAAGCGCATCATCTTGCCACAAAGTGATCCCAGGGGAAAAGGACTCCTACCTATGAAGGACCATTTGTAATCAAGAACATCTTTTCTGGTGAGGCAATGATCTTAACCACCATGGACGGCAACGACCTGCCACACCCTGCGAACGCAGACATAATCAAAAGATACTACACATAAGATACCCGCTAGGTTGACACACCTAGGAAAAATAAGGGCATCCCGGCGAACCAAAAAGGTTTGGGAAAAAATTAGGGATAAAATTAAAAAAATTTGTACACCCGGCAAGTTGAAAACCCAAAAGGGCGACTTGGGAAAAAAAGGGTTTCCCGGTGGACTGAAAACCCGAAAGGGCGGTCCAGGCAAAAGTTAGGGAATTAAAGCGTATGACTATGTCTCATCGGATCACTTTAAGGACAATCTCTTCACTAACAAACTCTGAGCTTCTGGTCAATTCAGTCATCTTCGGACGAAGCAACGAATGGACAAGATATTCGGAGACACGAAGGCTATAGCAGAATGGGAACCCTATGGGATTATTACACATATAGCTATCTTTCTTTGTATAAATTTTTCTTACTTTTATGGCACCATCCTCTTACTAGGATGTATGTCTCCTTTGTACAAAATACTTATTCAAAGTAAATACAAAGATATCTCTTTCAAAGTACAGAAAACTATTTGCCTTTTTCTTTACACTTGTGTTTTTATTTGCAAAAACGTCCAATGATTCATTAATGAACATATGCATTTGAACATAATTATTGTTTACGAATAAACAAAATGGAAAAGAACAATTACTGACAGGTTGAAAGGATAGGAAAACGTCTTTAGGCTATTCCACGAGCAATCCCTACAGTACATCATCTAGATCCCCAGCGGAGCCAAAATTTCCAACTCTCAATCCCCAGTGGAAACCATCCAGTTTCTCCAAATTTCCCAGCAAGTTAGCTTGAAGCCTGAAAATTAACCAGATAACAGTTAACTTTTGTCTCTCCCCAACCTAGGATAACTCCCCAGTAGAATGGCAGACAACCCAAACTCCTGAACCTACTCCTCGTCAGTAAGCCTTCTTCCCCACGGAGTTTTTATTGCTCCCCAACAGAATGAAGATTCTCATTCTTAATTCCCAGCAGAAGTCATCAAAGTTCTCTGGATTCTCCATACAGATTACTGAAGCAGTATGGCATTGCTCGCAACAAATTTTTTGTCAAATACTCCTACTTCAAGACATGAAGAATCCCTATATCCCCAGTGAAGTCTCCAAGGATTTCTTATCCTTAGCAGCAATCAAGGATTTATTATCCCCGACAGCAGTCAAGGATTTATTTTCCTCAGCAATACAGCAAATCAGCTTACATGCGCATACATTACATTCATATATCATAAACATTGATGAAACACATATGTTGCATCATACATTTAATGCAACATAACTTTATGTTTCAGCTAACATTTTACCCTTTTCAGGATAATATTAACGACTACCGTTTAACAATATGCAATCAGATACAGTTCAGATACGCTCCAGACACGGATGCCATCCTGATACTCGTTCAAATTTCAAGATTAGATACAGTTCATATACACTCCAAACACGGAAGTCATTCTGTTACTCATTCAGATTCAGATCTCAGATATAGTTTAGATACGCTCCAGACACGGATGCTATTCTATTACTCATTCCGACCTCAACTTCAAGATACAGTCTAGATACGCTCCAGACACGGATGTCATCCTGATACTCATTCAAATTTCAAGATCAGATACGCTCCAAACACGGATGCCATTCTGGCCCTTATTCAAATTCAGATTTCACACTCTTGATATAGTACGGATACGCTCCAGACATAGATGTTATTCTGATTCTCATTCAGATTTCAAGTCTCCAGATACAGCTCAGATACATTCCAAACGCGGACACCATTCTGATATTTATTCTTCGGACTTATAACTTACAATTCAACAAACATTCTTAGATGGCATCTACAAGCCCATCTCCAACAAGATTCTATCACCTCTCCAAATGGAATCTTTAAGCCCATTCCCTCAACTACATTTTGACGAGTGCAAATTCATGGGCACTCTAGTGTCCAATCATCTTTTACCTTCGAGTCACGAACGGTAAAACTCGCCAATCTAACTCTTCAGGTTCAAGAAGATTGAACAGGGGCAGCTGTTGTACCCCACAATTTGCCCTCTCATTTATCAAGATTTTTTCTCACAAGACTTCTTTGACTCAAGACAAGATTAGGGTTTGCTCAACTCAGGACATCTCATCTTGCATTGATAACCCCAAATTAGGGTTTGAGTTTGCACAAGGATTTTTGGACCACCAATGCTTCATGTGACTTTCATACATCATCTTGGACCCCTAAGATTGCTCATGTTAAGTTTCAAGCCTTGAACCACATTTTTGATCAGTTAATTAGACAGTTGACCTAGAAATCAGTTGTATTGGGGAAAAAGTCAACTATGGCCAAATTACAGTAAAACTTCATAATTTTGTATCCACATAAACATTTTAGACTCATATGTACCATTTGATCAAGTTTGGATCACAACTTCTCAAGAAATTTGATCAAATCATCAAAAGGGCAAAATGGTCAAAAATAGGGTTTTGACTTAGAAAGGGCAATTTCTGATTTTTAACCTAGCCAATGACCAATTGAGTTAAATCATGATTTCAAGAGTTCAATGGCATCATCTTGACCTAATCACATAGTTCAAAAGATCTCAAGTTCATTGGATTGACAGATGAATTTTCCAATCAACTGATCAAAAGTCAATTATACACTGAAAAGTCAAACTTTGACTTTTTGGTCAAAATCAAATGCCAAGGGTCATAATTCACCAAGATATGTCAAAATATGAAACTTGTTCACCAAGAAAACCAATTTTGAAATTTAGGGTTTTGAATTTGAAAATTTTCATAACTTAGAATTTTTCTAAGTATGGAAATTTTCTTATTTTTTCCCAACTTTCCACCACTTTTTCACCATGATGAAATTTGATTCAAATAAAACTTCCAACATGAAAGTTGTATTCCTCCATGAAATCTACAATTTTTCTTCACAAACTTTTCCCAAAAGATGCTTGGATCTCAAGTTATGAATTTGTGAATATAGGTTCATGAACTAAATAACTTAGTGAAAATTTGCCCTAATTTAGGCAGTTTTTTGACCCAACTTCATGGACATTTTTCACTTAGTTCCAAGAGGTATCTCAAAATTCATTTCAAATATGGATTATAGAGAATATTTCAAGATTTCCAAAATGTCCAAGAACTCTCCAAGATCATTTTTGGTTAGGGAGAATCGAAGAAGGGAAGTTGGCATTTTATCACTTTTGATCAAGCCATTTTTACAAAGCATCAAGTTGCAAATCAGATATTTGATGTTTGAATCTTGCTTTACAGGTCCTAAACTCACTCTACACTCCATAATTAAATGCAAACTCAGAAGTTAAAGGCTTTATCTTGGCTTTTGGAGCATTGTACAAGAGATAATTCCATTTTAGGCATAAAGGTTACAATGCCATTTTCATAAAGGTGAGCTTTTGCAATTTTGTCCATCTTGAGCCTTGGACCTGTCCCTTTGGTACAAGCATTTTCTACAGGTCTCAAGAAATGTATACCAACTCCTATTAGCTCACAAGCCAGCCAGTACAAGCATGTAGCAATGGTCACTTCACTTTTCTTCAAAGGCAAGAAAAGGTTGCCAAAAGGTCAGAACTGTTACAGCTAGTGAGGTGTGGACTTTGTATCCATTCTATACATATTTATAAACTTGTGACAAACTAAAAACATGAGGGCTTGACAACTGAAACACTCTCAAACTCAAAAACTCCATTTTTCTGCCAAAACACACAGTTGTTGCAAAATCATAGCCATTTCATTTTAGGCTCGTGCGTTTTGCATCTTGACACTTGAAACACCTTATACACAACATACCAAAGATATCCAAGCCCTTACCCTGCATCTGTAATCCTTGTTTCAGCCATTGCCATTTTCAAACTTGGAGCTTGCAGCTTGACTTGTGCAGAGAGTTCTGGCCATCCACAAAACAAGTCAGGCATTGGAATAGCTTGAAGGAAGTTCAAGGAAGCTCACACAATCCTCAAGCCTCGATTAAAGTCCCTACATTGCTCTATCCAAATCCAACTGAAGGAGGTATTTTTCAAAACTCTATCTCTCTGAATAGGCATCCTCAAGCCACGATTTGTGAAGAAAAAATGTAGCCCTTATCATGGTGAAGCTGTAAATATGCATACTTGTCATTTATGTTAACTATGCTGTGAGAATTTGAAGCTTGAAGTTGCTGAAATTTTTAGGTCATGAATTAGGGGCTCCAAAATTCTCTCTGATCTTTGAGAGTTAGGTTACAAATTTTATATGGTTGGAATCGTGAGATTAAATGCCACAAGTTTCATGTTATACGTTTTTGTTTTTGTGCAAGCATCTGAGAGTTGCAGGTTTGAACTAAGCGCGCGAAGAAGAAACCAAGGACAGGGACGAAGCTGTTGTTCTGGGCTTTTTTGTTGCATTGGGCTTTTTGTGTTTGCTATTCACACCCTCCTGACCCACTATTTGCACCCCCTGGCTTATTTGTTTTATTTTTTATATTTCTTTTTATATTTTCATATTTATTACTTTTATTTATTTTTCTGAATCATAAAAATCATAAAAAATAATTTCTTTATTTTTACATTTTTATTTTATTTTTTTCTATTATTTTTTTGCATGAAAAATTAGTTTATTAGGATAATAGACTTTATTTTCTTAAATAAATTTGTAAATACAATTAATAATACTTAATATTTTTATTATATTATTTATACACATAAAATATTATTTTCTACACATACTTAATTTTTAATATTTATATATTATATTATTTATTATTTTCTTGTACAAAAAAATTGACAAAAATAATAACTTAAAACATTATTTTCTTTTAATTAAAAAAAATAGGGTTTCACCCTTCCAAAAATAATAATATTTTTTCTCTTATTTCTAAGGTTTAAATAAATTATTTTCTCATACATTAAAAAAATACCAAAACTTTTTTTACATAAATACATTTGCATTGCATTTTAATATTTGTACATTTATTTAATTTGCGCAATATTCGATTGGGTTGTAATAGTATTTTTAGGTTTATATTTGTGCAAATATCCCTATTCAAAACTTGTATCCCCCCTCCCATAATAATTGTTGTAATAGCTTAGTTTATTTTACGTAATTTATTGCTTTCATATACCATGCTTAGTAAACTAGGGTTTGCATGACAAGAACAAAATAAAAATAAATAAAAAAAAACCTAATCAAGACAAAAGCATGAAAAATGACACACTTTGCACACAAGCACCCTTAGGGTTTCTCCCACTTGGTTGCCTAAATAAAAATGGCCATGTTACGCACGCGAAGTATCTTGGCAAAACAAAACAAAACAAATAAGATCATAGTCCCTCGATGACGCTATCAAAAGGTTGCCTAAACAAAGATGATCTCGGACCCTCAAAATTGCTAAGATACTTGGCAACATTGCTATCATGGTCATACGATGACCCACGCCCGTCCCATTTATATTCAAAGATAGGTTTGTTTACCAAATCAATGGTAAGTCAACAATATCAAATGCACAAGAAAGACATTTGAGTAGGTAGATAGCTTCTAGTTACTTGTACATTTCAAAACAAATCCTTGCTATTTTCAAAAACAAACACGCACACATTTCAAAACATCTTACAAAGCATTGAAAACATTTTCAAAATACAAACATCTTTGTATACATTCTTACGAACGAGAATCATTACAAAGATTGCCTAAACGAATGGCCTCTTTTTCAAAATACTTTCAAAACCACACCAAGCACCATTTCAAACAAAACAAAGAAAAGCAAGTGATCTAAACAAGTAACTAAGAGCCCATGGAAAACCATGGATGAAAAGGGTGTAGCACCTTCCCTTTTCATAATCTACCCCCCCCCCCCCCCCGAACTCAAGAAAACATCTCAAAGGTCTTTCCTGTGCTTTTTTACGTTTCCTTTTGGATAAAATAAAAGTCGGTGACGACTCTTGCTAACCGCAATATTTGCGAACACAAACGCAAAACCTCAAGTCAGTTCTCCCACCGCATCACAGACTGCAACATAAGATTATGCAGCAAATCAAAAGGGTTTTTGTTATGTGTTCTTCACTAAAATGACTTGCAATTCAATAATGGATGCTCAACTTCATGCCCTTGAATATCCTAGCTCAAATATGATGATTCCATGCTCTTGGATATTTTGGAAAGATTGAAACACCCTCTATAACTTTCATGTTGTCCATTTTGACAAAATCATCTTGGAACTATGTGAAAAAATGCCAAGAAATTGGGATAAAATCCTGACCAAAATCTGTTGAAATTTTCTCTAAGTGTTAAATGAAAATGCCATGACTTCATGAATTTATAACTAAAAATACAAGCACTTCTAGGAAAAGTCTTGCTCTACATTGTTTTAGATCCCATTGAGATCTATAACTTTCAAGTTGGAAGTTTTCCCTGAATCATCTTGCATCTTGGTGAAAGAATGGCATGAAGTAATGAAATTATCATGTATAAAAGATACTTAGAAAAATTTCTAAGTCTTGAAAGTTTGACTTTTCAAAATGAATTTTGACTTTCTTGATTTCTTGATGAACAATCTTCATATTCCAACATGTATTGATGAAATATAATTCTTGAAACTTGATTTTGATCCAAAAGTCAAAGTTTGACTTTTCAGTGTGAAATTGACCATTTTGCCCTTGTGCCAATTCCAAATATAAATTGATGTATCAGCGCTGCAAACTTGATGTCATGAGAGATTTTGGGAGGAAATTCTTGAGAAATGAGAGGGCAAATTTTGGGGTACAACAAATCTCATGCCAGTCTTTGTAGGTGACTATCATTTTCTGTATGATCTTCTTGATGTTCTTATTTGCAGCTTCGACAACACCATTCATCTTTGGCCGGTAAGGGGAAGAATTGTGGTGCTGGATCTTGAATTGCACACACAGTGCGGTGATCATAGTGTTGTTGAGATTCATACCATTGTCAGTGATGATTCTCTCTAGGATACCGTACCGACAGATGATATTATGTTTGATGAACCGGGCGACAACATTCTTGGTAACGAAAGCGAAAGAAGTCGCCTCAACCAACTTTGTGAAATAGTCAATGGCCACCAAGATGAAGCGGTGTCCATTAGAGGCTGTTGGCTTGATTTCACCAATCATATTGATGCCCCACATAGCAAAGGGCCAAGGAGCTATCAAGACATTCAAGGGAACCGGAGGTATGTGCACCTTGTCAACATAGATTTGACACTTATGACAAGTTTGAGAGTGTTGATAGCAATCTTCTTCCATGGTAGACCAGTAATAAACTGCTCGTAGGATTTTCTTTGCCATCATATGCCCACTGGAATGGGTGCCAAAAGTGCCCTCATGTAGATCAACCATGATCTTTTCTGCCTCAACCTTGTCTACGCAATGGAGCAAAACAGAGTCATGGTTGCATTTGTAGAGAATGCCGTTACTAAGGAAGAACTTAGCAGAGAATCTCCTTAAGAACTTCTTATCATTGACTGAAGCTCCTTCTGGATATTCTTGAGCCTCGAGATACCTCTTGATTTCGTGAAACCAAGGCCAGTCCACTACTTCTTCAGTATTAATCTCGTGACAGTGAGCTGGTTCATCCATTCGTTCAATAATGATCTGGGGGGCCTCGTTATCCCATTTAAGTTTAAACATGGATGACATTGTGGCTAGCGTGCCTGCTAGCTGATTTTCTTCTCGCGGGAAATGCTCGAAGGTAATCTTCTCAAAATATGGGATCAATTTCAACACATGTTATTTGTAGGGGATAAGGTTAGGGTGTTTGGTGTCCCATTCCCCTTTGATCTGGCTGATGACCAAAGCTAAATCTCCGAATACATTTAAGGATTTGATCCCCAAATCTATGGCAGCTTTGAGACCGAAAATGCACGCTTCGTATTCTGCCATGTTATTTGTAAAATTGAAGCAAAGTCTTGCCGTAAAGGGAGTATGACATTCTTCAGGAGATATGAGTACAACACCTATACCATTGCCGAGTGCGTTGGACGCCCCATCAAAAACCAGGGTCCATCGGGATCCTTGTTCAGGTCTGTTATATGGTCTGAATTCTTCATAGTTGTTTACCATCATGATGTCTTCATCTGGGAATTCGAACTTCATAGACTGGTAATCATTCACATCTTGATGAGCAAGGTGATCAGCTAGTACACTACCCTTTATTTATTTCTGGGTAGTATACTGTATGTCATATTCTGTCAGGATCATCTGCCATCTCTCTATTCTCCTAGAGAGGGCAGGGTTCTCGAAGATGTATTTTATTGGATCCATTTTAGATATCAATATGGTAGTATGGGTCAGCATATACTGTCTTAGCCGGCGAGTAGCCCATGCCAGAGCGCAACAAGTTTTCTCAAGTAGTGAATATCTTGTTTCACAGTCGGTAAACTTTTTGCTCAAGTAGTAAATGACATTCTCTTTTCGGCCAGACTCGTCATGCTGCCCCAGCACACACCCCATTGAATTTTCCAAAATAGTTAGATACATGATCAATGGTCTTCCCTCGACCGGTGGAATCAAAACAAGAGGCTATTGTAGGCACTCTTTGATCTTTTCGAAGGCATTTTGGCACTTGTCATTCTATTTTACCACTTGATCTTTCTTCAGCAATTTGAAGATTGGTTCACAAGTAGCTGTTAGGTGAGAAATGAATCTGGCAATGTAGTTTAAACGTCCCAAGAATCCTCTGACTTCCTTCTCGGTGCGGGGAGCAGACATTTCTTGTATAGATTTCACCTTGGCAAGATCCACTTCAATACCTTTACCATTTACGACAAAGCCTAAGAGTTTACCGGACCTTACCCCAAATGTGCATTTAATTGGGTTCAACCTCAGCTTGTATTTCTTTAATCTCTCAAACAGCTTCTGCAAATGGTCAAGATGTTCCTCTTCAGTTTGAGATCTGGCTATAATATCATCTACATAGACCTCTATTTCATGATGTATCATGTCGTGAAATAGAGCTACCATGGCACGCTGATAGGTTGCCCCAACATTCTTCAACCTGAATGGCATAACCTTGTAACAGAATGTGCCCCCCTGTGTGACAAAGGTTATTTTCTCCATGTCCTCAGGCGCCATTTTGATTTGGTTGTAGCCTAAGAAACCGTCCATGAAGGAAAACACCTTATGTTGTTCTGTATTGTCAACCAAAATATCGATGTGGGGAAGTGGGAAATCATCCTTAGGGCTTGCCCTATTCAAATCTCTGTAGTCTACACACATTCATACTTTGTCGTCCTTTTTAGGTACGGGAACAACATTAGCGATCCATTGCGGATAGGAGGTTACGACCAAGAATCTGGCATTGAATTGTTTCATGACTTCCGCTTTGATCTTTTCTGACATGTCTGGTCGCATGCGATAAACCTTTTGTTTTACCGGAGGGCAATCTTCTTTTGTTGGTAGACGATGTACCACGATATCTGCATCAAGTCCTGGCATGTCTTCATACGACCAAGTAAAGACCTCAACATAATCATGTAGTAACTGAATCAGACGCTTCTTGACACTGGGTTCCAGATTGGCACTCACCTTGACTTCTTTCTTGTCCTCTTCGGTACCTAGGTTAATTGTGTCCACTGGTCCTTCCTGGGGCTGAATGGTCCTCTCTTCTTGTTGTAGTAACCTTGCTAGTTCCCCTGGAACTTCACAATCTTCCTCACCTTCATCTTTGGCTTGGTAGATTAGATTTTCAGAGTCACAAAAGGCCATAGCAGAATCGTTACCCATGGGATCCGGAATGGATGTAGATCTGCATTTTGAATGTGAGTGTGTGTAAGAGTATAGCTATCTTTGAAAGAAAGTAAAAATGTAAAAAAGAAAGACAAAGAACACAAAGTTTGTATGCAAAAACGTCCATGATTCATTGATGACATATGAAAATGAGATAACAACCCTTACAAATGGACCATTGTGCCTCGGATAAGACACAAGGCTTTAAAAGTCTGAATTTTTTAATTATTACAGATCCAACAAAATTTAAAGATAATTACTGTTAGATAAAAGTTATTGGGACAAAATCATTAGCTTCCCAGTTGCTGAGTCCTCCGTTGACAGTCGGGAAAATCCAATCCTCCAGGTCGTAGTTGTCCTCATCATCCTCCACTGCATTGACTCCTTAGTTGCTGATCTTCAAAGGGAGTCCCCCGGTGCGAGCACGACGTACAACTTTATGGGCTCCTGAAGTGAAACCCAAACCAAATTTGTCAGACTTGTATGGTATATCTGGGAGTTTTCCCCAAATAGTGCAACCACCTTCTTCTATCACTGCCTTGGCATCTTTCAGAGAAGACATCTTTAGCGGAGGCCTTGCAATCTTTGGGATTTGGGAAACAACTTTGGTTACTCCAACAGTTGGTGGGACTTCTTCGAAGAGATAGAAGTTGCCCTCAAGTTTGCTTCCATCCAATTGCAAATCTGAAATTACAAATTTTCCAAGAGAATCGTTCACAAGGGCAAAATGGTCATTTACACACCGAAGGAGTCAAACTATGACTTTTGAATAAAAAAAAACAAGTTCCAAGAATCATATTTCATTAAGGCATGAAATTGGTTCATCAAAAATCAAAAGTCAGAAGTTACTTTAAAAATCAAATTTTCTAAACATTTAGAAAATTTTCTAAGTGTCTAGAGAATATGACACTTCAGAACTTCTGAGCCAGCCTCTATGCAAGTGCAGTCAGAAGTTGCAAACACGGTTCAGAATATGACGCTTCAATCAGAACATGCAGAAGCGATGCTCTTTGGTCAGAACATGATGTTTCAGTCAGAACATGATGTTTCAGTCAGAACATGATTCTTCAGCATATGGAGGCTATGTTCAACGCTCCGGCCAGAAGATTCCCCTTCAGCATTTGGAGGTTACGCTTATGATCTTTTGTGATCAGAACATCACCAAAACCTCGTTTAAGTAACCTGATGCCCTGCCATGGCGCAGTCCTGCAACCAGCTGCCACAACACTCCAAGGTGTTGTTGATCCAGTCCACACCTGCGTTTTTCTTGCACCAAATTAGCCTACGAAAACTGTGATTGAAAAGCAAAGGGACAGTATGCCAAAAAAATTTAAAACTCATTTGTTTTCCCCCCAAAACCACATCAAATCTATCTATAAATAGTCGGTTCCATCACACGTTCAAGGGGCTGGATTTTGGAAAGAGAGAATTATCAAGAGAGAAAAGGAAGTTGTGAAACCTTCATAAAAATCCAGATTTCTCATACACAAAAACAAAATCTTTATTCTTCCCTTTGAATCAAAGAACTTGACATTTCCTCTTCCGTTTCTCTTGCTGAGTCAGAACATCCAAAGGCATCCACTCAAAGCTCCAAGCACACTCCAGGTTCAAGGTAAGTCTTTCTGACTTTGCTTATTTTTCATTCTGAACATCATTAACATGTAAATATCATAGTATTAATATTGTACATATTATTGCTTAAGTAGAAAAACTGTGGATCAGAACTTCTTGATTAAGGCTAGGCTCTGGATCAGGATTAGAACTTCTATAAATTGTTGTGCTCTTATCCTTCTGATTTGTTGTTTATTAAGAATTGAATAGATTACTGGTGTGATGATTGAGTGTTGAAATTTGGCATTAAAACTTCTGATGTTCATTCATAGTTTTAACATACAAAACCTCTATGATTTTTCTCACTGTTAAACACACACAGAACTTCTGAGTTCTCTTCACTGTTTTAACACACATAACTTCTATGATTTTTCTCACTGTTGACACACACTGAACTTCTGATGCTTACATGCTGTTAACACACACAGAACTTTTGATGATTCACTCACTGTTCTAACACAACACAAAACTTCTGAGTTCTCCTTGCATGTCAAATACACTGAACTTTTGATGTTTCCACTCATTGTTTTCAAACACTCAGAGTTTCTGATTTTTACATGCTGGTAACGCACTGAACTGCTGACGTTACTCATTGTTTTAGTGTAATACAGAACTTCTGACTTGTGGCCCACTGTCTGAATGTAACCCAGAATTTGTGTTTGTCCTCTAACATTTCTTGCAGGACCTCAGAGTTTATCAACTCAGAACTTCTGATATCCACTGACGTCTTCTGCTGAGTCACAACGCTCTTGGCTTCAGAACTTCTGATCCTAGTTGTTGTTCTTCTTGCATGCAGCATGCTTTTTCTATCTTACATTTATTTTCCTTTTCATCATTTTTTTTATTAACATAAAAAAAACATAAAAATATTTTCCTTTTAATTTATTTCCTTAAGACAAAAACATTTTCTAAACAAGTTCATTTCTTTCTTATATTATGCATTTCAATATGGTTGTAATAATAACTTAGGATTTAATTTTACTTGCTATCCCCATTCATAAATATGTACCCCCATCCCATAAATATTGTAATAGCGTAGGAGTTTACATTTCTGCAATTTATCGCTTTCAAATGTAAATGCTAGTAATTAGGGTGTATATGACAAGATAAAATCAACAAGTAGATAACCCTAATCAAGACTAAATGCATGCAATCAAACACACTTGCACACATGCACCCTTAGGGTAATATCACTTTGCTGCATATCGGAAAAATAGTCATGTCCCTCGAACATGGACGTTTTAGCAAAGACCCTCGATAAAAGATCGTAGTCCCTCGATGACCCTCGATGATGCTTTCGGTAAATGATCTAGTCCCTAAACGACATTGCTAAAACGTCACGTGGGTTGCCTTCTATGACTATACAAACGTCCCAACGTCTGTCCCTTCACATCCAACGATGAGGCTTTTTACCAAATCGATGGTAAGATAGCAACATCTAAAGGAGGAGGAAAAGCACATCTAAGACCTTTTGAGTAGGTAGGTTCGCTCTTAGTTACTCGCTTGCTCACAACAAAAACATTTTATACACTCATACTTCCATTTGAAACATTTTCAAAAGGTAACACTTTGTACGCGTTCTTATAGAAACGAGAGTCATTACAAAGAAAACCTTTTTCAAAATCACTTTCAAAAACACATCCACAAACACCTCTTTGAACTATTTTCAAAATAAAACTTTGTACACATTCTTATAGAAACGAGAATCATTACAAAGTTACATTTTCAAAATACTTTCAAAAACCACACCACAAGCACATTCAAACAAAAGCAAATGATCTAGCGAGTAACTAAGAGCCCATGGAAAACCATGGATGAAAAGGGTGCTAATACCTTCCCTTTTCATAATCTACCCCCCGAACTCAAGAAAACATCTCTAAAGGTATTTCCTGTGCTTTTTCACATTTCCTTTTGGATAAAAGAAAAGTCGGTGGCGACTCTTACTAAACCGCAATATTTGCGAACACAAACGCAAAACAATCAAGTCAGTTCTCCCACCGTATCACAATAGCCAAGGCCAAATAAGTCCGACCAAATTCAAAGGCCTAATCTAAACACAAGCGCTCATCAAGAATATGAAAAGGTACTCACGCGCGCGCCCACACACACACCAAACCACCACATTAAAGCGATACCCTTTCTTCGTCATTGATACTCATCCAATTACCTTATGCATCCTACACTTAGAAGGTCTATCTATCTCATTGACCAACTTAAACGTTAGAGTGATAAACTTACAAATACTACCTCCCTGATCACCATATACCTCTATTATACTAAAAAATATTTTACAATAGTCATCTTCTACCTATTATTATTTCGTGTTCAACTAAGAAATACATTTCGACAAAATATTTTAAATTTTTTTTAATTTCGTAAATTAAAAATATCAAACCCACCGTCCAGATTAAATGTTTTTAAATTTAAATAAATTGGTTCAAGTAAAATTCAAACATAATTAAATTGGATGAAAACAAAAATTAAAGTTTGATTTAAGTAACCAAATTTACATATCAACCCACACCCATAGCAATCTTAGATGCATAACAACGAAGGGCATTTTAGTAAATGCAAGACGGGTAGGTTTCGTAATGGCCAAGGATCTGGTCTCCAACGCAACAACTCAGAACTCTCCCAAACCCAAAAGTCATCGCTTACTTTCCTCCTCTTTTTTTTCCTTACTTTTGCCATTAACACGTACCACATTCACTTCCATCTCCCTCTCTCTCACTCACTATTTCCATTCATTCCCACTTCAAAACAACCCTAATACTCCACATTACTCAAATGGAAAATCATACCTACCAATCAAAGCTCAAATCTCAGTTAGGTCATTCCTCATTTTCTTCTAACTGCTTTTTTTTAATCGATTTTGTTCAAGCTTTTTCGCTAAATGTTTTTATTTTTTTTATAAATTATTTGAAACAGAGCTCTTAATCGATTTTGAAGAGGATAATAGAGATGCTGACGTTGATGATTATGGCTTGAAAACGTTTTACCCATGCCCGTTTTGCGAAGACGATTTTGATATTCTTGAGCTGTGTTGCCATATTGATTTGGAACATCCAATTGATGCTACCTCTGGGGTAATTTCTTTAGCATTTGTTCATAGTGCTTCGTTAAATTAGGGTTTAGGGTTTAGGGTTTAATTACATAAAGTTTGCTGAAATGACCTGGGTTTGAGGGTTCTATTGGCAGATTTAGAAGTTGATGATGATAACTTGCAAATAGTCCTTGAAATTCAAAAGTGTGTACAGTTTCTTTTATACCATATAAATAGATTTCTCTTCTAATTTATCATTTGCAGTGCTATTTATATCTATGTGTGCATATATACAAACTCAGGTTTATGGAATTATACTAATTTATATCTATCTTTGTTTCTACATGCAGCTTTGTCCTGTTTGTGGCATGTGGGTGGGAACAGATTTGGTTGAGCACATAACAGCTCAACATGGAAATTTGTTTAAGATATCCTTTTTGATCTTCACCATAGAAATGTTTTTACTTTCATCTAACTACATACTTCTTGCCCTAGTCCTTATTATAAGAAGAAATTCATTTTTTAGATTCGTTGAGTAATTAATGTATCTGGTCTATATAATTTGATCATTTATAAATTGAATTTTCATGAATCTAGAAAGTGAATTATCTCTTATAATAGGGACCAGAGGGAGTATCGATTTGTTTTTGTAGTCTTGTTTTACTTCTTTTCTGTTTTTTCATTTGTCTTTCATTCAACTATGTGCTTCCTTTACTGTTGATTACAGTAATCTCAAATCAAAATACCATAAACATGATTTGTACCCGAAACTTTCGTTATCAAAAAAGGGTGGACGGAATGGACACTTGCAATCTTCTTCAGACGGGTTGTCATCGCCTGGGATGTCAACCTCCAAGGCGGCTTGTGATCCATTTCTGTCATTTGTATGTGGCTCGCCTGCTTCTGGTGAACACGGAAATGTGCAGCCTGATTCTTCAAGTGAAGCAAGCACTGAAGAAATACACTCAGATGAAACATTGTTAGAAAGGTGAGATTTTGTATTACTCTTTTAGTCTCTATTTTTTCAATACTCATAACTATGAGACTGATTTTCAAGTTAGAAATGGTGGTTAAAAGTGTCGCCTCTTGGATTTAAATCCTTTATATTGTTGGTCTAATTTGGTAAGGTCACAGTTCATTTTAATTTCAACAGTTTACTTTTGGTTATGACAATTGAAGTTTGTGGATGATTGGGAAAATTTATTGGCCGTGCAGTTTGCTTGATCCATTGCATTGATATTTAGTTTGTGGATGATTGTTGGTTCCAAAAGATTTACCTCTGAGGCTCTGGTAGCAACTTTAACTTTGTGAAGCAGTAATCTTGAAATGTTCTTAACAGGTGCTTTACATTAAAAACACTAAAAGCATCCCTCTAAACAGTTAGATATGATTTAAAATATATATATTTCAACTTTGCAATCGCTGCAAGGTTGAAAAATACACTTGAAAGGCAATATAAGTGTGTTATTCGTTTGGATCTGAGTTCCATCTAGTAGTATAGGTAATGAGGCAATGAATGAATGACTGATATAAGACAAAAACCTGGTTGTGTATGCAAGTCCTTGAAGAAGCACAGGGATTCATGAATTATTTTTGTGTCTTATATTTTTTGAGAGGAGTCATTTGTGTTTTCGAGCATTTCTGTTGTTTTGTTCTTGTTTAAAAACCATGTTGGTTGTGTATGCAAGACATTGATTACCTTATTAAGGTAGTTAATATAGAAATTAATTTTTTTAATAATTTTTTAATAAAATATTTTTAAGGAAGCAATGAAAAAACCAAAAAGAGAGAACATGTTTAACAATAAAGTTGGTGCTTAATAAACACCACAGTCATTATTAGGTATATGTCTCAAGTCATTTTATGAAACTGCATTTTAGTTGAGATGTTTGATTTATGTAGCTACTTTTATCTCTCTTTTGGTAATATTAATCTAAAACATTTTGTATACTATTGCAGAGATGTTCCACCACCTTTATGTGAGAAAGACAAAGTGGAGAAAGCAAGACGAAGTGAGTTTGTACAAGGGCTCTTGTTTTCTACTATTCTTGATCCTGACTTTTGACCCATACATATTAGTTTTTATCAATTTGGTGGATGGAAAAAGGAGAGAAAAAGAAGGCCATTTCATCTTGAGATGATAATTAGTATGTGTAAGAATTATATCTAGTCTATAGTATAGAGAGCTAAGCTATTCAATAAAAAAAAAGAGAGCTAAGCTATTTGTAGAAGTTATATTTATATTTATTTATTATGTAATGTACATTCAAGTCTATGAAAATTAAATAGTTTAGAAAACATTTTTCTGCTGGCCTCAGGCTCATTGTGGCCTGCCATATTTTTTTCTTCCCGATCCAACTTAATGTTTATTTTAAAATCTATTTATTGTTATAATTTGTGTTGCATAAACACTCAAGCAATTTCATGGACAAATCAAATAAAAGAAAAAAGTTATTGAATAATTAAATAGTTAACTATTAATTATTATTATAGTAATTGCACTACAAAAAGTATTAATGTACATATATGGATAAAGTCATGTTCACATCTCTGTCCCTAGTTGTGTTTGATAAACTTCCTTGGCAAGGTGGGTCTTTTTCCTCTTAGTTGTGTTTGATAAACATAGGTGGGTCTCTTTTCCTCTTGGAGTATCTCCGATGCTTGGTTTTTTCTAAAGTTTTCCAGCTGGCAATGCGTTCCGGTTTTATTTGTTTCCGCTGGATATAAAACAATAAAAATACATGATAAAAGTACCTAATAAATTTATTAAAGATTAAAATAAAATTAATATAAATAAGATATTAATAGATAAAGTCAAATAATGGGACCCAGTATAAGATTTTTAGAATTTTACTATTGGAGTGAAAAATTAGATGAGTTGCTTCAAGATGAGGTGGCTTAATGAGTTCTAAAAAAAATTAAAAGTGGTTAGCACCATTAGAGATACTCTTAGTATTTGATAAACATCTTTGGCAAGGTGAGTCTTTTTTCTCTTGAATATATTCTGAAACACGCTCTTGTTATTTACGAAATGAAATAAGACCACCAATACAAATATTTTGTGAATAATAAAGGCAAACATAAAGATATTTTCCTCCGAACATGTATTAATGTATAACCTTTTCTACTTTGGGAGCAATAAGTTTGAAGGGTCGACTCCTTAACTCAAACTCTTCTAAAAGGAGACTAAGTCATCTTTCAAAGACCATTCACACTAGGCCAAAGAGTTAGAGACAAAGGCATATGTTTTTGGAGCATGGAAGAAATATTGACAGACCCAACAATTTTTAATCTTGTCTTTACATTTCATCGGTTCCGAACAAAGAAGGATAGAGAGGGAATGGTCGTCTTCTAGAAGGATGCAAAAACAAGAGTGAGCCTTTTGATTCAAGGGAGTCAAAAAAAAGTAACGACCCTTGAACGTGTCCCATTGAAGATGTGGAGGAATAACTTAAGATCCTTTCCTTACTTCGATACTCACACTAATATTGAAATACCTTGAAAAATGTCTAAACCACCGTGTGAAGTTGAGAGGGAGAAGTTCTCAAGTGGTTCTACACCTTTTTCTCAAATATGTTGAAGGGCAACTTAAATCACATCCTAAAAACAAAATTTTAAAGAAAGGTATAAAACACTCTTCGAAGGAGATACATAACTTGATGCTATGATCGACATGGGAAATAAACCCATCAGAGGATGGTCCCATATCTCTGTAAGTATATTCTAGCTTCTAAGTGTTTAAGAAGGAACTTGTTCCTAATGATGCCGTATCTACCGTTATACTGAGGAACATCATTAGGCATGACGAGACATTAACACTCCTCTCGAACCATGTATTCTTAATTGTCATGAAAAAGATAATGTGAGTCATGAATCAAGGAGTGATTTTGAAAGTTGAGGTGATCCTTTAATACTAGGTTTTCGACCATTTACAAATCTAAACAAATTAATAAAGAAAAGAGTTATTAGTTCATCCCGGTGGGCCTCAACAAGCTCAAGAGAAGAAGGACCAATGTTAGTATCCCTAATAACGGGGTCAGCATAACCATTTATAGTTTCACCGAGATGGAAACTCAAGGGTTCACTGTCATTCTTTATACAACCCCCACCAAAGAAAGAACTGTCTCTAAGAACAATGAGTTCTGAAATAAGTCGATTAACTACTAAAGATCCGTCGTCTGTCATTTTTGAGTTTACTATTTCGGTGCAAGATGAAGCATCATTCACATCACTAGAAATTTCTAGAACATTTGTAGGATCGTCTCCCACACCAGACATGAATAAAACAAAGAAGGGGAAAATAACCAACAGTAAATAAAGAGAGAAATGATACTTGAAAAAGTTGAAGCTCGAGGAAAAGATGAAAGCAAACAATAATTTTGGGAATGTGATGAAATGAGAAAATGCATGATTAAAAAATGAAAACAAATAGTTAGAACACGAGTTATCAGAGCTCAAAGGAAACCAATCAGGGTTCATAAAATAAGAAATGGCTTACAATTTGTGCAAAGAGTAGAAACATGGCTAAGAAGGTGAAATAACCTTTATATATTAGAGCGAAACAAGTAAATTAGAGATCCTAAATAAAAGAAAATAGGCAGATGAAAAATAATAGTTTGACTTGCCTCGATAGTGTAATGACACTCAAGTACACTCAAGCATCATAAATGGAAGCACCATGCATAATCTAAAGATCTAGGGTCACAGGTAAGTACGATATTGCGAGACATTTCAATGATGAGACTAACATTTCATTTCTAAGGCCACTCAAGTCGACTCCAAAATCTTTTCCACTTCAACAAGCAACAAACCCTGCATAATAAGTCAAACTTAGTTTTTCAAAGATTTCTCGTTGTTGCACCACATCAAGTTTTGGGGACAATCATTCTAGCCCGACCATTGGCCCAAACCCTGTCCACACAACTAAAGTACTAGAGATACAATATAACTGTTATGTATTTCCACACAAGATCCACCACACAGGGGTTGTTTCCTCCAATTATATGTTATCATACAATCTCTCGCATTACACGCTGAAATGGTAGGGAGCATCCATAACCACCATTCAAATATAAGACATATGTTTGAAGGTAATATCTCTCTAAACCATAATTTACTATATTTTTCATCCTGTAACTTATTTGAGTGTTAAAGTAATAATTTTCCAAATGCACTTCATGCCGTCGTGTTGAAGATTTCTGCAACTGCATCAAGACTCTACTCCACCATTTTACAAAACATTTCAGATGTGTTTGGATTGGCGGTGAACAAAATTGATTCTAGCATAATTGAGTTTGGTAGAATTGATTTTAACAAAATTGAGTTTAATATAATTAATTTATGTTTGAATACATTTCTATAACAGTGAGTTGTATAATAAGTTTCAGTGTAAAAACCATCCATAATTAATTATGGAGGTAGAAGATATAAAGCCTATGTTTGGTTATCCGGTAGAAAGCATCCAAATCAATCTCAGACCATTAAAATCAATTATGAAGTGTTTGGCATTTTAAAATAGTCTACCACTGTGTTTTTTTTGGTTTAGAATTGATTTTTTATGAAGCTTTCATTCTTAATTTCTTGAAATCAATTCTCCCTTCACATAATTTTTTCTTTTTTTCCCCTTAAATTGAATAACATCTATAACTCTCATCATTTTTTTTATCATTTTCGTCGTTTACATATTCAAAAATATTTTTGATAAAAATATCCAAACAATATTTTTCATACACAAATCACTTTTGTTGTGAACATATCAAACATAAATCACAATATATTAAACTCACTTTTTACTAAAATCAATTTTACAAAATCAATTCTTTCAAAATTATTTTTTTTTACCGCAAAATCAAATACACACAAATTCTAACTTTAATTAAAATCAATTTTAGAGGGATAATCAATTTTAATTTTGATAAAACAAATCCTTCACAACTACTTGGAACCAATTCTACACATATAGAATTAATTCTGATTCATCCAAAAACCAATTCAAACATACTTTCACGTCTCCTAGCTAAATAAGTATGGAAATACTTGTAGTAATTTACTCTCTCCATTTTAAAATGAGTACCGTTTTAGAAAAAAAAAATTTAAAATGAATATCATTTTCATTTTTCAATGTAGTAATGATAATTATTATTTTTAATTATATACTATAATTATTACTATGTACACTACTTTCAATAAATTAATAAAACTAATTTAATAAAAATGCAATGTGTCATGAAAATATATATATTTATTAATTTGTGTGTAAAAACTTTAAAAGATATTTATTTTAAATGAGAAAGTATTGAATTTTTAAAATGAGAATTAAAAAGATTTGAAAGGGGTAGTTTTAGTAATTAATTATGAAATGTTATTTTTCCGCGGTATTTATGACTGGATTAAGCAAGATGGTAATAATGATTAAAATATAAAAGTTATTGATATTTGATAGGTAGGACCCACCAAGGTGAAACGAGTCGTAATGATATTTCGATACTTGTGGTTCAACGACGGAGAAGCAGAGGAAAGGGAACGCATGTGGTGAGGTGCCAAAGTTGACTCGTGCGTTGACTTTCTCCAAACCCTAATTTCATCTCTCAAATGGTTCACCCTTGATTCGATCCATCGAACGAGACTCCGTCTCTCCTTCTCCTCCCCAATTTCAGGCCATGCGACCTTGCTCCTCCGCCATTGCCCTCTCCAGAGAGGACTCCCTTTTCGCCTCCGCTTCTCTCTCTATCGATTTCACAAACCATGCCTTCCTCCGATCCCCATGCCGCCGCCGCCACTAATATTGTCCCGAAATGTATCCTCTTCAATGCCGCCTCTGGTGCCTCCGCCGGTACTCAATTTTTTCTCATCATAATTTATTTCAATTTCGTGGAATTTGTTTATTTTGATTTTTATGATTGTTTTGTTTGTTGATTTGTGTTTGATTTTGATGTAGGTGTTATTGCTGCTACGTTTGTGTGTCCTTTAGATGTAATTAAAACTAGGTTTCAGGTTCATGGTGTGCCTAAGTTCGCTAATGGAACTGTTAAAGGTATAATCTGCTTCGAGCTTCTTTAAATTTGTGATTTTTTTTATATTTGTTCTTTTTTTTTTATCAATATCGTTTTTTTGATGAAAAAACAATACAATGAAGAGTTGCCATGTAGATAATTCTTAATGCTCGCTGTTTAGTAATCCCACTATTTCCAAATGAATGATGTTCTCGTTTTTTGATGAAATGATGCTATTTTTCTAATTGTGTCATTTAATTAGTACTGTAAACTACTTCGAACATATTAATAAGATTTGCTTGCAGTCTCTTTTAACAATTTTATTGCATTCCTTAATGTGCGTACAAAGATCTTAAACGACATTCATTTTGTTAACAATAATTTGTGCACAAAAACCTTAAAGGACCTTCATTTTGAAACGGAGAAAGTATTTTACTAAGAGTTAGAATACTTGAATACTGTGGCGTATCTAGGACACTGACCCGGGGTGTGCAATAAAAATCCAATTTACGGCCTCTTGGGCCAGTAGTGCAAAAACAAAAAATTCAGGGGTTTAAAATGCAAAATATATAAGGGGGTATATGTGCATTTCTCAAAAGTTATTGAACCCCTTCAAAACAGCTAGGCCTAGCTCCAACCCTGCTTCAGATGTGAGCTTTTTAATATTATTACACGAGTTATCAAATAACAATTTGTAAATTTGATATTAGTATGGACTATTGAAACTGAATACTGCAATTTTATGTTGTCAGGCAGTGTAATAGTTGGCAGTTTGCAACAGATATTTCACAAGGAGGGGTTACGTGGCATGTACCGTGGACTGGCTCCTACTGTACTAGCTTTGCTTCCAAATTGGGCGGTGAGTCCTTGCTCTTCTCATCAATGTTTCATTTGTAACTTTGCGTGGGGCGAGTCCTTGCTCTCCTCATCAGTTTTATTTGTAACTTTGAGTGGACTATATTCTTAATGAAGTATACAACAAATAGAATCCCGAAAAATTTATTTCATCCCATCTAATATTTGTAGCCTTGTCAATTCTCGAGTTCTGGGTTACCCCTTTTTGTCAATTCTAGCCTCAAATTGGCAATGGAATATATCTATAAAAAGTAACGAATGCCTTCACACTCTTGGCTTGGGAAAGGATGACAGTTACAAAACTTTTTTGTTATGGATATTTGTTTAAAATCAAAGGATTGGTGTCGTTGCTCTGAAATGACAGGGTATGAAGTCATTAAAGTGAAACTTTACCATTTCCTTGTTGAGTAGATGCCCTGGTCGTATTATGATTTCTTAACAATGTATTTTTTTCTTCCATTCTTCTTTTGGAATACACTAGAGTGCCGATTGCCGTGCTCTTGTTCTTAATCAAACCAGCCTTTATATTATAAGGCCGGTTCAAAGTGTTTAAGTTACATAATTGGGTTTTACTTACGTTAACTTACACAACAATAGCCAAAGCTTTTTCCCACTAAATAGGATCATCAGTGTGAATTAGACAATACCGTATTGTCCTGTCACAGGCCATATCGGAAGATTACTCATTTAAATTCAAATCGCTCTTAATGTTTGATCTATAGTTTTCCTTGATCTCCCCATATCATGGTTGTTAGGATCGCACTTTAACTCCCAAAAGCGTACAAGCTTAGGAGTTGACAACCATCCACCGCTTTAATTGGCAGAAAGATCGTGAAATTGGGAGAGGCGCTGAAAGCCTAGAGGAAGATCGTAAATTCGTGGGATCGTAAGATCCCAACGATTCATTTTTTATTTTGACCTGTTTTGGATCTTTTTGAGCCGTCCCAGAAACTGACCTGTTATTGAACCCTAACGGCAACGCTCATATTTTTAGGGTTTCGGGACTTGGAATATATTAAATATACTTTTGAGAACTGCAAAACAATTATCGTGAAAGCTGTCCAGCCACCAAAGCCATTGGAACTCTAATACCTCTTCATCTATTTCTTCTATAACGATTAATCATACGATGATTGGGTTTCTTCTCTTCATCTATTTCCTCTAAATTCAAATCAAGTCATTCTATTCTTCTCATCTTTTCCATCCTTGCACTCCAAAACACCTTCCTAGTTATTTTTTTATAATTTTGTCTATTTGTTGGGATCTTACGATCCGAGTTACGATCCTACGAGTTACGCTTTTTCCATATCCTAACGCTCTTTATTGAGATCCCGATTTTGTCAACCATGCCCCATATTGCTAATAATTGGACCACCGAAAAGGCTTTAAGGTGGGACTATCATATTTTCTACAACGGGAGCAACCTCAAGTATCTTTTGAATGCTTTTTCTTTCTTTGTCCCATCTTATCTTATATGACAAACCCGTCACCCATCTCAACATTTTCATCTTGGCAACATTAAGCTCAGTTATTTCATAGCTCCTTATCACCGTCACACCAACATTCTATTAAGCATAATATTGCAATCTAAATCTATGACACCATGGTCAAGCTTAGCACACCTACACCTTCAATAACTCTTTGTAGAAGATGAATTAAATCATTCCAACGTATGAATCATCTTATTTTATGTTGATAATTATGTAAACAAAATTTCAAATAATTTAGACATTCATTGGTATATGTTTAATTTATGTTATTAAACTCGGCCATTCGTCGTTATCTTGGCACGAAACCGCAAAACCAAGAAAGTCGCGCCAGGCCATGCTGTTCCGACACAGATGGGTGACTCGGCAAGAACGACCGTGTAATGGGATTGGATTCCGAACAACACCGCAATGACGTGGCCACTCTGGCTGCGTCAGTCGTATATGTTATTACCCTTAAAATTTTATGGATAGTAAGGTTATTTAATTGAATTTTATTGGCATTTGAAAGTATGTTTTGCTTAGACTTATGACTTTTATTTCTAAATATGAATACTTTCATGAATTTTGATTAATTTATTATAGTTTTTAACAATTATGTGTTCTTTAGTATTAACTGGCATCACTAAAATATCGGTCGCTCCACTCCCTGCTCCCGTTCCGTTCCATTTTTGGGGATGGCCACGCCGTGCCACTATTCGAGATTTGATAACATAGGTTTTAATAATGCTTACCATACATGTTTTAAAAAACATATTATATGTTAAAATAAGATGATGCGATGGAATATCTTATAGATTCAAAATTTTAATTTTACTGCTTTGATCTACTTGACAAGAACATTAAATTTAACAGTTAGATTGATTTAGTACGTCTTCTACAAATAATTATGGAAAGTGTAAGCGTGCTAAGTTTGACACCTGGTGTCAATTTGTCCTGACGGTAAATTTTCTATCAGAAATTACATTGGAAAGTCTTCTTCCATTTCTCCCACCCTAGTTGATTCCTATGGTTGACACCTTCTATCTCCCTTACATTCTGTATAATGAATCAAGTTGCTTATAAATGCAGACTATGCTCTGCAATGAAGATGATACATAGAACGATTGTGCTAAAAATTTATTAAAGGGAATGAAGGCACAAAGAGAGAAGACAATGGAAATTCTTCAATTAAGTCTTTATAGTAAGGGGAAAAAATGAAGCTGTATAAATGATGTATATTGCCTTAGAATAATTGGAGTTTTAATAGTTGTGAATGTTGTTTAAATAGGACTAGTCAGAGCTTGGGGGCCAATTGTTCATGACTCAACGCCCTAGTTAAACTTAATATTACCAGTTACTGAGAAACATAGTGGACAAGCCATCTGTCCTTTAAAAAGAAGAAGTGGACAAGCCATTTAAGTCAAATCAATTATGGAATAACTTACACAAGTAGCAGATACATGGAGAAGACTAAGTAAGCACTGGACTTTATGACACCAATTGAAATTGCTAAAATACCTCCAGACTAAAACTGAAGCTAAACTCGTTGAACACATGCCGCTGACCCCAGTAATTCTTGATAGTTGTGAGTCACAGTAGAGCTATCGGTATTACAACAAGGCTCAATAATATATTTATGGCCAGGCTAGTAAAATCCTTTGATATTTTTGCTCACACCATTTTTTTTCTTGTTGCCTAACCATTTAGCACTATTTGTTGGTTTATTTCATTAGTCTGTACAAATCTCAAAATTTAGTTTGTCTACATGCTATTTAAAAGCATAATACTGATATCTTATGTTATAACTAAGTGTTCTAAATGTATTGTAAACTTGCAGGTTTATTTTACTATGTATGACCAGCTCAAAAGCCTTCTTCATTCTGATGGTTAGTCCATTGCTGTGACTTTCATACTGAACCAAATCGGGGGGGCTATTGACAATTATTTTTGTGACTTGCATAGTCCACTTATTGATTATTATTTTTGGAGCTGCCAACTTACTTTGTTATGAAGCCAGAATACTTCAGAACTGGAAAAGTATTGGTGTCTGACACGTGCCTAAAATTACCGAATAATTTTTATTCTTTAAAAAAAATCTCCTATATTTTTTAAATACATCTTAGATACATCTTACCAACTAAAGACACGATTTTCATTTGGATGTGATACAAAATTGTAGACACAAAATTGTATGTTTTCTTTGATACTTTTGTAGTAGCAGGAATATATTTCAGTATGGGTGGTTGAAAGAAATGAAACCGATAAGAATGTCACATTGGATGAGATATAGTTTGTAAATGAGTTTGTAAATGGGATATTTCTCCCTCTTTAAAAACCGGTTTTATACTGTTGCGTTAGATCTAACCCAAATTTTAAGTGCACTCTGTCTACTAACTTATTTTTTGAAATCCTGATCATCATATATGACTAATGACTATTGTTATGTTTATCGATTTATAATGAACAATTAACAATATTGTGAGTGCCTCTCAACAAACATTGTGCATTTATGTTGCACAAGAAAAACACACACACACACGCCATGTATTATTATCACTGGAGACATGTAACTATGCTGACTTATTATGCTCACTAAGTATCTTTTTTTAATGAATATCGATCATCATATATTGATTATTGATACGTTCATATATACTAACAAACAATTTGTCTAGTGAATGTATCATAACAGATGCTGTGCATTTATGTTGCACTCAATTATTCTGTTTTATTGTATGTGTGTGTCTGTGTGTATTAACGTATCTCGGCTGTGAATTGTTTTTCTCTTTTATAAATTCTCGTCTCCCTGTATTTGTGACATACTATGTGCGGGCTTCTTAGGTTTTAGAAGTCATAGATGTATAGATTATAATAGCTAAAATATATACGTGCAGATGAAAACCATCATCACCTTCCAGTTGGAGCTAATATGGTAGCTGCTGCTGGGGCTGGAGCTGCAACTACCTTGTTTACAAATCCCCTTTGGGTTGTCAAGACTAGACTTCAAGTGCGTTTCTTCAATTCATGTTGAATGTTCTTCTAATTATTTGATTATCTGTTAGGATTATAGAATTCGGAGGAATTAGAGCAGTTAAGAGTTGTTATTAGTAGTTACTCGGGGTTGTTATAGAGAGTATATGTATAAATTAGCATGGTTGTCAAGATCTCGATCTCGATCTTAAAATCTTAGGATTTTACGATCTCACTCACCCCTAGTGATCCCGATTTTAAGTAGAACTGTGGAAAAAAATATCGTAAAATCATTGATTTTGTGCGATCTTTGCCAGTTTCGGCCATGATTGGCCGTTTTCCGGCCACCACCATTAAAAGGTGAGAAGGATGACAAGATGTAGAGGCACAACAATTACGGTTCGGCGGGGATGAATGCATTCCTTTGGAAATGAAGTTTTAGATTTAAGGTTTAGAGAATAAACATTTCACGTGTAGGATTTGTTTTAACTAATTGACTTGTTATAATCCTAGTAACTGACCAAATATATCTTTAATGTCTAACAAATGTTCCATGTGGTAGAAATAAAGTATAAAAACTCAATCATTCATGCCTAAAAAATATGAAAATCACAAATACACTTGCCTATCATGTAAAAACACTTCAAATATATACTACTATTAATTTTTTCATTTTAGTAGGATCTTACTATTTTTTTTGCGATCTTATTACCCCCTCTCGATCTTACTAAAATAATTGGGCAGGATCTTCCATTCTTAGCTACGATTTTATATTTTATTATCTTGCTATTCTCTCCTCTTATGCAAGATCTCGATCTTGACAACTTTGTAAATAAGAGAACACAAAGGGTAGAGAGCATTTTTTAATTTGGTATAGAGTATTCTTTATTGTGAAGTGAAATTCTTGATGAAAGCTTCCCTTCTATTATATCCTATTTCTTAATAACACTGTTGTTTCTTTGGAATCCATTTCTTGGGTTCCTAACAATTGGTTCGACCAGCCACTATGATGCCAAGCGCCATGGAAAATTGTATGATGTCCATGGAGAGAATGGTTGATTATCACGGCCAAACTCTCCAAGAGGTGAAGGCCAATTTGTAACAAGTCTCTAGCCAACTCAGCAGAGTCCCTGACCTCGAGCAGATCAAGAACTTGTGTTTGGAATTGCAAAATGGCAAGAATACTCAAGATGTTGAAGTTTCTTCAATAATTGATGACAACTCAAAGCTCAACAATTTCTTGGGCGATGGCGAGGATTAGAAGGAAAAGAAAGAATGTCAAGGTCCTTTCAGCATATACTGAGGACGGGATCACATGCAACAGCAGTGGAAAATTCTGAAGCCGTCCGGAATGGAGCCAACAATCACATGTTGCATTGTCCTGATCTCAAGAAGCTGAAACATGCATTGAAGCAGATTTCTGGATGCAACCAAGAAAGAAAAGAGACTGCAATTCATATGATCAAGAAGAGTGTCAAAGGAATTGGCATATTGAAAGGGTTGATGGGTCAATGTGTATTGAAAAGATGCTCCATGGTGGAGTCCAACAAGATGGAGGCACAATGTTCTACAAAGAATATCTTGTGACAGTAGCAACAAAATATTTATGAAGGAGACATCTACCAAGAATCTGTTAGGAGCCCAAAAATTGAATTCCAAAGACGACAGTTTTATTAAGAAATAGGATAGATTAGGATATAATCTCTCCTCAAGGGTTTCCTCTTCATAATAGAGAAAACTCTATTTACAATTACAATATTCAAAGATGCTCTCTGTCCTTTGTGTTCTCCTATTTATCATACACATGCTCTCTATAACAATGCCAACCCCAACTTACTAACTTCTAATAACAACTCCTAACTACTCTAATTACTATTTATTCTATAATCCTATAAATATTTTATCAGCCATTCTCATCTAGTTGGCATAATGCATGAGCTGCTTGTACTCTTTGTGGTGTATCAATATGCAATTAGTACATTATTGTTTGGTGGCTCTATGTATCGCATTTATGGAAGATAGTAAAACCTCTATTTAGTGGGCTGGGTTGGATAAAAGATCTAGCACATAAAACAACTATTGTAATGTAGATACATCTTACATATATTTAAATGTACAAATTTCCTCATAATAGTATCGATAAACACCATCTTCTGTATATCATTATGAAGTGAAATCTTGGAGAAACAATAGAAGAACTACAAAGCTTTTGTCTTGCTTATAATCAGTGCATGTTTGTGTATTCTGCACTATAAGTTTGCTTTCTTTTTAATGCAGACCCAGGGAATGAGACCTGGTGTTGTGCCATACAAGAGCACACTATCTGCGTTGAGGAGAATTGCGCATGAGGAGGGCATACGGGGGCTGTACAGGTTGGTATTTTTTTAATCATGAATGCAACTGGATATGGTCATTGAACTGGACATTACAATTAATAATTAACACTTCAATGACGTTTGGAATATTCTTTACCATAAACAGTGGCCTTGTACCTGCTCTAGCTGGTATCAGTCATGTTGCCATTCAATTCCCGATGTATGAAACAATAAAATTTTATCTAGCAAATCAAGGTAATTTCATGTCTGTTCTAGTTCTTTGTGAACTCTTGAAAGTTTTGGCAGTTACTTAGTTTGATCACTATTTTGTATCAGATGACGCAGCAGTTGATAAACTTGGTGCACGCGATGTTGCTATTGCTTCATCAGTCTCCAAAATTTTTGCATCCACATTGACATATCCCCATGAGGTATTTTGCTGACTGACACTTAATTTATTTCGAGATATTTTTGCAAAATCGTAGGTAAGCATACTTCTAGATGCCCGGTCTTGCGAATAAAATAACATTGCCAATCGTTTGATGGAAAAATAGCTTATGATTATTCCTGAGTTTAAAGAATCTTAGAATAATTCTTTTTCATTGAATATTTTGAGCATACACTTTTTCATCCTTTCCTCTCGTTGTCAACTTAGAAAGCCATCTCCCTGTGAATTGAGCTGGGATTCTTTAATTTGATATAACTTACTTTCATTCTTTGGGCAGACAAATATTAGGAACTAACATTTAGCATTTTGTTTGCAGGTTGTACGTTCCAGATTGCAAGAACAAGGGCATCACTCAGAGAAACGATACTCTGGTATGATAGATTGTATTAAAAAGGTTTTTCAACAAGAAGGTATACCTGGTTTTTACCGAGGATGCGCCACCAACCTTTTGAGGACAACACCAGCTGCTGTAATCACATTCACCAGCTTTGAAATGATACACCGTTTTCTTGTTTCACATTTTCCTTCTGATCCACAACCTCATATTTTGTGATTTGATTGATGATAGGCATGGTCATTTATCATTTATAGCAGTAGATCAAAAACATTAGCAAGTCCAGCTGATTATCAATTCTCCTGGCAATCCATATACCATTCTTTATGTTTTTAGTTATTTTAAGGTAGATCAACACATCATTTCCACAAATTGAGACTGGTTTCCCTGGCCAAACTTCTGCAAGGTTATTGTGTTTGTACTATGTACGGAGACCGATGGATAATTACATATTTGAGTATGATAATGACGATAAAGATGATAGTAGTACGAGACTACGAGGATGTCATTTATTTTACTTTATTATTTTAAAACTCTACAATGATTGCTGCTTCACAATTTTTTCCTGCGTTTAGCATTCTCTAGTCTGGATTCAGAGTTCAAATACAAACCACCTAAATAATCTTGGTTCATAGATCAAGTCATTGTTGATATGGTAGTGTGTTTAAAAGATGTAAATAATATTTTTCTTCTACTAAAAACTATCTGAAACATACTATTAGACTTGTGTATCTCTTACATGAGATGGTGAGAATATGGTGTGTAAGCTTAATGGTTGAAGTGCCTCAGAAAAAAAAAGCTCACGTATTAACCTTAGTTGAACGAGTTATGCTGTCAAAATCTAGAGTGGGACTTGGAATACCAGACAAAACCTTCAACAGAAGGAAGCGAATGCCGACAAGAGAATGTTTCTACAAAATTCGTTGCGGATGGATGGGTGTTTTTCACCTCATTATTAGATGGATAGATTACGACATTTTAGAAGGCAGACACCTAATGTCTAGGGTATAATGAAACAAGACAATTAATTTGTGGTTAGTTCACTAATTACATGTTTTAAATAAGTTAAAAATTAAGTTCATTAATTAAGTTAAATTCAATTTGAATTATATAAATCATAGAATATAATAAATGAAAATGAATATTTTGGCAAATGACTCACATTATTAGAGTCCTTATTATTTTTATAAGTGTTATTAATAGAAATATTAGTATATTTATTCTTTATATTTAATTAATTATTTAATTAAATTTAACTATGATGACCAGATAACTCTAGAGCAACTCAATAGTTACCTTAAGAGATGTACGTAGAGTCGTTAATATCAATTGAAAATGTAAATGGAAGAGTGGGGAGAAGAGCACAAGGGCAATTTAAGTATTAATTAAAATAAAAAACTCAGTGACCGTATGAATTGAGACCATAGATGACTAATAGGGGCGGGCATTTTCATCTAGATCTCACTTTTCCAAACTTGAGAAAAAATAAAACAAATAACCTTTGAATATCAACAAATAATCTCCGAACAAACCTACGAGCCACCCTTAAACCACCATGGTGAATCCTCCTCCGATTTTGATAGTTCTGATACGGCTTGAAGATAAAAATCTGAAACTGTAAATGATTCCTTGGCCCAGCTCTTGGTTTCCAGTTCTCCAAACCGTGAAGATCAACTTGGGTTTTGATGTCCGGTAACCAGAACTATGACCTTCATTCAACTCTTGGGCATGAACGTAACACTATAGTATCTATGGCAGATCTTAGTTTGCTAAAGTCTCAATGGCTCCATCACTACCTTTGAAGCAGACAGGCTCATTTCTAAGAGAGTTGCATAATATTTCGAAATCGGTACCTCAAGATTTGTTGGCATTTCTTCTAACAGCATCACAACACAATCACTCGATACTGGGTAATGATTTCTGTCCATAATTGCTTTTGAGTTTATACTTTTTTACCGGTTGTATTCGCTTGATTTTGTGATGTTTCTGTTAAGTTTTCCTTGATTCAGTTATGCTGATGTAAATATTATAAATATGTGTAAATATGCGTGACTTGTCTACTAATGTCGATTCTATAGTTTCAATTCTATATGTCCAAATTTACATTAAACACAATATTTTGAATTTTTTTTTGCAATAATCAAGTATTGCAATTTCCCCCCGCAAATAATCATGTTTTGAAAAAAATTACGCAAATAACCATGTTTCAGAAAACCATACAAGGGATGAGTCAAGTGAGATGACGCATGCATTGACTCATTTGTCCTAAGCGTATCTCACTTGGCGCATGCACTCTATTTTAGCCAAGTGAGATGATGCATGTACTATAAAAGTGAAATGAGGCGCTATCTCACTTGGCTCCTAGGGCAAAATGTATTTTTTATAAATAATTTTTTCGTTTCTCCGTCATTTCACATTTTCTCGCACCGTCTTCTTATTTTTCTCTCTGTATTTGTGTCATGACATCGTCCATGATTTTTACCAGAGATGGTTAAGTTATTTTCTCGGCCACTAAATCTCTGATGAAAATGAAATTTTGGCACATTCACTCCATGAAGCGTCTGAAGAGAGAGTTGATGTGATGACTAGAAGGAGACATCGGGGATAAGAAACAAATTAGAAGGATTCAGCGAAGAAGAACAGTCACCTCACTTGCAACAGGAAGACTTAATTTTTAGTTGGAGAAAGTCAAAACAGACAGCGACGTAATGTTGATGATGCATGGGTCAAATGAAATTGTTTTAACGATTGTAATTTCGTGTTTTATTTGTTATTCACGTAAGGTTTGTTATAACAAATGCTCTTAATGAAAAATCGTAATATTTATAACTTAAAAAAGTAAAGATGTTTTGTAATAGAATTTTTATGTGGTTGAGCTAGTAGTCTGAGTCGGACAATTTTTGCGATTGTGTTTGACCTGATGACATAAACCACACTTTCTTTCCAACTTGTTAAGGGAGTCCATTTCAGTTGTGATGTGCTTGCTTTTGAGACGATCCTTTTTATTCCTTCGCATTTGGTCATTGTGCCATACTATTTCGCCGTCGTATGCAGACCAATAATCAGGTTTTGCTATCAAACAGAAGCTGTTGTTGTATACGTTGAACAAGGTTTCAGACTTGTAAATGGGAGACAGAAGTTGTAATGCGTCTTCATGAGTATAGGCACACGCAACAATGACATGAAAGCAAGGCATACGAAAGACTTGAAACTTGCCACAATCGCACCAACGAGAAGGTAGTATAATCCTATACTCTTGTCTTGGCAGCCCCTCGTTATGGTCAATTGTCTCTTTGACAATGAAGTTGTGGCTGTGTCGGTCGAACCGTATAACCAGATGGATTTTGGCTTTGTCACTTTCTGCCTTAATATACTTCATGCAGCTTTCATTCTATAGTTGTCCTGATTGCAACATAACATTCCATGTTTCACCTCTTTTGGCAAACAACGAAGCCATCCTAAAATATGTTGATTTAACCAAAGCAATTAATGAGAGGTTTCGTATGCTTTTGAATACCCGTTCATGGATTCAATCAGATTTGTTGTCATGTGGCCCCATCGTTGTCCATTGTCATATGACCTAGTCCATTTCTCAACCGGAATGTTATCGATTCACCTACCGGCATCCGGATTTGACAAACGGATCTCGTTGCGATAATATTTAAACGTAGGTTGTGTCAATGCATACCCTACATTCATAACCGCTTTCCTAAGAGCTTTGTCTTTGATCTCCCTCGTGAATTTTTGGACGATATATCTAATGCAATAGACATGCGTAGAAGGAGGGTCATGCCAATCGTTTGTAGGATTGTTGTATGCACTCTCAATAGATGCATGTCTATTAGAGATCTGGTTGAGGAGCCACGTGTGTTCGGAGATTCTTGAGAAAGAAGCTCGAAGCACCACCAGTCTCTCCCTCGAGTAGGACAAAGGCAATTGGAAAAATATTGTTGTTGCCATCTTGTGTAACTGCCATTAGTAGCGTGCCTTTGTATTTTCCATACAACCAAGTCCCATCAATTTGAATAATTGGTTTGCATGACGCAAACCCTGTGATGCAAGGTTGAAAAGTCCAGAACACTCGACTGAATATTTCATTTCCGGTGATTTGACTACCATCTGGGGCGTACGTCGACAATGTTTCCATAATGTAAGCAGTACTCGGAGAATAAGTCTGAAGTGCATTCAGGTAGCGAGGAAGTTATTTGTATGACTCCTCCCAGTTTCCATATACCTATTCAATCGCCTTGGTCTTTGCTAACCACGCCTTTCGGTATGACGGAGTATAGTTTAATATCGTAGTGATGTGAGAGATTATGATTTTCACCTTCAATGATGGATCGTTGCTGCGAGGGATAAGATTTCTTGACATATGAGATCATAATTTAGTTTCCGATGATTCCGTGATTGAGTATAATTGACGCACATGTGGGTGGACATATAACCTATGACCCAATAATCACCTCTTAATTTATATGATGCAGTGAGCTTGAACATACAATCTGGGTGGATACACTTGATCTTGTACCTTTCTGGATTTACACGATCTATCTTAAAATCGGCCGAGTTGAGCATGTGAAACATTTTTATGGCTCAGATACATTCTTCTCTATTACGAAATTTGTCTTTCTCTTTTAAGTTTTCATCCGACTGCATATACGGATTGAAAAATAAATCAGATGATGGTTCATCTCCGCCCATGTTGAAGTTTGTCATGTGTGGAGGTGGTGTGTAGATCTCGTTCGAAGGTATACCAGGTATCCCATCGTATTCAGAATCATCGTTGACCATGTCGTCAAACTCTAACTCGTCATCTTCTTCTTCTTCTTCGTCAACGACATCTACTTCTGCTTATTCGGTCTCGAGAGGATCAACCACTTGTGACAGCTGAGGCTCTCGTAGCATAATGTACAACTCAATAGAGTCGTACCCAGAATACTCATGACTGGAAAACATATTCTGAAGGTCCTCGTCATCTTGAACCTCAACCTTATAAAATATTATTTGGTTGTTACAAAAAAAAACCAGATTCTGATAAAAGATTTGTGTCACAGGACTTCGTCCAAGTTTGACCCCCAATCTTTTTTTGAAATACAAGAAATTGGCTTTCCTGTTTAAACAAAATCGGATGTTCTCAGTATCTCTAAACAAAAATCCAGAGGTGGGACAAATGTATGTCTCATTGTTGAAATATGCACTGATCACATATTGTGGTGCAGAGGCCATTGTGTTTGACTGTTTGAAGGTTTAAAGGTTTGAAGGTTTGAATGTTTGAAGGTTTAAGTGTTTGATTGTTTGAGTCTTTGAGTTAATTGTTTGAATTTTTGAATGTTCGAGTGTTTGAGTGATTGAGTGTAGAAGTGTTTTGATAAATGTAGGATTAAATAGGTTGTACTAAATTTGAATAAAACAACAGTAAGCAACCTCTAATTCGCCAATTGGGATATCCAATCGTATTACACGCATGCAGAGATGCCTTCCCCAAGGATGCCACCTAGCCTGCACCTACAACCCATGCCACCTCTAATTTGCCAACAGGGATGGCGACTCCTTTCATTTTTGTACTCATTCGCCAAGTCCAATGGCACCTCCCTACACGTCCAATCGTATTACATGCATGCAGAGATGCCTTCCCCAAGGCTGCCACCTAGCCTGCACCTACACCGCAACTCATGCCACCTCTAACTCGCCAACAGGGATGGTGACACCTTTCATTTTTGTACTTATTCGCCAAGTCCAATGGCGTCTCCCTACACGTCCAATCGTATTACATGCATGCAGAGATGCCTTCCCCAAGGCTGCCACCTAGCCTGCACCTATACTGCAACCCATGCCACCTCTAATTCGCCAACAGGGATGTCGACACCTTTCATTTTTATACTCATTCGCCAAGTCCAATGGCGCCTCCCTACACGTCCAATCGTATTACATGCATGCAGAGATGCCTTCCCCAAGGCTGTCACCTAGTCTGCACCTACACTGCAACCCATGTCACATCTAATTCGCCAACAGGGATGGCGACACCTTTTATTTTTGTACTCCTTCACCAAGTCTAATGGCGCCTCCCTACACGTCCAATTGTATTACATGCATGTAGAGATGCCTTCCCCAAGGCCGTCACCTAGCCTACACCTACACTGCATGAGTGACACTTATCATGTATGCATGCACCCACCAACCACCTCACTTACTATGTGATAAAATTTTACCTATAAATACAGAGCCTCACATACTTCTATTGCATCCACAATCATCTCACTCTCTGCTACAAACTCTTTTATAATCTCAGACAATTTCAACAATGACTCTTTTCACAATGGGCGATTCTCACAGAGGCACAAGGAACAACGTTGCAGCTTTTGTAAATTTCTTGTATACTTATACATTTTTCATACTTCTATTAATGATTTATACATCTTATGGACTCTTACACTTTTTACATTCTTAACTTAGGATACTAAAAGATTCAGAATCCGGTCACACAACCACCTTGCTCCTGACCCGTTGATCGTACCCTATCTCGAATACGCAAGTTTCAGAAATGTTATAAAGATCTCCAACTGCACGATTGATTCAAAGTTCATACTTGCAATGTTGGAAAGGTGGAGACCAGATACCCACATATTTCATCTACCAATAGGTGAATGTACCGTCACACTAGAGGACGTGTACATGTTATTGGATCTCCCTGTCGACAGTAAGGTGGTTAACGGGTCGGTTCAACAGTCCAATTATGTGCGAAGAATTATTGGGCAGGGATATAATTGAAGGTGGTGGTGCGAGAGGCCAGGGTATACTACTTACTGAGCTCAAAAATCATTATGCAACTCTGGAGTTGAACAAAAATTCCTCCGAGCTAGCTAAGGTAATAAAAGCTAGAAATTATATAATGATACTTTTTGGAACCTTTTTATTTGCTGAAAGTACGGGGAATAGTGTAAATTTCATGTATTTAAATTTACTTAGAGACTTTGAAAAAACTAGAAAATATAGTTGGGGTTCTGCTGTTTTAGCCCATCTATACAGTTCCTTGTGTAAAAATGCAATCAAGAAAAAATGTACCTTTTATGGATGCGCTTTTTTACTTCAAGCCTGGGGTTGGTGGAGAATGGAGTTCCTAAACCCCGTCAACAACAACGCATTCGTTTTCCCATACGCAACAAAGTAAGTCAATAACTTATATCATTTATTATTATTCATCTCTTCACCAAATATATGATAAAAATAAAATATTTTTCAATTCCTTTAGGTACTGCGTGAGGGGTATGGATTACGGAAAGAATCCAAGATTCAATGTCGCTCTATATTGCAATCTATTGGATCACCTTGACCTGGATGATGTACGTCATACCTTTCAACTTTTCTACTTTTAAATTATTTATTTATTACGTTTTTATTAAGCTGATTTAATTTTATCTGCAGTATGTCTGGAGACCATATTTGGGTTTGGACCATGCACCAAACTCCGAGGATGCAGCAATTTGGAGTGCAAAGATTGCAATCACACGGTTCAATGTTGTGGAGATGCACCACAACGACCGTGTCAAGATGCATTTTGAAATGCATTAAGAGATACCCTGTGATCCAACTTGTTTGTCCCCGTGGCATCTCAAAAGGGTCGACGCCCAATGGGGTCTTACCAACTAGAAAGATTTTTCTCCAGAATGGTGTAAGATGTGGCAGAGACGTCACCGACATGGCTTGCAATTCCCAGTTTTCCTCAACCATGGTAATATACAACACACATATCAATATTTAGCTTGGTACAGATCAGTTAGTACCCCAGAAATACACGTGTCTTATCCAAAGTATTTGGTTGACCCACGAACACAATGGGCATAACCCTCATTTCCCCAACAACAAACCCAACACACATCAACCTCCCACCAACCTCTCCGACGAAACAGAACCAGAAACACCCAACCACAATCACAACCACAATACGATTACACCCACATGCCCCACAACCAACCACAATCACCACCTCAATACCAATACCCTCATATGCCCCACACCCAACCATAATTTTAATCACAATACCAATACACCCGCACGTCCCACACACAATTCCAGTCTTCTACATATCCCAATATGGGCCCCTCAACATCTAACCTTAACCCTGATCTAGGATTTTCCGAAGACTATGAACCAACCGACCCAACTTACCATCAACCACCACATCACCAAAGCACCTAACATTCCCAATACCAAACACCTCAGGATTCATTTCCTTTCTACCCCCATACTCAGATGAACAATGCTATAGATCAACAATGGAACCCCATCCACCACCAACACGATCAAACTTTGAGGGTATGGGTAACCGACTGTACCAAAACGGATCTTCTAAATATGGAGATCTGACCGATTTCATGGATTTGGAATGCATTGACTTTGCTGGACCATCGACCATGCCACAACAGGAAATGCGACGAAACCCACCACGGGAAAGGCGAGGACAGGGATGCGGAACCGCGGGTCGTTACCGGGTTCCGGGAGACCACTGATTATTTTGTATTTTTTATGTAATCATTTTGTGTAAATAAAAATTCGAATTTTCGTGCACCTATATCGTTTACGTAACGTCCCACATTTAAAATAAAAAAACGCGAAAAATTGCCTCCCATTGCACTAAGGCGCCATCTCACTTGGCTTAGGACACAAATTTAACACCTAGGCGTCAAGTGAGATGGCGTCTCCCCTTTAAAATAAGGTGTAGGCGCCAATTGAGATGGCTCCTCCCTTGTGGGATTTTCTGAAACATGATTATTTACGTAATTTTCTCCGAAACATGGTTATTTGCGATTTTTTTTCAATACCTGATTATTGTAAAAAAATATTCCAATATTTTGTGTTCATTTATGTTTTTGGAAACTTATACTACAATATAAATATGATTTTTAATGTGTTTATTGTAATCTACAATGCATTTCTATTTGTTTTTGTTGGATTTAAATTGAAATAAGACACTAATATATTCTCTTTGCGCACAAATATATATTTTGATAAAGTAAAATCTTTTTAATATTATATTATATTTATCTTAAAAAACTCATCTTAATAATTTTTATACGAATTTAATTTGATTATTTATTTTACATATTTTTATTATTTTGTTTAAATATCTAACAAAAATAAATAATATCTTTTAATTTTTTAAAGTCCATTTGATTATTTATTTTACATATTTTTTATTATTTTGTTTAAATATCTAACAAAAATAAATAATATCTTTTAATTTTTTAAAGTCCATAACATTTAACCATTCCCTTACCTTTGGACTCTATATCTCTACATCATTCATTTTTATTGCATGTATAATTTTTATTTTTGCTAATTTTTTATGTGTTTTTATTTGGGGTTTTTATACACTTACATTACAATAAATCTTATGAATCTCCAACCTTACTTCAACGATTTTAGGAGTATTGGCCGTCATGACCTAAATAAAAGTAAAAAGACCTCTAGCTCATAGTTTAATCGAACATATAGATTATATAACAAATTTGAATAGTTTATCCAAAATATATATTATTAAAAAACATTGTAATTTAAGACTATAAAAAAGTATCCATAAAATAAATAATTGCATAGTAAAAATTGTCTACTTAGTCTATAAATAATAATATTAATAATATTGTGAGTTTAACTCAACTTCACTATAATATATACAGTAATCTTCAATTACATAATAGATATTTCAATTCAGATTTAATTTATTTATAAAAAGAATTATTGAACACAACCCACACATCAAATTTAATTTATTTATAAAAAGAATTATTGAAGACAACCCGCGCATCGTGCGGGCTATTATTTAGTTTCAAGAAATCAGTTACTTGACAAACAATTAAGTAAATTAACCTACAAACTATTTAATTATAAAAATATCTCTTTTAAATTAGATATTATTATTATTATTATACATGGATACTTGATAGTTTTAAACATTTTTTCATCAATTTCTTTTATATCTTCACGATATAAGAATTTTAGGTTCACTTTCTTGTCTAACAAACAATGTATAATCACGAGGATATTTATTAAAATATTCTTTATAAAACGTAACTCAATTTTGTTGTACCGATATTTTGGTGCTTATTTAAGTTCATACAATATTCTTTTTAACTTCTACACCATATTTTCCTTCTTATGATAATTGTTTTGTTATGAAATTAAAAATTATCTGGAGTATTGTCTGAGGGACTTCCGTCTTTCTTATGGATGACCATCAATTCTAAAATCTCCCTCTTTATCGTCTCTTTGACGGGGCGTTTGCCTGAGGCACTTCTTCGATAATGGGCACAATGTGTTGGCGCTTCCTTTTACTCACTTCTTTATCTTTGCCAATGTCCCCTCACCATTATCCATGGCCTCCACGATCTTGGATGAGGACTTGTTCTTCGATGACTCTTCTTTATCTCTCTTGTTGCCTTTGGTATGCTCAAACTAACGATCCCTCTTTATTAAACCCTCAATGATATTCTTCAGCTGCATGCAATCATTAGTGGTATGACCATGGATCTTGTGAAAGTATCAACGTTTTGTATTGTTAGTTCTAGAAGATTCTCTGACAGTGAAGGGGTTTCTTATCCCGACCTTTTAGAATTAAGTGTTGGCGCACTCCTGTTATATCTTCTCTCAAGAAGTGTTCAAAGGGATGTACTTGTCGTACTGACCATTGGTCCACTATCAGATTCCTCCATTTTCCTATAGGAAACTTTCCTAGATGACTGACTAGATCCTGCATCTGCTGTATTTTATTTGTCAACTCAAGCCTCTAGGTTAATGAGTGGTTGCACTATATTCAGTAGTTCATTCACACTACGGGCCTCCCTGCACTCTAATTTCTTCCTGAAGGAACTGTCCAACATTAGTATGTTCTCAAATATCCAACACTTGACGTCATCTATAACTCTTTCTACTTCCACCGCTACTTGCATGAAATAGTCGATGCACAACCACAAGCTCTCTTTCTTCCCATACCTTATCCCACTAAGGGAAACTATTGTCACCATTTTTCCTTTTTTGAGTTGTGAAATAAGCGGTAAAGCTCACACACAGATCGATCCACGACTCAATGCTCCCATTCGATAGAGCTTTCGTCAGTGTTAATGCAAATAGTTTGCACTTGGGTGCCTCATCGGCGTGAAAATAGTTCAAATGTTCGTCAACGAGTTGTACATGCTCGCCGACTTCTCCCTTCTTGTCGTACTCCTTCAACTTTAGATATTTTTCTAGCAACTTTGGTATTTGACTGTCTAGGATGTGGGTGAAAAGATGATGCTTATACGGACTCTTCATTGGAGGTTTATCTACTTGTGACTACCTCAGTCTCCCTCGTGATATTGAGGAGGAATTGACGCCCTTTACTCTTTTGTTTATTTGGAGATTTTGGAGATGCATGTCTTCTGACGCGGCCGACTCGGCGATGATAGTTCGACTTCTTATGGAAGTGGCTTCCTGCACGAGGTTCTCCTTTATTGATGTGTTTTATAGGGTTTCTTCCAGACGAAGCAATCTTTCTTCTATCGCTTGCGAGTTTTACTACCGAACTATGTTATACATAATATTCAACAACCCGTTTGCACCTTGTACTGTAAGGCTAGCCTGTAACAACTGAAAACCAGGTAAAGTTTCAGGTCTTAAGGTTGATGGTGGTGCTGGAGGTTTGAGCGAATGCTCGCGTTGTTGAAACTATAGATTAAATCTTACGATCTAAAGAGGTCAGGGGAGATATGGATGTAATGAGGTGTTCACGGTAACCTGATCCACACTACCTTGAGAAAGAGGCAGTTGGTTTCTTGCAGCTTGAGCAACAACAAGGACCACAATTTTTTTTGTGTAAAACGGATGATCAGGGGGCTTTAGATCCTACCATTATCGGAGGATTTGAAAACTATAGATTTGGGATTTCTAAAACTAAGAGTTGGTACGCTACTAGAGTAGATCTAAAATGCGGATATGAGGTTCAATTACAAGAGCTCCAACTGGATAGGTTGACAAAGCTTCAAATCGTTGAATAAAAGTAGGAGTATTCATTTGTGGAAAACATTGTAATAAGAAGTTGATTGCCATAGACATTGTCACTATTTCGTTATGGAACTGAAATTGATTGGAGAACAGAGGTTGTGGGATGTAACAATAGTCTTAAACTCATGATGTCATGAAGGATAGGCTAACTTAGAAGGTTAACACTCCAACACTCAAGTCATTATGTGAGTGAGACGAGTGAATAAAGTTTGAATTTGAAAAATGTGTACCTAGAGAATGACGTGTTTTTTTTATATAGGAGAGCGATTGCAATCATTCGCTATTTCAGGCATAAGATACACGGAGTTGTTGGATGGGTCTAGATCTCCTATGCTCTTCCCTAGGGTAATGCCTCTACGCTACAAGTGCCTGGGAGAATTATTGCTTTCTTTGGGCCACATCTATTGTCCCTTATGGCGAGCTTAGAATAATAACAAAGAGGATGGTCTACATATTCATTTTCAACCACTTCACCATGAAGAAAGACATTCTTCACATCAAGTTGGTATACACTCTAATTTTTGTAAGCTATCAAGTCCAAGAGAGTTTTAATGGCGTCTGAAGGTGATAAAAGTACACAAGAGAGGGGGGGGGGGGGGGGGGGGGGGTGAATTGTTTTTTGTAAATTCTTTTTACTTCTGAAAACAAACTTCTGAATCTGAACAACTTAAGAATATGAAATCAAAGTTGTTAGAAGCGGAATGAAATATAATACAAAAACAAGAAGTAAAACAACATACAAAGTTATCCTGGTTCCTCCCACAAATTGAGAGTAGTCTATTCTCCTTGTCAAACAAGAGATTTTTCACTATAATCAATCAGATTACACTTTGCTCAAGCAAACTAGCAAGAGACTTCACTTGCTCAATCACACTAGAAGAAGACTTTTGCTCAAGCGCATTTGCAAGATGCTTCCACTACTCAAGAAAACTAACAAGACACTTCTTAATATCTAAACAAATATTTTAGGAGAATATATAACAACTCTACTTGATATAAATCATAAGAAAAAAAGTGATACAACACACATAAAAATTCTATAAACACTTAAGATTTCTAATATATACAAGGATAAGAAATCACAAGATCTTGTGCAGCAAATAACTTTAGCTCAAATATGTTCAGAGTTATTATTCTTAGATGTTTAGTTGTTTTCCTTCAAATCTTAAACTCCTTTTATAGAGGCATAAAAAGATACGTTGGAAGGTGACTTGCACAAGTGATATTTGTAGAGAAGTTGTTCCAAGAGAGATGTTGGAAGTTGATATGTTAAGATCTTCATCCTCTGTGTAATAACTTTAACTAGGGTGTCTTTATCATACTAGGTATCTATAAATATGTTGGAACAAACTTAAGAGGTCATGTCAACTTTCCTTGAGCCTTACACTAAGAAACTCTAGTTAACTTTCTCCAAAATCTGGCTTTGACAAGATGGTTCTGCTTTAGAGACAAAGTACTGACCAAAAGCTGAACACCTTTAACTTAGGTCTTTGGAGATTGAGATGTCACCAGAAGTTGAGATACCAAGTACTGAGTCATTAGATTATGATCCTTTAGAATCTGATTCCTTTAGTTTCTCTTTAAACACTCTTTATCAGGGCCAGAACCAAGTTGATTTTTAAGCTTTTGATCTTGCACACTTAAGTAAATGTTAGTATACCCAATTATTCTTTAAGTACTTTGTTATCATCAAAACCCAAGGAACATGAACAATTTTGTTCCAACAATCTCCCCCTTTTTGATAATGACAAACAAAAGTATTTAAGAATAATGGTTGGCCATTTTAACTAACTTGACAACATTAGAGTCCGGGGTTTGTAAGCTCCCCCTGAGTCTAATAGTCCAAAGGTTGAGTTTTGTAAGCTCCCCCTAAGTCCTATCCAAGTTATTTAAACTTATCTTGACAACACAAAGAAATAATCATCAGATTTAAGCACATAAAATAAGTTCATGTTAAGAGTTCAGTTGCATATAAAAGCATTCAAGCCTTTATCATCTTTAAATACTCCCACAATCCCCCCCCCCCTTTTGTCATCGACAAAAAATTAAAAGCAGAGAGAGAAAACAAACTGAAGATAAATAATATTTTAGAGAAAAAGAAACCAATTCAGAGTTGCAAAAGAGAAAAAAAAGAAAGATAACAGGTTCTAAATCCTAATCCTAGGGATTCTTTAGAAGCTCCAGAATAGTCTTCAAATCAACACCCATAGGAAGTGTTTGTGATCCCAGGAAATATGATAAGAACTATCTTATTTAGGAATCAGACTGCTGATGATAATCTTGAACAGGAGTTTGAAAGGAAGATGCATGTTCTTCACTTTTACAAAGTCAGTTATAATCTCAAAAACATTTGCTTTGATGTCAGAAGCAAAATGTGTTCCATCCTTTGAGTTGTGCTTCATAATACCAGTATTCTCAATACCAATCAGATGAGCAATATTTTCCTGAGTGATAGTAATGTTGAATCCCATTATAGCTAACCTGATTTCAGTACCTTTAAACCCATTTCAACCCTTGTCTTTCCTTTCAAGCTCTTGTCATTTCAACTATATTTCTTTCTTTAGCAAGTGCAACATACTCATTATAAACTTAATCCCTTACCCAAAAATCCTTGACGAGAAATGAATATTTTGAACGATTCAAAATGTCAAAGTAGTTCATCCATCTTTGTGCTTCAATATACTCTCTCAAATGATACCCATTTGCAGCGAAACTCTTGAAGCCCACAATTTTCTCAATGATGAGCTTCAGATCATCTCTTCTAAGTGTTAAAGATCAAGGTCTAATCTGAAGACTTTCACCTGATTCCACATCAAGAGGAACTTGTGGGAATGAAGAGGATGCCATTGATGGAGTTTAAGGTTTCTCTAGAGTTTTTTTAGAAAAACGAAAGGTGTAGAAGAGAGTGTAATGGCAAGTGTGTGAAAATAGTGAGTGACAAAGTATTTAGAGAGAGATATATAATGAGTGAAAAATATTTTGAAAAGATTTTTTAAAAAAACTTAACAAAATATTTTTCAGAACTAATGACACTCGAGGCTGAACACAGTAATTAAAGAGTTTTCATCATTACCCATTAGGCTCTACCCATTCAACTACTATGCATGCAAGACAGTTATCAAACACGTATGATTTTAAGTGGGACGTGTGTCCTAAGAAGACAAAAATATTTTCCACTTAATGCTATCAGAAGCAAATAATCTACTTCTGAGTCTCAGAGCCTAAAGTCTTTCAGAAGCCACTTTTCATTAGAGGTAGTTTCCTAGAATCTGATTGAAGCTACTTCTGATTAACATCAGACTATGATACTCAATTCACAAGCAATCACTATTCTTTAATAAAGGCCATGTTCATATTTTTTTTATAAAATCAAATCTTTCAATTGCTAAAGGTTTGGAAAATATGTCAGCCCATTGATGAACAATATCAATGAATTGAATATTTATTACACCATTCTGAACATAATCTCTAATAAAATGATGTTTTATTTCAATGTGCTTGGTTCTAGAATATTGAACTAGATTCTTTGTTAAACAAATAACAACAATATTATCACAAAAGATAGGAATGTTGTTTCCACAAATATGATTATCCTCTAGCTGATATTTCATCCAGAGTAGTTGTGTACAATATTTAGCAGCTTAGATGTATTATGATTCTACTGTAGATAGATCAATAGTTGCTTGTCTTTTACTAGCCCAGGATATTAGGTTTTTTACCTATGAATTGACAGCTTCCACTAGTGGATTTTCTCCCAATTCTATCCCCAACTTAGTCAGCATCACATAATCTAACTAGCTTATAATCTAAGGATGTTTTATAAAGAAGTCCCAGATTTGTTGTTCTTTTCAGAAACCAAAAGATTCTCTTAACAATAGTTAAATGAGCCTCTCTAAAATCTGATTGAAATCTTGCACACAAGAAAAAATTGTATAATATATCAGGCCTAAAAGCTGATAGGTAAAGCAAGGAACCAGTCATACCTCTATATAGCTTTTTATCCACCTTGGTGCTACTATCCTCTTTGTTCAGATTACATGTTTGATATATAGGAGGTATCATAATCTTACAGTCTTCAAGATTAAACTTCTTTAGAAGCTTCTTTGTGTACTTTGACTGATGAACATAAATTCTATCTTTGCTTTGGTTGATTTGAATTTGCAGAAAGAATTCAAATTCTCCTATCATGCTCATCTCAAATTCTGTCTGCATAGTCTCAGAAAATTGCTTGCAAAGAGAGGCATTAGTAGAACCGAAATTATGTCATTAACATAAACTTATACAATTAAGATATCCTTATTCAGAGTCTTTCTGAATAATGTAGTGTCAACTTGATATTTTTGAAAACCATTTTATAACAAGAAATTACTCAGTCTCTCATACCAAGTTCTTGAAGCTTGTTTGAGTCCACAGAGTTATTTCTTAAGTTTAAAGACAAAATCTGGGTGGACAAAGTCCTCAAACCTAGGAGGTTGTTTGGCATACACTTCTTCAGAAATAACTCCATTTAAGAAAACACTCTTAACATCCATTTGATTTAAAATAATATCATGATTAATAGCATAAGAGAGAAGAAGTCTAATTTCCTCTAACCTTGCAACTGGTGCAAAGGTTTCATAGAAATATATACCTTCCTGCTGATTGCAACCTTGAGCTACAAGTCTAGTCCTGTTTCTTACGACTTGTCCTTGATAACACTTAAATGTATCATATTTTTAGACCCGATTCACATGCTATTTAGTATATTTTTATTATATTTTCATAGTATTATGCCATCTTTCGTTCGTGTTTCAGGTACTTTCCGATTATAGAGCGTCCATGCAAGAAAACCAGAAAAGGAGCAAAAAGGGAAGAAAAAGAGCAGAAAATCACAAGTTTTCGGTGCATGCTGTTCGCCATCACCTAATGGCGTTCGCCATTACACCCAACCATGTCACGAGCCCACTTAAAGCTCATGGCGGTCACCATGAGCATAATGATGGTCGCCATTTGCCCACAATAGTAGAAAACATGGAAGCCAACTGACCCACTCTTTCCCACTTCCTAGATTTATCTCCACTACTTATCTCACGATTTTGGAAGGAGTTTACATCATTAGAAAACTATATAAGACTAGTTTCATAGTTTTAGAAGGGATACAAGTTTGTGCGCAGAAGCGCTGTTCGTCATTTTAGGCAGAAATTATCTTTGTAAAAGTGGTAGTTTCTAATATTGAGGAACTACCCTACTATTAGTGTTAAGCCTAAAATCTGTGTAATGCTTGGATCAAATCTTACCGCTATTAATAAAAGTTAATTCGGTTTCGTCTTTATTTCAAGTCTCACAATTTATTCCCAGCTTTTATAGGTTTTTATCGTATTACTTATTATTATTGTTTGTCTCATTCTTAAATTAATTATCATGTTTTTTTATTGCAAATACCATATTTATATCGTTTACACTTAATTCCATGTCTAGCTAAATTGTCTTGAGTCCGGTATATGAGGACCATCGTTTCTGATGGGACTCGGTAACGAAGTTGGATAAAGTTTTACATAAAAAATCTGTTTTGGTATTTGTTTCCAAGTTTAATTAATACAGTTTGTCACGAGCATGAATATTAACTAAGGTTCAAACCGACACTGCGAGAGCGTGGGAGTCGAACCAGATAGTGGGAACGGGGCATCGCTCCTAAAGAGGGCGAGAGCGCTTTAGGTATCGATTAAGATTTATTTAGTTTTCAAAATATGTTTCTTAATTAGAATGAGCGAGCGAGAGCAAAATCCCGTGGTTATGGAGCACGACTTTGTCCAATAGCGCGAGAGTGCGAGGTTTAGTCTTTAAATTGGTATTTTCTACTGAAAGCAATTTAATCGTAATCTAATGCCAACGAATTACAGAGTCCCTGAGGTACACGAAATCCATATTTTGGCCTCTCTTTTTCTTATATATTTCCTTAATCATATTTTAGTTTTTATTCTAGTCTTAGTTTCCCCTTAATCAATTAATCATTAGCCTTAGCTTTACAAAGCAATGATAGATTACAGTAGGTACATATTTGTCTATATGGTTTCTACAATCTTTTATATTACTTCGATATTTTCGTGCACTTGCAAACACATCAAGTTTTTGGCGCCATTGCTGGGGACCAATAAACAATATTGTTATTCCGTTGTTACACTGTATCAAATAAGGCACTCTTGTCTCTATTAATATGTATCACCAAAGTTTTCTATATAATTACCACTCCCAGTATGTTGAGGAATCATAAGATTCCCATAAATCCGACCTTGAAATATTAGTGGAGAATTTCATTGAGACACAAACCCTCTCTAGGACAGAATCTATGATGGAGCACTTTGTAGCGACAGAAATTGTACAAAATGAAGAGTTTAGAAAACAAAGTCTCCATAATAATGAAACCCTTAGGCAGCTGAACAATGTAGTTGAGTCTCTTGCGACTCGCAACATGGCCTTGGAGACTCAAATCTCCCAGCTTGAACAAAAACTTCTAGGACCCTTCCCTGAGAGACATGTAGATGTTATAACAATCAGCAGTGAGAAACAAATATAAAACCTTAGGGAGAGTGATAATGAGGACGAGGAGAGTTTTGGTGAGAAAAAAGTAGATATTAAGAAAAATACACTGACACCATCTGAAAGGGAGGTTGTCGAAGAGGTAGAGAAGGAAGAACCTATTGTTGTTCCTCCTCCCTATACCCCACTGATTCCTTTCCCACAAAGGTTTGTGGAAGGTAAGGTAGACTCCCAATCCAAAACATATATGAAGGTATTGGAAAATATCCATACTAATGCACCCTTGTTTGAAGTATTTCATAAAGAGAGAAAGTTAGAGGACCATGAAACTAGGGAAATCAACAGTGTTAAGAGGGGAAGGTTAGCCTTTAAGATGGTGGATGAAATAACTAAGCCCAAACTTGAAAAGCTAATACTCAGGATAGATCTAAAACCACCACCACAAATTCAAAAGAATGAACTACCCCACAGAAGAAAGAAAAGAAAAGATGAGGGATATGTGAGATGGCTTGATAAGTGTCCATGGAAACCGAAGATTATTAAAAGTTTGATCTAGAGTCATTCTCGAGAGAACCACCATGAGTGCTTTCACTCCTGAGTCGTTAAGCTATCGACGTTAAACAAAGTGCTGCGTGAGAGGAAACCCACGAGCTTTTAATTTAACGTTTTTCTTTTACTGTGTGAATTTGCAGAAAATAAAGAGATGGATCATTTGTCATGTCTCACCTACTTCTAAGCGAAAAATCTCTAGATGAAAATCTTGGAAATGAATCAGGTGCCCACAAACATTCATGCAAATGTCACTGTTGGTGGTAACACCGATGATGAGTATGATAGGAGAGAGCATGTCTCTCTCATTCAAAACTCACCTCCTCCTCATTCTTCGCATGGTCAGGTTCCACCTGTACATACCACATCATATTTTTCCTAACACTTTTGCAGGTACTTCCTTCAGAAACGAACAACATGATAAGCTGCTTCGGAAAAGAGAAGTTTCAACAAATGAAGGCATCTCAAAATTCCCTCCGCCGAAGCAAAAGTGGCCAGAAAAGATATGAACAACACGAGTAGGATCAGAGAGGATTTGGCATGCACTAGCATTCACACATGTTCTATCTTTCATTTTCCACCTTTTATCAAAATATTGAGGACAATGTTCGGTTTAAGTGTGGGAGAGGAACTTTACCACTTTCCATTTATCACTTCTTAATTTAATTTATTGTTTTCTAGTTTATTTCATGTTTTTAGGATTTTATTTGTTTTCAATATTTGGTCGAGTCATTGCATGTGCTGTCAAGTATGTATGCCTGTTTTTCACTTGTTATTGAATTTCTCTGAAATTTTAAAATTTTAATCTCCAACAAAATTTTTCTTTTTGATGCATGGCACACACTCTGAAAGTATATAAGTTGTCACACTTTAGGCTGTGTTAGAGAGACTTGGAAAAGTATCAATAACATCGATACTGTTATGACACCCTAAACCCCCTCATTATGTGATATTAATTTGGGTACCCATTATGCCAAGATCTTAGGCTCAATTTTTCAAAGTAGCTCCTGAGTAGTTTATATTAGCAGTCAACACCATCTTAAGCATAGACTACGTAGGGAAGCTGATGAAAATAAGTGAATGATTATGAATTAATTAATTGAAAGAAAAAACAGGGAATACACCTTTTAAGTTAGGTGACCCTCACTCGTTCATTTATCCAAACGGTTGTTGAACCGATAAAAACACAATTATAACACCCATTATTAGCCGGTCCATCAGTCTCAGGTGTTGGACTTGGTAGGGCGGATTACAATTCGATCCCCCGCGACTACAGTTGGGTGAAAAGGGTTGCACCACTTTAGCTACCAGAACCCCGTGCTAATAAAGATCATAATCACTAACATATTTCCTTACTATATGCGTGTACGGATAACGAGCTTAATGTGATTGCACTTGAATGAAAAAGAGTGAAAGAAAGCGAGAGATATAGGTTTAGTTATAATATGATTCAAATTGTATTTCATAAAGAGGGAGTTTTTGAACATTGTGGCATTATGGTATCCTTGGTATTGAATATTTAGCACCTATCGATCTAACATTAGCCTAGTAGCCACGTATGATTAGGATTCGTGTCATGCCCTTGTTTCGAATTGCGCTTAATTCTTTCTTTTTACTATGTTGGTTGATTGCTTGAGGATAAGCAATGGTTTAAGTGTGGGGGTGTTGATAACACATAAATGTATCGTATTTTTAGACCTGATTTACAAGGTATTTAGTATCTTTTTATTATATTTCTATAGTATTATGCCATGTTTTGTTTATGTTTCAGGTACTTGTCGATTATAGAGCATCCATGCAAGAAAACCAGAAAAAGGAGCAAAAAGGGAAGAAAATCACAAGTTTCTGGTGCATGGCGTTAGTCATCACCTAGTGGTGTTTGCCATTGCACCCAGCCACGTCACCAACCCACTTAAAGCTCATGGGGGTTGCCATGAGCATAATGGCGGTCACCATTTTCCTGCAGTAGCAGAAAATATGGAAGCCAACTGATCCACTCTCTCCCACTTCCCTGATTTATCTCCACCACTTATATCATGATTTTGGAAGGAATTTTCATCATTAGACCACTATATAAGACCAATTTCATAGTTTTAGAAGGGATCCAAGTTTGTGCGCGAGAGCACTGTTCATATTTTTAGGCAGAAATTACCTTTGCAAAAGTGGTAGTTTCTCACATTGAGGAACTACCACACATTAGTGTTAGACCTACAATCTGTGTAATGCTTGGATCAAATCTTGCCTCTATTAATAAAAGTTATTTTAGTTTCGTCTTTATTTTAAGTCTCGCAATTTATTCCCAGCTTTTACAAGTTTTTATCGTATTGCTTATTATTATTATTATCATTATTATTATTATTATTATTATTATTATTATTATTATTATTATTATTATTATTATTATTTATCGCATTCTTAAATTAATTATCATGCTGTTTTTAATTGCAAATACCATGTTTAGATTGTTTACGCTTAATTCCATGTCTAGCTAAATTGTCTTTAGTACGATATGTGAGTACCATCGTTTTCGACGAGACTCAGTAACGAAGTTGGCTAAAGTTTTCATAAAATTATGTTTTGGTCTTTGTTTCCAAGTTTAATTAATACGGTTTGTTACGAGAGTGAAAATCAACTAAGGTTGGAATCGGCACTGCGAGAGCGTGTGGGTTGAACTGGATAGTGGGAATGGGGCATCGATCCTAAAGAGGGTGAGAGCACTTTAGGTATCAATTAGGATTTATTTAGTTTTCAAAATATGTTTCTTAATTAGAATGGGCGAGCGAGAGCAAAATTCTATGGTTAGAGAGCGTGGCTTTGTCCAATAGCGCGAGAGTGTGAGGTTTAGTCTTTAAACAAGTATTTTCTACTGAAAGAAATTTAACTGTAATCTAACGCCAATGAATTACAGATTCCTTAAGGTACACAAAATCCACATTTTGGCCTCTCTTTTCTTATATATTTCTATAATCTTATTTTAGTTTTTATTCTAGTCTCAGTTTCCCCTTAATCAATTAATCATTAGCCTTAACTTTACAAAGCGATGGTAGATTCTAGTAGGTTGATATTCGTCTCTATGGGTTCGACAATCTTTTATATTACTTCGATATTTCCGTGCACTTGTGGATGCATCAGTCCTTGCTCATCCATTTAGTTTATGAACACCCATTTTGTTCTAATAATGTTCTTCTAACTTGGTCTAGGGGAAAGATCCCAAACATAATTCCTCTAGAACCGATTCAGATCTTCTTGCATAGGCACAATCCACTCATCATCTGATAAAGCTTCATCAACAAAAGTTAGCTCTACCAAGGAGATAAATCCTAGCATAGAGTTATCATCTCTAAATGCTGATCTAGTTATTTAGGGATCTTCTTTATTCCTAATGATTAGCTCTTTTGGATGAGAGGTTTTATACTTGAAAGACTTCTTGGGCTGAGTTCAAGCTTATGAACCATCTTGGGCTTATTTATAATTTTTAGCTTCTGGGTGAGCTTCATAAGTTAGGCCAGCTTTTGGTTCACCAGCTTCCGAGCCTCTATCTTTTGAAGGTCCTACTTCTATATGATATTCAGAAACCTAAATATCTGCAAAACTCTCAACAAGCTCTGACATTTTGTAGTCAAGATCTTTGTCATCTAATTTTAAATGTATAGACTCTTCAACCAATTTGGTTTCAGAGTTATACACCTCTGTATGCTTTAGAACGTTCGGAGTATCCTAAAAAGATACCCTTTTGAGCTTTAGCATCAAATTTCTTTAGATAAACTTTATTGTCCATAATGTAACATGTAACTCCAAACTTATGAAAATAAGATATGCTTGGCTTTCTTCCTTTAAATAATTCATATGATGTTTTGTTCATAATTGGTTTGATATAGATCCTATTCTGAACATAACAAGAAGTATTAACAACTTTTATCCACAAGTATTTTGGAAGATGTTTTTCATGGATCATTGTTCTAGCCATTTCTTGCAAATACATGCTCTTTCTTTCTATAACTCCATTTTCTGTAGAGTTCTAGGAGAAGATAACTCATGGATAATTTCACTTTTTTATAAAAACTCTCAAATGCCTCATTTTCAAACTCACCACCATGATTATTTCTGGCTTTTAAAATCTTTGATTCTTTTTTAGATTGAACTTGTATGCAGAAGATGCTAAATACCTTAGATGATTCATATTTAGATCTAAGGAATTTAGCCCAAGCCCACCTACCGTATTCATCAACAATGACTAGTTCATATTTCTTCCTATTAATTGAGGCAGTCCTAACGGGGCCAAATACATTAATGTGAAACAATTTTAAGGGTCTAGAGGCAGAGACAATGTTTTTATTTTTAAAAGATGTTTTTATTAATCTTCCCTACTTGACATCCTCCACAAAGAGCATCTGAGTGATAATCAAGATCTGACAGCCCTTTAATAAGTTTTAGCTTGCAAAGTTTAGAGATTAATCTCTAGTTAACATGTCCTAACCTGTGCCAGACCCATTTCTCATCACTCACTGACATAAGGCAAACTACCTTTTGGTTAGTCAGTTTAGAAAGATTAATTTTATAAACATTTCCCTTCCTCTTACCTTTGAATAAAATGGATTTGTCAGACTCATTGATGACTGAACATAAGTTCTTATTAAAAAAGACTGCATAACCACTGTCACAAAATTGACTAATGCTCAGTAGGTTATATTTGAGTCCATCTACTAACCAAACGTTATTAAGAGAGATTAAGGAATTACCAATAATACCCATACCAATGATCTTCCATTTTTGTCCTCCTCCAAACCCCAAACTTCCTTCCTCTTTCGGAGTTAGGGTTTGGAACATATGCTTTTCTCCTATCATATGTTGTGAGCATCCAATGTCTAGGTACCATGGCTGTTGCTTTATTTCCCCCTTTAGGCATATCTACAGCAAACATAATGTCATATATAGGTACCCATAATCTTATGGGTCCTCTAGTGTTAGTTCTGAAAAAATTCCTTTTATTTCGAGCCTTTGCCTGATAAAAAGGTCTATACTCATTCTAGACTTTTTGTTTACAAAAGTTGTGTTGAATAATTCTTGACTTTGTCTTTTGAACCTTTCATAACGTTTGATCCATAAGTCTTGAATTCTTATTTCTTTAGAACCTTTGACTTAGGAATCATGGGTTCTGATTTCTTCAAAATCTTTGACTTTTGAATCCTAGGTTCTGATATGTTCCGGACCTTTGACTTCGAAGTCTTAGGTACTGATTTGTTCAGGACCTTTGATTATTTTATCTTAGGTTCAAAGTGGTTCATATTCTTACCTTTATCAGAAGCATGCACAAAATAAGTTTTCAGCTATGTTTGAGCAATACTTTAAGAAGAAGGATATGAGGTTTTTTTAAGAGTTGAACTTTTGGATTTGAGCAATTTTCACTGTAATCCAGGCCTTCTTATTTGCTCTTACTTACTTCATATATCATGGAAGCATGTTTTGTTATTTGAAGATCAGTTATGATAAAATCTTGAAGAGCCTTTTCATGCTCAATCAAGGGTTTATCAAACACTTTATTTTGCTTGAGCAATATGATCTTTTTCTAAATATTCAATTTTATTTTGAGAAGATTTTAGTTCTTCTTTTAAAAGATCATACTACTTTTTCAATATTTTCACGTGTCTTGTCTTGCCTTTACAAGGACTCACAATGTCTTGAATACAAGAGATCAGATCAAAGCAAGATATATTATACAATACCTCATATTCTCATTATGACTTTGAATTAGAAGTTGACTCAGATTCCATGTCAGAGGATGTGAGAGCCATCAGTGCCAAATTTGCTTCTCCTTCATCTTTATAAGAACTTTCTTCACTATCAAGTTCATACCATGTTTCCATAAGACTCTTCTTGAATTTTATTCTGAAGCTATCCTTCTGGAAGATTCCTTTATTTTATTTGGCTTTCCGCAGATCAGGACAATCAGCTTTGAAATGACCAGACTTCTTGCAGTTAAAGCAGTTCTTCTGATCATCATCTTTGCCTCTAGAACTATAGCTATGAAGCCACCACTTCTACCAAAGAATCTCTTTTTATTTTTTTTCTAGTTGTTGAAAACTGTTGATGATAAAGGACATTTCCTCATCATCATATTCACCATCAGAAACTTCTTTGTCAGAAGCTTCTTATGATTTCAAGATATTTGAGGATCTGACAGCTTTACCACCAGATTTCTCAGCCACTGACTTCAAAGCTAGTGATTTATATTTCTTCATAGGCTCATCTCCATTCAGTTCCATCTCATGGTTATGAAGGTTACTTATCATACTTTTAAGACTCAGCGTATTCAGATCTTTAGCATCCTAAATAGTTATGATCTTAGGTCTGTATCTAGCAGGAAAACTTCTCAAGATTTTCTTTATATGGTCAGATGTTGTGTAACTTTTGTTCAAAACCCGAAGGCCTGTTACAAGAACTTGAAACCTTGAAAACATGGTTTCAATATCTTCACCATCCTTCATTCTGAATATCTTATAGTGTTGTACTATAAGGTTGGCCTTAACCTTTTTAACTTGTTGGTTTCCTTCATAAGTAAAACACAAAGACTCAAAGATATTCTTAGCAGTTGACTTATCAATGATCTTGATGTACTCAGAATGAGGTAGAGCTTCTATCAGAATGCCTCTAACTCTATGATGTTTTCTATAAATTTTCTTCTGAGATGGTGTGAGAGTTTTCCTATCAGTTACCATTCCAACACCATTAACTTCAATGTTAATTCCATCTTCAAGGATATCCCACAACTCATTATCAAGACCAATGATATATGTGTACATATTGCTTTTCCACCATTAAAACTGACTGGAATGACCACTAAATGTAGTTTGCTTAGCAGAATAAATACTCTTTATAGAAACACTATAATCATATGGTATACCATAATCAATAGTCACATTACTTGTTTCAGGAGAGCCAACCATCTAAATATTTTTCTCTTCATGATCATTTTATGTACCCCAATTAAGTGTTTAACACGGACTGTGCTTTAATGCCAACTGAAGGTGAGAGAAATACACAATAAGGGGGGGGGGGGTGAATTGTGTCTTGTAAATTCTTTTTACTTCTGAAAACCAGCTTCATAATCTGAACAAGTTTATTATCATAACTCAGAGTTGTTAGCAGCGGGAGGAAATATAATACATAAACAAGAAGTAAAACAATACACAAAGTTATTATGGTCCCTCACACAAACTGAGTATTCTATTCCCCTTGTCCAAAAAGAGATTTTTCACTATAATTAATCTGATTACACTTTGCTCAAGCAAACTAGCAAGAGACTTCACATGCTCAATGTGATACGGTGGGAAGAACTGACTGTTTTTGGAATACTGGTTTGTGTTTTGCGTTTGTTTTCGCAAAATGTCACGGTAAGCAAGAGTCGCCATCGACTTTTATTTTATCCAACGAGGAAAGGAAAAAAGCACAGAAAAATTCCTTTTTCGAGATTATATCTGAGTACGGGGGTAGATTATAGAAAGGGAAGGTATTAGCACCCTTTCTATCCGTAGTTATCTACGGGCTCTTAGGTACTTGCTCATCATTTTCAAAATTGTTTTCTTTGTGCTTGTAGGTTTTGAAAAGTTTTTGTTTTAACTTGAATTTAACTCTTGCGTCTGTCTTCAAGAGTGTAATGAAGTGTTTTTTTGAAAACTTGTTTGTAAAAGAGTGTAAGTGCGAAAAGTTTGTTTTGGATGAGCAAGTATCTAAGAATTATCTACCTATTCGAAAAAAGAATCGTTCTATGCTAATTTCCTTTAGACAATGCTATCCCACTATTAGTGAGTAGGTAGCACTGTCGTTGGAGTTCTAGGGTCAATTCGAATGAGGGACTTACGGTCACTAAAGCAATGTTAGGATGCCTTAGCGGTAACCCTAATGTCTTACATCATTTGTTTGAGGCAACAATATCCGAGGCAACCGTTTCAAGGCGACTATGATCTTTTAGACAAGAGGACGACCTCTAAAATGATCTATACTCAATGACCGTGTACAAAGGCAACCAAGTGGGGTGTACCCTAAGAGTGCGCATGTGCGAGTGTGTCGTTTTCAATTTATTTTCATCTTTGCACATGTTAATGGTGATCTAATTTGATTTTAAGATTAAGCATTCAGTCTTGTCATGCAAACCCTATTATCAAACATCTAGCAGTTATAATTAGTAGAATTTAAAGTGCGGGAATTAAATTACAAGGCGTCGGGTATTTACATCGTCAAAAGCAACCCTTTGAAAATAAAATAAAGCAGTAAAATAAATAAAATGTCCTAATTATTATTACAAACCATAAGCAGATACATTAATTGGATAAAAGGAAAATAAAGCGCGACGCGAAATTAAATCGAATACAAATTAGGGTTTTGACCCTTTTTAAAAGAAAATGATTTTTTTGTTGTTTTTTTATTTAAGAAAAGAAATTAAATCCTAAATTAAATACTAAATTAAATATTAAATAAATAAATTAAATAAAAAATAATTAATGACATATTTTTGGAGTTTTTGTTAATTTAAGAAAGAAATTAAAATAATTAAATCAAAGTTAAAACCTAATTAATTCTAATTGATTTTATTTATTTACAAAAATAAATTAAAGTTATTCTAGAATTAAACATAATTAATTAGTTAGTATTTATTAATAAAAAATAAAAGTTCTAAAATTTAATTGGATAAAAATGTTTTTTTGTGATTTTTTGATGAAAAAGAAATTAATTTCATTGGTTAGTAGATTAATTAAATAAAAATAATTAAATCAAATAAATAAAATATATAGAAAGTAGATAATTTGGGCCTTTTTTGGAGGGTGCAGAAAGTATTTTTGTTGGCCCAATAGCAGCTGATCCAATTGACTTTTGGTGATCCTATGCACACGCATTGACTGGCTTATGGTGTGCCTTCCAAGCTTGACCACCAGATTTGGCCATTTGGGCCATCTGGCGCTTTGATGGTGAGTGTCTATGGTAGATCTCAAGCTTAAGCATACACATGATTTCCTGAAAAATAACAAGAAAACACAAATTGCTGGAGGCAGGGATCGAACCCCTGACCTCCAGCCTTGAGAGCCTTAAGCGCTGAGGTGTCTACCACAGGGCTGCGTTGTTTCATTTATTATAATAATAATGACATAATGTAATATATACAAACAAAATCATTTGCCAGAAAATAAAAAAAAGCGCGCAATTATTTGAATCGGCCTATGGATGGATGACACGAATTCGTCCCTGTCCTCTAAAACCTACAAATTTTACCTGCGGATGTTTATCCGCAGCTAAAATTGTAGCTTCGTCCTAAAACTTTCCTCAGGCCATATAAATGAAAGGTAGCACCATGGTTGAGCTCGTCTTGTTCCCCTGAACAAGATGGTACCCTTCACGCAAGCCAATTATTCCTGTAATAAAAAGCCCTAAAAAAACCTAGAAAACCCTACAATGGTGATCCACGATATAAAGCATAAGAATGAAATTGGTTATTGCAGAAAGCTAGCAAATGTCATGGTGAATCAGAATATGCAATTAATTTTTGTTATAGATGCAAGAATAATACAAATCAAATTCAAGAATGGGGCGGATCCGTGGATGACTTACAGTGCTCTAGGAAGCTTGAAAACGCCTAGTTGTGATTGGTTTCGCTTGTGGAGGTTACCAGGAAGCGATTGAGATGCTTGCCCAGCCCTGAAACGACCTCTAACCTTGATTTCGATCCCACACTTTTTCTTGGTTTTTGCAAGTTTGGTTATGCCTCTCCAATTGATCTCCAACCCTGATTCTTGTGTCTCTCGCTTCCTTATGTAATGTGCAATACATTAGGGTAAAAAATTATGTCCAAATCTTGCTCTATCAATGCTCTTGATGTGGATTTGATTTCCTTTAAACAACCTTCCAAAGTTGGCTTGATTTCAATCTTTTTGTGCATAATGACCTTGATACGAGTTTGATTGCAATGCTAGCTGTAGTTGGAGCCTGAAACAACCAAAAAAATCCTTTGTTATCAATGCTTTAGATTTTATTTGATTTAAATCAAATTAATTCAAATAAAAATCAAAATAATTAATAAAAATATGACATGGACACATGGCCAAATCTAGAGCACGTGGTCTGTAATGCAAACTCAAAACAAGTGAAAAAGAATGGGCCCATTTGGCAAAATTTGAAGTTTTGGAAATAGTTGACTTTTGGCAATTTTGCAAAAATGTCCAACTTCAACAATGCATAACTTCTTCAATTTTGAACTTTTGGAAGTGTTCTTGGACGTTTTAGGAATCTTGAGATGTCCTATAATCAACCCTTTTGGTCTCATCTCATTTTGATATTCCATGCTCAAGTTAGAAGCTTTGACAAAAAAGGTGTTTTTGTTGACTTTCAAAAATGACCTATAATATCAAAATTCATAACTTATTGTGAGTACATATTTTGATCTTGGGGTATGAATATTGATTGTAGGGAATTGCATCCTCTTAAAAATGAGCTTTGAATGGGTCATTTATCATAAATTATGAGAAAGTTATGTTTGGTCAAAGTTGAGTTGACTTTTCATGCAAAACCCTAATTTGGCAACTTTTGAATCTTGATGAATCTTGAGCAATCCTTGATGAATCATGATAAACCCTTGATAAAATGATGAAATATCCTTTAAAATGAGAATGTTGACAAAAAATATTGAAGTTTGACTGTATTTGGGTCACAGTTGACTTTTGCCCTAGCACAGTCGATTTTTGGACCTTTTGAGCAATTGATTGAGCAAACTTCCTCTGCAAGGCTTGAAATTTGACATGGATGATATTGAGAACATATTAGGACAATGGTGAGAACTTGGGGTCACTTGGACTTAAGGATCTTGATGAAACACAAAACCCTAATTTGAGTAGACTGCCTTAGGAGAGAGCTTGTCTGGCCAACCCTTGGACTACTTTGAGCAATTTGGAGATCTTTCTTGCAAAGTTTTGAGAAATATGGGAGGGAAAATTTTGGGGTACAACATCTGCCCCTGTTCAATCTTCTTCAACCTGAGGATGTAGATTGGCTGTCATGCCTTTCGTGATCCAAAGGTGGAAGAGGATTGAACACTAGAGTGCCCAGAAATTTGCACTCGCATGAAGTGGTAGTTGCTTTGTGATGTCGGGAATGGGCTTACAGATGCCATTTGGAGACTGATGACGGCAATGGGATTAAGATGCCATCTGAAGGAGTGTCGATTTCATAAGAGATTCCTTAACGAGAGCTTGCATACCTGCTGTTGAGGAAGATTCCGCTGGGGAAGTCTGATCTTTGTTGAGGGAAAGGAACTTGCCCGTAATTCAACTGGGGTGTCGAGATTTAGGAACTTGTCCGTAATTCAACTAGGGGGGAAACATCTTCGTCGAGATTTAAGAACTCTCCCATAATTCAACTGAGAAAACTTCTCTGCTGAGATTTAGGAACTCATCTGTAATTCAGCGGAGGAACACTTTTTCGAGATTTAGGAACTTGCCTGTACTTCAACTAAGAAAACATCTCTGCTGAGTTTTAAGAACTCGTCCGTAATTCAACTGAAGGGAAACATCTTCGTCGAGATTTAAGAACTCGCCCGTAATTCAACTGAGAAAACTTCTCTGCTGAAATTTAGGAACTTGTCTGTAATTCAACGGAGGAACTTTTGTCGAGATTTAGGAACTTGTCTGTAATTCAACTGAGAAAACTTCTCTGCTGAGATTTAAGAACTTGTCAATAATTCGACTTGGGGAAACAACTTCGTCGAGATTTAAGAACTCGCCTGTAATTCAACTGAGAAAACTTCTCTGTTGAGATTTAGGAACTTGTCTGTAATTCAACGGAGGAATTTTTGTCGAGATTTAGGAACTTGTCTGTAATTCAACTGAGAAAACATCTCTGTTGAGTTTTAAGAACTCGTCCGTAATTCAACTTGGGAAATATCTTCGTCGAGATTTAAGAACTCGCCCATAATTCAACTGAGAAAACTTCTCTGTTGAGATTTAGGAACCTGTCTGTAATTCAACGGAGGAACTTTGTCGAGATTTAGGACCTTGTCTATAATTCAACTGAGAAGAAATCTGTTGAGATTTAAGAACTTGTCAGTAATTCGACTTGGGGAAACATCTTCGTCGAGATTTAAGAACTTGCCCGTAATTCAACTGAGAAAACTTCTCTCTTGAGATTTAGGAACTTGTCTGTAATTCAACGGAGGAAAACTTTTGTCGAGATTTAGGAACTCGTCTGTACTTCAACTGAGAAAACATCTCTGCTGAGTTTTAAGAACTCTTCCGTAATTCAACTGGGGAAACATCTTCGTCGAGATTTAAGAACTTGCCCGTAATTCAACTGAGAAAACTTCTCTGCTGAGATTTAGGAACCCGTCTGTAATTCAACGGAGGAACTTTGTCGAGATTTAGGACCTTGTCTGTAATTCAACTGAGAAAACATCTCTGCTGAGTTTTAAGAACCTGTCCGTAATTCGACTGAGGTAAAAGCTTCAAAACTTTGAATTTTTTGAGAATTTAACCGTATCCTTCCTGAAAGATAAAGGTTAGTTGTATGTAATGCATGATATGTATCAAGCAAATGATGTTCTCAAAATAAATGAGATTGTGTTGTATGATGCGTATATGCATGTGTCATGATGCATGGAAATGTAATGTTTTTAGCTGGGGAAAATAGATCCCTGATAACTGCTGGAGAAAAGAGTTGAATTCTTAGTTTTCGATGGGGATGGCGAACGAATATGACTGTGAGAATAAACCTGCAGGAGAGGATAACTCCGTTGGGGAATAAACTGACGAAGAGATTACCCTGTGGGGAAGAGATGCTCTGTAGAGGATTTCGCTGGGGATAAAATTTACCGTTGCTGGTGATACTGAACCTTGTTGGGGATTCATGTTTCTGCTTGTGAAAGGAATGAACTCCGCTGGGGATGATTTTTTAATAGCGACCTTACTGGGGATAACTTTTTAGGCTCTACCGGGGACAATCTTCCAGAGTCTACTGGGGATGATTCTCTACACTCCACTGGGGATGTTTTTTTAGACTGCGCTGTGGAAACTTTCCAAACTCCACTGGGGATATTTTTATACTCCTCCGGGGATGATAAGACTTTTCGGTGCTGATGATAGATAAACTCTGCTTGGGGAGAATATTACCGATTTACTCGCGGTTGTGAGTCTCAACCGGGGAGAGTTAACATTATTGTCTTTTTCTTACTCTGCGGGGAGTGACAGTATTTCATCCATATTTTTCAGTTGAATTTATCCTTGTACCTGGTGGACAGAGCAACTGTAAAGTTTGGACAATTCTTATTGTCCCTGTTTCTGATATTACGAGTAATCGTCTTTTTTTTCGCATGTAAATATTCATGAGCAGCAATTAATGTCAAATGCATATATCAAAAATGAACATTGGACGTTCTTTGCAAAACAAAACAGAAAAAGGAAAACAGTTTGAAATTTATTTGTAAATGAATTGTATTGACTTTGAAGTTTTGGCCTGTAAATAGGCGTTTTTTGTACAAGAGGCTGACGTCCTAGTAAGGGAACACCGCCGAATAATAACGTTTATACAATTTGTGAAAACAAAGAAAAACAGCTATGTGAGTAATCCCACTGGGTTCCAACTCTGCTATTGCCTTTATATCCTCGAGCATCTCATCACTTTGCTACTTGGTTGAAGGTAGATCAGATTGATTAGTGCCGTCCGAGCTTGATAGTCGATACCGAAGTCTGGTTGCAAGGTGATTCAATGAGACATAGTGGTATGCTTTAATCCCTAATTTTTTCCTGGACCACCCTTTTGGGTTTTCAGTCCACCGGGATACCCTTTTTTACCCAAGCCGCCTTTTCAGGTTTTCGACTTGCCGGGTGTACAGTTTTTTCATTTTCATCCCTTATTTTTGCCCGAACCCTTTTGGTTCGCCGGGAAGCCCTTATTTTTGCCTAGGCCAGTCAACCTAGCGGGTCTTTGATTACGCGTAGCATCTTTTTACTATGTCTGTATTGACGGGGTGAGGAAGGTCGTCACCATCCATGGTGGTTAGAATCATAGCTCCTCCTGAGAAAATGTTCTTAACCATAAATGGCCCTTCGTAAGTAGGGGTCCATTTTCCCCTGGGATCACCTTGAGGTAAGATAATGCGCTTGATCACCAGATCCCCAACTTGATACTCTTATTGTCTAACTTTCTTGTTAAATGCCTTGATCATCTGTTTTTGATACGCTTGACCATGACAAATAGTAGTAAGTCTCCTTTCGTCGATTAAGTTCAGCTGATCAAGCCAGGTCTGAATCCAGTCATCTTCGCTCAAACCTGCATCCTTCATAATCCGAAAAGAGGGTATCTGAACTTCAATGGGAAAGACGGCCTCCATGCCATAAACCAAGGAATAGGGTGTTGCCCCTGTTGACGTCCATGCTGAGGTACGGTACCCATGAAGAGCAAAAGGTAACATCTCGTGCCAATCTTTGTACGTCACCGTCATCTTCTGCACAATCTTCTTAATGTTCTTATTAGCCGCTTCTACAACCCCATTCATCTTCAGCCGGTAAGGAGAAGAGTTATGATGCTGTATCTTGAATTGCTTGCAGAGCTCGGTGATCATCTTATTATTGAGATTTATACCATTGTCTGTAATAATCCTCTCTGGTACACCATATCGATAGATCAGATTGTGCCGAATGAACTATGCCACGACGTTCTTAGTCACTGTAGCAAAGGAAGCTGCTTCAACCCACTTCGTAAAGTAATCAATAGCTACCAAGATGAAACGATGCCCGTTGGACGCAGTAGGTCTGATCTTGCCGATCATGTCGATGCCCCACATTGCAAAAGGCCAAGGAGTTGTCAAGACGTTCAAAGGTACTGTAGGTATATGCACCTTATCAACATAGACTTGGCACTTGTGACAGGTCCGAGAATGCTGATAACAGTCGTCTTCCATGGTGGACCAATAATATCCTGCCCGAAGGATTCTCTTTGCCATGGTGTGTCCACTGGAATGAGTCCCAAAAGTACCCTCATGTAACTCAACCATGATCCTTTCTGCTTCGTTCTTATCCACACATCGCAGTAAGGTTGAATCATGATTATGCTTGTAAAGAATGTCATTTCTAATGAAGAACTTTTCCGCGAACCTCCTCAGAAACTTCTTGTCATTAACAGATGCACCCTCAGGGTACTCCTGAGCCTCAAGATATCTCTTCACCTCATGAAACCAGGGTTTATCTGCTACCTCTTCAGTCTCAATGTCACAATAATGTGCAGGTTCTTCCAACCACTCAATGGTAATCTGGGGAGCTTCATTGTCCCATCTGACCTTGAACATAGAAAACATCGTAGCCAGCACGTCCGCTAACTAATTCTCCTCTCTAGGGAAGTGTTCAAAGGTTATCTCCTCGAAGTGCGGAAGCAACGTCAACACATACTCCTTGTAAGGAATAAGATTTGGGTGTTTCATATCCCACTCGCCTTTGATATGACTGATCACGAGAGCGGAATCTCCGAAAAAACTTAAGAACTTAATCCTTAGGTCAATAGCTGCTCGAAGACCCATGATGCACGCCTCATACTCCACCATATTGTTGGTGCAGTTGAAACATAGTCGGGCGGTGAACGGAGTATGAGAGCCTTCAGGAGATATGATCACAGCGCCAATGCCATTACCCAAAGCGTTTGAAGCTCCATCAAAGTACATAGACCATCGGGATTCCTCCTCAGGTCCTTCATTTGGTCCAGGTGTTTCACAGTCAGTTACCAACATAATGTTCTCATTCGGGAATTCAAAGTTCATAGACTGGTAATCATCCACTGCCTGATGTGCCAGATAATCTGCCAACACACTTCCCTTGATTGCTTTTTGGGTCGTATATTAGATGTCATACTCAGTCAAGATCATCTGCCATCTTGCTATTCTTTAGGACAAGGCAGGCTTCTCGAAGATATACTTGATAGGATCCATCTTTGATATCAATAGAGTAGTGTGAGTCAGCATATACTGTCTCAGCCGGCGAGCAGACCATGCCAAAGCGCAACAAGTTTTCTCAAGCAACAAGTATCGGGTCTCGCAGTCGGAAAACTTTTTGCTAAGGTAGTACATAGCATGCTCTTTTCGGCCAGACTCATCATGCTGCCCCAGCACACACCCCATTGAGTTGTCGAGTACTATCAAGTATAAGATCAGAGGTCTCCCTTTAACTGGCGGCATCAGAATGAGTGGCTCTTGGAGATACTATTTGATCCTTTCGAAAGCGGCTTGACATTTTTCGTTCCATCTTACCACTTGATCTTTCTTCAGTAACTTGAAGATTGGCTCACAAGTAGCAGTCAGGTGTGAGATGAATCGGGCAATATAGTTCAAACGTCCCAGAAAGCCTCTGACTTCTTTTTCTGTCCAGGGAGATGGAATTTCCTGTATAGCCTTCACCTTTGCAGGATCCACTTGAATACCTTTATCACTTATGACGAAACCCAGCAGCTTACCAGATCTCACCCCGAAGGTGCACTTGTTCGGGTTTAACCTCAGCTTGTACAATTTCCACCTGTCAAATAGCTTCTGAAGGTGGCCCAGATGTTCCTCCTCAGTCTGGGATCTTGCAATCTCATGATGGATCATGTCGTGGAACAAAGCAACCATGGCGCGCTGATACGTTGCCCCAACATTTTTTAATCCGAAAGACATGACCTTGTAGCAAAAGGTACCCCATTGAGTAACAAAGGTTGTCTTCTCCATGTCTTCGGGAGCCATTTTAATCTGATTATAACCGGAAAAACCATACATAAAGGAGAAGACCTTATGCTGTGCGGTGTTGTCAACCAGAACGTCAATATGAGGCAGAGGGAAATCATCCTTGGGACTTGCCCTGTTCAGATCCCTATAGTCAACACACATTTGAACCTTACCATCCTTCTTCGGCACTGGAACCACGTTGGCCACCCACTGTGGGTAAGAAGTTGCTGCTAGAAAACCGGCGTCAAACTGTTTCATAACTTCAGCCTTGATTTTCTCAGACATCTCCGGGCGCATTCGGTGGACTTTTTGTTTCACTGGAGGACAGTCTTCCTTGGTGGGCAAGCGGTGAACCACGATATCGATATCCAACCTAGGCATATCTTCATAAGACCAGGCAAAGATCTCAACATAGTCACGCATCATCTGAATCAACCGTTGTTTAACACTAGGTTCCATATTTGCACCGATCTTGACCTCTTTCTTGTCTACCTCTGTACCTAGATTTACTGTTTCCACTGGCTCTTCATGCGGCTGTATGGCCCTCTCTTCCTGAAGTAACAGTGTAGCAAGTTCACCAGGAACTTTGCAATCATCTTCACCTTCGTCTTCGTCTAAGTTGATCGGACTTTCGAAGTCATAACCGGCAGTAGCAGAGTCGTTATCAGTGGGATCCAGAGTGGATGTAAACCTGTATATGTGAGTGTGTGTAAAATAGCTGTTTTGCAAGATAAAAAAGAAAAACAAGGAGCGCCAAAATTTGAAATGCAAGACAACGTCCAATGCTTTTATTGATGATATATGGAAATGACACACATAAAGCCCTCACAAACAAAGCCACGGTGTCTCGGGTAAGGAACCGGGCCATAAAGTTTAAAAATTGTCTGTTACAAATTCAAAACAAAAGTCTCATTACTGGGTAATATAAGAAACGGGCATGGAATCCTTTTCCGTCCAATTGCTCAAGCCACCATTGGTAGAGGGGTAAATCCAGCTATCAATATCAAACTCTTCTTCATCGTCTTCAATTGCATTGACTCCCGCGTCATGTTTTGGCATAGGAGCCGTTATGACATTAGGTTTTTCTGGCGCTTCGAACTCTATCTCCTTAGCTTCAATCAGGTCCTGTACTTTATTCTTCAAGACCCATCAGTCATTCATATCATGCCCCGGGTTATCAGAGTGAAAAGCACAGCGGGCGTTCGGGTTGTACATCGGTGATGTTGTATTGGGATTCTTCGGGGCTTCCTTTAGAATCACCAAGTTGGTCTTTAGCAACTGCGGCAGAATCTGAGACAAGGTCATATGGAGCTGAGTGAATTGTTTTTGCAGCCTCTCGGCTCTTGGCTGATTATTGCATTGTGAGGCAACAATAGGTCTTGATATAACAACTGCATTGACTGCTTGGCGGCCCTCAGGTCTATTATGGCCTTTTGAACTGTAAATAGCGCTAGATTCCTTCTTAAAAGGCTTCTTCTCGGTACCTGACGAAGCACCCTTCTGTATCTTACCGCTCTTGATACCGGCTTCAATCCTCTCCCCAGTCATGATTAACTCAGTAAAACCTGACGATGAACTTTCGATCAGATGGTTGAAAAATGGACCAGACAGGGTCCCCAGGAACATATCAACCAACTCCCTGTCAGCCAGCGAGGGTTGTACTCTTCCAGCAAGGTCCCTCCATTTTTGAGCGTAGTCTTTGAAACCTTTGCTCACACCCATGGACATACCCTGAAGTTGGGTACGCGTGGAAGCGAGGTCGGCATTGTATTGGTACTTCTTGTAGAAAGCAGCAACAAGGTCTTCCCAATTACGGATACTAGCTCCTTCCAGCTGGTAAAACCATTCAAGTTGAGTCCCTGAAAGACTATCTTGAAATAAGTGGATCCAGAGGTTCTTATCAGCAGTGTATGGCTGGATCTTTCTAACATACGAACAGAGGTGCAACTTTGGACAAGAAACCCCATCGTATTTAGAAAAGATTGGTGCTTTGAACTTGTGGGGAATCAATACCCCAGATGACAAACCCAAATCACCAAAGTCTAATCCAGGTACCTTCTGGATCTCCATCGCACTTAACCGGTCTTCAAGTTGTTTATACCTATCCTCAGCCGGAGGATACTGGTCTTCGTCAAAGTCAGTCTCGTTGTCAGAAACCACAGGGCTAGGAGCCATCCTTTCTTCCTGGTTTTCTCTCCCTTCAGGTGAGTGAGATAAATCAACATCTTCCCGCAAATTGTTTCCAAATCTGCGACCCATATTCAGTAGGACCATCTTATTCTTCTTCTTCTTCTTATCCTTCAGGATAATAGTCTTCAGATCTTGCTGACCCTTAGCCAAATTCATGAACATTTCTTGGAATTGAGCGTTTTGAGCTTGTAGAGCCTTGATAGCTTGATCAGTTGATGTTTCTGCAGACATGATGTGTGCTGAAATAAACAATGAAGAAGATAAGATACCTGTAAGGGTACCTGTAATGAGGTGTATGGGAATGAAATGCGTATGATATAATTTCAAAGAATTTAGGGATTCAAATTCGTAAACCAAAATGAAACACACTTTTATTAGATTAAAAACTTGAAACAATGTTTGACAAATGCCTTTAAGGTGTTACAAAGGGAAAAAACTGAAAAGTAAATCAAAACTAGAAATAGCAAAAGACATCAGCGCTCCCATGGTCGTTTTCCGTTGGTGCTGACATAGTCGTTGAGGACGTTCTCATTCTCCAGCAGCCTTGTAAGCTTTAGAATCTTTCGCTCCTGCTCGTGATACTTTTCTCTGTAAGTATCCCACTCTTCTCTCAACTGGATCCACGACCTCTTTAATGCCCCAATGTCAGTTGGCATGTATGGATGTAGGATAGTAGGAGGAACCCCTTCTTCATCAGCATTCTCAATAATTACCGGTAAGACAGCTTCGTACGGAATTCCCAGCTTTTGGACACGGATTCGAACCCATTGGAGATATGGTTCCCTCGGAAGAGAGGTCTTCGTCCCTAACTCATGCGGATCAGACCTGTGTACCCTGTTCCAAGCTCGTATAAACCTGCGGTGATGCTTCTCACTATCCCCTTGGAAGTCAAAGACAATGCTCGACATTAGCAACTCATGAGGTCCGTCCCTCCTAGCTCGCCCAAACTGACGTAAGGCCAAACAAGGATTATAGGTGATTCCTCCTCTAATTCCAAGTAGTGGAACATTGGGGTATTCCCCACAGCGATCAATAATAGCTACTTCTTCCATGTCTTTAGTACTCCAGATGATGTCAGTGTGAGCGAGAGACATAATTCTGTAGGCCCAACCCATGCCATCCTTGTTCTTCGAAACAAATTTGGGGAGGTGAGAAATAAACCACCTCGCCAGCAATGGTGCATAACACATAAGGGTTCCCTGTTTCCAAGCAGTACGGGTATAAAGAGCATGCAGGGTGTCCCCTAAGAGTGTGGGTACAGGATTACGGGACATAAAGATCTTCACCGCGTTCACGTCGACGAAAGAATCTGAGTTAGGAAACAAAACCAGACCATAAATGAGAAGAGCCAGGATGTCCTCGAATGCCTGAAAGTCCAAACTGTCCTAGAACTGATTAGCCTTATCAACCAAGAATTTAGCCAATAAGCCTTTTGTCCCACTCTGAGTATCCCAATTAGACATTACCTTAGCCTTTGTCAGATGGAGGGCTGAAGCAATCTCTTCTGGCCTAAGAGCTTTCTCCCAATCGGTAAATGGCGTCTGCTATAGAATAGAAATACCAAGTAGATCAGAGAAATCTTCCAAGGTAGGGACCAACTGATAGTCCAGGAAGGTGAAGCAGTGGTACAATGGATCAAAGAACTGGCACAAGACACTCAACATCTGCTCATCCATCTTGGAAGTGACCAAACCAAGGAGGTGACCATGTCTTCTGATAAAAGAGGAAGTATCTGGAACTTTGGAAACCAAATCTCTAAGCTGAGTAGGAACCTGTACAAAGCTGATCCGAATAGTGTTTCTACGCATAGAGGCCATGACCTAAAAAACAGAACAAAGATGAATCCCCCTGTCTTTGAAATAGGTTAGTCTTGATGCAAGATGCATGCAATGTCATGATGCATGATGTCATGATAGAAACACACCACAAGTATTCACAGATAGCAAACATGGTAAGGGCAAGCAAGTCATACAGTAGCCCTTAGATTTCAGGCTTGCATGGAGTTTAGGTATTACCCTCTTTCAGTTTAGTTGGTTCAACCTGTCCTAGTAATAGTAACCGGGTTCTTGAGGATCTCAATATCATTGACTACCCTCGATCGGTCATAATTCTAGTTTGGCAACCTTTTCTTGCAGCCAGAATCATCGCGAGAGTTTTGTCTCAATGAGTGTAGCATATTGCTACTGTTTTATGGCCAAGTTGGTCAATTATAGGTTCTAAGGTCAGTTGGTGCTTAATGACCCCTTAGAAGACCCATATTCTCCTTGTTCCACCACAAGGGATATCGGTACAAACTAAAGTGCCACACCAACGTAGCTACTGCTTCAACCGTATCGGTCTACGCTGTACAGTTCCCTCACAGTCTATTGCTACTTACCTAAAAGGTATCCCCAGATCCAGGTTAGGATCTATAGTAACTCTGATTCAAACCCACAAAGATAAAGCAAACAGATCAAACAATTGAAAACAATATGATGAACTATTCCTAAGGTACACCCCACTTATTATATCCCCAGTAGAGTCGCCAGTTCTGTGATACAGTGGGAAGAACTGACTGTTTTTGGAATGTGGTTTGTGTTTTGCGTTTGTTTTTGCAATATGTCGCGGTAAGCAAGAGTCACCATCGACTTTTATTTTATCCAACGAGGAAAGGAAAAAAGCACAGAAAAATTCCTTTTTCGAGATTATCTCTGAGTACGGGGGGTAGATTATAGAAAGGGAAGGTATTAGCACCCTTTCTATCCGTAGTTATCTACGGGCTCTTAGGTACTTGCTCATCATTTTCAAAATTGTTTTCTTTGTGCTTGTGGGTTTTGAAAAGTTTTTGTTTTAACTTCGATTTAACTCTTGCATCTGTCTTCAAGAGTGTAATGAAGTGTTTTTTTGAAAACTTGTTTGTAAAAGAGTGTAAGTGCGAAAAATTTGTTTTGGATGAGCAAGTATCTAAGAACTATATACCTACTCGAAAAAAGAATCGTTCTATGCTAATTTCCTTTAGACAATGCTATCCCACTATTAGTGAGTAGGTAGCACCGTCGTTGGAGTTCTAGGGTCAATTCGAATGAGGGACTTACGGTCACTAAAGCAATGTTAGGATGCCTTAGCGGTAACCCTAATGTCTTAGATCATTTGTTTGAGGCAACAATATCCGAGGTAACCGTTTCGAGGTGACTATGATCTTTTAGACAAGAGGACGACCTCTAAAACGACCTATACTCAATGACCGTGTACGAAGGCAACCAAGTGGAGTGTACCCTAAGAGTGCGCATGTGCGAGTGTGTCGTTTTCAGTTTATTTTTATCTTTGCACATGTTAATGGTGATCTAATTTGATTTTAAGATTAAGCATTCAGTCTTATCATGCAAACCCTACTATCAAACATCTAGCAGTTATAATTAGCAGAATTTAAAGTGCGGGAATTAAATTACAAGGCGTCGGGTATTTACATCGCCAAAAGCAACCCTTTGAAAATAAATTAAAGCAGTAAAATAAATAAAATGTCCTAATTATTATTACAAACCATAAGCAGATACATTAATTGGATAAAAGGAAAATAAAGCGCGACGCGAAATTAAATAGAATGCAAATTAGGGTTTTGACCCTTTTTAAAAGAAAATGATTTTTTTGTTGTTTTCTTATTTAAGAAAAGAAATTAAATACTAAATTAAATACTAAATTAAATATTAAATAAATAAATTAAATAAAAAATAATTAATGACATTTTTTTGGAGTTTTTGTTAATTTAAGAAAGAAATTAAAATAATTAAATCAAAGTTAAAACCTAATTAATTCTAATTGATTTTATTTATTTACAAAAATAAATTAAAGTTATTCTAGAATTAAACCTAATTAATTAGTTAGTATTTATTAATAAAAAATAAAAGTTCTAAAATTTAATTGGATAAAAATGTTTTTTTTGTGATTTTTTGATGAAAAAGAAATTAATTTCATTGGTTAGTAGATTAATTAAATAAAAATAATTAAATAAAATAAATAAAATATATAGAAAGTAGAGAAATTGGGCCTTTTTTGGAGGGTGCAGAAAGTATTTTTGTTGGCCCAATAGCAGCTGATCCAATTGACTTTTGGTGATCCTATACACACGCATTGACTGGCTTATGGTGCGCCTTCCAAGCTTGACCACCAGATCTGGCCATTTGGGCCATCTGGCGCTTTGATGGTGAGTGTCTATGGTAGATCTCAAGCTTAAGCATACACATAATTTCCTGAAAAATAACAAGAAAACACAAATTGCTGGAGGCAGGGATCGAACCCCTGACCTCCAGCCTTGAGAGCCTTAAGCGCTGAGGTGTCTACCACTGGGCTACGTTGTTTCATTTGCTATAATAATAACATAATGTAATATATACAAACAAAATCAATTGCCAGAAAATAAAAAAAAACGCGCAATTATTTGAACCGGCCTATGGATGGATGACACGAATTCATCCCTATCCTCTAAAACCTGCAAATTTTACCTGCGGATTTTTATCCGCAACTAAAATCGTAGCTTCATCCTAAAACTTTCCTCAGGCCATATAAATGAAAGGTAGCACCATGGTTGAGCTCGTCTTGTTCCCCTGAACAAGATGGTACCCTTCACGCAAGCTAATTATTCCTGTAATAAAAAGCCCTAAAAAAACATAGAAAACCCTACAATGGTGATCCACGATATAAAGCATAAGAATGAAATTGGTTATTGCAGAAAGCTAGCAAATGTCATGGTGAATCAGAATATGCAATTAATTTTTGTTATAGATGCAAGAATAATACAAATCGAATTCAAGAATGGGGCGGATCCGTGGATGACTTACAGTGCTCTAGGAAGCTTGAAAACGCCTGGTTGTGATTGGTTTCGCTTGTGGAGGTTGCCAGGAAGCGACTGATATGCTTGCCAAGCCCTGAAACGACCTCTAACCTTAATTTTTATCCCACACTTTTTCTTGGTTTTTGCAAGTTTGGTTCTGCCTCTCCAATTGATCTCCAACCCTGATTCTTGTGTCTCTCGCTTCCTTATGTAATGTGCAATACATTAGGGTAAAAAATTCTGTCCAAATCTTGCTCTATCAATGCTCTTGATGTGGATTTGATTTCCTTTGAACAACCTTCCAAAATTGGCTTGATTTCAATCTTTTTGTGCATAATGACCTTGATACGAGTTTGATTGCAATTCTAACTGTAGTTGGAGCCTGAAACAACCAAAAAAATCCTTTGTTATCAATGCTTTAGATTTGATTTGATTTAAATCAAATTAATTCAAATAAAAATCAAAATAATTAATAAAAATATGACATGGACACATGGCCAAAGCTAGAGCACGTGGGCTACAATGAAAATTCAAAACAAGTGAAAAAGAATGGGCCCATTTGGCAAAATTTGAAGTTTTAGGGATAGTTGACTTTTTGCAATTTTGCAAAAAAGTCCAACTTCAACAATGCATAACTTCTTAAATTTTGAACTTTTGGAAGTTTTCTTGGACTTTTTAGAAATCTTGAGATGTACTCTAACCAACCATTTTGGTCTCATCTCATTTTGATATTCCACGCTCAAGTTAGAAGCTTTGACAAAAAAGGTGTTTTTGTTGACTTCCAAAAATGACCTATAATGTCAAAATTCATAACTTCTTGTGAGTGCATATTTTGATCTTGGGGTATGAAGATGGATTGTAGGGAATTGTATCCTCTTCAAAATTAGATTTGTATGGGTCATTTATCATAAAGTATGAGAAAGTCATGTTTGGTCAAAGTTGAGTTGACTTTTCCTACAAAACCCTAATTTGGCAATTTTTGAATCTTGATGAATCTTGAGAAATCCTTGATGAAACATGATCAACCCTTGATCAAATGATGAAATATCCTTCAAAATGAGAATGTTGACAAAAAATCTTGAAGTTTGACTGTATTTGGGTCATAGTTGACTTTTCCCCTAACACAGTCGATTTTTGGACCTTTTGAGCAATTGATTGAGCAATCTTCCTCTGCAAGGCTTGAAATTTGTCATGGATGATCTTGAGAGCATATTAGGACAATGGTGAGAACTTGGGGTCACTTGGACTCAAGGATCTTGATGCAACACAAAACCCTAATTTGAGTAGACTGCCTTAGGAGAAAGCTTGTCTGGTCAACCCTTGGACTACTTTGAGCAATTTGGAGATCTTTCTTGAAAAGTTTTGAGAAATATGGGAGGGAAATTTTTTGGGTACAACACTAAATCACAATAGAAAGAGACTTTTGCTCAAGTGCATTTGCAAGATGCTTCCACTACTCAAGCAAACGAGCAAGTGACTTCCTATACTCTAAACAAATAGTCTAGGAGAATAGGTAACAACTCTACTTGATATAAAATTAGAAGAATAAAAGTGATACAACACACACATAAATATTATTTAAACACTTAAGATTTCTAAGGTTTACAAGGATAAGAAATCTCAAGATCTTGTGGAGCAAATAACTTTAGCTCAAATATGTTCAGAGTTATTCTTCTTAAATGGTTAGTTGTTTTCCTTCAAATATTAAACTCCTTTTATAGAGGCATAAAAAATATGTTGGAAGGTGACTTGCACAAGTGATCTTTGTAAAAAAGAATTTCTAAGAGAGATGTTGGAAGTTGATATGTTAATATCTTCATCCTTTGTATAATCGCTTTAACCAGGGCGTCTTTCTCATACTGGGTATATACCTAAGAATGGAAAAACACAAGAAGGGGGGGGGGGGGGGTAGAATTGGGTTTTTTAAAAATAAATTAGTAGACACATTGGTTATCCTGGTTCTTTTGGACTCAAACTACTCCAATCCACCCGCCAAGGTGATTTCGCCTCTCTCAAATGAGGTCTTAATCCACTAATCAAATCTTGATTACACAGATACAATGACTACTGTCAATGTCTTCTTGAGTTTAAACCACAACTCAATTTTATAAAGGTATTACAAGATAAATAAATTAATAGTGTGTACAAATATGTTTTCTAGACAAAACTATATCATAACAGTAATGTATACACAATTGAAAAGCTCAAGATAGAACAGGGTAATAATATTTTTCTTTGTCAGTGCACAATAGAGTTGTGTTTGTTTTCTTCTTCAAGTTTTCTTTATATAGGAGATGCATGAGAGACATGAGACGATTCTTTTTGAAGGATGATAAAGTGTAGTTAATATACTTTCCAAAAATATAGATCTCGTCTAGGTTCAACCGTTACTTTTTTATTTGTAATGAATGAGTTGTAACTCATCAAAATATTTCCTTCTCGGGATCATATCAGAAGATGAATATTACCGTTGATACTTCTTTTGTTCTTCCAGAACTTTACTTTATCAGAATAACAAAGTTTGGCTTGCAGCGTTGGTGCAATAAGAAATTGTAACATTAGAACTTCTTCATTTAAGTGTGTTACACCGATTTGCTTCTAAGTATGATGTGTCATAACAGAGCTTCAAAAGTGTAACTCTCTCATCTTCTATGTTTCTTACATCATAATTTCTATGCATATTGAAATAATTATTAGAGATAATATTTGTTCTTTATATATATCATGTGTTTGTTATCATCAAAACTCTTACAAGGATGTAGAACCAAACTATGTTCTAACAATCCCCCCTTTTTGATGATGACAAAAACTTGTATAATTTGATAGATTACTTAAGAACATAAAGAATTAAAGTCTCCCCTGAGTTGAATACTCAGATAAAGAAAAGATACTTCCCTGAAGATGTTCTGATCAGAGCTTTGTGTTGATAGTTTTGATACGTCCACGTGACAGAAGTTACTTTTAGAGGTTGCTTTTCAAGAGATTTTTCCTGTTTTGTTTTCAGAGGATAAAAATAGAAGTTATGATATTCAAAATATTTGAGACTGAGTCTCGATACTGTTATATTCAAAATATTTTACGTTCTCCCCTTTTTGTCAATAATAAAAAAGCAATAAAAATACGTAAATGTAAAAAAAATTAATTTTGTATTCGAAGTGGATTAAGATTAACAGAAGGAGATAGATAAACAAAAGATTGAAATAAGAAACAAATAGAATAAATAAAACAATTTTTCAGAGCTATGGTTGAGGAGGTGGAAGTCCTGTGAACAAGGCTTCCCATAAACTCTTGATCGGACTATTTGATTCCTCTTGTTTCTTAAGCACCGCCTTAATTTCTTTCCTAGTTTCATTCTATTTATCTAGCCTTTCCTTAAACACAACATTTTATTTCTTTAACTCTTCCGGAGTTTTCAACACAAGAGAAAAGGAGGTTATTTCAGCAGAAGAGACCACATTCTAAGAATTAACTGCAACTGATTCTTGCTCAGGAAATTCTTTGACAGCCTTGCCTTTGTCTTGAAACATGACCAGAGGAAGAGGTTGAGGAGATGTTTCATTACAATATAATGTCTGAGAGGCTTCCCAAGGGGTGTTTTCCAGAAGAAGGAGGGGTGTCTTTACCCAGTGTTGCAGAACTTGATCTTTGAAGATTTTCAGGCGATCACAGAAGTTCTATTGAGCGATTTCATATCGGATCTCCTTTAGCTTCAGAGATTCAGAGTTAAACCATTTTATAAACTAATTCCAGTGAGAGTCGGAAGCAGCTGGGTTAAGATTCTCCATGCAAGCTAGCTTTAAGGAGTTAACCCATTCCTGTATTTTTGTTTAAAAAATCTACAAAGATTTACCAACATCTAATTTGGATATTTTTGGTGTTGGTTTTGGAACGACTATTTTCTGGGAACTTGTGACAAGATTTTCCCAAGCTTCTAAATCAATGATTGTTTGGAGGGGATCTTCTGGATAGTTATTTAAAGAGGTAGAGTAAAAAAGAATTATAGGTGAGTTGGGTGGTGTTTAAAGACAGGGAGATGGAAGATCTGGAATGGAGAAAGTATGTGATGTAGTTATGGGGATTATTGGTGGTTGAGAGATCGTGAGAGGGCAAGTGATGCATGGGATGGATGTCGTGGTATCAGAGTCAAAGTTTATATTTTCGGTGTGGGGAGCTTCAAACAGTGGATTAAATTGATCAATATCAGAGAGAACTTGTGCAAGTTCTGGCTGACTCTGATCAAAATGGGTAGAAGGTGGATTAATCAGAGGATTATTTGTAGGTATTGAATTGTAAATTTCTAGGTAAAAATAATAAAGGGTTTGAGGAGATGGATCTTCAGTTGGTTTTGGAGATGAGGGGTTTTCAGATGTTGCTAAAAATATTGATTCAATAACAGAAACAAAAGGTGAGTTACCTTTCTTTTTGGCATCTTTGAGGGTTTTCTGAGAAGTTCCTTCTCCAGCAACTTTCCTTTTTCTTGATTTTTTGGGAGCAATTTCCAGAGTTTGTTGCCTTAGATCAAGGATGTTCACATCTGGAATCGTACCATCACTCTTGCAGTCTTCCAGATACCTGAGAACAATTTCTGGAGATGAGTCTGCTTGAGTGAAGAGAGGGAAATCCTTCAGAGGCACTCTTTGGATGGTGATGACTTCCTTGGTGGTGATTGTTGGATCTTTCTTAATAGTGTTAATCATCTTCATCTTCTTCAGATTCTTGGCGTTTAGAGGATTTCCATCACAAGCTTCCAAAACATTTGCTTGTTGAGCCTCGGTAAGATGTTCTATCAGTCTATTTTCTGTCAGAACATCTGAAATGAGTTATCCCAGAGGAATCTAATCTCTATTGGTTCTTTCTTATTCTCTTGTTTCTTTGACACTAGTCTTCATATGGTTGAACAAAAATGTGGAAGATAAACTTTTGCTTTGGTGGCGATGAAGTACAAAAGGTACTGCTGATCAATGTTGATGTAGTCTAGAGAGCTGGTTGGTTTACTGTGATTTATGCAGCCCATAATTATTTTGGACCAAATTCTGAGATAATCCTCCAGATCTTTGATTTTGTTGGATGGTTGTCCAGAGGTGAAAATTTCTTTTGAGACAATGGTTAAGTCAGAACCTTTTTCTACCATATCACTACATCGTATACCTCCACCTTCGTGACCTATAAGCTTCTCAATGAGATCTTCAGTGATAATGATCTTCTTTCCCATAACATAAGACGTTACCTGATGATTTGAATCTGTGACATGGATCCAAAATTCTTTCACTAATTTTGGAAAAACTAGACCTATGAGACGATCAAAGTATTTCCCCCATCCTTGGAACTCAACATTAGGGGTTAAGTCATACCCATTTTATTTCATGCTTATGAAATCAACAATAAGCTTACATATAACTTCTAGAGAATCAATGGGTGTGAGAAGCGTTCTTGATGGTTCGACGTACCTTTCTTCATTTGAGGAGGAAGAACCAGGAATGATTTGAGAAACTTGAGGAATTTGTTGAGAGGAAGCCATTTGTTCACAAACTCTCTTAGGGTTTTGAAAGATGAACAAATTAAGAGAGAAAAGTGAGTGAGAGTGAATATGTGATAATGTTTGTGAATGGGTGAAGTATAAATAGCCAACGGAAGAAAAATTTTGATTTTAATTTAAAAGAGTTAAAGAAAATGATTACGTGCATTTCATGATTCCTAAAAAGAGGGATACCAAGAAAATATGGAACAATTACTGATTTGACTTGCGCCTTAATGCAACAACTTAATCGTTTCAGTCCCTTCAGATCTTCTGGATAGTTCCTGATACAACATTCCTTCTCACTTCTGAAGAACTATTGTTCATATGTTCACACAAAAAGAAATTAAAGCATAAAGTTCTGAGGGTTAAATATATAGAAGCTACATTTTCATTCTGGACATAATTCCACACTGATATGATGCAGAATGAAATTAAATCTATCTTCAGAAAGGGGTTTAGAGAAGACGTCAGCCCATTGATGGTCTGTGTCTATAAATTTTAAATAAAAAATTCCCTTATGAATATAGTCCCTAATAAAATGATGTTTAATTTCTATATGTTTAGCCCTAGAATGTAAAATAGGATTTTCTGAAAGACAAATGAAAGAAGTATTATCATAGGGGATAGAAATATTACTCTCATATATGTTAAAGTCTTCAAGCTGACTCTCCATCCAAAGCATTTGTGTACTGCATCTAGCTATAGCTATATATTCAACTTTAACAGTTGACAGTGCAATATTGGATTGTCTTTTGCTGGACCACGAGATTAGATTGTCTCCTAGAAACTGGTAGCTTTCAGAAGTACTTTTTCTTTCTATTATGTCTCCGACAAAGTCAGCGTCACAGTACCCTACTAATTTATATTCTCTGTATTTTCTATAATAAAGACCAAGATTAGTAGTACCTTTCAGATACTTGAAAATTCGCTTAACTACTGTTAAGTGAGATTCTCTAGGATCTGATTGGAATCTAGCACAAAGACAAATGATATATAGAATATTAGGTCTTAAAGCAGTTAAATATAAGAGAGAACCAATCATTCCTCTGTAAAGCTTCTGTTCTACTTTCTTACTTACCTCTTCCCTTTCCAAAATGCATGTAGGATGCATAGGAGTTTCGGATGGCTTATATTATAATAAATCAAATTTTTTCAGAAGTTCTTTGACATACTTGCTTTGATGAATGTAGGTTCCTTCCGGAGTTTGATTGATTTGGATACCCAGAAAGAACTTGAGTTCACCCATCAAGCTCATTTCAAATTCTGCCTGCATAGACTTAGCAAATTCTTTTCCCAAAGAGGCTTTAGTAGATCCAAAAATTATATCATCTACGTAAATTTGACAAACCAGAATGTCATTTTTAAACAGTTTACAAAATAAGGTTGTGTCCACCTTTCCTCTGGTAAAATCATTTTCTAACAAAAAATTACTTAGTCTTTCATACCAAGCTCTGGGAACTTGTTTCAGACCGTATAATGATTTCTTAAGTTTATAAACATATACTGGATGTTTTGTATTTTCAAAGACAGGGGGTTGGTGCTCATAAACTTCTTCATCAATGTAACCATTTAAAAAAGCTCTTTTAACATCCATCCGATAAACAGTGATGCCATTATTTACATCAAAAGAAATTAGAAGTCTGATAGATTCTAACCTGGAGACTGGAGCAAAGGTTTCTGTATAGTCTATCCCTTCTTGGTGACTATAAACTTGTGCCACCAATCATGCTTTGTTTTTGACGACTTCTCCTTGTTAGTTTATCTTGTTTCTGAAGACCCATTTGGTTCCAATGATGTTGAAGCCTTTTAGTTTAGGAACCAGATCCCACACATTGTTTCTGGAAAATTGATTTAGTTCTTCCTACATTGTAAGGATCCAATCATTGTCTAGAAGAGTTTCGTCAATGGAAGTTGGCTCGTTCAGAGATACTAATCCCATGAGTGATTCTTCAGAATTTCTGAATGTAGATCTTGTTCTGATTAGGTCATCTTTCTTTCCCATAATCATGTCTTCCGGATGGACTAAGCTGCTTCTGGATTGTCTCTTCTGGATGGGGTCCTCAGAAGTTACTATGATGTTTGTGACATCTTCTTCTATATTTAGCTGAGATTCTTTATTAAGAATATCTGACAATTTGTCTTCATTACCTGTAAGTTAAACTTCTATATCTACAAAAGTTTTACCCTGCTTTGACTTTTGAGAGCCAAGCTTATCATCAAATCTGACACTAATAGATTCTTCCACAATTCGTGTTTCTGTGTTATATACTCTATAACCTTTTGAGAATTCAGAGTATCCTAACATGAGACACTTTTGTGCTTTAGAATCAAACTTGTTCATATATTCTTTGGTGTTTAATATAAAGCAAGTACATCCAAATGGATGGAAACAAGAGATGCTGGGCTTTCTATTCTTCCACAGTTCATATGGAGTCTTATCCAGAATAGGTCTTATAGAGATTCTATTCTGAATATAACATGCTGTGTTAATTGCTTCTGCCCAAAAGTTTTTAGCAATGTTAGTCTTATTGGTCATGGTTCTGGCCATTTCTTGTAAAGTTTTATTCTTTCGTTCTACAACTCCATTTTGTTGAGGAGTTCTAGGATAAGACAAATCATGAGAGATGCCATTCTCGTTAAATTTTTTTCAAATCTTTTGTTTTCAAATTCCCCACCTTGATCACTTATGACTTTAACAATTCTAAAATCTTTTTCATTTTGAACTTGGTTACATAAGGTAGAGAACATAGAGTGTGACTCGTCCTTGTGTCTTAAGAACTTTACCCATGTCCATCTGCTATAGTCATCTACGATCACTAATCCATACTTCTTGCCACTAATGGATGGAGTTTTCACTGGTCTAAACAGATCTATAGGCAAAAGTTCTAATTGTCTAGAGGTAGAAACAACATTTTTTAATTTGAAAGAAGGTTTTGAAAACTTACCTTTTTGACAAGCTTCACATAGATCATCTGAGCTGAACTTCAGGTAGGGAAGTCCTCTGACCAGATTGAGCTTGTTAATTTGAGATATTCTTCTCATAATAACATGTCCCAATCTTCTATGCCAGACCTATTTCTCGTCGTTAATAAGCATAAGGCATTTTACATTTTGACTTTTTAGTTCAGAAAGTTTTATTTTATAAATGTTATTCTTTATCTTACCATTAAAAAGGATAGACTCATCTTTCTGACTAACTGCTTTACATGAATTTTGATTAAAGATTATATCATATCCTTTATCACTTAATTAACTTATGGATAATAGGTTATGCATTAATACATCTACTACCAGAATATTAGTTATAGAGGGAAGTGTACCGTTACCAATAGTTCCAGAGCCAATAATATTTTCTTTCCGATTGCCTCCAAAACGTACACAGCCTCCAGATTTAAGCTCCATACTTTGGACATATGCTTTCTTCCCGTTGTTGTACCCCAAAATTTGCCCTCCCATATTCCTCAAGATATGTCAAGAATGATCCTCAAAATTGCTCAAGATTGCTCAAAGGGTTGCACTGTCAGACCACCTCCTAAGACAACTAAAATTAGGGTTTTGGTTCTCTCAAGGAATTTGGGGTTTCCAATGGTTCAATCAAGTCTCATATGCCTATATACATCCTCAAGCACCTACATGCCAAGTTTCAAGACTCACAATGCCAATTTGCACAGTCAAAAGCTCCATTTGATCAACAGTCAACTGCAAGGGCAAAATGGTCATTTTACAGTCAAAAGTCAGAATTTTTGGTCAACATCTTATTTTGAGTCCACAATCATCATTTGATCAAGTTTTGATCATGATTACACAAGGATAACTCAAAAATCATCAAGGTGCAAAAAGTTACTATTTTTGGACAGTAGAAAAGTCAATTGTATCTTGACCAGGGCATAACTTTTTCATGGTTCATCAGAAAAATCCCATCCAATTCTCATTTTGAAGGGGATGACATTTCCTACAATCCATCTTCACATTCCAAGTCCAAGAAATGCTCTCACAAAAGTTATCAATTTCTACATTATAGGTCAATTTCAAAAGTCAACAAAAGTACCTTTTGAGTCAAAGGCCATAACTTGAGATTGGTAAATCCAAATGACATGGGACCAAAGGCATTGGTTAGAGGACTTCAAGAGCTTTCCAAAATGTCCAAGAACATGGTCATATGATCAAAATTGAGCAAGTTGTGCATTGGAGAAGTTGGGAAATTTTTATGAATTTGCAAAAGTCAACTTTGCTCAAAACACCTTATTTTTGCTAATGGGCCTAATATTTCTTGTTGAAACTTCATCCATGGCCTATGCACAACCCATCAAGCTTAATGGAATTTATTTTCTTATTTTTATTGATTAATTGGATTTTTAATTAATATTAATTCATTTAATTAATTTAAATTGTAGGAAAATAGAAGATTTGATTTTTTCAATCTTTTTGTGAAGCAAATATGGTCAAGATATGCTGGCAATTTCGTGCTCAAAGTCAAAGATGCAAAATCTCCAAAATTGGCAACATTTTCCAATCATGAAAAATCAAAAAGATTTGATTTCCAATCAAAGATTCAATCATCAATTCAATGGATTTTTGCCAAGTTTTTGACCTAATTCCGTTCCTCTATATATATGCTAGCAAACCCTGATCAAAAAAACGTGAAAAAACTGCAGAAAGAAAGCCATAACATATTGAAAAATTTCAAGAAAAGTGTAAACTGGTTTTTGCATTCTAGGGCGATTTAAGGACTTTTGTTGATTCTAATACACTGCAGGAGGTTCCCAGAACGTGTGGCAATCAAATTCCAGCTTCATAGCTCAAAGAATCATCGCTTACAGTTTCACGGTTTGCCATCTTTTTCCAGAATTGTAACTCTTAATTCATGCATATTTAACATGCTTTTGTGTTTGATTTGTGTTGCTAGGGACCGTCCAAAGCTAATGGTATAACTTAATTGAACTGAAACTCCCTAAATCCAAAGATGCCATGAACGATTTCTAGGGTTCTTAAGCTTTGAAATTGGGGCTTTCTGAACCAGGAAAAATTAGAATCCCTAAGACCCATGGTTGGAATCGTTGAACCAAGACGAACACAAAGGACCCATCGCGAAATATTTATGCTTGCTGTAGCTCTAATCGCTATTTTTCGTCACCATAGTTTGTGGGGGTTAAAAACCCCCGCTATCTAATGTTCTTTTTTGCAGGAACTATGAAGAAGATGATGAGGTGTTCACATATGGTTGGACCATTTGAATAAGCGCGCGTGTTTTTTGTTTTTACAGCTTATGGATTGATTTCTTAATATAATAATAATTTGTTATTATAATATCAAAAGCGTGCAAGTGGTGTAGTGGTTGGTGCTTTGGCTTGGAAGCATTTGGACCTGGGTTCGAATCCCAGGTCCCCCAAAAAACATTTATTTCTTTTCTTAACATATTCACATGCAGGCTTCCAAAAGTGATCCACCATGTACCTCACTTATCAACACTCCAAGTGGCTTGCAAAGCGAATCTGAAGGCCAGGATGGAATGACTACCATAGTCCCTGGTCAATGCACGTGTGGGCAATCCAAAAAGTCAAAGAAGCTTGCAGCTTATTGGGCCATAAAATTGACAAATGCACCTCCAAAGCTGGCCCAAACCCCCTGAGTTTGCCTCTTTATTTTTCTTTCATTATTTTTTATTTTACTTATTTAAATTTAATTCCTAATTAATTATTAACTAACAAATTAATTTATTTTCATAATAAAATCAGAAAACTAAAATATAATATTTTTTATTATTATTATTTATTAATTTCACCTTTAATTAATTATTTTGTAAGTAAATACTAACATGATTAATTTAGTTTTTTTATTAGGTTAATTCTAATATTTTCACAATAAATAAAATCAACATAAAATTAGGGTTTTGACAATTTTAATCCTTTTACTTTTATTTCCTTAAAACATAAAAAACCAAAAAAAATATCTCTTATTAATTAATTAGTTTTAGGTTAAATTTAATTAAGTACAAAATAGCAAAAACTTCCTTCTTTCTCAAAAAAGGGTCAAAACCCTAAGGACTTCTGCGATTCGATTTTGCTCGCGTGCGATTATTCTTGATTAATTTTTTATCCATATTATGTAATTGTCCCGAGGATGTAATAGCTTTAATTAGGACTTTTTATCGCTTTTTTTAATTTCCCGCAATTTAATTTTTCAAAGGGTTTGTTTTTGGCGATGTAAATACCCGACGCCTTGTAATAGCTTAGATTTATTTTCCGCAACCTTTAATTGTTAGATGTATGTTAACTAGGATATGCATGACAAGACTTATCTGAAATTAAAATCAACCCGTAGCTCACCATAACATGTGTAAAGATAACATAATTGAAACCTGACACACTCGCACATGCCACTCCTAGGATACGCCTCACTTGGTTGCCTCGACGTGGTCATTAAGTATAGGGTGTTTTAGAGGTCGCCCTCTTGTCTAAAGATCCAAGTTGCCTCGAAACGGTTTCCTCGATAAAAAACGATCTAAGACATTAGGGTTACCGCTAAGGCGTCCTACTATTGCTTTGGTGACCACACATGTCCCTATAATCGAATTGACCCGAAAAACTACAACGACGGTGCTACCTACTTCTCAATAGTGGGATAGTACTGTCTAGAGGACATTTACACAACTTAATTTCTTTTGAGTAGGTAGAGGTTCTCAGGTACTTTCTCTTTCAAAACAAAAATACTTTTCACACCTACACTTTTCTGACAAAAGTTTTCAAACAACATTTCATACACTCTTGAGGACTGATACAAGAGTTAAATTGAAGTTTTCAAACAAACTTTTTTCAAAACCCACAAACACAAGAAAAGCAAAACTTTTGAAAACATAGTGAGCAAGTACCTAAGAGCCCGTGGATAACCACGGATAGAAAGGGTTCTAACACCTTCCCTTTCTATAATCTACCTCCCGAACCGAGAAACATCTCGAAAAGGAATTTTGCTGTGCTTTTGTCCTTTCCTTGTTGGAGAAAATAAAAGACGATGGAAACTCTTGCTTACTGCGACATTACGCGAACCAACATTAAAAAACAGTCAGTTCTATTTCCACCGATCACAGAACTGACGACTCTGCTGGGGATTCTATAATAAGTGAGGTGTACCTTAGGATTAGATCACCATGTTTTCAATTGTATGCTTTGTATGCTTTTAATATTGTGGGCTTGCATCAGAGTTTTATAGATCCTAACCCGGATCTGGGGGATACCCTTTAGAAGTAGCAACAAACTGTGAGGGAACTGTGTGGGGTATACCGACACGGTTGAAGCAGTTGCTACGTTGATGTGGCACTTTGGTGAGTACCGGTAACCCTTGAGTCAAGTCAAGGAGAGTACGGGGCCGCCGCATGGTGTCGCGAAGCATCAATTGGCCTTAGAACCTTACTTGACCATCCTGGCCTCTTTAGGGGTAGTGAGATGACCGACTTTGGTGAAGTCCGAAGTTGGTAGATACTCGATACTACACTCATTGAGGGTTGTTTTCTTGGAATATTTTGGTCGCCAGTTAAGTGGATAAATCAAAACAATGAACATAGAAAACAATCCAATGATATTGAGCTCCTTAGAACCCGGTTACTATTTTCTAGGACATGTCTTAACCAACTGAAACTGAAAGAGGGTAGTACCTAAACTTCATGCTGGCCTAAACTCTAAGGGCTGTCTTGTGTGACTTGTGTGCCTTTACCATGTTTGCCTTTTGTGAATACTTGTGGTATGCCTTTATCATAACATCATAACATCATAAAGCATCATGTGCATCTGCTAACCATTTCAAGGGTTCGGATCTTCATCTTTGTTCTTGTTTTGTAGGACATGGAGTCTCTCCGCAGGAAAACAATTCAGGTCAACCTTGTGAGGATCCCTCCTCAACTCAAGGAGCTTACATCCAGGATTCCCGAGAACTCTCTCTTCAGTGAAAAACATGGTAGACTCATCAGCTTGGTCAACACCAACACTGAAGAAGACATGATGAAAGTTCTCTTCCAGTTCTTTGACCCCTTACACCACTATTTTACATTCCCGGATTATCAATTGGTGCCTACTTTGGAGGAATTTTCTCAACTCCTGAGAATTATTATTCTTAGTCAACTACCCTACAACGGTATGGAAAAGGAACCAAAACTTGAAGAGGTTGCTTAAGCATTACGTCTGCAACCATCTGACATCAGGGCGCATTGGGAAATCAGAAGTGGTATCAAAGGATTCTTGGCAAAGTTCCTGTTTGAGAAGGCACAAGAATGTTGGAATTCTCTTGACCTACAAGCCTTTGAAGAGATTGTGGCACTCCTTGTCTATGGGTTGGTGTTGTTCCCAAATCTTGATCAACTTATAGATATAAATGCTGTCAAGATTTTCATGTCCAGGAATCCCATACCTACATTGCTTGGAGATATCCTTCACTCATTTTACACTCGAATAATGAGAAAAAGAGGTGTTCTCATGTGCTGCACTCCCCTCCTGGCAAGGTGGTTTATTTCTCACCTTCCGCAATCAGTTTTGAAGAACGAGCGGGGTTTAAAGTGGTCACAACGATTGATGACTCTTACACATTCTGATATACATTGGTGTTCTCGGTCCAGAGAAAATGTCACTATCATTGATCGTTGCGGAGAATTTCCTAATATCCCTTTACTTGGAATTAGAGGAGGCATTACTTACAACCCCTGTCTGGCTTTGAGGCAATTTGGATATGCTAGGAGGGATGGCCCTCATAACATGCTGATTCCTGACATAGTTTTTGACTTCAACAACGATGCCCAAGGACTTCGACAAAGGTTCATCAGAGCTTGGAGGATGCCTAACAAGGTAAATAGTAAGACACTGGGGCACAAGAATTCCATCCCCCTTGAGCCTTACCTCAAGTGGGTACGAACCCGCTCCCAGAAGCTTATGATGCCATATCCTCACATTCTCCCCGTGATCAAAGAGCCTGTTATAGAAGGAGAGGTTCCATACACCATTCTACATCCTGACATGCCAACATCTTGGGAAGAAATGCAAAAGAGCTGGATCCAACTCAAGGAAGAATAAAATGCTTTTGAAGCCAGCTTACATGCCAGTGAGAAGAAGGTCTTGGAGCTCACCCACCTACTTCGCGAGGAAAAGACCCTCAACACTTACATCGCTCCAAAAAGGATGCGCAATGTCTTTTTACATTAAGTATTGTGTAATATTTCGCCCATGAGGCACTGATGTACTAAACAAATTACTTCTTCATATGACGTGTGTTCCTTTTTTGTCTGCAAGGAATTTGAATTTTCGAACCCTTGAATACATTGCATAAATAGCATACCATTCATCATATGCATAACAGGTACCCTTTTTACAGGTCACTTATCTTCTTCGCTGTTTATTTCAGCAATCATCATGTCTTCTGAACCTACCACTGAACAAGATATCAAGGCCCTCCAGGCCCAGAACGCCCAGTTCCAAGAGTTGGTTATGAGCTTAGCCAAGGGTCAACAGGAGTTGAAGACCCTGTTTCTGAAGAAGAAGAAGAAGAGGACCGTCTTGTTCAATACTGGACGCTGATTTGGGAATGGATTACAGAATGAGGTTGAGCTGACTACCTCCTCTATAGGCAAAGACAGTCCACAAGAGAGAAGGGATCCTAGTCCCGTGGTCTCTGACAACGAGACACATTATGATGAAGAACAGTACCCTCCTGCTGAGGATAGGTACAAACAGTTGGAGGACCGCTTAAGTGCTATGGAGATACAAAATGTGCCCGGGTTGGACTTTGGAGACCTAGGCTTATCCTCTGGGGTGGTGATTCCCCATTAGTTCAAGGCACCTGCTTTTGCCAAATACGACGGAGCCTCCTGCCCAAAGCTACACCTCCGGTCGTATGTAAGGAAGATCCAACCTTACACAACTGACAAGAATTTGTGGATCCATTTCTTCCAGGATAGTCTTTCAGGGACTCAACTCGAATGGTTCTACAGCTGGATGGAGCCAGTATTCGTAACTGGGAGGATTTGGCTACTACGTTTTATAAGCAGTATCAGTATAATTCCGACCTCGCTCCTACGCGTACCCAACTCCAGGGTATGTCACTAGGGACGGGTGAAGGATTTAAAGAATATGCCCAAAAATGGAGAGACCTGGCTGGAAGGGTGCAACCACCTCTAATTGACCGTGAACTTGTGGATATGTTATTGGGGACCCTGTCTGGTCCATTCTTCAACCATTTGATTGGAAATTCTTCTGCCGGGTTTACAGACCTTATCTTGACTGGTGAGAGAATTGAAGCTGGTATCAAGTCTGGGAAGATACAGAAAGGTGCCTCCTCGAGCACTGAAAAGAAGTCGTTCAAGAAGGAATCCAGTGCTATCTACGGTTCAAGGAGACAGAATAGACCGGAACGCTGCCAAGCTGTCAACGCGGTGGTTATTTCAAAGCCTGCTGCTTCTCCTCAGCATCATAACCAGCAAAGGGGTGAGAGACCTAGAAGGTAGTTCACTCGGCTCAGCATGACCTTGTCCCAGATATTGCCGCAACTATTGACAACCAATCTGGTGACTATAAAAGAAGCTCCGAAGGTGGTAAACACAACATCCCCAAAGTACAATCCTAACGCCCATTGCGCTTATCACTCTGACAGCCTGGGGCATACTACGGATGATTTTTGGGCCCTGAAGAATAAGGTTCAGGACCTAATTGATGCTAAAGAGATAGAGTTCGAGGCACCCGAAAGGCCCAATGTTGTGACTGCTCCCATGCCAAAGCATGGAGTGAATGCTGTAGAGGAAGACCTATATGTAGCCTCTGTGGATGATATTATTACTCCGCTGTTGACTGTCAAGAGGAACCTGTTGCTAGCCGGTTTATTTCCGGGATGTAGTGAAGGTTGCCATCTGTGCTCCGTTTCACCTACTGGTTGCCCATCTTTGAAGTCAGGTATCCAAAACCTGATGGATAATAAAGAAATCCTGTTTGAAAAGATTGCTGTTCCTGCTACCCCTACTGAAGAAGTGTCCATTGTTACTATTTTCAACAACTCTCCTAAGACTCCCTCGAGGAAACCTGTCAAAATTATGTCTGCACCTATAATCATCACTGTTCCGGGGCCCATCCCCTATTCATCCGACAAAGCTGTCCCATGGAACTATGGGGCAGATGTTTATGTTCTTGGGGTTAAACAAGAGTTTGATACTAGTACCGGCGTCAGAAACATCACCGGGCCTGCTAAAGTCACCCGCAGTGGCAGACTTTTCTCACCAGATATTGCGCCACCAACTATCCAGAGACCTATTGTCAGTTCACCTGCAAATGTACCTATCTCCCTTCCTGATCAAGTTCTTAGTTCTACCCCTGCTGCCGAGTTATCTGACGCTCGGGGAAAAGGGATCGCTACTGATATGCCTGCCCAGACGGAGGCACCGAAGACAACCACTGTTGAAGCTTCCAAACAGGAGATGGAAGAGATTCTTAAGATTATCAAGAAGAGTGATTTTAATGTAGTTGAGCAGCTGGGGCACACCCCATCTAAAATTTCTATGCTATCACTGTTGTTGTGTTCAGAGGCCCATGCCAAGGCTCTGATTACCTTCCTGAAGACGGCCCACGTGCCACAAGAAACGTCAGCGGATCAATTTACCGATTGTGTGGCTAACTTAACTGCTGATAATGGTTTGGGTTTCTCCGACGCTGATCTGACTGCCAAAGGGAAGAACCATAACGATGCCCTGCATGTCTCCATTGAATGCAGGGGCACTACTCTTGCACATGTGCTGGTTGACACTGGGTCCTAATTGAACATCTTGCCCAAGAAAGCTCTAGACAGGTTGGATTGCGAGGGGTTGGAACTAAAGCCAAGTAACATTGTTGTCCGGGCCTTTGACGGGTCTAAAAGGATGGTACATGGTGAGGTTGATATTCCAATCAGGGTTGGCTCTCAGGTATTCGATTCTACATTCTATGTGATGGACATTCAGCCGTCCTATTCTTGTTTGCTGGGTCGTCCATGGATCCACAAAGCTGAAGCTGTGACCTCCACACTATATCAGAAGCTGAAGTACCCGGTCAAGGGAAAGATTGTGATAGTTCAGGGGGAGGAAGAGTATATGGTCAGCCACCTCAACTCGTTCCGGTACATAGAAATGGATGGGGAGTTCATTGAGACCCCATTTCAACACTTTGAAGAGGTTCCTCAGACACTGGCATCAGCTGAAACTGTGATTGAAGATTCTCCTTTGAGGATGGCTTCCTTAAAGGATGCCCAGGCTGTTATTGAGAAGGGTGAGTGCGCAAACTGGGGCCGACTTCCTGATTTCACTCAGAAGACTGACAAGTTTAGTTTGGGTTTCACTGCAGAAGCTCAAAGGGCTGTTCGTCGTGCAAGGATTGGAAGACCTCCTGTGTTCATCAGCAACTCGGGAATAAATGCCATTGAAGATGACATGGAGGAAGCTGAATTCGACAGCTGGATCTACCCTACGACCAACGATGGACCAAACAACTGGACAGCGAAAGACTTCGTCCCTATTACTTTTGTCACTCAGTAATGAACTCCTTTGTTTTGAATTTGTAACAGACAATAATTTGAAACTTTATGGCCCGGTGTCTTACCCGGGGCACCGTGGCTTCATTTGTGAGGGCTTTTGTGTGTCATTTTCATATATCATTAATAAAAGCATTGGACGTTTTTTGCATTTCAAATCTTGCGCTCCTTGTCTTTCTTTATTATATATTGCAAAACAGCTATATTTACACACACTCACATATACAGGTCCCAATCCACTATGGATCTCACTAGTAACGACTCTGCTACTGCCAGTTATGACTTCGAAAATCCGATCAACTTAGCCGAAGACGAAGGTGAAGATGATTGCGAAGTGCCTGGTGAGCTTGCAAGACTGCTACTCCAGGAAGAGAGGGCCATTCAGCCACATGAAGAGCCAGTGGAAACAGTAAATCTGGGTACTGAGACAGACAGAAAGGAAGTCAAGATTGGTGCCAATCTGGAGTCTAGTGTGAAACAATGGCTGATCCAGATGCTGCATGACTACATGGAAATCTTTGCCTGGTCTTACAAAGATATGCCTGGGTTGGATACCGACATTGTGGTTCATCACCTGCCTACCAAGGAAGATTGTCCTCCGGTAAAACAGAAGGTTCGCCGTATGCGCCCAGAGATGTCCGAGAAAATCAAAACTGAGGTTATGAAACAATTTGATGCCGGGTTTCTAGCAGTGACTTCTTACCCTTAGTGGGTCGCCAATGTGGTTCAAGTGCCGAAGAAAGATGGTAAGGTCCGAATGTGTGTTGACTACAGGGATTTGAACAGGGTGAGCCGTAAGGATGACTTCCCTCTGCCTCACATCGACGTCCCGGTTGACAACACTGCTCAGCATAAGGTATTTTCCTTCATGGACGGGTTCTCCGGTTATAATCAGATCAAGATGGCTCCTGAAGACATGGAGAAGACCACTTTTATTACTCAGTGGGGCACCTTCTGTTACAAGGTCATGCCTTTTGGATTGAAAAATGCTGGGGCAACCTACCAACGTGCCATGGTTGCTTTGTTTCACGACATGATCCATCACGAGATCGAAGTATATGTCGACGATATGATTGCAAGGTCCCAAACTGAGGAGGAACACCTGGACCATCTACAAAAGCTGTTTGACCGTTTGAAGTTGTACAAGTTGAGGTTGAACCCGAACAAGTGCACCTTCGGGGTAAGATCTGGAAAATTGCTAGGCTTCGTCGTAAGCGACAAAGGTATTCAAGTGGACCCTGCCAAAGTGAAAGCCATACAAGAGATGCCAGTTCCCAAGACAGAGAAAGAAGTCAGAGGCTTTCTAGGACGGATGAACTACATCGCCCGATTCATCTCACATCTAACTGCTACCTGTGAACCAATCTTCAAGCTACTGAAGAAAGATCAAGTAGTACGTTGGAACGATGAATGCCAGGCCGCTTTCGAAAGAATCAAAGAGCATCTCCAAGAACCACCCATTCTTATGCCACCGATTGAAGGGAAACCCCTGATCTTATACTTGACAGTACTTGACAACTCAATGGGGTGTGTGCTGGGGCAGCATGACGAGTCTGGCCGAAAAGAGCATGCTATTTATTACCTTAGCAAAAAGTTTACCGACTGTGAGACCCGATACTCACTGCTCGAGAAAACTTGCTGCGCTTTGGTATGGGCTGCTCGCCGGCTGAGACAGTATATGTTGACTCACACTACTCTGTTGATTTCAAAAATGGATCCAATCAAGTATATCTTCGAAAAGCCTGCCTTGTCCAGAAGAATAACAAGATGGCAGATGATCTTAACTGAATATGACATCCAGTACACGACTCAGAAAGAAATCAAGGGAAGTGTATTGGCAGACCATTTGGCACATCAGGCAGTGGATGATTACCAGTCGATGAACTTTGAATTTCCAGACGAGAATATCATGGTAGTGACTGATTGTGAAATACCTGGACCGGATGAAGGACCTGAGGAAGGATCTCGATGGTCCATGCACTTTGATGGAGCCTCAAATGCTTTGGGTAATGGTATTGGCGCTGTGATCATATCTCCTAAGGGATCTCATACTCCACTTACCGCCCGACTATGTTTCAACTGCACCAATAATATGGCGGAGTATGAAGCATGCATCATGGGTCTTCGAGCTGCAATCGACCTAAGGATCAAGTTTCTGAGTGTCTTCGGAGATTCCGCTCTTGTGATCAGTCAGATCAAAGGCGAGTGGGATACGAAACACCCAAATCTCATTCCTTACAAGGAGTATGTATTGACGTTGCTTCCCCATTTCGAGGAGATAACCTTTGAACACTTCCCAAGAGAAGAAAATCAGTTGGCGGACGCGTTAGCTACGATGTCTTCTATGTTCAAATTCAAATGGGACAACGAGGCTCCCCGGATCATTATATGGAAATTGGATGAACCTGCACACTGCTGTGATCTTGAGACTGAAGAGGTAACAGAAAAACCTTGGTATCACGAAGTAAAGAGGTACCTTGAAGCTCAAGAATACCCCGAGGGTGCATCTGTTAATGACAAGAAGTTTCTGAGAAGGTTCGCGGCAAAGTTCTTCCTCAACAATGACATTCTTTACAAACGAAACCATGATTCAACCTTACTGTGTTGTGTGGATAAAACTGAAGCAGAAAGGATCATGGAAGAACTACATGAAGGTACCTTAGGAACACATTCCAGTGGACATACCATGGCAAAGAAAATCCTTCGGGCAGGATATTACTGGTCCACAATGGAAGCTGACTGTTATCAACATTCTCGGACGTGTCACAAATGCCAGTTCTACGCTGATAAGGTGCACATTCCTCCAGTTCCCTTGAACGTCATGACAACACCTTAGCCTTTTGCAATGTGGGGCATTGATATGATTGGCGAGATCAGACCTACGACATCCAACGGGCATCGTTTCATCCTGGTAGCAATTGATTACTTTACGAAGTGGGTTGAGGCAGCTTCCTTTGCCACCGTAACTAAGAATGTCGTGGCACGGTTCATCCGGCATAACCTGATCTGTCGATACGGTGTACCTGAGAAGATTATTACGGATAATGGTACCAATCTTAACAATAAGATGATTACTGAGCTCTGCGAGCAATTCAAGATACAACACCACATCTCTTCTCCTTACCGGCCGAAGATGAATGGGGCTGTAGAAGCAGCTAATAAGAATATTAAGAAGATTGTGCAGAAGATGACAGTGACCTACAAAGATTGGCACGAGATGTTACCGTTTGCTCTTCATGAGTACCGTACCTCAGCACGGACGTCAACAGGGGCAACACCCTTTTCCTTGGTCTATGGCATGGAGGCAGTCCTGCCCATTGAAGTTCAGATACCCTCTCTCCGGATCATGAAAGATGCAGGTTTGAGCGAAGATGACTGGATCCAGACCCGGCTTGATCAATTAAACCTGATTGACGAAAAGAGACTCACCGCTATTTGTCATGGTCAGACGTACCAAAAAAGGATGATCAAGGCATTTAACAAGAAAGTCAGACGACAAGAGTATCAAGTCGGAGACCTGGTAATCAAGCGCATCATTCTTCCTCAAGGTGATCCCAGGGGAAAATGGACCCCTACATACGAAGGGCCATTTGTGGTTAAGAATATCTTCTCAGGAGGTGCGATGATTCTAACCACCATGGATGGTGACGACCTTCCTCACCCCGCCAATGCAGACATAGTAAAAAAATACTACGCATGATTAAAGACCCGCTAGGTCGACTGGCCTAGGCAAAAATAAGGGCTTCCCGGCGAACCAAAAGGGTTCGGGAAAAAATAAGGGATGAAATTAAAAAAAACTATACACCCGGCAAGTCGAAAACCTGAAAAGGCGGCTTGGGAAAAAATGGGTATCCCGGTGGACTGAAAACCCGAAAGGGCGGTCCAGGCAAAAATTAGGGATAAGCGTAATACTATGTCTCATTGGATCACCCTGCATCCAGACTTCGGTATCAACTATCAGGCTTGGACGGCACCGATCAATCAGCTTCATCTCCAATTGAGCAGCAAAGTGATGAGACGCTTGAAGACATAAAGGCGATAGCAGAGTTGGAACCCAGTGGGATTTTTCACATAGCTGTTTTGTTTCCTTTTCACAAATTGTATAAACTCTATTTTGTTCGACGGCGTTCTCTTACTCGGACGTCAGCCTCTTGTACACAAAACGCCTATTTACAGGCAAATTTCAAAATCAATACAAGCTCATTTTCAGACAAATTGCAAATTGTTTTTCCTTTATCTGTTTTGTTTTGCAAAGAACGTCCAATTTTCATTTTGATATATGCATTTGACATTAATTGCTAATCATAAATAATTTGCATGCGAAACAAAGGACTAATTACGGGTGATATCAGAAACAGGGGCAATAATAATTGTCTAAGCGATCTAGTTTCTTTGTCCACCAAGGTACCAAGGTAAGTTCAGCTGAAGAATATGACCAAGATACCTTCACTCCCCGCAGAGTAAGGCAAGACTCAGCAATACTCTCCCCAAGCAGAGTTGGTCTCCCATCAGCCCTAAAGAGGCACAGTATCCCCAGCAAGTCAGCAATACTCTCCCCCCAAGCAGAGTTGGCCTACCATCTGTCCCGAACAAGTTAGGTATCCCCAGTAAATCTTAATATTCCCCAGTGGAGTATATAGATTATCCTCAGCGAGCATCCCCGACAGTCTTAATATTCCTCGGCAGAAATATAAGATTGTTCCCCAGTGGAATATAAGATACCCTCAATGGAGCCATTTCCCAGCACAGTCTGAAAAAGCTTCCCCGCCAGAGTTGAATCATCTTACCCAGTAGATTCTGGAAGCTTGTCCCCCGCATAATGCAAATGCATCTCCCCAGCTAAATTCAGAGGTTATCCCCACAAGAGTCTAACCGGGTTGTCCTCAGCGAGTTGCAACTGAAATATCATCCCCAGTGGAGTTCATCATCAAAATCCCCAACAGGGTTTATCAACGGAATCCCCAACGGAGTTATCGTTAAAATCTCAGCGAAGCATCTCTTCTCCACAGAGTAATTCCCCGCAGAGTAATCTCTTCACCAGGTTTATTCCCCAACGGAGTCATCTTCTCCTACCGGTTTATTCTTGCAATCATCCTCATTTATCATCCCCAGCGGAAACGAAGAACTCTACTCTTCAACATCAGCCCAGGATTTAACAAACTCCCTGGCATTCGTCAAGGATTTATTTTCCCAGACGAAGACACATTCATAAACATTTCACATTTCATGCATGACAAAATGCATACGACACAATCTCATTTTGAGAACATCATGCATTTCATACATCATGACATTGCATGCAACTAATGTTTTGCCTTTTCAGGAAAAAGTCAATCCAAAGATGATTACCATCAACCTTTCTTAATTTCTAGATCAACACCTGTAACTAGCCAGGAAATATCTGTGGACGACTAATCGTAGATCTATACCTGTAACTAGACAAGAAAGTTATCTACATGAAGATATTGAAGATCAATACCTGAAACCAGACAGGAAAACTATCTTTCTTTCTCAAGTAAGAGATTAATACCTGAAACCAGACAGGAAAACTATCTCCTCGACCACCCTTTCTTAAGTTCTAGATCAACACCTGTAACTAGCCAAGAAATATCTGTGGACGACTAATCGTAGATCTATACCTGTAACTAGACAGGAAAGTTATCTACATGAAGAGATTGAAGATCAATACCTGAAACCAGACAGGAAAACTATCTTTCTTTCTCAAGTCAGAGATTAATACCTGAAACCAGACAAGAAAACTATCTCCTCGACCACCCTTTCTTAAGTTCCAGATCAACACCTGTAACTAGCCAGGAAATATCTGTGGACGACTGATTGTAGATCTATACCTGAAACCAGACAAGAAAGTTATCTACATTGAAGAAATTGAAGATTAATACCTGTAACAGGCCAGGAAACTATCTTTCTTTCTCAAGTCAGAGATTAATACCTGAAACCAGACAGGAAAACTATCTCATCGGCCACCTTTCTTAAGTTCCAGATCAACACCTGTAACTAGCCAGGAAATATCTGTGAACGACAGATTGTAGATTAATACCTGAAACCAGACAGGATAAATATCTACTTGACCATCATGAACCAACCCTACACCGGTTCCTTCTCTTCCAAGATGCATTTTTGCACAGACTCATCATCAGGCAACCCTACACAGGTTCCTTCTTTCAACCTACCAAGTTACGATTCAACAAACAATCTCCAGATGGCATCTATAAGCCCATCCCCGACAAGATTCTGCCACAACTCCAGATGGCATCTATAAGCCCATCCTCCTATCCATCATCTCTCCAAATGGCATCTTTAAGCCCATTCCTGATATCACAATGCTGATGCTACACCATGCGAGTGCAAATTTCTGGGCACTTTAGTGTTCAATCATCTTCCACCTTCGGATCACGAAAGGCACACAAGCCAATCTACATCCTCAGGTTTAAGAAGATTGAACAGGGGAAACTGTTGTACCCCAAAATTTGCCCTCCCATATTCCTCAAGATATGTCAAGAATGATCCTCAAAATTGCTCAAGATTGCTCAAAGGGTTGCACAATCAGACCACCTCCTAAGACAGCTAAAATTAGGGTTTTTGTTCTCTCAAGGAATTTGGGGTTTCCAATGGTTCAATCAAGTCTCATATGCCTATATACATCCTCAAGCACCTACATGCCAAGTTTTAAGACTCATAATGCCAATTTGCACAGTCAAAAGCTCCATTTGATCAACAGTCAACTGCAAGGGCAAAATGGTCATTTTACAGTCAAAAGTCAGAATTTTTGGTCAACATCTTATTTTGAGTCCACAATCATCATTTGATCAAGTCTTGATCATGATTCCACAAGGATAACTCAAAAATCATCAAGGTGCAAAAAGTTACTATTTTTGGACAATAGAAAAGTCAACTGTATCTTGACCAGGGAATAACTTTTTCATGGTTCATCAGAAAAATCCCATCCAATGCTCATTTTGAAGGGGATGACATTTCTTACAATCCATCTTCACATTCCAAGTCCAAGAAATGCTCTCACAAAAAGTTATCAATTTCTACATTATAGGTCAATTTCAAAAGTCAACAAAAGTACCTTTTGAGTCAAAGGCCATAACTTGAGATTGGTAAATCCAAATGACATGGTACCAAAGGCATTGGTTAGAGGACTTCAAGAGCTTTCCAAAATGTCCAAGAACATGGTCATATGATCAAAATTGAGCAAGTTATGCATTGAAGAAGTTGGGAAATTTTTATGAATTTGCAAAAGTCAACTTTGCTCAAAACACCTTATTTTTGCTAATGGGCCTGAAATTTCTTGTTGAAACTTCATCCATGGCCTATGCACGACCCATCAATCTTAATGGAATTTATTTTCTTATTTTTATTGATTAATTGGATTTTTAATTAATATTAATTCATTTAATTAATTTAAATTGTAGGAAAATAGAAGATTTGATTTTTTCAATCTTTTTGTGAAGCAAATATGGTCAAGATATGCTGGCAATTTCGTGCTCAAAGTCAAAGATGCAAAATCTCCAAAATTGGCAACATTTTCCAATCATGAAAAATCAAAAAGATTTGATTTCCAATCAAAGATTCAATCATCAATTCAATGGATTTTTGCCAAGTTTTTGACCTAATTCCGTTCCTCTATATATATATGCTAGCAAACCCTGATCAAAAAAATGTGAAAAAACTGCAGAAAGAAAGCCATCGCATATTGAAAAATTTCAAGAAAAGTGTAAACTGGTTTTTGCATTCTAGGGCGATTTAAGGACTTTTGTTGATTCTAATACACTGCAGGAGGTTCCCAGAACGTGTGGCAATCAAATTCCAGCTTCATAGCTCAAAGAATCATCGCTTACAGTTTCACGGTTTGCCATCTTTTTCTAGAATTGTAACTCTTAATTCATGCATATTTAACATGCTTTTGTGTTTGATTTGTGTTGCTAGGGACCGTCCAAAGCTAATGGTATAACTTAATTGAACTGAAACTCCCTAAATCCAAAGATGCCATGAACGATTTCTAGAGTTCTTAAGCTTTGAAATTGGGGCTTTCTGAACCAGGAAAAATTAGAACCCATAAGACCCATGGTTGGAATCGTTGAACCAAGACGAAGACAAAGGACCCATCGCGAAATATTTTTGCTTGCTGTAGCTCTAATCGCTATTTTTCGTCACCATAGTTTGTGGGGGTTAAAAACCCCCGCTATCTAATTTTCTTTTTTGCAGGAAATATGAAGAAGATGATGAGGTATTCACATATGGTTGGACCATTTGAATAAGCGCGCGTGTTTTTTGTTTTTACAGCTTATGGATTGATTTCTTAATATAATAATTATTTGTTATTATAATATCAAAAGCGTGCAAGTGGTGTAGTGGTTGGTGCTTTGGCTTGGAAGCATTGGGACCTGGGTTCGAATCCCAGGTCCCCCAAAAAACATTTATTTCTTTTCTTAACATATTCACATGCAGGCTTCCAAAAGTGATCCACCATGTACCTCACTTATCAACACTCCAAGTGGCTTGCAAAGCGAATCTGAAGGCCAGGATGGAGTGACTACCATAGTCTCTGGTCAATGCACGTGTGGGCAATCCAAAAAGTCAAAGAAGCTTGCAGCTTATTGGGCCACAAAATTGACAAATGCACCTCCAAAGCTGGCCCAAACCCCCTGAGTTTGCCTCTTTATTTTTCTTTCATTATTTTTTATTTTACTTATTTAAATTTAATTCCTAATTAATTATTAACTAACAAATTAATTTATTTTCATAATAAAATCAGAAAACTAAAATATAACATTTTTTATTATTATTATTTATTAATTTCACCTTTAATTAATTATTTTGTAAATAAATACTAACATGATTAATTTAGTTTTTTTTATTAGGTTAATTCTAATATTTTCACAATAAATAAAATCAACATAGAATTAGGGTTTTGACAATTTTAATCCTTTTACTTTTATTTCCTTAAAACATAAAAAACCAAAAAAATATCTCTTATTAATTAATTAGTTTTAGGTTTAATTTAATTAAGTACAAAATAGCAAAAACTTCCTTCTTTCTCAAAAAAGGGTCAAAACCCTAAGGACTTCTCCGATTCGATTTTGCTCGCGTGCGATTATTCTTGATTAATTTTTTATTCATATTATGTAATTGTTCCGAGGATGTAATAGCTTTAATTAGGACTTTTTATCGCTTTCTTTAATTTCCCGCAATTTACTTTTTCAAAGGGTTTGTTTTTGGCGATGTAAATACCCGACGCCTTGTAATAGCTTAGATTTATTTTCTGCAACCTTTAATTGTTAGATGTATGTTAACTAGGCTATGCATGACAAGACTTATCTGAAATTAAAATCAACCCGTAGCTCACCATAACCTGTGTAAAGATAACATAATTGAAACCTGACACACTCGCACATGCCACTCCTAGGGTACGTCTCACTTGGTTGCCTCGACGTGGTCATTAAGTATAGGGTGTTTTAGAGGTCTCCCTCTTGTCTAAAGATCCAAGTTGCCTCGAAACGGTTGCCTCGATAAAAAACAATCTAAGACATTAGGGTTACCGCTAAGGCATCCTACTATTGCTTTGGTGACCACACATGTCCCTATAATCAAATTGACCCGAAAAACTCCAACGACGGTGCTACCTACTTCTCAATAGTGGGATAGTACTGTCTAGAGGATATTTACACAACTTAATTTCTTTTGAGTAGGTAGAGGTTCTCAGGTACTTGCTCTTTCAAAACAAAAATACTTTTCGCACCTACACTTTTTTGACAAAAGTTTTCAAACAACACTTCATACACTCTTGAGGACTGATACAAGAGTTAAATCGAAGTTTTCAAACAAACTTTTTTCAAAACCCACAAACACAAGAAAAGCAAAACTTTTGAAAACATAGTGAGCAAGTACCTAAGAGCCCTTGGATAACCACGGATAGAAAGGGTCCTAACACCTTCCCTTTCTATAATCTACCTCCCGAACCGAGAAACATCTCGAAAAGGAATTTTGCTGTGCTTTTGTCCTTTCCTTGTTGGAGAAAATAAAAGACGGTGGCGACTCTTGCTTACCGCGACATTACGCGAACCAGCATTAAAAAACAGTCAGTTCTATTTCCACCGATCACACCTGTCATGTGTCGAGAGCATCCAAAATCCAAGTACCAAGATTGGTGTTTCAACTTTGCTGTTAAAGACATCTGCAACATAGATGATTTTATCCTTAGGTACCCATATCTTTTTGGGTCCTTTTTGGTTAGAGTTTCCAAAATTCTATTTGAATTTTGGTTTTGCAGAAAAAACATTACTAATATATTTTATATCATGTGTATGTCCATATGTAAAGTGTGAATAAAGAGATGTGTGTTTTATAACTATATCATCAACTTTCTTTGGTTGAGATATTTCTTCTCCCCTTGGTTTCACATATCCTATACATTTTCTACCGTTTCTGCTAACTCCATAGATCATTGAAGCCATCTTGCTTCTATCTATGTTTTTAGCTAGAAATTTCTGAAAGCTGTGATCATATTCTTTTATGATTTTATCAGAACTATTTTAAACTTCTGAAATAGTTTCTTTCTGAGCTTTTTGTAATTCATTTTTAATAACATATTTTTCATTTTTAAGTTTGGAAATGGTTTCTTTTAGCTCAAAGTTTTCTATTTTTATATTCTTAGTTTCTTTAGAATCAGATACTAGATCCTTTTTCAGGTTCTTATTTTTGACTCGCAGTTGCTGATATCTTTCAAGAATTTCTGACAGACTTTATTCTAATTGAGATCTAGAAAAGTTAGAGAGTGCCTCTTCTGCCTCTGAGTCTGACTCTGATTCAGATGATTCAGTGTCACATGATATGTTGGCCATTAAGGCTATATTGGCTCGTTCATCTTCTAATTCCGTTTTAGCTTCAGAAGATTCCAAGTCATCCCATGTCGCCATAAGAATTTTCTTCTTTTCTTTGTAGAATTTCTTTTTAGGCTTTTCTTTCTGTAGATTTAGGCAGTCGCTTTTCTAGTGGCCTGGTTCGTTGCATTCGTAGCATACAATGTCTTTGTTGCTAGATTTTCTGTATCCATGAGATGTTTCAGAGTGATTTCGTGTTCTTCTGGGGTTTCTAAACTTCCTCTATCTGTGCTTCCATAGTTGATTGACTCTTCTGGAGAGAAGAGATAGTTCATCTTCTTCTGACGGGGATCCACCAAAGTTTTCTTCTTTTGCCTGAAAAACTTTAGGTTCATATTTTTTATTAGATTTAAGAGCGAGAGACTTACCTTGCTTCTGGGGCTCATCTTCTTCAAGTTCTATCTCATGACTTTTCAATGAGCAGATAAGTTCTTCAAGAGATATTTTATTCAGATCTTTAGCTAGTTTTAAGGCTGTGACCATGGGTCTCCATTTTTTGGGTAAGCTTCTGATGATTTTCTTTACATGATCTGCTGTTGAGTACCCTTTGTCCGAAACTTTCAGTCCAGCAACCAAAATTTGAAACCTTGAGAACATTATTTCAACTGTTTCATCTTCTTCCATTTTGAAGGCCTCATACTTATGAGTGAGTGCAAGAGCTTTGGTTTCTTTGACTCACGTGTTTCCTTCATGCGTCATTCTCAAAGAGTCAAACATGTTTTTAGCTGATTCTCTATTCGTAATTTTCTCATACTCGGCGTACGAGATAACACTCAAGAGGATTTTTCTGGGTTTATGATGATTTGTGAATTATTTCTTTTATTGATTTGTCATTCTCTTTCTATCGATCTTCTGACCGCTTTCATCAGCTGGATGAATGTATCCATTAGTCACCATATCCCAAAGATCAGTGTCATGAGCTAGAAAGAAACTTTCCATCATGTCTTTCCAGTAGTCGAAGTTCTTACCATCAAAGATTGGAGGTTTGGAACTGATCCTATCTTTAACATCATAATTATCATTGCTGATGATCTGACTTGGTCCCACTATAATGTTTTTCTTGCTAGGATCTTTTTCTGACACGTTTAAGTGTTTGCACCCAGAACCAGGAGCTCTGATTCCAATTGAAGAATGGAAAACCACAAGAGGGGGGGGGGGTTTGAATTGTGGTTTTTAAAATAAAACAATAGGCATGCTGGTTATCCTGATTCGTTTGAACTCAAACTACTCCAGTCCACCTGCCAAGGTGATTTCGCCTCTCTCAAATGAGGTCTTAATCCATTAATCAAATCTTGATTACATAGATACAATGACTACTGTCAATGTCTTCTTGAGTTTAAACCACAACTCTGTTTTCTCAAGGTATTACAAGATAAATAAATTAAAAGTGTGTACAAAGATGTTTTGTAAACAAAACTATCTCACAATAGTGACTTATATACAATTGAAAAGCTCAAGATAGAACATCGTAATTATATTTTCTTTTTCAGTGCACAATAGAGTTGTGTTCGATTTCTTCTTCAAGTTTTATTTATACAGGTGATGCATGAGATACATGAGAAGATGATTTTGAAAGGATGATAAAGTGTAGTTAATGTACTTTCCAAAAATATAGATCTTGTCTAGGTCCAACCGTTACTTTTTGATTTGTAATGAATGTGTTGTAACGCATCAGAATATTGCTTTCTTGGGATCATATCAAAAGATGAATATTACCATTGAGACTTCTTTTGTTCTTCCAGAACTTTACTTTATCAGAATAACAGAGTTTGGCTCACAACGTTGGTGCAATCAGAAATTGTAACATTAGAACTTCTTCATTTAAGCGTGTTACACTGATTTTCTTCTAAGTATAACATGTCACAACAAAGCTTCAAAAACATAACTCTCTCATCTTCTATGCTTCTTACATCAGAATTTCCCTGCATATTAAAATACATTATTAGAGAGCATATATGTTCTTTATATATATCATGTGCTTGTTATCATCAAAACTCTTACAAGGATGTAGAACTAAACTATGTTCTAACATATACCAATATGTTGGAGCATACTTAAGAGGTCATGTCAACTTTCCTTGAGCCTTGAACTAAGAAACTCTAGTTGACTTTCTCCAAAATCTGGCTTTTACAAGATGGTTCTGCTTTAGACACAACGTATAGACCATAAATTGAGTACCTTTAACTCAGGTCTTAAGAGTATGAGCTGTCACCAGAAGCGAAGATACCAAGTACTGAGTCATAAATTTCTAATCCTTCAGAACCTGAGTTGTAATACGCTAGGAGAACTGACTTTTTGGTTTTATCCAAAATGTACGAATAGCTAGAGTTGCCACCGACTTTTCTTTTATCCAACAAGGAAAGGGTGAAAATAACAGGAAAGACCTTCAAGATTTTTCAGTTTGGGGGGTAGATTATGAAAGGGAAAGGTGTTATCACCCTTTTCATCCGTAGTTATTTACGGGCTCTTAATCGCTAGCTCACTTTGTTTTTTGAAAATGCTCTGTGTTGTGTGTTTGAAAAATAATTTGAAAATTCCAATTGGAAGGCAAGACTTTGTAATTATTCTCGTTTCTGTTCTTGAGAATGCGTACAATTTTTTTGTTTTGAAAATATTTTAGAAAGTGTGATTGTGAAAGATGTTTTTGTTTTGAAATGTTTGTGAGCAAGTGACTACGAGCATTATACCTACTCAAGGTCTTTATTATACTTTCCTCCTCTTTTAGATAGTACTATCCTACCATTTGTTAGTAGGAAGCACTATCATTGGATGTGAAGGGACAAGAATGGGTCGTCGTATAGTCATAGAAGGCAATTTGTAAGGATGCTTTAGCAATTTATCGTTAAGGGACTAGATATTTTACTAAAGGAAACATTGAAAGGGTCATCAAGAGACTATGATTGTTTTTGAGGGACTGTGCTAAAGTGTCCCCACTTTCGAGGGACATGACTGTTTTTATTGAAAGGTGTCAAGGGAGGTTACCCTAGAGGTGCGCGTGTGTGAAGTGAATATTTTCAATTATGCTTATCTTTGAAATTAGGGTTTTCTACCATTTTATTTTATCTTTCCATACATTACCTAATTACTAACAGTAACAGTAAAAAAAAAGGAAAGCGTTAAATAAGCGGAAAGTAAAAGCAGAAAAAAAAAACCCTAGACTATTACATGGTTTGGGAGAGGTACATAGGTAATAAGACGCGGAAAATAAAACCCTAATTACTATTATAAACTATAAGCAGTTACAATAATCATAAAACACACGCGAAAAGAAAACTATGTAATTGTAAGACTAAGAAAACAGAAAAGGAAATTGTCTATGGTGATTTTTTGATAAAAAGTTTTAATGATGATTAACCCTAAAAATTCTAATTGATTTCGAAATTGCAAACAAAAAGTTAATTAATTAAATTAAAGGGTTAATAAAAAAACCTAAAAAATTATTTAATTTTAATTAGTAAAAGGTTAATTTAAAAGTCGATCAAAAACCTAAAACCTAATTTAATTAGGGTTTGTAAAAAAGTTAGGTTAATTAACTAAAAAGAAAATAAATTGAAATAAGCGAGATAATAAGGGTTAGTGAAAAATCAATGAAATAGAATGTTGGGGGTGGGTGTTGAACCCATGCCTCCTGCCTCTCCAGCACGCCTCTTTACCACTATGCCCAATGCTTGTTGGTGTCAAGAATACGAACACACTGTAATACATATGAAACCTGCAAAAAATATAAAAGACAAAGAAATTTTGCAAAAGGAAGAGATCAAACCCACACCCTAGTGTAGTAATGTCTTAACGCGCACTCTTCTACCACTGGGGTGGCCATACATCCGTTTATTTAGTAAAGAGGCCATTGCTCAGGATGGCCGGAGAAGCGCCGGAGCCATAGCTCAGGTCGTCTTCTTCGGCTAGGTGCTTTTTCACACCTGCAAAATAGCAATTTTTAAGATCATTTGAAGTTGACCTTTGACTTTTTGGAAAGCTCAATATGTCTCCTACAATATCTATGTTGATCATTTTTGCATTTGAAGAATTTATCTTGATGTAAGTTGCCTTGTCAAAAAGTGTCTTTTTGTTGACTTTTGAAATGACCTATAATATATATGCCCATATCTCTCAAATGAAGCATTTTTTGGACTTGAGCTTAGAGAAATAAAGTTTTATGGAATTGGATTTCCTTAAAAATGAGACTTGGTTGAGGAAAATCTGATGAAACATGTGAAGTTATGCATGGTCAAAGTTCAGTTGACTTCCCCTTAGGAAACCTTAATTTGGCAACTTTTGACTTTTGATGATTTGAGAGTTTTCCTTGATGAATCATGGTCAGCCCTTGATAAAATGATGAATATGACCTCAAAATGTTGATATTGACCAAAAATATTGAAGTTTGACTGTATGTTGACCACGATTGACCTTTTTGTCCCATATAGTTGATTTTTATTCATCTGAGCCATTGACTGAGCAAACTTATGATGCAAAGCATGAAACTTGGTATGAGCATTCTTGGAGACATATAAGAGACCATGCAATCCACTTGAGACTTTTGAAACCCAATATTCCTTGAGAAACACAAAAACCTAGTTGTAGGCCCTTGCTTAGGAGGAGAATTTGTCAGGTCAATTCTTGAGCAACCTTGAGCATTTGAGAACTCTAGGAGAATGTATTGAGTAAAAAGGTAGGGCAAATTTTGGGGTACAACAGCTGCCCTTGTTCAATCTTCTTAAACCTGAGAAGTTAGATTGGCCTGTTCGTCATTCGTGATCTGAAAGTGGAAGAGGATTGAACACCTAAGTGCCCAGAAATTTAAACTCACATGTGCAGGAGGTAATGCTGTTGGTTGACGATACTGCTTGAATGGGCTTAAAGATGTCATTTGGAGAGATAACAGAGTGTCGTTGGAGATGGGATTATAGATTCCATTCAAAGTAACAGCTAGAAAGCTCAATATGTCCTCTATAATGAAGGTGATCTTGGACTTTTTGGAAAGCTCAAGATGTCCTCTATAATTTCTCATTTGATCATGTTTGCATTTGGAGACTTTATCTTGATGTAAGTTTCCTTGACAAAAAGTGTCTTTTTGTTGACTTTTGAAATGACCTGTATTGTGTTAGCTCATATCTTTCAAATGAAGCATTTTTTATATTTGAGAATACAAATACAAATTTGTAGAGAATTAAATTTCATTCAAAATGGGCTTTGGTTGGGGAAAAGTTGATGAAGCATGTGAAAGTTATGCTTGGTCAAAGTTCAGTTGACTTCTTCTAAGGAAACCTTAATTTGGCAACTTTTAACTTTTGATGATTTTAGGTCTTTCCTTAAGGAATCATGATCAAACCTTGATCAAATGATGAATATCAATTCAAAATGTTGATGTTTACCAAAAATCTTGAAGTTTGACTGTATGTTGACCATAGTTGACTTTTTACCCAATATAGTTTATTTTCAATCATCTGAGCCATTGAATGAGCAAAATTGTTATGCAAGGCTTGAAACTTGACATGACCATTGTTAAAGACCTATGGAGGACCATGGAAACCACTTTAGACCATTGAAAATCAATCTTCCTTGAGAAACTCAAAACCCTAGTTGTAGACCCATTGCTTCGGAGGAGGTTTGACTGGTAATACCTTGAGATTTTTGAGCATTTTGAGAGCCCTTAAAAGAATGTCTTGAAGAAAATGGGAGGGAAAATTTTAGGGTACAATATCTTCTCCTGTTTAATCTTCTTAAACTTAAAGAGTTAGATTGGCATGTCCGCCATTCATGACTTGAAGGTAGAAGATGATTGAACACTTAAGTGCCTAAATATTTGCACCCGCCTGTGCACGAAGTAACACTGTTGGTTGATTATACCAGGAATAGGCTTAAAGATGCCATTTGGAGAGGTGATTGATCGTTAACAGAGATGGGGTTATAGATGCCATCCAAAGTAACTGTTGATAGAAATTAGACTAAGTCTACGCCCAACTTTGTCTTAGAAGATATATTTGGAGTAAGTCTACGCCAGACTTGGTCCAAAAGGATAATCACAATAAATATATGCTCGATTTAATCTGAACTAGAAGATGTCTATGCTCGACTTCAACTGGAAGAAGTACTGGAAAGAGTCTACGCCCGACTTTTCTAAAGGAGCTTCAGAAGGAATCTACGCTTGATTTCGTCTGAATGATATACTAGAAGATGTATACACCCGACTTCAACTAGAAAATATGTTGGAAAGAGTCTACGCCAGACTTTTATGAAGGAGTATCATAATAAATCTACGCTCGATTTAATTTGAGCCAGAAGATATCTACGCCAAACTTCAACTAGAAGAGGTATTGGAAGGAGTCTACACCCGACTTTTCGAAAGGAGCTTCAGAAGGAATCTACGTTTGATTTCGTTTGAATGATGTACTAAAAGACGTCTACGCCCGACTTTAACTAGAAAATATGCCTCTTTGAGAATGACCCTCTGAGGAAATTGCTTAAGTAGCCATTTGTCAGATGGAGCCTTTGAGAAGACTTTCTGGTCATATAGGTAGTTGATGATGTTTGTCTATTGATTGATCTTTCCTGAAAACGTAAAGAGTTAGCTGTGTGCAATGTCATGATGTATGAAATGTATTGTGTAATGATATTCTCAAAATAAATGAGACTGTGCTATATGCGTTTCGTATGCACATGCTATGACGTTTGTAAATGATGTATAAGAATAAAGTATATCGATGAGTTCGTATAACATGTCGCCGGGGAAAATAAATCCTTGATTGTTACCGGGGATGAAGAGTATGTGTATCTTCGACCTTGATGGGGATTCCTGCTTGCTGCTTGAGGAAACTCTGTTGGGGAATGTTGATTCCTGTTTGGGGAAAAGAGTCCAAGAACATTGGTTGTTCATTGCTCTACTAGGGATTTTAGTTCTTATGTATCCTGATTGGGGATAAAAGAGACGTATAAACTTTCAAGATGTTGTCTGACCGAGTTTCCAATATGGATACTGACTCGTCTGGAGAGAATAAGGTTGAATGCTATTTGATCCAATTTCAGATTCAGTAGAAACTCTCTAGGGATAGCAACCCGAACTGTCCTTTGCTAGAGGTGGGAATCTTGCCGGTAATTTATGGTAGAAATAGACACAAGTTGGGGAGACTGTGATCTGTTAGGGAAATAAACCCTGTTGGGGAAATAAACCCTGTGGGGAAATAAACCCTTTTGACGGGGAAATCCTCTACTGAGAAAAAAACCTTTGCTGAGGAAATGTGCTCTACTGGAGAAAAGAAATATGCACGGGGTTTTACAGTTTCGGAGGAATAATCTCGGTTGAGGAAGAGGATTCTTGTGAACTGTGCTGACATCATAATCTCTGATGAGGGTTGGGACTCCATAGGTGGGTGATATTATCAGGGAAAAGATCATATTCCCTTATCTGCTAGAGCGATCAACTGGTGAGAATGATTGGTGCATCCCATTTTGTGGGGGATATATCTTTGTTAAAGATTGTCTTATTAAGACTACTCTGTGGGGATAATCCTGTGAGGATCTCTCTGTGGGAATACATGACGACTTTAACATTATACCAACTCTTAGAGTCTTGAGTAACTGCTTATTCCTGTTTTTATGCATGTATTTGTTAACAGTTAATCATATTCATATGCATATGTTCATTCAATTTTAGTCATTGGACGTTTTTGCAAACAAAATAGAAAGAAGGTAAAACAAAAAGTTTGAATTTTGAAATTCGTATTTCTATTGATAGTTTACCCATAAACATGCGATTTTATACAGAGAGACATAAATCCTAGTAAGAGGAAGTTGTCGTGAAATGAAAAGAATACAAAGTGAAAATAAGATAATAGCTATGTGGGAATAATCTCATTGGGTTCCAATTCTGCTATTGGCCCTATGTCTTCAAGCATCTCATCCCTCGCTGGCGAAAGAAAGTGATTGAACTGATCTATGCTGTTTGAACTTGACGTTGGTAATAAAGCTTGCTGTAAGTGATCAAAAGGGACATAGTTATACGCTTTAATCCCTAACTTTTTCCTGGACTTCCCTTTCGGGTTTTCAGTCCACTCGGATACCCTTTCTTGCCCAAGCTGCCTTTTCAGATTTTTGACTTGCCAGGTGTACAATCTTTTATATATATCCCTAATTTTTGCCCGAACCCTTTTGGTTTATCGGGATGCCCTTATTTTTGCCCATGCCAGTCAACCTAGCGGGCCATTTTCATGCTTAGTATATTTTGACTATGCCTACATTCACAGGATGCGGAAAATCTTTGCCGTCCATGGTGGTCAGTATCATAGCACCGCCAAAAAATATCTTCTTGACTACAAATGTCCCTTCGTAGGTGGGAGTCCATTTTCCCCTGGGATTACCTTGCGGTAGAATGATGTGTTTTATTACCAAGTCACTAGCCTGATATATCTGATGATTGATTTTCCTGTTGAATGCCTTGATCATACGCTTCTGATACATCTGACTATGACAGACAACTACAACCCTTTTGTCAATCAGATTCAACTGGTCTAGCCTGGTCTGAATCCACTCATCTTCGTCTAAGTCTGCATCTTTCATAATTCTCAGAGCAGGAATTTGAACTTCGATAGGTAGGATGACTTCCATACCGTAAACTAAAGAGAATGGAGTTTCCCCAGTTGATGTTCGTGCTGAAGTGTGATAGCCATGAAGAGAAAACAATAACATCTTGTTCCAATCTTTGTAGGTCACAACCATCATCTGTATAATATTCTTAATGTTCTTGTTGGTGGCTTCCACTGTGTCATTCATCTTCGTTTGATACAGAGAAGAGTTGTGGTGCTTGATCTTGAACTGTGTGCAGAGTTCAGTGATCATAGTGTTGTTGAGATTAGTACCGTTGTCTTTGATAATCTTTTCAGGGATGCCATACCGACAAATAACATTATGTTTGATTAACTGGGTGACCATATTCTTGGTAACAAAGGCGAACGAGGCTGCTTCAACCCACTTTGTAAAGTAATCAATGGCGACGAGGATGAAGCGATGTCCGTTAGAGGCAGTGGGTTTAATCTATCCGATCATATCAATACCCCACATTGCGAATGGCCAAGGAGCAGTCAAGACATTCATAGGAACCATATGAGCATGAACTTTATCAGCATAGATCTAACACTTATGACAAGTTCTCGAGTGGTGGTGACAGTCGGTTTCCATAGTTGACCAATAGTAACTTGCTCTCAAAATATTTTTAGCCATAGTATTCCCACTGGAGTGGGTACCAAATATACCTTCGTGCATATCTTGCATAATTTCCCCTGTTTCCTTCTTGTCCATACAACGAAGTAGAGTCGAATCATGATTGCGCTCGCATACAATTCCATTTCTCAAGAAGAACTTAGCCGAGAACCTCTGTAGGAGTTTTCTATCATTTATCGATGCCCCTTCAGGGTATTCTTGAGCCTCAAGGTACCTTTTCACTTCATGAAACCAAGGTTTTTCTTCTACTTCATCAGTGTCAATTTCATAGCAGTGTGCCGGTTCGTCTAATATTTCAATGGTAATTCTGGGAGCCTCATTATCCCATCCGACCTTGAACATGGATAACATGGTAGCCAATGCATCTACCAATTGTTTCTCTTCTCTTGGTATATTCTCAAAAGTAATCTCTTCGAAATACAAAATTAAGGTTAGCACATGTTCTCAGTAAGGGATGAGATTCAGATGCTTCGTGTCCTATTCTCCCTTAACCTAACTGATTACTAAGGCTGAATCCCCATATATGCTGAAGAACTTTATTCTCAATTCATTAGCAGGTTTAATGCCCATGATGCACGCTTCGTATTCAACCATGTTATTGGTGCAGTCAAAGCAAAGTCTAGAAGTGAAGGGTGTATGGAAACCCTGAGGAGAGATAGTTACAACACCGATTCTGTTTCCAAGTGTGTTAGAAGCTCATTCGAAAACCATAATCCATCAGGATCCTGGCTCAAGTACTTCATATGCTCCAGGTTCTTCACAATCTGTAACTAGCATAATATTCTCGTCTAGGAATTCGAAATTCATAGACTGATAGTCGTCTATAACTTGTTGTACCAAATGATCTGCCATTACACTTGCTTTGATAGCTTTTTGAGTGGTGTATTGAATGTCGTATTCTGTTAAGACCATTTTCCATTGGGCTATTCTTTCGGAGAGAGATGTCTTCTCGAATATGTACTTGATGGGATCCATTTTAGAGATCAACAAAGTAGTATTGGTCAATATATACTATCTTATTCGGCGAGCAGCCCATGCCAAAGCGTAGAAAGTTTTCTCGAGCAGTGAATATCTTGTTTCACAGTCAGTAAACTTTTTGCTAAGGTAGTATATTGCATACTCTTTTCGACCATATTCGTCATGCTTCCCCAGTACACACCCCATTGAGTTCTCTAGCACTGTTAGGTACATGATTAGAGGCATTCCTTCAACTGGTGGCATCAAAATTGGAGGTTCTTATAGATACTCCATAATTTTATCGAAGGCTTTTTAGCAGTCGTCGTTCCACTTTACTACTTGATATTTCTTCAACAGCTTGAAGATTGGCTCACAAGTAGTAGTCATATGAGAAATGAATAAAGAAATGTCATTTAGTCGTCCTTAGAAACCTCAGACTTCCTTCTCAGTACAAGGAGCCGACATTTCTGGAATAACTTTAACTTTTGCGGGATCAACTTTAATACCTTTACCGCTGACGATGAAACCCAGGAGTTTACTGGATCTCACCCCAAAAGTGAACTTGTTCGGATTTAACCTTAGCTTATACTTCCTCAATCTTTCAAACAATTTATGCAGATGATCAAGATTCCCTTCTTCAGTCTGTGATCTGGCTATCATATCGTCGATGTAGACCTCTATCTCGTGCTAAATCATATCATGGAACAAGGCTACCGTGGCACGCTGATAAGTTGCGCCGACATTCTTCAACCCAAAAGGCATAACCTTGTAGCAGAAAGTACCCCACTGTGTGAAGAAGGTAGTTTTCTCCATGTCTTTAGGCGCCATATTGATATGATTATAACCCTAGAAACCATCCATGAAGAAGAATACCTTGTGTTGAGCGGTGTTGTCGACCAAAACATCAATATGTGGCAGTGGGAAGTCATCTTTGGGGCTCGCCCTTTTCAGATCCCTGCAATCTACACACATACGTACCTTTCCATCTTTCTTTGGTACCGGAGAAACATTAGCAACCCATTGAGGATATGATGTTACTGCTAAGAAACCTGCGTTGAATTGTTTCATAACTTTAACCTTGATCTTTTCGGACATCTCAGGGCGCATGCGACAAACCTTCTGATTAATTGGAGAACAACCCTTTTTAATTGGTAGACGATGAACCATAATATCAATATCGAGCCCTGACATGTCTTCGTATGACCAAGTAAAGATATCAACATATTCATGCAACATGTGGATTAACCTGTTCTTGACACTGTCCTCTAAGTTGGCGCCTATCTTAACTTCTTTTCTGTCTATTTCAGAACCCAAGTTTACAACTTAGACTGACTCTTCATGTGGTTGGATAGCATTTTCTTCTTGTATTAAGAGCCTGGAAAGTTCTCCAGGTATTTCACAATCTTCCTCACCTTCTTCCTCGGCTTGGTAGATCAGATTTTCAAAGTTATAAACGACAATAACAGAATCATTATCTACGAGATCCAGAGTTGACGGGGAATTGAAATATAGTGCGTGGGTGTGTGTAAGAACACATAGCTATTTTGAAAATGAAATAAGTAAAAGAAAAACAGGGAGCAAAAAATTTGAAAGCAAAACGTCCAATGTTTTTATTAAATGAACAATGTTTATGAATTATCAACCCTTAATAAATGAACCATTGTGTCTCAGGTAAGACACAAGGTTTAAAGTCATTGTTTTGTTACATAACCAAAATCTTTTAAAAATAATAAGACAAAAATGTAGCTATTACTCCTAGCTAAAGGAGATAGGGATAATGTCTTTCGCTTTCCAATTGTCGAGTCCGTTGCCAATGGTGGGGAATATCTAGCTGCCGAAGTCACAATCACTGTTAGCGTCTTCTATAATGTTGACTCCGTGGTTGCTGATACGAAACAGAGGTCTTCCAGCCCGAGCATGACGAACAACCCTTTGACCTCCTGCAGTGAATCCCAAACCAAACTTGTCAGATTTATAAGGGATATCAGGAAGTTGACCCTAAATAGTACAACCACCTTATTCTATAGTAGCTTTGGCATCTTTCAAGGAAGCCATCTTGTGCGGAATCCTGGTGGTCTTTGGAATGGTAGAAACATATTTAATATCAGCAGGGGAAATCACTTCAAAAGTATGACAGGGAGTCTTGATGAATTCCCCATTCATCTCCATACACCAGAATGAATTCAAGTGACTGACCATGTACTCCTCTTCTCCGCAGACAGTAACAACCTTTACTTTTATAGGATACTTTAATTTCTGGTGCAAGGTGGAGGTAACAGCACCTGCCCCATGGATCCAGGGGCGTCCCAATAGACAAGAATAAGCTGTCCGGATGTCCATTACATAGAAGGTGGATCCAAATATCTGTGAACCCACTTTGATTGGGAGGTCCACTTCTCCATGTACCATTCTTTTTGATCCATCAAAGGCTCGAACTATGATGTTACTGGGCTTCAACACAACCCTTCACAATCTAGTATGTCTAGAGCGCCTTTTGGCTGAACATTTAGAGATGAGCCAATATCAATTAACACATGAGCCAATCTAATGCCCCTGCATTCAATGGAGACATACATGGCCCTATTATGATCTCTCCCCTCCCGAGTCAGGTCAGCATCGGAGAAGCCTAATTCGTTATCAGTTGTTAAGCTAGCCATATAACTTCCAAATTGATCAGCCGAAATCTCTTGTGGTAGGTGAGCAGTCTTCAAGAATTTTACTAAAGCCTGTGCATGGGCTTCAGAACACAACAATAAAGATAACATGGAGATTTTGGACGGGGTCTGCCCCAGCTGTTCAATAATTTTATAGTCACTTTTGAGAACGATCTTCAAAACCTCTTCCAACTCTTGTTCAGAGGTGTCCTCGACTGTGGTTTCTTTAGGTGCCTCCGTCTGGGCAGGCTCTATCATTGGCTCTTTACCCCGAGCCTTGATAGTTGACTCGGTAATTGTAATTCGAACATGTGTAGCTACATTTTTTAGAGAGATTTCCAGGGAGAAAATCCTTCCGCTTCTAGTAACTTTGCCGATCCCCGCAATATTGTGAATGTTGGGATCATCATCTTCATCAGAAAACTCTTGTTTAATGCCATGGTAGTAGACATCAGATCCATAGTTCCATGGAATAGCTTTATCTGAAAAATATGGGATGGGTCCAGGTGTGGTGAAAATAAAAGGAGCAACTTTCATATTGGCAGTAATCCTTACAAGACCTTTGGAAGTGATCCTGACAGGAGTACCGGATACTATAGACAAATCTTGACACAAAATTCTTAGTAGACGGAAATTCCTCGATCAAAATTAAGTGTTCATCCATCAGGCATTGAACACCTTCCTTCAGTAACCTGCAGCCATTGGGTTGGACTGCACAATAATAACATTCTTTAACATAGCCCGGACACAGCCCGAAAATAAATCAGCCTGTAACAGATTATTTTTGATTGTTGAGAGAGGAGTAACCACATGCCTTACATAGGTAACATACAGAACACATTCAATAGCACTTATACCTTTGTCATGCTTTGGCATAGGTGCAGTAATCACGTCCGGAGTTTCTGGAGGATCAAACTCAATTTCCTTATTATCAATCATGACTTGAATTTTGTTTTTCAGGGCCCAACAATTGTTAGTGTCGTGCCCATGACTGTTAGAATGATAGGAGAACTTCACGTTTGGATTGTACTTAGGAGAGGATGTGTTGGGATTCTGAGGAGGATCCCACAATGAAATGAGTTCAGCTTTTAACAAATGTTGCAATGCCTGAGATAAAGGCATACCGATCTTGGTAAACTACCTTATCGGAGCGTCTGTCCTTTGTCGATTGCCCCGTTGTTGTTGTTGTTGTTGAACAAGCGTTGGATTAGAGATCAACAACGATCCCATGAACTAATGACAGTCATTTTTACTATGGCCCATTCTGACCATAGACAACATTGGCTTCGTTTTAACTACCAAGTGGCTTCTTCACAATATTAGAAGATATAGCCATCAAAATCTTCCCGCTCTTAATACCACTTTCAACTATATCCCCAGTTAGAATAAACTCTGTAAAACCAGACGACGAGCTTCCAATTAATAGATTAAATAATGGGTCTAGAAGAGTGCCCATGAACATATCCACCAATTCTCGGTCAGACAAGGGAGGTTGCACCCTTCTAGCTAAATCCCTCCATATTTGTGCATACTCCTTGAACCCTTCATTCGAGCCCATGGACATGTTTTGCAGCTGCACACGAGTCGGCACAAGGTCAGCATTATATTGATACTGCTTGTAGAAAGCAACAACCAAGTCTTCCCATGTATGGATGTTGGTTCCTTCTATTCAAGTTGAGTGCCAGGCAAATTTTCTTGAAAGAAATTGACCCATAATTTCCTGTCAGTAGTATGAGGTTGGATCTTTCGAACATACCACCTCATATGAAGTTTGGGACAAGAGACCCCATCATATTTAGAAAAGATGGGGACCTTGAAATTTTGAGGGATGACCATCCCGGGATCAGACCTAGTTCTCCAAAATCCAATCCAGACACTTTCTGGATTTCCATAGCTTTGAGACGGTCTTCCAACTTCTTGTACTTGTCATCTACAGAAGGGTACTGTTCGTCAGAGTAGTCTTCATCTTCAGAACCCTGATTATTTCTACCTTCAGGCTTGATGCTTCTACCATTATCTTCTTGGTTGTCGTCTTCCTCAGAGGAAATATCGTCCACTTGAACTGGTTGAGCATGACCTTTGAATCTTCTGCCCATATTGAATATGACATCCGGCTTTTTAGTCTTATTTTTCTTGGCGACGAGCGCCATCAGATCTTTCTGCCCCTGTGCCAGATTCAGAAGAGTCTCTTGAAATTGTGCATGCTGAGCTTGGAGATCCTTAACAGTTTGTTCGAGGGCCATCTTATACTGAAATAAACAGTAAGTAGATGAGAAAACTTGTATGGAAAACCTGTTATGTAATGATGCATGATATGTAAATGCAATGTTTTCAAGGACCTTAGGAGATTTAAGTTTGCTAATTGTTGTACCCCAAAATTTACCCTCCCTTTTCTTCAAGACATTTTTCACAAAAAATTCTCAAATGCTCAAGAATACTCAAAAGTTGATCAGACAGGCTCACCTCCTAAGCACTGGGTCCACAATTAGGGTTTTAGTTTTCACAAGGAAAATTGGAATTTTAATGCCTCAAATGAATTTCATGGTTCATCATAGGTCTCCAAGAATTCTCATACCAAGTTTTAAGTCTTGCATCACAAATTTGCTCAATCAATTGCTCAGATGACTGAAACTCCGCTATATTGGGTGAAATGTCAACTGTGGTCAAAATACAGTCAAACTTCAATATTTTTTGCCAACATCAACATTTTTATGTGATATTCATCACTTGATAAAGGTTTGGTCACAATTCTTCAAGGAAAACACTCAAATCATCAAAGGGGCAAAATTGTCAAAATTAGGGTTTTGACTGAGAATGAATGATCATTGACTTTTGACCTAGTTCATGACCTAATGGATTTAAGAATGATCTCAAGGACTAAAACAAAATATCTTGACCTAATTTCATGGCTCAAATAATTTCTAAAGATCAAGTGATTGATAATTGAAAATTTGAATCAACTGATAAAAAGTCAACAGTCACAAAAAAAATAAACTTTGAGTTTTTTTGGTCAACATTGAATTTCAAAGATCAAGAATCATAAAGACATTCAAAAATATCAAACTTGATCAACAAGAATTAACAAATTCAAGAAAGGTCAACAAAAGTCAAAATTGGAGAATTTTCCAAAAGAAAATGTGTAAGTGTTTTGTTCTTAACAAGGTCACTACTTCGTGGCCATTTTTCACTAAGATGCAAGATGATTCAAGGAAAATTTTCAAAATGAAAGTTGTAGGGATTGATGAATTCTACAAATTTTTCCTTGAGATTTGATATCCAAAAAAATTCTTGTATTGAGAGATATGAATCCATGAAGTTGTGATGTTTTTGTCTAACACTTAGGAAATTTTTCAACAGGTTTTAGTCAGTTTTTTATCTCAACTTCTTGGTCAATTTTCACCCATCTCCTTATTGATTTATCCAAAGTGATCAACATGAAAGTTATAGAAAATGTTTCAAGCTTTCCAAAATGTCTCAGAGCACAAATTTATCATGCTTGAGCTAGGAGATTTGAAGAGATGAAGTTGATCATCCATACTTGAATTATAAGTCATTTCTATGATAACTATGAGACAAAATCTTCATGCCATGCTGCATAATCTCACTTTGCAGGCCTCTAAACCTTCAAATCTATACATAATCAGAATATTACACATACTTTTGAGCCATTACCCAAGTGTTTGAGCCATTGTCCAAATGATCTTTCTATTTATGGCACAAAGGCACCATTTCCATTTACATAAAGCATGCTTTAATCAAAATGTCAACTCCTTGTGCCTCTCAATGGTTTCTTCTACACATACACAATGTCAAAGGAAGAAGTAACCATCTACAACCTGCAAAGTACCCCTAAAATCAGGCCATACCCACATTGGAACTATGGAATGGCCATGAACCTTCACTTACAATCCAACTAAGCCATAACTTCATAATTTGTAAACCAGGTCCTCTCTTGTCCTCAAATATTTTCTCTATAAATAGAGAGGTTATTTGCAAGAAAAAAAAGGAGAGAAAAAACACAAGTTCATAAGCCCTCAAAACCCCTTATACTCTCAAAAACTAGAATTGTCCACAAAACCTCCATTTTTGAGCTTTGAAGTCCAAATCTTTGAATCTCTCAAACCTTGCAAGTTTTGTCCAAATAAATCATTCAAATACTTCACATACATCATATAGAAGTTTTCCAAACACAAGAACAACTTCTGTAACATCATTATCACCATCTTCCAAACTTAAAAACAATACCTTGCAACTTGACTTGGTTGGGGGTGTTGTACCCTAAAATTTTCCCTCTCATTTTACTCAATACATGTCAATTGATGTCCCTAAGTTGCTCAAGGAAGTCCAAGAGTTGACTAGACCAACTCTCTCCTAAGGCAGTATACCTCAAATTAGGGTTTCATTTTTCATCAAGATGAGAGGACCAAAAAGGTCTCCTATGCTCTCCATGGTCTTAATATGTTCTCAAGACCCTACATGTCAAGTTTCATGCCTTGCACAAGAAGTTTTCCCAGCCAACTACTCAGATGCTTGAGAATCGACTATACTAGGTCAAAAGTCAACTGTGGCCCACATACAGTCAAACTTCAAAAATTTTGGTCAACATCATCATTTTGAAGTGTTATCCATCATTTGATCAAGGGTTTATCATGATTCCTCAAGGAATTCTCCAAATTCATCAAAACCCAAAAGTTGCTAAATTAGGGTTTTGCAGGAAAGGTCAACCCTACTTTGACCAAGCATAACTTCTTCATACTTTATCAGAAATTTTCCATCCAAAGCTAATTTTGAAGAGGATGCAATTACCCACAACTAATATTCAGCTCACAAGTTTAAAATATGCACTCATAAAAAGATATGAATTTTGACATTATAGGTCCTTTTGAAAAGTCAACAAAAACACCTTTTGGGTCAAAGCTTCATACTTGAACATGGAAGACTCAATTGATATGTGACCAAAAGGGTTGCTTAGGGGACATCATAAGCTTTCTAAAAAGTCCAAGAACACCTCTCTAGGATTAAAATTGGAGGAGATATGCCTTGGCAAAGTTGACCATTTTGCAAAATTGCTAAAAGTCAAATGTGCTAAAAATGCATTTTTTGCTAAATGGGCCTAACTTTTTATGCTTTCACCTCACTTATAATGTGGTCCACGACTCAAACATTAAGCCACGCATTATTTGCTTCATTTTTCAATTTATTTTGATTTTTTTTTGTTAATTAAAAAGTGAATTAAATCAAATAATTGATGAATAATAGCAAAGATATGATTTGATTTGGTTTTTGGACAGGTTGGGAATCAAAATATGCTGAATTATCAAGGCCAAAATGAATCAAGCATAATTGGTACAAGAAAGGGAAGATTTGACTCAAAATAGCAAGTTTACATAAGCTTGAAAATCAAATCAAATCTCTTATAATTGCAAAGATTCAATCCAAATTTGTAACCCTAATTCATTCTTAGATATATAATGGACAAGAACAAAGAATGGCATAAGGTTTTTGAACGTGCAAGCTGCCAGAACAAAACTGAAAATTTGAACAAAAAGTGTGAAATCGAATTCCATCTTAGAGCCACTCTCAAGGGGATTTGAGGCCAGCAATCCACTCCTAGACACTTTTTGGAGCTACTCCATTCATTTGCAGGCTTCCAAACGTCCAGGATCTCATCCTACAACCGTCACGGTTTGCACAAAATCTTAAACTTGATTCTAACAATTTACTCATCATAAACATGTTCTAAGCATATATTTGCGTTTATGATCATATTTGCCACGTTTCTGGATTGTTTAATTGGAGTTTAAGTGCAGGTACGAGCGATTGCCATTGTTAGGGTTTTAAGGTCCACTTTGGGGCTTTTCAGTACATGGAAAATTGGGCCAAGAAAGGAGTACCATCACACTCGTGAGGTCAAGACGAGTAGATATGTGGCTTTAAATTATATTTATGTTGCTTGTGGTAGATTTTTGAAATACGCATGGTTTTAGTTACAACCATGAACCGTAGGTAAAAGCTTCATGCCTAAGACGACAGTTGCAGGAAGAAGATGATGCCTAAAGCTTCATGCCTAACTTCTTTTCCAATATATTATATGTTCGTTATTATGTTAACAATTGAGACATCCAGCGCAATTGGTCAGAGGAAGGAAGTATGAAGTTCATGTCCTGGGTTCGATCCCAGGCGTGAGCTTTTGGTATTTTCTCCATTATTTTCACCAGATCCAGCACACCTCACCTTCTGAAGATCATCATGCGTCCTGTGATCTCATCCTCTGGATCCATCTCCAGCCAGATCCAGCATACCTCACCTTCTGAGGATCATCACGCGCCATCTGATCTTATCCTCTGGATCCATCTCCATCCAGATCCAACACACCTCACCTTCTGAGGATCATCACACGCCCTCTGATCTCATCCTCTGGATCCATCTCCAGCCAGATCCAACGCCAGCATACGCAGGTCCACCATGAGTCCCCAGAAGATGGTCTCATTGGATCAGGCGCCAGACTCTGGGCCATCCTTTTGGGTTTCAGAAGTTCAACATACACCCCCAGTTTGCTTCATCACTCCAGGCCCAAATCTTTCTCTCTTTTTTTAAATTCTTTTTTATTGGTTATTTTTAATTATTTTCACAACATAAATCATTTTTTTAATCATAAAATCAGAAAATCACTAAAAATTAGATTTTAGTTTTTTTCATAAAAATATTTAATTGCAATTAATTAATTAGCTTAATTAGATTAATTCAAATTCTTTTTTTTATAATTAAACTAATTAGACAAATTAGGTTAAAATTTCAAATATTTTTCGCAACAAGAAAATACAAAAAAATATTTCCTCTTTAATTGATTAGATTTTTTAGGACTCAGACTTTATTCTCGTACGTAATTCGTCGCGCGCGCCTTGACTTTCTTTTAATTCAAATTATTGTAATTGTTTCAAGGTTGTAATAGTTTAATTAGGATTTTAAATTCCGCATTTTTTTTATTTTACGTCAAGGCAATTGTGTAACTGTCAAAGCCATGTAATAACTAGGTTTATTTCCGCGTTTACTTTTAGCAAATTATTAACTGTCTAGATGTATGGATAATAGGATTGTATGGCAAGAATGCATGAAAATTAAAACAGTTAGAAAACCCTAATGTGCAAAGATTAAAATAAATGAAACAAATCACTCACACATGTTCACTCCTAGGGTTTACCTCACTTTGGTTGCCTTCGGTACACAATCATTAAGCATATGAGATTTTGGTGGTTGCCCTCCAGTCTAAAGAGACCAAATTGACCCATTCGAATGTTGCCTCGGAGATGTTGCCTCGAAAATGTTGCCTCGAAAAGATCTTAAGACTCTAGGGTTACTACTAAGGTTTTCTAACTATTTCTTTAGTGATTGTATTCATCCCTTTCGAATGTACCTTACAACTCCAAACGACGATGCTACCTACTCCTTAATAGTAGGATAGCGCTGTCTAAAGGAAATAGAACGAACAATCTTTTTTCGAGTAGGTAGATGCTAGTAGGTACTTGCTCGATAAAAACTTTTCACATAAACACCTTTCAAAAACAGTTTTCAAAACAACTTTGTCACATCCTTGAGGACTGATACAAGGGTTATCACGAAGTAAAATATTTTCAAAGCAAGCACACACACAAGCAACTTCAAAATGAGCAAGTACCTAAGAGCCCATGGAAAACCATGGATAGAAAGGGTTCTAACACCTTCCCTTTCTATAATTTACCCCCCGTACTCAGAATATCTCGAAAAAAGGATTTTTCTGTTCTTTTTCCTTTTCCATGATTTAATGAAATAAAAGTCGGTGGCGACTCTTGCTTACCGCAACATTTTGTGAACACAAAACACAACGCAAACCAGTATTAAACAGTCGGTTCTGCCACCGTATCACAGGGGGTGATTCAACAACTTTCAGCATAAAGTAAGGAATGAAATAGCTTTAAGAAGGTCCAAGGGAGCTTAATCAATCATAATATTGCACCTGGAACAACTAGAAGGGGTTTCAGACTTTTCTCCAAAAGAGGTAAGTTTTCTCAAACTGTGATATCCTTATCCATACATCATTTGCTTTCAATTTAAAAAGAATAAAACAGGATAAGTCAGGGCAGAAGAGTGTAAATATCCAAAAGTTCCAAAAAATGCTTCAGGAGCCCTGACACGGGTGGCTGTATCAGGGAGAAGAGATGGCTAGGAGGCAAGGTAGAAGGTGACACGAGTGCCCGTGTCACACGACACAGCCCGTGCCAAATCAGCTTGAACTAAGAACGTGCAAAAGGGCAGAGCAGATAGTGACACGGGTGCCCGTGTTACATAACATGGCACGTGTCAACTCAGCTGAGACTAAGAACATGCAGAAGGAATTGAGTAGATTCTGACACGGGTGCCCGTGTCCCGTGACATAACCCGTGTCAGCCTAGGAACCAGAAATCCTAATTTTGAGATTTCTTTTTGATATAACTTTGGATCATTAAGGGTACATCAGACATTTTGCATTGCTGGTGTTCTACCCAAAAATTTGCCCTCTCTTTTCTCAAGACATTTCTCACCAAAGATCTCAAATGATCAAGGATTCTAATGGGTTGATCAGACAAGCTCACCTCCTAAGCACTGAGTCCATAAATTAGGAATTTGGTTTTCTCAAGGAAAATTGGAATTTTGATGCCTTATGTGACTTTAATGGTTCATCATGGGTCTCCAAGAATGCTCATACAAAGTTTCAATTCTTGCACCATAAATTTGCTCAGTCAATTGCTTAGATGACTGAAAATCAATTGTATTGGGAAAAAAGTCAATTATGCTCAACATACAATCAAACTTCATGATTTTTGACCAACATCAACATTTTGAAGTCATATTCATCAATTGATCAAGGGTTGATCATAATTCCTCAATAAAAGCACTCAAATCATCAAAGGGGTAAAATTATCAAAATTAGGGTTTTGACTGAGAATGACTGATCATTGACTTTTGACCTAATACATGACCTAATAGCTTGAAGCATGATATTAAGGATTCAAGAAAAATATCTTGACCTAATTACATGGTTCAAAACATCCTCAAAGATCAAGTGGTTAACAGTTGAAATTTGGATCAACTGATGAAAAGTCAATTAACACACAATAGTCAAACTTTGACATTTTGGTCAACATTTAATTTCAAAGATCAAAATTCATCAAGAAATTAAAAAATGTCAAACTTAATCATCAAGAATCAAGAAAGTCAACAAAAGTCAATATTTTCAATACTTAGAAAAATTCTAAGTGTTTTTTACCTTGATAATTTCACTACTTCATGACAGTTTTTCACTAAGATACAAGATGATTCAAGGAAAAATTTCAACATGAAAGTTGTAGATCTTGATAAATTCTTCAACTTTGTCCTTGATGGTTTATGTCCAAAAAATGCTTGGATTTGAAGATATAGGCTCATGAAGTCATGACATTTTTGTATAAACACTTAGTGAAATTTTCAACAAGTTTAGGCTGATTTTTGTCCTAACTTCTTAGCCAATTTTCATGAAGTTCCAAATTGATTTACCCAAAGTGGTCAACATGAAGGTTGTAGACAATGTTTAAAGCTTTATAAAATGTCTAAGAACTTGAAGAGATCATGCTTGAGCTAGAAGTTTCAAAGAGAAGAAGATGGCATCACAAACTTGAATTTTAGGTCATTTTGTGATGAACCTTATGATCCAATCTTCAAGCATGCTGCATAATATTGATTTGCAGGCATTCAAACTTGAAAATCACTTACTATTTAAATGTTACACAACTGATCGAGCCAATGTCCAAGCATTTGAGTCATTGTCCAAGTGATTTTGCCATTAATGGAACAAAGTTCACACTTCCATTTTGGAAAAGTGACTTTAATCACAATGTCAACTCTCCTTGAGCCCATACATTGTTGCTTCTGATTCCAAAACATTTCAAAGAAATAATCAACCTTCTACAAGCCTATCAACCACCCTACAAGCCCTTGTACTATGCATTGAAACCATGATTTTCAAATTGCTTCAAAATCAAGTCACATAACCATAACATGTGATCTTTGATTTCTGATCACTAGAACCTTCAAAACCTTTCCTCTATAAATAGAGAAGCCATTTTCAAGCCAAAACACGAATTCACAGTCCTTGAAACACTCACAAACTCCATGAAATCAGAAATTGCATCAAAACCTCCATTGCTTTCCATTTCTGACTTTGAACACCAAACTCATAATCCACTCGTGCGTTTCCATTTTAATCAATTAAACATCATCTATACACCATATAGAAGTGATTCAAGTACTTGAACCACTTATGTAATCTCTCCATCATCATCCACCATTTTCACAACTCAGCTCTGAAACTCAACTTCTCCAGAAAGATCCAGCCACTCTCAATCCAAATTAAGGATTGCAATAGCTTCCTAGGAGTTCAATGAAGCTATCCAAATCATCATAACACCTCTAGGAGTGCTCAAACTCCAAATACGATTTCCTGTTTTGAGGTAAGTTTTCTCAACTTTGAACTCCTTATACAAGTATCATTAATGGTTACTTTGTGAATAAGAAATGTAAACATCATTGTACGGAAGCTAACCATGCCTCTAGTTTTCATTCATGTTGCCTGAGTGATGCGAATTTTAAAGTTGAACTTTCTGAAAAAATTAGGTTTTAATTTGGTACCAACAAAATTCTCATTCATCTTTGATTTATACTTTATGAAATTTATATGGTTGAATTCGTGGTGAAAAATGGAACAACTTTCATGTTTACATTTTTGAAAATGGTTGAGAAATGAGCAAGATCAGAAATTCAAAAATGTGACAATAGTGACTGGCGCGAGGTTAGGGATGAAGTTATGTTAAAAAACAAATTTATTTTATATTTAGTTAAATTTGTATTATAAACGAATGAAATAGCCACCCCAGTGGTAGGGAAGCGCGCGCTAAGACATTTGTTACTAGGGACCTGGGTTCGAGCCCCAGTGGTACCCTTTTGTTTTTTTTCACATTATTCCCTTGTAGATTTAGTACATCAAGTGTAGCACGCATGCCATACATCCTTGTGACTGGACCATCAGATATGCTAGTCATCTCATCCAACACTCCATAAAGCAAGCGCATGATGCACCTCCAAAGAGCTGGCCACACATGATCCATACAGGCGCTGGACTTTTATTCTGGGCCGGGTTTAATTTTGATTTCTCACCTCCCCTTTTGCTACTAATGACACAAGCCCACTCCATTTTTTATTTATTTTCAGCATCAAACGAAAACTGACTTTTTGGGCCCAACGTCTCATTTTTTCTTTTTAACCCCCATTTTACTTTTTTAACACCCAGACCCAACTATTTTTTATACTCTATATTTTATTTATTTATTTATTCTTACTTAACCAAAAATACAAATATATATATTTTCTTAAATATTTAAATTAAAAATATTTTAATTTAAGCACTTTATTTTTGGTAATTAAATTAAATTTTATTATTTCTTTCACATTGTAAAACATTTTATTTTATTAATATTGACATCTAAATCATTTTTTAAACAATTAAATTAGACTTAGGTTTTGTCATTTAATTTTCCTTTTAATTTAACAAAGTTAATTAACATAGATTTTAGGTTTTTGTTTTGAGTAGTTAATTAGTTTAATTAGGTTAATCTTTAAACTTTTCCCATAAAAAACCACAAAAATAATTTCTTTTTATTCTTCATATTTACATTTTGTGTATTCTATCATTATTCATGATTCAATGGCTTGTAATAGATAATTAGGCTTTATTGCTTTCCTCCCTATTTCACAAACTTATACCCCCATTCCCAAAGCGTTGTAATAGCGTAGGACATTTAAATTCTGTAATTTATCGCTTTCCTTATTATTGTTAGTAACTAGGGTTTGTATGACCAAATTAAAATCAAATATAGCAAAACCTTAATTCAAGATAAAATAATTGAATCAAACACACTTTACACACATGCATCTCTAGGGTAACCCACACTTGTTGCCTCAGATAAAAACAATCATGTCCCTCGAACGTGGGATATTTTAGTAAAAACCCTCGATTAAAAGATCGTAGTCCCTCGATGACTCTTTGATGTTGCCTTCAATAAACGATCTTAGTACCTTACGACGATTGCTAAAGCATCTTACAAGTTGCCTTATATGACTGTATGATGACCCACGCCCGTCCCTCACATCCAAAGATATGGCTCCTTACCAACCAATGGTAAAATAGCACTATCTAAAGGAGGAGGAAGAGAACAAAGAATTTTTGAGTAGGTAGATTGCTCGTAATTGCTTACTCACAAACTAAAACAATTTCTACACTTCACACTATCAAAACACCTTTCCAACAAATATTTTCAAAACCAACACTTTGTATACATTCTAAATGATACGAGAATCATTAAATTTTTTGCAGTACGAAGGCGTTTTCAAAATATTTTTAAAAATACACAAACACAAAGCATTTTCAAAGTGATCAAGTAATTAAGAGCCCGTATATAACTACAGATGAAAAGGGTGCTAACACCTTCCCTTTTCATAACCTACCCCCCAAACTCAAGAAAATATCTCAAAAGGTCTTTCTTGTTCTTTTCACCATTTCCTTTATGGATAAAAGGAAAGTCAGTGGCGACTCTTGCTATCTACAACATTTGTGATAAAATGCAAAACACCCAAGTCAGTTCTTCCACCGTATTACAGAACTAGCGGCTCTGCTTGGGGGAATTAATTCTTAAGAGGGGTTACGTTAAAGGCTAGATCACCTTTGTTTCTTTACTTGTTTGCTTTGTTTGCTTTACATTTTGGGTCTATGCTTGGGTTTATTTCTTGAAAATATCCTATACCCAATCTGGGGCATATTTGGTAAGCAGCAATAGATCATGGAGACTGTACGATGTAGACCGATATGGTTGAAGTGATAGCTACGTTAGTGCGACACATTTGTGGGTACCGGTGTCCTTGAGTTAAATCAAGGAGAATATGGGGCCGTTGAGTGGTGTCATAATGCACTAACTGACTGTATAACCTTAGTTGAACAACCTGGCCTTTAGAAAGTAGTGACATAGCTGGCTTTGGTGCAGAATGAAGTTGGTCGATACTCGATACTACACTTATTGAGATCAGACTTTCGGGATATTTCGATCGTAAAAACAAATTGCTTGTGTTGAAACAATGCCCGATGAAGAAAGATTAATGATATTGAGATTACTTAGAACCCAGTTACTTCTTTAAGACAGGTTGAACCAACTAAAACTTCAAGAGGCTACTTACCTATAAACCCCATGGAAGCTTAAACCTAAGGCTTTGTGTGTTTTGTTTATGTATGATTATTTGTTCATAATATCATAAACATCATGACATCATGCCATAGTATTTTCACTAACCATTTCAAGGACCTAGGGATTTATCTTTGTTCTGCTTTGTAGGTTATGGCTTCCGCTCGTAGAAATACCATTTGAATAAACTTCGTAAGGGTTCCCCCTCAACTCAAAGAGTTAGCATCAAGGATTCTTGAGAATTCTCCGTTCACCTCAAGCTTTAAAGAATACAAGATGTGTGTGCTCTTTCAATTCTTTGATCCTGTACATCATTATTTCACCTTTCACGATTATCAATTGGTGCCCACATTGGGATAGTTCTCTCAACTATTGGGAGTACCTGTTCTTGATCAAATTCCCTTCACCGGTTTAAAGAAAGATCCACAACCCGAAGAAATTGTATTAGCCTTACATTTAAAGCAGTCCGACATTGTAGCTAACTGGGAAGAAAGGAGTGGAGTCAAGGGTTTTCTAGGTAAGTTTCTGTTAGAGAAGGATCGACTATTTTGGGAGGATATGGATTTGTAAGCTGTAATACGGTGGGAAAACTGACTTGGGTGTTTTGCGTTTTATCACAATTGTTGCGGATAGCTAGAGTCGCCACTGACTATTCTTTTATCTAGTAAGGAAAGGATGAAAAGAACAAGAAAGACCTTTGAGATATTTTCTTGAGTTCGGGGGGGGGGGGGTAGGTTATGAAAAGGGAAGGTATTAGCACCCTTTTCATCTGTAGTTATCTACGAGCTCTTAGTTGCTTGATCACTTTGAAAATGCTTTATTTTGAAATGTGTTTGTGATTGGTGTAAGTTTGAAAATATTTTGAAAACGCCTTTGTTTTGATAAACTTTGTAATGATTCCCGTCTCTATAAGAATGAATACAAAGTGTTGGTTTTAAAAATAGTTCAAAGAGATGTTTGCTTTTGAAGATGTTTTGAAAGTGTAAGTGTGGAAATGGTTTTAGTTTAGTGAGCAAGCAACTACGAGTGTCCTACCTACTCAAAAGGTCTTTGTTCTTTTCCTCCTCCTTTAGATGTTGCTATCTTACCATTGATTTGGTAAGAATCCCCATCATTGGATGTGAAGGGACAGGCGCAGGTCAATTATACTGTCATATAAGGAAACTTGTGAGACACTTTATCAATATTTGTAAGGCACTGGATCATTTTACCGAAGGCAACATCGAGGGACATTGAGGGACTACAATCTTTTTTATCAAATGGTCTTTGCTAAAGAGTCCCACATTCGAGGGACATGACTGTTTTTTTTGAGGCAACAAGCGAGGTTACCCTAGAGGTGTACGTGTGAAAAGTGTGTTTGTTTCAAGTTAATTTGTCTTTGATTAGGGTTGTCTAGCGGTTGATTTTATGTCTTATCATACATGCCTAATTACTATACAATATAAAGAAAAATAGTAAATTGCGGAAAATAAAATTCTACACTATTACAGATCTTTCGGGGATGGGGGAGTACAAATTTACAAATGGGGATGGATCAAATCTTCAATGCGATTAAAAATCTAAATAAGCAATCAATACAACCAAATCAAATCGAATAATTAATTAAGGTTACAACAATCTATGAATTAAAATTAATTGGCAAAATAATATTTTTGGTGTTTTTGTTTTTGTGAGAAGTTTTGAAAGAAAATAAAGAATCTACTCTATTATTTTTATTTAAATTTTATTATGTAGAAACTAAATAATTTAAAATAAAGTTTATTAAACTATATATAAGATGTTAACAAAATTATTCACAAAGTCCTAAATTAATTAACTAATTTTGAAATTATATATCTTTTATTTAATTGAGATTAAAAATTAATTAAATCTAAACTAATATAAAGTTATTTTTAAAAAAATAATAATTCTAAACTAACTTAAAATTCTAAGTTATTAAACCTAAACTAAACTAATTATAACATACTAAATTAAACAAAATCTAAATTAACTATGCAAATACTAATTTAAATCCAAACTACATTAATAATAAATTACTAATCTAACTTTTAACTAAATTAAATCCTAAAGTTACTAATTTAACTCTAAACTAAATCAATTAAAAAAAATGCGTGAAACAAAAAATTCAAGGTTGAGGCAGCAAGGGCGCTGGGCCCAACAACATTGTTTTTTAGGAAGAAATTTGGGATTGGCCCAACAACTCTCTTTTTTTTTTGGCAAAAATTGGGATTGGACCAAATGGTCCAATGGGCTGACCCGGTTTTAGCATTGAACAAAGAAGAATTTTTTTTATAACCCTAATGATGTAATGTCGCCGCTGCTGGTCTGGTGTACCATTGAGAAAGTAAAAAAAAAGTTTAATTACAATAAAATGCACTTAAGAGGAAGTTGAAACAAATTAAAAAAAAAGTATCGGTTCTCTCATAACCGTAACATCACCATCTTTCTCCTCTAAGTCTCTCTACTAATAACCCTATCACATCTTTATCCTCACCTTAATCCATCGAACAAATATGCGTATTTCCTCATCTTTCTGCAACACTCTCTAACTCAATCACTCTCAGCGATCTATGATTCTTCTTTGTTCATCTCATGACAACGCAAACACACCAATACCCTAAGCCCCAAATCAATCCCAAAGCCCCTAATACACTCATGATTTTCTCGATTATATTCTGCAGCAATTATTAGTAAAGGAGGACAAAAAATAAACAAGTAAAGCACATATGATTTTTTTTGTTTTTTACCTGTTAGTTGGGGTTTGCTGCTGTTTTTGTTTTGTTATATCAAACACTGTGTTTTCCGAGCTGCGGAGAGGTGTGCGTTACGGTTGTTGAAGTTGGTTTCACAATAATGATGATAAAGGTGTTGAAGAGGATTTGCAGAAGTTGTGGGTCATTCACAGTGATGCATACGCGATGATGTTGTTGGAGCTTCAGTTGCCGAGGTGTTCAAGCTTAAAGAAGTTGTTATGATGTAGTAGAAGAATTGCAGTATGTTATGGTTGATACGATGGAGGGTACATAAATTTCTGCAGATGAAAGTAACAGATGGAGGAAGGGATCTGTGGATTGTGAAGATGGGAACCATTGGGATGGTTGGAGTTCTGTTTGATTGTGAGACAGAGAGCGATTTGTTGTGTTGGATATGTGGTATTTGTTGTGAGATGGAGGCTACAATTGATTGAAGGAATTTTTTTTATAATTGTTGTGTATTACTTTTTTTTTGGGTCAAGTTTAATGTTGAATTCTGCAGGTTTTAGTTGTTTAGGTTGCTACCACTTATTGAGACTTGTAGGAAGAATTTTTTGAAAACAGAAGCTTGGTATGTATGTCGGTATGGTTGAAGTATGAAGATTGAAGTTGTGGATTGAAGGAGATTTTAAGTATTAGAGGATAAATGTTGTAGTAAAGTGAAGAGTAAGGATAGTGACCGGTTTCTCTTCAATGTTTGAAGAGTTGGTTTTATAGATGAAAAGAGGTGAGTTTTTGGGGGAATAAACTGATAATTTTGAACAATTCCAGTGCACTGATTCATTGCTTTTTTTATGGAGTTTTTGTTTTTCTTATTTGATATATTTTTCAGACTGTTTTAACAGGTTTGGAGCAGATGTTCAGACTGCCGTGGGTAGAAGTGCAAGACTGTTATTTTGTACAGGATAACAGACTGTTTTGTTTGCCTTATTATGCAGAAAGTTTGCAGGTTTTTGGAGCTATTGTGCAGCTTGTTTTAGACAACATGTTTTTAGTGCAGGGCTGTTTTGAATTAGGTGATATCTCTCTAAACCCATCTCTTTTCCTCTTTATCTTTCAATGATGCAAAACTATTTTGCTTTTACATAATTCTGAAGGGTTGGCAATATTAGGAAAATGATGAGGCATAAGGTTTGGTGAGCTATTTGATAGCTTTCATTGTTTTTTCATGAATTGGTGTTGTGTTATTTGTTTTACTTGTTGCTGCTGCCTTGGCTTATCATTATATTTGCCTATGTTGTCTTGCTTGGCAGCTTTGCTGCTGCGCTGGCCTCCTTTGTTTTTGTTGATGTTTGTTGCGCTGGTTTTTGTTGCTATTTGTTTCACTGGTTTTTGTTGTTGTTTGTTGTTGTTTGTTGCACTGATTTTTGTTGCTGTTTGTTTTGCAATGAAATTGTATCGAATTTCTTTTCCCTTTTTGTGAACCAAAACCCGAGCTTTTGTGATTTTCAAAATAGGAGAAGATATCTTATGATTGAAAATAAAAACCTCCTTTAATTTCTGATTCCAAATACCAACCCTAATGATGAAATGTGAATCTCTTTTAACCATTAATTCTTGCTTGGAATTTTTTCCCATGTTGATTGTTTGCTAACTTTTTCCTTTTTCCTATTTCATGAGCATAAGGATTGGAGGCCAAAGCGAGGTTGAAAGATGAAGAAAAGTCACGACAGGAAAGGAGGACGAGTTACTTGAAGACGAAGCAAAGAGACTTGAAGAAGAAACATTATTTCTTTCTTTGTAAACAAAACAATTATGACTTGTATTTCACTTGTAATCCATTTTGAAAATTGCCCCAAAAAAATGTAACTTGAATACAAAACTTGAGTGAATTTTATGAATGATGAATTTGTTGTATGGAAATCAAACAATTCTTGAATCTTGATTGAAAATGGAAATTTCCACAGGAATTTGGAAAAGAATTGATTGATACTTGAATGTATTTGTTGAATGATGAATGACAATAATGCAAGTCTTAAGACCTCAATCTTGCATTTGTATTAGAGATCCAAATGAATTTCATGAATTGATCTTCAAAATTGAGCAAATTTGCATCATGAGAAATTAGTTCTTTTGTATATCTTGAATCCAAAATCAAATTCATATGAATGAATTACGCCTCACACACTTGAACCGATTTGAAATCAAAAGGAATTATTCGAATTGTTTCTCAAATCTTATTCTTTAAAACCCACATCATCAATTCGCGGTAACTTGCAATATGAGCCGATAATACAAATCGCGCCTTTAAGATATTTAATCAACAATGCACCTTAATCCAATGATCGCTAATGTTCACTTGCAAATGACTTTAAGTAAGTGACAAACAATCAATGAACCATTGAACTAGAACTCTAGTTTCATGAATTATCTCAACATAAGAATCAAACATCCTTTGAGAAACGTCTGTGACATAAATTGAACCAAGCATAATTTGACCTCGATCTTTAAAGTGATCTCATAGAAAATGCTATTCGTGATACTTTGCAAAAATAATCTCCTCAGGATGTTGAGAATTGAAGAAATTATGAACCTCAAAAGTTGGACAAGAGTTTCTTGTGATTAGGTCAAATTTGCAAAATAACCTCTAAAGTATTTGAATTTTCTGATGATCTTTCGCACGTAATCAACTCTTGACTTGTAAAGAGAAATTGAAGATGGCGTCAAGGAGAGTCATATGCAAAAAGAAACGCTGAAAAATATCAAATAATGAAGAAGTTACAATCGTTTGAATTTGATCTTGAAAAGGTCGACTTCTGATCAATGAAGTTAATTTTCGGTCATCTGAACCATCGACTGAGCAAACTTGCAATGCGAGGTTTGAAACTTGGCATGAACATACTTGAGAATAAATGAAGAACCATGAAGACCATTTAAAACTTTGGAAACTCAATTTTGCTTGAGAAATACCAAACCCTAGTTGCTGATACAATGCCTAGGAAGAGAATCTGTCTGATCAAACCCTAAGCCATTTTGAATGAAAAAATGGGAGGGAAAATTTTGGGGTACAACACAAGCTTTTGAATAAGTCTTAGCTCTTATAATCTATGAGTTAGTAATGTTCCCTAATCCAGACCAACTCATAGATGTGAATGCTGTCTAAATTTTCCTTTCTCGTAACCCTGTGCCTACTTTGCTCGAACATTTTACATACTCTTCACACTCGCACCATGATGAGGAGAGGGGCTCTTATGTGTTGCCTACTGTTTCTATCTAGGTAGTTTATTTCACACCTTTCCTGATTGGTATTAAAGAATGAACAAGGCTTGAGTTGGTCTCAAAGGATGATGTCGCTCTCTCATTTAGATATCTATTGGTGTTCCCGGTCTCTGGAAGATGTCACTATCATCAATCGATGTGGGGAATCCCCTAATGTTATACTCCTTAGAATTATGGGAGGTATTACTTATAACCCTTCTATGGCTCTATGAAAATTTGGATATGCTTGAAGAGATGGTCCCTATGATGCACTCATCCAGGGTATTATGTTCGACTACGAGTACGATGTCCAAGGTTATCATCAAAGGTTTGTACGAGCTTGGGGAATGGAAAACAAGGTTGATGGTAATACTTTGGGAAATAAGAACTCTATTCCTTTGGAGCCTTATCTCAAATGGGTGCGAGCTCGCACTCAAAATCTCATAATGCCATATCCATCTATCTTACCAATAGTTGTGGAGCCTGTTGCTGAGGAAGATATTCCTTATACCATTCTCCATCCTGACATGCCTACCGACCTTGAGGAATTGCAGAAGTTGTGGATTTAACTCAAGGGAGAACAAGGCACCTATGAAGCTCGACTCTATGCAAGCGATAAGAAAGTGTTTGTGCTCACCAAGAAACTTCATGAGGAGAAAAGCATGAATGCCTACATCGACACAAAGAGGAAGCGTTCGTGGGAGACCTAAGTCTTAGGTTTTAGGAGTTTTATTTTTTTGTCTCTTTATTGTAAGCCCAAGGGGCAATTGTAACTCTTGAACTTATTAATGCAATTATTGTTTCTGTTTTCCTTTTGTCTAGCAAATTTAAGTCTCCTGAGGTTCTTGAAAACATTGCATCCAGATAGCATGCATCATATCATAAGCAGGTTTTCCGATATAGGTTTCCGCATCCTTTTACTATTTATGTCAGTATAAGATGGCTCTAGAGCAAACCGTCAAAGATCTGCAAACTTAACACACACATTTCTAAGAGACTCTCCTCAACTTAGCTAAAGGACAACAATAAATGACGACGCTTCTTGTCACCAAGAAGAAGACTAAGAAACAAGCTGTTATTCTCAACTTGGGAAGAAGGTTCAAAGGTCCCGCCCGATTGGCTCAAATAGAAGAGGCTTCTTCCGAGGAAGAAGAAAATCAAGACGAGTATTTTAGAAGTACCAGGGCTGGGGGTGGAAATAATTGGATTTCTGAGGATGAAAACTACTCTAATGAACAGTATCCACCAGCGGATGACAAATACAAATAGCTGGAAGACCGACTTAAGGCCGTGGAGATCCAAGCAGTGCCTGGTTTGGACTTTGGAGACTTGGGTTTGGTCCCTGGGGTGGTCATTCTGCATAAATTCAAGATCCATGTCTTCACCAAATATGATGGAATCTATTCTCCGAAACTCCATTTAAGGTCATATGTACGCAAGATTCAACCACACATCGCCGATAGGAAGTTATGGGTTCACTTATTCCAAGATGCCCCGAGGAGGAAGTTCACTAGGATCAACATGCCATTGTCTCAAGCTTTGCAACATATGTTGAAAGCATAAATGATAACACTACGGGATCCTCCTCAAAATCCCAACACGTCAACTCTGAAGTATTACCCAAATGCAAGGTGTGTATACCATTCCAATAGCCCTGGGCATGACACCAACGATTGTTAGGCCCTAAAAAGCAAAATCTAAGATTTGATTGACAACAAAGTAATTGATTTTGACCCTCCAGAAATCCCTAATGTGATTACCGCACCCATGCCCAGTCATGGTAAAGGTGTTAATGTTGTTGACGATGTTTCCTATGTCTCCTCCATCAGTGATTTGACTACTCCCTTGATGACTGTTAAGAAGAATCTGTTAAGAGCCGGTTTATTTATGGGCTGCCTTGAGAATTGTTACCATTGTGCTTCCTAAACTAATGGTTGTATGTGGCTGAAGAAAGGTATTCAACGCTTGATTGATAGCCATGTAATTTTGTTCGAGAAAACTCCGCCCGTGAAGAGTTTACCTGAAAGTATACCTCAAGAACTGAGACTTGAAGATGTTTTCATAATCACCATTTCTAATACTCTTATAAGGATCACCGCTAAAGGCCCTATAAGGATTCCTACTAAGCCAAGAGTTTCTCCCTTGATCATCACTACATTGGGGCCAGTCCCATATTCCTCTAACAAAGCTGTGCCCTAGAGCTATGGGGTATAAGTTTATCATCATGGTGTTAAGCAAGAGCCATGGATTACTGAAAATGAAGATCTTGAAATTACAAACATTATTGGAACTAGTAAGGTCACTAGGACATGAAGGGTCTTCTCTCCGGAGATCTCTCCTCCAACAACTACTACAACACCTATTTGTATTCTTGCTGCTGGGCCAACTGTTGATACCCGAGGTAAAGAGAAAGTGACTGAGCTTGCCCGGATGGAGGCGCCATCCAAAGATGTTACAATTGAAGACCCATATGGATAAGAGATGGAAGAAACTATGAAGATCATCCTAAAAAGTGACTACAAAATAGTTGAACAACTGGGGCAGACACCCTCAAAAATATCAATGTTGTCCTTATTATTATGCTCTGAAGCGCATGCCCAAGCTTTGTTGAAATTTCTAAAGAATTCCCATGTACCACAAGAAACCACTGCTGATCAATTTGAGAATTGTGTTTCAAGCCTAACTGCTGATAATGGTTTGGGCTTTTCCGATGCAGATTTAACTTTAGCGGGGAAGAATCATAACAAAGCTCTGCACATCTCTATTGAATGCAAAGGCACCACCCTGGCGTATGTGTTAGTAGATACTGGGTCTTCCCTAGATGTTTTACCCAAAGGTGCTTTGGATATATTAGATTGTGATGGGATGGTGCTGAAACCTAGAGATATTGTGGTAAGATCCTTTGATGGTTCAAAAAGAATGGTCCACAGAGAGGTTGATCTTCCGATCAAGGTGGGATCTCAAGTTTTCATTCAACTTTTTATGTAAGGGACATCTGTCCGGCCTGTTCCTGCTTGCTCGGGCGCCCATGGATCCATGTGGCAGGCGCGGTTACCTCTACATTACATCAAAGGCTGAAGTACATAGTGAAAGGGAAGATTGTCACAGTCTGTGGAGAGGAAGAATATATGGTCATTAATTTGAATTCTTTCAAATATGTCGAAATGGATGGTGAATTCATAGAAACTCCTTGTCAGACATTTGAGGTAATTCCCCCCCAAGATTGTTGTTGCTAAAGCCACTCTTGCTACTCCTAAGATTTCCAAGGGCACATTGATAATGGCCTCTCTGAAGGATGCTAGGGTTGCGGTAGAAGATTGAGGTTGCACTATCTGGGGACAACTTCCTGATATCCCCTAAAAATCTGACAAATTTGGGTTGGGTTTTATTTCAAAGGCTCAGAAAGAGATTTGTCGTGTTCGTGATGGAGGACCGCCTCTCCTTATTATCAATAATGAAGTCAATACTTTGGAACACACTGATAGTGACAGTGATTTGGATGACTGGATATTCCCAACTACTGACGGTGGACTCAACAACTGGAAGGCTAAAGACTTTGTCTCAATATCCTTCAGCCAGGAGTAATTGACATTTCCTATTTTTATTGCTTTAAGAAGTTTGTCTGTATAATTTCTGTTTAAAACAATGACTTTAAACCATGTGCCTTGCCCGAGGCACAATGGTCCATTTGTTAAGGGTTGTCATTTCATATATCATATGCTCATTTAATGAAAACATTGAACAATTTTGCATTCAAATTTGGCGCTCCTTGTCTTTCTTTTACTTTACTGCATTTTCAAAATAGCCATGTGACCTTACATGCACATACAAACACATACATTTGCAGATCCATATCCACTCCGGATCTCATTGACAACAATTCAGCTATTGCATTTATGACTTTGAAAATCCAATCTATCAAGCCAAAGACGAAGATGAAGAAGATTGTGAGATACCTGGAGAACTCGCCATACTCCTGATACAAGAGGAAAATGCCATCCAACCGCACGAAGAACCGGTCAAAGTGATAAACTTGGGTACTGAGGCAGATAAGAAAGAAGTAAAAATTAACGCCAACCTGGAAGACAGTGTCAAGATCAGATTGGTTCAGATGTTGCATGACTATGTTGAGGTATTCACTTTGTTATATGAAGACATGTCAGGGCTTGATACTGATATCGTGGTTCATCGTCTCCCAATGAAAGAGGGTTGTTCTTCGATTAAACAAAAGTTTCGTCGCATGCGTCTTGACATGACAGAGAAAATCAAGGTTGAGGTAATGAAATAGTTCAATGCAGTTTTCTTGGTAGTGACGTCGTATCCCCAATGGGTTGAAAATGTTGTTCCAGTGCCAAAGAAAGACACTAAGGTCTATATGTGTGTAGACTACATGGATTTTAATAGGGCTAGCCCCAAAGATGACTTACCACTACCTCATATTGATGTTTTGGTTGACAACACTGCTCAACACAAGGTATTCTCCTTCATGGATGGCTTATCAGGGTACAACCAAATCAAAATGGTGCCTGGAGACATGGAGAAAAATACTTTTGTCACACAGTGGGCACCTTCTGTTATAAGGTCATGCCTTTTGGGCTGAAGAACACATGCACAACTTATCAACTATGGTGGCTTTATTTCATGACATGATTCATCATGAGATAAAAGTCTATGCTGATGACATGATAGCTAGATCGCAAACTGAGGAAGATCCCCTTGTTCATTTGAAGAAATTGTTTGACAGGCTAAAGAAATACAAGTTGAGGTTGAATCCCAACAAATGCATCTTCAGGGTAAGGTCTGGAAAGCTCCTAGGCTTCATCGTCAGTGCAAAAGGAATTGAAGTTGATCTTGCTAAAGTCAAAGCTATCTAAGAAATGCCAACTCCTTGTATTGAGAAGGAGGTTAGAGGTTTCTTGGGACGTCTAAACTACATTTCCCGATTCATCTCCCACCTGACTGCTACTTGTGAGCCACTCTTCATACTGCTGAAGAAATATCAAGTAGTAAAATGGAATGATGAATATCAAATAGATTTTGACAAGATCTAAGAGTATCTTCAAGAACCTCCAATTCTGATGCCACCAGTTGAAGGACGACCTCTAATCATGTACCTGATTGTGTTAAAAAATTAAATGGGGTGTGTGCTGTGGCATCATGACGAGTCTGGTCGAAAAGAGCATGCAATATACTACCTTAGCAAAAATTTTATCGACTGTGAAACAAGATATTCGCTGCTCGAGAAAACTTGTTGCACTTTGGCATGGGCTGCTCGCCGACTAACACAATATATGTTGATTCATACTACTCTATTAATCTCTTAAATGGATCCCATCAAGTACATCTTTGAGAAGCCAACTCTCTCTAGAAGGATAGTCCGATGGAAAACGATATTGACTGAATATGATATCCAGTACACTACTCAAAAAGAAATCAAAGGAAGTGTGCTGGCAGATCATTTGGCGCATCAAGCTGTAGATGACTACCAATCTATGAACTTTGAATTCCCGGACGAGAATATCATGCTGATTATGGATTATGAAAATCCTAGACTGTATGAAGGACCCAAGCAAAGATACCGGTGGACTATGGTTTTTGATGGAGCTTCCAACACACTGTGTAACAAAATTGTTGCTGTAATCATTTCCCCCAAAGGTTTCCATACACCTTTCACTGCTAGACTCTACTTTGAATGTACCAACAATATGACCGAATATGAAGCATGCATCTTGGGTCTTAAAGCTGCTATTGACCTAAGAATCAAATTCTTAAGTGTATATGGGGATTCAACTTTGGTAATCCGTCAAGTTAAAGGAGAGCGGGATACAAAACATCCAAATCTTATCCCTTACAAAGAGCTTGTGCTAACCTTGATCCCATACTTCAAAGAGATCACCTTTGAACATATCCCAAGGGAAGAGAATCAGTTGGCGGATGCCTTAGCTACCATGTCATCAATGTTCAAAGTCAAATGGGACAACTAAGCTCCCAGAATTACTGTCGAAAGATTTGAACCAACCTTTACACTGCTATGAGATTGACACTGATGGAGTAGAGGAAAATCCTTGGTTTCACAAAGTGAAAAGATATCTCGAAGCTGAAGAGTTTCCTGAAGGAGCATATGTCAATGAAAATAAATTCCTACTGAGGTTCTCAGCAAAGTTCTTCCTGAGCAACAAAATTCTATACAGGTGCAACAAAATTCCGTTGTATGGACAAGAAGGAAGCAGAGAAAATTATGGAGGATATGCATGAAGGCATATTTGGTACTCACTCCAGTGGACATACTATGGCCAAGAAGATTCAGAGAGCTGGTTACGATTGGTCTACTATGGAAACCGATTGTCACCACCACTCAAGAACTCGCCATAAGTGCCAAATTTATGCTGATAAAGTCCACGTGCCTCCAGTTCCTTTGAATGTCATGACTGCTCCTTGGCCATTCGAAATGTGGGGAATTGACATTATTGGAGAAATCAAGCCTACTGCCTCTAATGGACATTGTTTCATTCTTGTCGCCATTGAATACTTTACTAAGTGGGTTGAAGAAGCTTTATTTGCCTTAGTTACCAAGAACATCGTGGTTTGGTTCATCAAGCGTAACCTCATCTGTCGGTATGGAATCCCTGAGAGGATCATCACTGACAATGGTACCAACCTCAACAACACCATGATCACTGAACTCTGCATACAGTTCAAGATCAAGCATCATAACTCTTCTCCATACAGACCTAAGATGAATGGCACAATGGAAGCCACTAACAAAAACATAAAGAGGATTGTGCAAAAGATGGTGGTAACCTACAAAGACTGGAATGAGATGTTACCATTTGCTCTTAATAGCTATCGTACTTCAGCGTAAACATCAACTGAGGCAACCCCATTCTCTCTAGTCTATGGCATAGAAGTTGTCCTGCCTGTCGAAGTCCAAATTCCTTCTCTAAGGATTATGAAAGATGCAGACTTAGGCGAAGACGAGTGGATTCTGACTAGGATGGATTAGTTGAATTTGATTGGCAAAAAGAGGCTGGCTGCTATCTGTCATGGTCAGATGTACCAGAAATGTATGATCAAAGATTTCAACAAAAAGATCAAGCATCGGGTATATCAGGCTGGTGACTTGGTAATAAAGCACATCATTCTACCACAAGGTGATCCCAGGGGCAAATGGACTCCCACCTATGAAGGACCATTTATTGTCAAGAAAGTATTCTCAGGTGGTGCTATGATGTTAACCACTATGGACGACAAAGATTTCCCGCACCCTGTGAACGCAAACATAGTCAAAAAATACTATGCATAAGAATGACCTGCTAGGTTGACATACCTAGGAAAAAATAATGGCATCTCGACTAACCAAAAGGGTTCGGGAAAAAATTAGGGATATATACAAAATATTGTACACCTCGCAAGTCGAAAACCTGAAAAGGCAGCTTGGACAAAAAAGGGTATTCTGGTGGTCTGAAAACCTGAAAGGGAGGTTCAGGAAATAATTAGGGGTTAAAAGCGTACGACTATGTCCCGTTGGATCACTTACATGCAAGCTTTATTACCAATGGTCAAAAGTTCAAATGGTACACGATCAGTTCAATCAACTTCTTCCGATGGCAAGGGTTGAGATGTTTGAAGACATAGGGGCAATAGTAGAGCTTGGAACCTAATGAGATCACTTCTACATGGCTATATATATATATATATATATATATATATATATATATATATATATATATATATATATATATATATATATATATATATATATATATATATATATATATATATATATATATATATATATATATATATATATTTGTTTTCACTTTGTACTCTTTCATTTCATTACGAATTCCTCTTACAAGGATTTCCATCTCTTTATACAAACTCGCCTGTTTATAGGAAAATTATCAATACAAGTACACCTTAAAGTTCAAACTTTTTTTTATCTGTTTTGCTTGCAAAAACGTCCAATGACTAAAATTGAATAAGCATATGCATATGAATTTAATTAACTGTTAACAAATATATGCATAAGAACAGGAATCAACATTTACTCAAGATTCTAGAAGCTGTGATGACACTCAAGATTTCCATAAATCCCCACAGAGCTACTTTAAAGAGACTATCCTCACAAAGTAGTCTTCACAAATAAGGGTATATTCCCTGTAATCTCCCCGGCAGATTGCTCCAGCAAATAAAGCAGTATAATCTCTTTCCTGGAAACCTATGTAGTTCCGATCAATGCAATTCATGGAAATTCTCTTCCTCGACTGAGTTTAGTCCTCCAAGAAGAAACCATGAAGAGTTATTCTCTTTGGAAAATTCAATTTCCCCAGAAAGATTTATTTCCTCAGTAGAGTACTACTCCAACAACAAGGTTTATTTCCCTAACAGCCTATAGATTCCCCAACTCGAGTCTATTCTTCAGACTACTACAAATCACTGACAAAATTCTTCTCCCCAGTAAGGTTGCCACTATCCCCAGAGACTTGCTGCAAAACTTAGAATTAGACCAGATATCAGTTAGCTTTATCTTCCTCAGACGAGTCAGAAGTTATCCATCTCTTTTATCCCCAGCCAGGGTATATAAGAACTATCCTCACCAAACAAGTCAGAAGTTTAACCATCTCTTTTATCCCCAGTCAGGGTAAATAAGAATTAAAATTCCCCAGTAGAGCAACGAATGACCAATATTCCTAAACTCTACTCCCCAAACATAAATCAATATATCCCATGCAGAGTTTCCTCAAACAAGCGAGCAGGAATTCCCAGCGGAAGGATTATAGACAAGATTGAAGATACACATACTCTTCATCCCCAGTGATTTTTAGGGATTTATTTTCCTAGACAATATTCTGCACGAGTTTACAACTACACTTCAACAATGTTTCACCTTCATACATCATAGCATATGCATACAAAACGCATATAACATAATCTCATTTATTTTGAGAACATCATTACGCAATGCATTTCATCATGATATTGCATACATCTAACTCTTTACATTTTCAAGAAAGATGAATCGACATACGAATATCATCAACAATTTTTAACAGTTCCAGATTAATTCCTAAAACAAGACAGGACAACTATTTGTGAACAACAATTTGTAGATTAATTCCTAAAACAAGATGAGGAAACTATCTACAAGACCAGGTCAGAGGTTAATTCTCGAAACATGACGGGGCAACTATCTCGACGACAAAAAAAAGAAGGTTCCAAATTAATTCCTGAAACAAGACAGAGCAACTATCTGGATAACCAGCCACAAATTAATTCCTAAAACAGGACAGGGAGACTATCTACGTGAACAAATTGGAGATTAACTATCGAAGCAGGACGGGGAAACTATCTTTCTTTCTCTTTGGTAATATAAATATCAATTCTCAAAATAGGACGGGGCGAATATCTTTATCACCAATGGTATAAACCAATTGTAGATCAAATCTAGAAACAGGATGAGGCGACTATCTACATGAAAAGATTGAAGATTAAATCCCGAAACAGGATGGGGAAACTATCTTCCTTTCTTTATGGTTTGACAAAGATCAATTCCCGAAACAGGATAGGGCGACTATCTTTATCACCAATGGCATGAACTCCCGAAACAGGATGGATTTACCAGGAAAGCAGATTGTAGATCAATTCCCGAAACAGGATGGGGCAACTACCTACATGACAAGTAACTACTCAAGCACCTTCTCAGAGGTTCATTCTGGGAAACACTCTTCAGATACAGTCGAGCATAGAATCATTCTGATATTCCTATCAGTAATTACTTTGGATGGCATCTTTAAGTGCATCTCTGAAAAATCCCCATCACCTCTCCAAATGGAATCTCTAAGCCCATTTCCGATATAATCAACAAACTATTTTACCTCATGCACAATCAAGTGCAAATTTCTGGGCACTTAAGTGTTAAATCCTCTTCACCTTCAAGTCACGAATGATGGACAAGCCAATCTAACTCTTCAGGTTTAAGAAAATTGAACTGGGGCAGCTGTTGTACCCCAAAAATTTTCCCTGACATTTCTCACCAAAGATCTTAAATGCTCAAGGATTCTTAAGGGTTGATCAGACAAGCTCACTTCCTAAGCACAGAGTCCACAAATTAGGGTTTTGGTTTTCTCAAGGAAAATTGGAATTTTTATGCCTCAAGTGACTTCCATAGTTCATCATGGGTCTCCAAGAATTCTCATACCAAGTTTCAAGTCTTGCACCACAAATTTGCTCAGTCAATTGCTCAGATGACTGAAAATCAACTATATTGGGCAAAAAGTCAACTGTGGTCAACATATAGTCAAACTTCATGATTTTTGACCAACATCAACATTTTAAAGTCATATTCATCAATTGATCAAGGGTTGATCATAATTCCTTAATAAAAGCACTCAAATCATCAAAGGGGCAAAGTTGTCAAAATTAGGGTTTTGACTAAGAATGACTGATCACTGACTTTTGATCTAATACATAACCTAATGGCTTGAAGCATGATCTTAAGGATTCAAGCACAATATCTTGACCTAATTACATGGTTCAAAACATCCTCAAAGATTAAGTGGTTAACAATTGAAATTTGGATCAACTGATGAAAAGTCAACTAACACACAAAAGTCAAACTTTGACATTTTGGTCAACATTGAATTTTCAAAATTCATCAAGACATTCAAGAATGTAAAACTTGATCATCAAGAATCAATAAAGTCAACAAAAGTCAATATTTTCAATACTTAGAAAAATTCTAAGTGTTTTTGACCTTGATAATTTCACTATTTCATGACAATTTTTCACCAAGATGCAAGATGATTCAAGGAAAACTTTCAACATGAAAGTTGTAGATCTTGATGAATTCTACAACTTTGTCCTTGAGGGTTGATGTCCAAAAAATGATTGTATTTGAAGATATAGGCTCATGAAGTCATGACATTTTTGTATAAACACTTAGTGAAATTTCCAACAAGTTTAGGCAGATTTTTGTCCTAATTTCTTGGCCAATTTTCATCAAGTTCAAAATTGATTTAGCCAAAGTGGTCAACATGAAGGTTGTGTAAAATGTTTCAATCTTTCCAAAATTTCTAATAACTTGAAGAGATCATGCTCGAGCTAGAAGTTTTGAAGAGAAGAAGATGGCATCACAAATCTGAATTTTAGGTCATTTTATGATGAACCTTATGATCCAATCTTCAAGCATGCTGCATAATCTTGCTTTGCATACCTTAAAACTTTAAAATCACTCAATAATTAAATATTTACACAACTGATTGAGCCATAGTCCAAGCATTTGAGTCATTGTCCAAGTGATTTTGCCATTAATGAAACAAAGTTCACACTTCCATTTTGGAAAAGTGACTTTAATCATAATGTCAACTCTCCTTAAGCCCATGCATTGTTGCTTCTGATTCCAAAACATTTCAAAGCAACAAGAAACCATCTACAAGCTTATCAACTACCCTACAAGCCCTTGTACTATGCATTGAAACCATGATTTTCAAGATTACTTCGAAATCAAGTCACATAACCATAACATGTGATCTTTGGTTTCTGATTACTAGAGCCTTCAAAACGTTTCCTCTATAAATAGAGAAGCCATTTGCAAGCCAAAACACGAATTCACAAGCCTTGAAACACTCACAAAATCCCTGAAATAAGAAATTACATCAAAACCTCCATTGCTTGCCATTTACGACTTTGAACACCAAACTAATAATCCGCTCGTGTGTTTTCCATTTTAATCAATCAAACATCATCTATACACCATATAGAAGTGATTCAAGCACTTGAAACAATTCTGTAATCTCTCTAGAAAGATTCATCAACTCTCAATCCAAAGTAAGCATTGCAATAGCTTCATAGGAGTTCAGTGAAGTTATCCAGATCATCACAACACCTTCAGGAGTGATCAAACTCCAAACACGATTTCCAGTTTTGAGGTAAGTTTTCTCAACTTTGAACTCCTCATACAAGCATCATTAATGGTTACTTTGTGAGTGAAAAATGTAGACATTATTGCCCTGAAGCTAAACATGCCTTTAGTTTTCATTTATGTCTCCTGAGTCATGCGAATTTTGAAGTTGAACTTTCTGAAAAAAATAGGTTTTAATTTGGTACCAAAAAAATTCTCATTCATCTTTGATTTATAGTTTATGAAATTTATATGGTTGAATTTATGGTGAAAAGTGGAACAAATTTCATGTTTACATTTTTGAAAATGGTTGAGAAATGTGCAAGATCAGAAATTAAAAAATGTGACAATGGTGACTGGCGCGAGGTTAGGGATGAAGTCATGTTCAGAAACGAGTTTATTTTATATTTAGTTGAAGTTGTATTATAAACGGATGAAACAGCCACCCCAGTGGCAGGGAAGCGCACACTAAGGCATTTGTTACTAGGGACCTGGGTTCGAGCCCCAATGGTACGCTTTTGTTTTTTTCACATTATTTCCTTGCAGATTTAGTACATCAAGTGTAGCGCGCATGCCATACATCCTTGTGACTGGACCATCAGATCTGCTAGTCATCTCATCCAACACTCCACAAAGCAAGCGCATGATACACCTCCAAAGGGCTGGCCACACATGATCCATACAAGCGCTGGACTTTTATTCTGGGCATGGTTTATTTTTGATTTCTCACCTCCCCTTTTACTACTAATAACGCAAGCCCACTCCATTTTTTGAAATTTTATTTTCAGCATCAAACAAAAACTGACTTTTTGGGCCCAACACCTCATTTTTTTCTTTTTAACCCCCCATTTTACTTTTTAAAACCCAGACCCAACTATTTTTTTATACTTTTTATATTTTCTTTATTTATTTATTTTTACTTAACTAAAAATACAAATATATATATATATATATATATATATATATATATATATATATATATATATATATATATATATATATATATATATATATATATATATATATATATATATATATATATATATATATATATATATATATATATATATATATATATATATATATATATATATATATATATATATATATATATATATATATATATATATATATATATATATATATATATTTTCTTAAATAATTAAATTAAAAATATTTTAATTTAAGCACTTTATTTTTGGTAATTAAATTAAATTTTATTATTTCTTTCACATTGTAAAACATTTTCTTTTATTAATATTGACATCTAAATCATTTTTTAAACAATTAAATTAGACTTAGGTTTTGTCATTTATTTTTCCTTTTAATTTAATTAAGTTACTTAACATAGATTTTAGGTTTTTGTTTTGATTAATTAATTAGTTTAATTAGGTTAATCTTTAAACTTTTCCCATCAAAAACCACAAAAACAATTTCTTTTTCTTCTTCATCTTTACATTTTGTGCATTCTATCATTATTCATGATTCAATGGTTTGTAATAGATAATTAGTATTTATTTCTTTCCTCCCTATTTCACAAACTTGTACCCCCCATTCTCAAAGCATTATAATAGCGTAGGACATTGAAATTCCGCAATTTATCGCTTTTCTTATTATTGTTAGTAACTGGGTTTACATGACCAGATTAAAATCAAACATAGAAAAACCCTAATTTAAGATAAAATAATTGAATCAAACATACTTTGCACACATGCACCTCTAGGGTAACCCACACTTGTTGCCTCAGATAAAAACAGTCATATCCCTCGAACATGGGATGTTTTAGCAAAGACCCTCGATTAAAAGATCGTAGTCCCTCGATAACTCTTCAATGTTGCCTTCAATAAACGATCTTAGCCCCTTGCGACGATTGATAAAACATATTACAAGTTTCCTTCTATGACAGTACGATGACCCACGCCTGTCCCTCACATCCAATGATATGGCTCCTTACCAACCAATGGTAAAATAACACTATCTAAAGGAGGAGGAAAAGAACAAAGACTTTTTGAGTAGGTAGATTGCTCGTAATTGGTTTCTCACAAACTAAAACAATCTCTACACTTCACACTTTTAAAACACCTTTCTAAAACACTCCCTTCCAACAAATATTTTCAAAACCAACACTTTGTATACATTCTCAAAGATACGAGAATCATTACAAAGTTTTCCGTACGAAGGAATTTTCAAAATATTTTCAAACATACATAAACACACATTTTCAAAGTGATCAAGCAATTAAGAACCCGTAGATAACTACGGATGAAAAGGATGCTAACACCTTCCCTTTTCATAACCTACCCCCCGAACTCAAGAAAATATCTCAAAAGGTCTTTCCTGTTCTTTTCACCCTTTTATTTATTGGATAAAAGAAAAGTCAGTGGCGACTCTTGCTATCCGCAACATTTGCGATAAAACGTAAAACACTCAAGTCAGTTATCCCACTGTATTACAGTTGGGAATTGACATTAACATCCAAATTATTTTCTAAACAATTAAAAATCATTAGACATTTTTTATTCTAATTTCCTTAATTTCAATTAACTTTGATTTTTAGGTTTTGTTTAAAACAACTAGTTAACTTTTCTTTTTTTAATTAAAACTAATTAGCATTCTTAGGTTAATGATCAAACTTTTTTTTCTATAAAAATTCACCAAAACAATTTCTTTTTTTCTTTTTCTCCACTTCACATTTTTGCGCATTTTATTATTTCGCATTATCATTTATGTAAATGGTCTGTAATAGATAATTAGGGTTTATTGCCCCCCCCCCCCCCCCATTCACAAATTTGTATCCCTCATTCCCAAAGCATTGTAATAGCATAGGACATTTAATTTCTGTAATTTATCGCTTTCTATATTTCTGTTAGTAATTAGGGTTGTATGGCAAGACTAAAAGTAATCATAGTAAAACCCTAATTCAAGACCAATTAAATTAAATCAACATACTTCGCACACATGCACCTCTAGGATAACCTTACTTTTTGCCTCGAATATAAACAGTCATGTCCCTCGAACGTGAGATGCTTTGGTAAAGACCCTTGATTAAAAAGATCGTAGTCCCTCGATGCTGCCTTCGGTAAACGATCTCAGTCCCTTACGACAATTGCTAAAGCATCTTACAAGTTACCTTCTATGACTGTACGATGACCCAAGCATGTCCCTCACATCCAATGATATGGCTTCCTACTAACTAATGGTATGCAAGCATTATCTATAGGAGAAGAAAAAGAACAAAGACTTTTTGAGTATGTAGATCGCTCGTAATCGCTTTCTCACAAACTAAAACAATTTCCACACTCACACTTTCAACTACTTTGAAAACAACTATCTTCAAATGAACATTTTGTATACATTCTCAATGATACAAGAATCATTACAAAATTGACTTAAATTGGCATTTTCAAAACATCTTTCCAAAACAACATTTCCTTTCATAAGTATTTCCAAAACAAACATGTTGTATACATTCTCAACGATACGAGAATCATTACAAAATTACCGCACTTAGGCGTTTTCAAAATATTTTCAAACTTACACAAACACAAATAATTATTTCAAAGTGAGCTAGCAATTAAGAGCCCGTAGATAATTACAGATGAAAATGGTGCTAACACCTTCCCTTTTCATAACCTACCCCCCAGACTCAAGAAAAATTCTCAAAAGGTATTTCTTGTTCTTTTCACCCTTTCATTTATTGGATAAAAGAAAAGTCAGTGGCGACTCTTGCTATCCATAACATTTACGATAAAACTAAAAACACCAAGTCAGTTCTCCCACCATATTACAGAACTGGTGACTCTACTGGGGAGATAATTACTAAAATTAGGGTTACCTTAGAGCTAGATCACCTTTATTGCTTTACTTATTTGCCTTGTTTGCTTTACATTTTGGGTTATACTTGGGTTTATTTTTCGTATAGATCCTATACCTGGATCTGGGCAATTTTTGTGTAGCAATAGATCGTGGATACTATACGGCATATATCGATATGGTTGAAGTGATAGCTACGTTAGTGTGACACATTTGTCGGTACCAGTGTCCCTTTAGTTGAATCAAGGAGAAACAGGGCCACTGTGTGATATCGTAAAGCACTAACTGACCATAGAAATTTAGTTGAAAAACTTGGCCATTAGAAAGTAGTGAGATAGATGGATTTGGTGCAGACTGAAGTTGGTTAATACTCGATACTACACTCATTGAGATCATACTTTCGGGATATTTTAGTCACAGTTCTGATGCTTGTGCTGAAACAATGCCCGTGAAGAAATATTAATGATATTGAGATTCCTAGAACCTAGTTACTTTTGTTAGGACAGGTTGAGCCAACTAAAACTTCAAGAGGGTACTTACCTATAAACCCCATGCAAGCTTAAACCTAAGGCCTTGTGTGTTTTGTTTGTGTATGATTAATTGTTCAAACATGACATCATAACATCCTGACATCTCATTTTCACTAACCATTTCAAAGACCTAGGGATTTATCTTTGTTCTGTTTTGTAGGTTATGTCCTCCGCTCGCAGAAACACTATCTGAATCAGCTTTGTAAGGGTGCCTTCTTAACTTAAGGAGTTAGTCTTAAGGATTCCAAAAAGTTATCCATTCATCAAACGGCATGGTCAACTACTAAGTTTGGTTACCTTGGGTTTTGAAGAAGATATGATGAGTGTTCTATTCCAGTTCTTTGATCCTATACATCACTGTTTCACCTTTCCCGATTATCAGTTGGTACCCACAATGGAAGAATTCTCTGAGCTACTGGGCATACCTGTTCTCAATCAAATACCTTTCACTAGTTTAGAGAAATATCCACAACTTGAAGAAATTACAACAGTATTGCATCTAAAGCGGTCCAACATTGTAGCTAATTGGGAAACAAGGAGTGAAGTCAAGGGTTTTCTATCTAAATTTCTGTTAGAGAAGGCTCGACTGTTTTTGGATGCTATGGATTTTTAAGCTTTCGAAGAAACTTTTCCACTTCTAATCTATGGTTTGGTACTATTCCCTAATCCGGACCAACTCATAAATGTGAATGCTGTCAAAATTTTCCTTTCTCGTAACTCTGTACCTACTTTTCTTGGAGATATTCTACATTCCCTTCACACTCGTACTATGAGGAAGAGAGGGGCTCTTATGTGTTTCATACTGTTGCTATCCAGGTGGCTTATTTCGCATCTTCCCTAATCAATGTTGAAGAATGAACAAGGTTTGAGGTGGTCTCAAATGATGATGTCGCTCTCTCATTCAGATATTTATTGGTGCTCCCGATCTTTGGAGGATGTTACTATCATTAACCGCTGTGGGGAATTCCCTAATATTCCACTCCTTGGCATTAGGGGAGGTATTACTTATAACCATTCTCTAGCTTTACGCCAATTTGGTTATGCTTTAAGAGATGGTCCTCATGATACGCTTATCTAGGGTATTATGTTCGACTACGAGAACAATATTCAAGGTTATCGTAAAAGGTTTATACGAGCTTGGGGTATGGTAAACAAGATTGATAGAAAGAATTTGGGACATAAGAATCCTATCCCTTTGCAACCTTATCTCAAATGGGTGCAAGCTCGAGCTCAAAATCTCATGATGCCATATCCAGCTATTATACCAGTGACTATGGAGCCCATTATCGAAAGGATATTCCTTATACCATTCTCCATCCTGACATGCCTACTGACCTTGAAGAATTGCAGAAGTCCTGGATTCAACTCAAGTTAGAACAAGACACCTTTGAAGCTCAATTCTATGCAAGCGAGAAGAAAGTGTTGGAGCTCACAAAGCGACTTCATGAGGAGCAAAGCTTTAATTCATACATCGACACAAAGAGGAAGCGTCTGTGGGAGACTTGAGTATTAGGTTTAGGAGTTCATTTTGTTGTCTCTTTGAGACCTTTTTTGATTTTTCATTGTAAGTCCAAGGGGAAATTGTAACTTTTGAACTTACTAATACAATCTTTGTTTATGTTTCCTTTTTGGGTAGAAAATTTAAATCTCTTAAGGTCCTTGAAATAATTGCATCCACATATCATGCATCATTTCATAAGCAGTTTTTCTGATACAGGTTTCCTCATCCATTTACTGTTTATTTCAGTATAAGATGGATCTCGAGCAAACCATCAAAGATCTGCAAACTCAACACGCACAGTTTCAAGAGACTCTCCTGAACCTATCTAAAGGACAATAAGAGATGATGGCGCTCCTCGTCACGAAAAATAAAACCAAGAAACAGGCTGTTATCCTCAACATGGGGAGAAGGTTTAAAGGTCCTTCCCGACTGGCTCAAGTAGAAGAGGTTTCTTCTAAGAAAGAAGACAATCAAGAAGAGGATGTTAGAAGCACCAGGGATGGGGGTGGAAATAACCAGATTTCTGAGGATGAAGACTATTTCGATGAGTAGTACCCACCGGCGGATGACAAATACAAATAACTAGAAGACCGACTCAAGGTTGTGGAAATCCAAAAAGTGCCTAGTTTGGACTTTAGAGACTTAGGTTTGGTCCCTGGGGTAGTCATCCCTCACAAATTCAAGGTTTGTGTCTTTGCCAAATATGATGGGGTCTCTTGTCCGAAACTCCATTTAAGGTCATATGTTCGCAAGATTCAACCACACACCGCCGACAAGAAGCTATGCGTTCATTTCTTCCAAGAGAGCCTATTTGGAACGCAGTTGGAATGGTTCTATCAACTTGAAGGAACCAATATCCACACATGGGAGGCTCTGGCTACTGCCTTCTATAAAAAATAAAAATACAATGTTGACCTTGCACCAACTTGCATGCAATTACAGAGTATGACAATGAGCTCAAATAAAGGTGTTATACCCCAAAATTTTCCCTCTCATTTCTCAAGGCATTTCCTCACAAGGATTTTCAAAAGTTCAAATTTGCACAAGTATAATTGGATTTTTAGTGCCCTTGTAATTTTCAAGGATTATGTTGGACTTCCAAGCATCAGTTCAAAAAGGAAACCATTAAAAGAGCAAAGCAGATAAATTTGATTTTTCTGACAAAATTGAAGAAAAACAAGTTTGCTTCGATTCATGCTTAACTTCGACTGAAATCTCCCCTACATGCAAGCTTCGACTGAGATTTTATTTCCCTTTTAAATAACAACCTTCGATTCAGAAATTTGATGACCTCCTGGTAGCTTCTTCGATTCAGGAGGCAAAGGCCTTTCTTTTGGTATCCTTTGATTTCATATTTTACTTCCTGCGTGCCTCCTTCATTTGGGCATGTGTCCTTCCTTTGATGCCTCTTGCGTTTGGGCATTTAGACTTCCTACATGCCTCCTTCGTTAGGGCATGTGGCCCTCCTTTGATGCCTCTTTCGTTTGGGCATTTAGACTTCTTGCATGCCTCTTTCGTTTGAGCATGTGGCCTTCCTTTGATGCCTCTTTCATTTGGGCATTTAGACTTCCTGCATGCCTCCTTCGTTTGGGCATGTGGCCCTCCTTTGATGCCTCTTTCGTTTGGGCATTTAGATTTCCTACATGCCTCCTTCGTTTGGGCATGTGGCCTTCATTTTATGCCTCTTTCGTTTGGGAATTTAGACTTTCTGCATGCCTCCTTCATTTGGGCATGTGGCCCTCCTTTGATGCCTCTTTCGTTTGGGCATTTAGACTTGTTGCATGCCTCTTTTGTTTGGGCATGCGGCCTTCCTTTGATGCCTCTTTTATTTGGGCATTTAGACTTCCTACATGCCTCTTTTGTTTGGGCACGTGGCCCTCCTTTGACGCCTCTTTCATTAGGGTATTAGACTTCCTGCATGCATCTTTTGTTTGGGCTTGTGGCCTCCTTCAAATGAAAGTTTGGGTTACGCCCTCCGTTTGGGCATGAAGTCTCATTCGATGCAAGTTTAATCCATAAGCTTCGTTTGGGCATTTTCTCCCTTCGAAGTAGTCTTCTTTGATACATTTGTAAAACTCTTCGACACACAAGTGGATAATAGAATTTTGAAGGAACACTGATCAAATCCATAGGCCATGCTACATGATCTTACTTTACAGGCCTCAATGCTTGTATTTCACTCCATAATTAATTGCTTACATTATAGATTAAGTTATTATCCAGGTAATTAAGCCTTTGTCCAAAAGAATTTTTTCATGAAAGTAAACTTGCTAGTACAAATTTTGTCTTAAGCCCATGCTTTGCTTAAATCCTGATTATACTTCACCATAAGTCAGGGAAGTCAGCCCCTTTTAACCAACAACTTTAGTACTTCACCTTGGGATCATGGAAAATCTGACATAGCTTAATATTCATGTTTCAACCAAGCCATATCTTTGTTCAAACTCCCAAACCTTTTCTTTATAAATAGAGAGACAATTGACAAAGAAAGGGGCCAGATTTTGGCTGAAGAGAAAAATCATAAAATCATCAAACACTCTAAAAACTCTCAAACCCTCAAACTCTCCAACATTCTCAAACCTTCAAAACTCTAAAACTTTCACAAAAAATCCCAGTAGTGTACCTTTCGATTCATTCCCCTAAACTGTAGTATAACACAACCTTTGAGTCACTCCCCTAAACTGCAGTATACCAAAACCTTCGATTTCCTCATAAATACCAACCTTTCAATTCAAGCAAACAAGTGGTCCCAGTAGCTCAAGGAAGGTTCCAGCAAAGTTTAATCCACCACTAAGGAAGTCATATACAACTACTTTGATTGACACTTCAAGAGGTAAGTTCCTCTAAACTTGAAACTTTCCATTTAAATATCATTTGTACATATAAATAAAAGAAAAAAAATGTAGATATCACATCTAGGAAATCGACCATGCTTTAGCTTTCAATTATCACTTCCATTTATATTTAGTCTTTGGATTTTGGTGCCAAATAAATTTATGTTAACCACTGGGCCTGTAGCTTTCGAAAGTTACCTTTGTTAGGTTCATCTCCAAACTTTAGGCAGGTTATGCGTATCCTTTGATTGGCTTAACAGAGAAGCCTTTCAAATCTCAACTGGGGAAGATTTGTATTCCTGCAATCGAAGGGGAGAGATGGGCACTTTAAACGTTTAGAAACAAGTTTACCTTGTATCCAATCAAAGCTGCCTCATGAACAGATGAAACAGACCACCCCAGTGGTATAAATAGTGCACGCGAAAAAACATTTGTGTAGGGATCTGAGTTCAAACCTTGGCAGGACCAAAAACAGTTTTTGCCTTTTTGTTTGTGTACTTTGTATTTTTTTAACAAACTTCTAATATTTTTCAACCAATCAAAACAACTCTTTTTGAGTTGATTTTTTACACACTATTAATTTACAAGTTTTATTTCATGAATATATAAAAATATCACAAAAAATATTTTATTTTCATAATTACTTTAATTAATCAAAACCTTTCATATAAATAAAAGTTAAAACAAAGTTCATCTTCTTTTCATTCCATTTTTTATACATTTATTCATATTCGATATGGCTGTAATAGATAATTAGAATTTTACTTCTTGCAACTCCCATTTGTACATTTGTAAACCCATCCCCAAGTGATGTAATAGCATAGTAAATTTACTTTCCGCAATTTATCGCTTTCATATAAATGCTAGTAATTAGGGTATCTATGGCATGATTAAAACCAATGCTTAGAAAACCCTAAATTCAAGACAAAAAATGTATGCAATCAAACACACTTGTACACATGCACCTCTAGGGTTAACTCTACTTGTTTCCTTGAGAAAATGGTTATAATATGCATGTGAGACATTTTAGCAAAAACAATCAAAAGATCATAGTCCCTTGATGACGCTTCAAATGTTGCCTTACGTATGATCTTAGTCCCTCAAGAGAAATGCTAAGATACCTCACAACATTGCTATTCATGACTATACAAACATCCCATGCCAGTCCCTTCACATCTGGTGATGGGGCTTCTTACCAAATCAATGATAAGATATCAACATCTAAAGGAGGAGGAAAGGAACATTAGACCTTTTGAGTAGGTAGGATGCTCCTAGTTGCTCTTTTGCTCACAACAAAAACATTTTATACACCAACACTTTCATTTGAAACATTTTCAAAAGACAAAGCTTTTTATACGCGTTCTTATAGAAACGAGATCCATTACAAAGACATTTTTCAAAACCACTTTCAAAAACACATTCCACAAACACCTCTTTGAACTATTTTCAAAACCAACACTTTGTATGCATTCTTATAGAAACGAGAATCATTACAAAGACGTTTTTTTAAAATTCTTTCAAACCCACTTCACAAGCATATTTTCAAACAAAAGCAAGTGATCTAGCAATTAACTAAGAGCCCGTAGATAACTACAGATGAAAAGGGTGCTGATACCTTCCCTTTTCATAACCTACCCCTCGAACTCAAAAAAATAATATCAAAGGTCTTTCTTGTTCTTTTCACTCTTTCTTTATTGGATATAAAGAAAAGTTGGTGGCGACTCTTGCTATCCGCAACTATTGCGATCAAACGGAAAACAACCCAAGTCGGTTCTCCCACCGTATTATAGAACTGGAGACTCTACTAGGGAATCAAAAGTGGGGTTACCTTTGGGCTAGATCACCTTACTTGATTTCCTTGTTTGACTTGTTTGCTTTACATTATGGTTCCTTGTTTGGGCTTGTTTTGATCCTCCACCCGGATCTGGGGCACCTTTTAGGTAACTAGCAATAGATTGTGGAAATTGTACGGCGTAGACTGACATGGTTGAAGCAATGGCTACGTTAGTGTGACACATTTGTTGGTACAGGTATCCCTTCCGTTGAATCAAGGAGAATACGGGGTCGCTGAGCAGAGTCATGAAGCACTAATTGACCTTAGAACCTTAATTCAAGAACTAGGACATTAGGAACAAGTGAGATAGCCGGTTTTGGTGGAAAGCTAAAAATTGGTTGATACTTGATACTACACTCATTGAGATCGGACTTTTGTGATATCTTGGCCGCAAGAAAAGATTGATTGTGCTGAGACAATGCCTAAAAGAAAGGTCAGTGATATTGAGATCCCCTAGAACCCGATTACTTTCTAGGACAGGTCGAGCCAAATAAACTTCAAGAGGGTACTTACCTACTGTTGTACCCCAAAATTTTCCCTCCCATTTCACTAAAGACATGCCTCTAGAGGTCCTCAATTGCTCAAGGATGACTAAGGATTGACCAGACAAATCCTTCTCCTAAGGCAACAAGCCTCAAATTAGGGTTTCCATTTTCATCAGGGTGTGGGAACTACAAAGGTCCCAAATTCCTTCCATGGTCCCAATATGTTCTCAAGATCATCCATGTCAAGTTTCATGCCTTGCACAAGAAGTTTGCTCAATCAATTGCCCAAATGCCTGAAAATCAACTATACTAGGTCAAAAGTCAACTGTGGCCCACATACAGTCAAACTTCAAGATTTTTGGTCAAAATCAACATTTTGAAGAGATATCTATCAGTTGATCAAGGGTTGATCATGATTCCTCAAGGAATACCCCCAAATTCATCAAAACCAATAGTTGCTAAATTAGGGTTTCATAGGAAAAGTTAACGAAACTTTGACTAGGCATAACTTCTTCATAATATGCACTCATCAAAAGATATGAACTTCTACATTATAGGTCCTTTTAAAAAGTCAACAAAATCACCTTTTGGGTCAAAGCTTCTTACATGAACATGGAAGACCCAATTAAGATGAAACCAAAAGAGTTGTTTAGGGGACATCCTAAGCTTTCTAAAAAGTACAAGAACACCTCTATAGGGTTAAAATTGGAGGAGATACGCTTTGTCAAAGTTGAACATTTTTGCAAAATTGCCAAAAGTCAAATGTGCTCAAAAGTGCATTTTTTTGTCAATGGGCCTAGCATTTCATGATTGAATCTTATTGGAAACATGGTCCACGCCCCAAATAATCCTCCACATATTATTTTCTTATTTATTTATTTTATTTTGATTTTTGTTTTTTAAAAGTTAGATTAAATCAAATAAATTTCAAAAAAAAATATAAAAGATTGATTTTGATCTTATTTTTGTAGGAATCACAATCCAATTAGGCTTGCCAAATCATATCAAATCAGATCAAGGGATAATTGGAGAAAATTGGCATGATTAGACCTATTTTGGAAACATATCATACAAGAGAAAAATAAAATAAAATCTCCATGATTATCAAAGATACAAAGTGTTTTTGTTGCCCTAATTCCTTCCACTACATATACTAAACATACTCAAGCCAAAAGAACAAGGATGACAGGTCGTGAGAGCACAAAACAAAACTCAAAATTTTGGCAAAAAGGTGTGGATCGGTTTCAAGCTCAGAGGTTAATTCAAGCCATTCCAAAGCTCATAATCAATTCCTGGACCTTCCCAGAAGCTAACACGACCAGTTGCATGCCTCCACGAGCCCAGAATCAGCCTACACAATACTCACGGTTTGGCTTATTTCTTGAATTTGAGTTTGATTATTCACGCATGATTAACCACTTTCAAGCATAGCATTGTGTTTGTACTGACAATTGGAATGGTTTGGTTTAAGTAATTTTGCGTTTTGATCCTGTATTCACCATTGCCATTATTAGGGTTTACCTTACCGTTTTAGGGTTTTTCCATACAAGTTAAATTGGCCCAAGAAAGGGGTACCATGATGCTCGTGGCATCAAGACGAGTTGATCCATGTACTTGGAATTAATTTATCATGCTTGCTGTTGATTTTTGAAACTTGCAGTGCTATAGCCATGGAAGTTTGTCCATAGGTAAAAGTTTCGAACCTAAAACGACGGACAGGGGAAGAAGAAGCTAACGTGTCTAACCATCATTGTCCTATTTGAATAATGGGCGCGCGTTTTTTGTTTTGTTTCAGTTATCCACTTGGTTTTATGTATAATATATTGTTATTATTATATTAACAATTAAACACTGCAACCCAGATGGCAAGGCGTGCGTGGTATTAAGTGGGAGGACCTGGGTTCGATCCCAGGTTCCAGCGTTTTCGTTATTTTCTTAATATTTGATAACAGGTTCTATGCATTATACTTCCAAGCGCTCACCATACACTCCAACTATCCAGCCATTGGATCATAACCGTCACCAATACAGCGCCTCAGGATGCGTCCCTATGGTACATCTCCAAGCTTGAACAATACTGAATCTAGCGCAGGAAGTGGGCTCAGCATTCTTGGGCCTAGATATTTCAACATCACACCCCGTTCCATCTTTCATCACAGGCGCAAGTTCTTTTTTTCTCTTTTCTTTATTTTATTTCCTTTATTTTAATTATTTCATTAATTATTTTCTTTTTACAAATAACACAAAAATCATTTTTTATCATTAAATCAAAAAATCACAAAAAACATAAAAATCATTTTTTTATAAAAAAATATTTTATTTCCTTAATTAATTAGTTTAATTAAAATTAGGGAAATTTAATTCTTTTTTATATAATCTAAAATAATTAGAAATTAGGGTTTAATTTGTACATAACCTAATTTTTTCCCAAAAATAACCTAATTTTTTTTCAATTAGATCTTTTAGGTTTTGCTAATTATTCTTGCATTTAATTCACCGCACACATTTTTTTAATTTTCTTTTTTTATTATTATAACTGCTCCGAGTTTGTAATAGTAATTAGGGTTTCAATTCCGCATCTTTATTTTCAGTCAAAATAATTATGTATCTGCAAAAGCCCTGTAATAGCTAGGACTTTTAACTTTCTCGCGTTTTATTTCCGCAAACTATAAACTGCTTAGATGTATGTTAATAGGATTTTATGGAAAGACAAACTGAAAATTAATACAGTAGAAAACCCTAAATGTGAAAATATAAATTAACTGAAAATTACACTCACACATGCTCACTCCTAGGGTTTACTCCACTCTGGTTGCCTTCGGTAAACAGTCATGAAGTATAGGGTTTGTTAGTGGTTGTCCTCTAGCCCCGAAAGATCTAAAATGATCCATTTGGATGTTGCCGCGGAAAAAGATCTTTAAGGCTTTAGGATGATTACTAACATTTCCTAACATTGCTTTTGTGATCGTATTTGTCCGTTCGAATGTCCCTAAAAAACTCCAACGACGATGCTACCTATTTCTCAATAATGGGATAACATTGTCTAAAAGGAAAACGAATAGACCTTTTTCGAGTAGGTAGATTAGTTCCTAGGTACTTTCTCAAACAAACAAAAACTTTTTCACACCAACACTTTCTAAACAAAGTTTTCAAAAACAACTTCGTAACACTCTTGAGGATAGAAACAAGGGTTAACATGAAGTAAAACAAAACTTTTCGAAACAAGCACACACAAGCAGTTTTCAAAATGAGCAAGTACCTAAGAGCCCGTGGAAAACCACATATAGAAAGGGTTCTAACACCTTCCCTTTCTATAATCTACCCCCTGTACTCAGAAACATCTCGAAAAAGGTTTTTTCTGTTCTTTTTTCTTTTCCTGATTGGATAAAATAAAAGTCGGTGGCGACTCTTGCTTACCGCGACATTTGAAAACAAAAAATGCAAACCAGTATTTAACAGTCGGTTCTGCCACCGTATCACACCTACAAACTCCATACAAGCTTATACCTAAGGACTTGTCTTCTTTGTGTGTATATGATTATTTGTACATAACATGATAAACATCATAACATCATAAGCATTCTCACTAACCATTTCAAGGATTTAGGAATTTATCTGTTCTTTGTTTTGTAGGCCATGAATCCCATTCGAAGGAGTACCATCCGAGTCAGCTTCGTGAAAGCACATCCTCAACTCCAAGAGTTAGCATCAAGGGTGCCTGGAGATTCTCTCTTCACCAAGAACTATGGTCGACTTCTCAACTTGGCTACCTCCAATTTCCAAGAAGAAATGACGTGTGTGCTCTTCCAATTCTTTGATCCCATGCATCATTGCTTCACCTTTCCTGACTATCAGTTGGTGCCTACATTAGAAGAGTTCTTCCAAGTGTTATAAGTGCCTGTGCTTGATCAAATACCTTTCACCGGTTTAGAGGAGAATCCAAAGCCCGAAGTCATTGCCGAAGCCCTGCATCTGAAGAGAGCCGACATTGTAACAAATTAGGAGACAAGAAGTGGAGTTAAGGGTTTCCTAGCCAAGTTTCTGTTGGAGAAGGATTGTTCATTCTGGGAAGATATGGATTTTCAAGCCTTTGAAGATGTCTTGGCCCTTATAATCTATGGTTTGATTCTATTTCCCAATCCGGACCAATTCATAGATGTGAATGCCATCAAGGTTTTCCTCTCCCGTAATCCTATACCTACTTTGCTTGGAGACATTTTACATTGTTTCCACACTCACACCATGAAGAAAAGAGGTACTCTCTTGTGTTGTATTCCCCTACTCACCAAATGGTTTACTTTGCACCTACCTCGATCAACATTGAAGAATGAGCAAGGATTGACATGGTCTCAAAGGATGATATCCCTCACACACTCTGACATTTATTGGTGTTCTCGATCCTTGGAGGACACTACCATCATTGACCGTTGTGGTGAATTCCATAATGTACTACTCTTAGGAATTAGGGGAGGTATCACCTATAACCCTTCTCTGGCATTACGATAATTTGGGTATGCACGAAGAGATGGTCCTCACAATGCACTCATCCAAGGTTTGGTATTCGATTATGAGGGCGACAACCAAGGCTACCGTCAAAGGTTTATACGAGCTTGGAGAATGATAAACAAAGTGGATAGCAAGACATTGGGGCATAAGAACTCCATTCCTTTGGAGCCTTATCTTAAGTGGGTACAAACTCGTGCTCAAAGAATCGGTATGCCATACCCTGCCACTTTTCCTATCATCATGGAGCCATTAGTTGAAGGAGACATTCCTTATGCTATCCTTCATCCTACCATGCCTACTTCTCTTGAAAACTTACAAAGAGCTTGGATCCAGCTGAAGGAAGAACGAGACACCTTCGAAGCCCAGTTCTACGCGAGTGAAAAGAAGGTTTTGGAACTTACGAGACAGCTTCATGAAGAGTGAAGTTTGAATGCCTACATTGCGCCAAAAAGGATGGGCTCGACCTTCTTGTCTTATGGCTTCTCTCAAGGATGCACGAGCAGTGGTTGAAGAAGGTGGGTCTACCATTTAGGGTCAGCTCCCGGTTATTCATTACAAGTCTGACAAATCTGGTTTGGGCTTTACTACAGGTGCTCAAAAGGATGTTCGTCGCGCTCGGGCTGGAGGACCTCCCCTACGCATCAGAAATCCTGGGGTCAATGCGCTTGAAGACAGTGATGGTGATTCCGACATTGACAGCTGAATCTTCCCAACTACCAACGACAAACTCAGTAACTGGACTGCCAAGGAATTTGTACTGATTAATTTTGTACAGGAGTAATTGTCTTTCTGATTTTTCGGATATGTAATTTAAAAAAAATATAAACTCTATAGCCATGTGTCTTACCCGGGGCACAATGGTTCTATTTGTGAGGGTTATCATGTTTCATTTTCATATGACATCAATAAAGCATTGGACATTTGCATACAAATTTTGCGCTGTCTGTCTTTCTTTTCTTTTATTCTATCTATACAGCTATGCTCTTACACACACTCACGTATCCAAATGCAGATCCATATCCACTATGGATCCCATTGATAACAGTTCTGCTACTGCTTATTATGACTTTGAAAATCCGATCAACCAAGCCGAGGACGAAGGTGAGGAAGATTGTGAGGTACCCGGAGAACTTGCTAGACTATTACAGCAGGAAGAAAGGGCCATACAACCTCATGAAGAGCCGGTTGAGACAATGAACTTGGGTACAGAGGAAGAGAGAAAAGCGGTTAAGATAGGTGCAAATCTGGAGCTTAGTGTCAAACAGAAGTTGGTATAGATGTTTCATGAGTATGTTGAAATCTTCGCCTGGTCATATGAAGACATGCCAGGACTAAACACGTATATAGTGGTCCATCGTCTGTCAACTAAAGAAGACTGCTCTCCGATAAAGAAAAAGGCTTGTATTATGGGCCCTGAGATATCAGAGAAGATTAAAGCAGAGGTTATGAAGCAGTTCAATGTAGGGTTCTTAGCTGTCACCTCCTACCCGCAGTGGGTTGCTAATGTGGTTCCAGTACCTAAGAAAGATGGTAAAGTATGAATGTGTGTGGATTACAGAGACCTGAACAGGGAAAGCCCCAAGGATGACTTCCCGCTTCCCCATATCGATGCTCTGGTTGAAAACACTGTATAACACAAAGTCTTTTACTTTATGGACGGTTTCTCTGGCTACAATAAGATCAAGATGGAAGCTGAAGACATGGAGAAGACAACCTTTATTACACAGTGGGGCACTTTCTGCTACAAGGTGATGCCGTTTGGGTTGAAATCCTGGGGAAACTTATCAGCGAGCTATGGTAGCTCTGTTCCATGACATGATTCACCATGAGATAGAGGTTTACGTTGATGACATGATAGCCAGGTCTCAAACTGAGGCAGAACATCTTGATCATCTATAAAAGCTGTTTGATAGGTTGAAGACGTACAAGCTAAGGTTAAATCCGAACAAGTGCACCTTCGAGGTAAGGTCTGGTAAGCTTCTGGGATTCATTGTCAGTGACAAAGGTATTCAAGTAGACCTGCAAAGGTGAAGGTCATACAAGAGATGCCGACTCCCCGTACTGAGAAGGAAGTTAGAGGTTTCTTGGGACGCCTAAATTACATTGCCAGGTTTGTTTCACATCTGACTGCTACTTGTGAGCCAATCTTCAAGCTTCTGAAGAAAGATCAAGTGGTAAAGTAGAATGGCGAATTCCAGGTCGCCTTTGATAGAATCAAGCAATACATCCAAGAACCTCCTATTCTGATGCCTCCGACTGAAGGAAGACCTTTGATAATGTACCTAATAGTGCTAGGTAATTCAATGGGGTGTGTGCTGGGGCAGCATGACGAGTCTGGTCGAAAAGAGCATGCAATATACTACCTTAGCAAAAAGTATACCGACTGTGAAACACGATACTCACTGCTCGAGAAAACTTGCTGCGCTTTGGCATGGGCTGCTCGTCGACTGAGACAGTATATGTTGACCCACACTACTTTGTTGATATCTAAGATGGATCCGATCAAGTAAATTTTTGAGAAGCCCGCTCTCTCCGGAAGAATAGCAAGATGGAAAATGATCTTAACCGAGTACGACATCTAATATACAACCCAAAAAGCAATCAAGGGAAGTGTGTTAGCTGATCATTTGGCACATCAAACCGTGGATGACTACTAGTCAATGAATTTTGAGTTCCCAGATGAGAACATCATGTTAGTAACTAACTGTGAAGAACCTGGACCAGATGAAGGACCTGAGGAAGGATCCCGATGGTCTATGTTTTTTGATGGAGCCTCAAACGCACTGGGTAACGACATTGGCACTGTAATCATATCTCCCGAGGGCTATCATACTTCATTCACTGCCCGATTATGTTTCAACTGTACCAACAATATGGAAGAGTATGAAGTGTGTATCATGGGTCTTAGAGCTGCTATTGACCTAAGGATCAAGTTCTTGAGTGTACTATGGGATTATGCTTTGGTGATAAGTCAGATCAAAGGCGAGTGGCATACAAAACACCCGAACCTTATCCCTTACAAAGAGTATATACTGAAACTGCTGCCGCATTTTGAAGAGATCACCTTTGAACATTTCCTAAGAGAAGAGAATCAGTTAGCGGACGCGCTAACTACTATGTCGTCAATGTTCAAGGTCATGTGGGACAATGAAGCTCCCCAAATCACTATTGAGAGGTTGGATGAACCGGCATACTGCTGTGAGATCGATACTGAGGAGGTAGCCAACAAACCTTGGTTTCATGAGGTGAAAAGGTATCTCGAGGCTCAAGAATACCCCGAAGGGGCATCTGTCAATGACAAGAAATATCTGAGAAGGTTTGCTGCAAAGTTCTTCCTCAGTAATGGAATCCTCTATAAGCGTAATCATGACTCTACCTTACTGCAGTGTGTAGATAAGAGCGAAGCAGAGAGGATCATGGAAGACCTACACGAAGGTACCTTTGGCACTCATTCCAGTGGACATACCATGGCGAAGAAGATCCTATGGGCAGGATACTACTGGTCCACTATGGAAGCCGACTGTTATCAGCATTCTCGAGCCTGTCACAAGTGCCAAATCTATGCTAATAAGGTACATGTACATCCAGTTCCCTTGAACGTCTTGGCAGCTCCCTGGCCCTTTGCAATGTGGGGCATTGACATGATCGGCAAGATCAGACCTACCGCGTCCAACGGGCATCGCTTCATCCTAGTGGCCATTGATTACTTCATGAAGTGGGTTGAGGCTGCCTCCTTTGCTACGGTTACCAAGAATGTGGTGGCATAGTTCATCAAGCATAACTTAGTTTTTATTTATGGTATCCCTGATAGAATCATCACGGATAATGGTACTAATCTCAACAACTCGATGATCACTGAACTCTGTAAACAGTTCAAGATTCAGCATCACAACTCTTCTCCTTATCGGCCGAAGATGAATGGGGATGTCGAAGCTGCTAATAAGAATATTAAAAAGATCATACAGAAGATGAGAATGACATACAAAGACTGGCATAAGATGTTACCATTTGCTCTTCATGGGTACCGTACCTCAGCGCGTACGTCAACAGGGGCAACACCCTATTCTTTGGTATATGGCATGGAGGTTGTCCTACCTATTGAGGTCCAGATCCCTTCTCTATGGATTATGAAGGATGCGGGTTTGAGCGAAGACAATTGGATCTAGACCCGACTTGATCAACTGAATCTAATCAACGAGAAAAGACTTACTGCTGTCTGCAATGGTCAAATGTATCAAAAACGGATGATCAAGGCCTTCAACAAGAAAGTCAGACAACAAGTGTATCAAGTAGGGGATCTGGTAATCAAGTGCATCATACTGCCGCAAGGTGATCCTAGGGGAAAATGGACTCCCACCTATGAGGGACCATTTGTAATTAAGAACATATTTTTGGGTGGAGCCATGATTCTGACCACCATGGATGATGACAACCTTCCACACCCTGTCAATGCGGACATAGTGAAAAGATACTACGCATAATAAAGACCCGCTAGGTTGACATACCTAGGCAAAAATAAGGGCATCCCGGAGAACCAAAAGGGTTCGGGCAAAAATTAGAGATAAAAAATGAAAAAATCTGTACACTCGGCAAGTCGAAAACCCAAAAGGGAGGCTTGGGCAAAAAAGGGTATCCTGGTGAACTGAAAACCCGAAAGGGAGGTCCAGGCAAAAATTAGGGATTAAAGTGTATCACTATGTCCCATTAGATTACCTTGCGATCAGACCTCAGTAATCAGATATCAAGCTCAAACGGTACCGATCAATCCAGTCAGCTTCGGACAAGCAGCAAAGTGATGAGATGCTCGAAGACATAGGGGCAATAGTAGAATTGAAACCCAATGGGATCACTACACATAGTTGTTTTCTTTTTATACACAATTTCTTTAATAATTTCCATTTTTACGGCGGCGTTCTCTTACTATAGCGTCAGCCTCCTTGTAAAAAATGCCTGTTATAGGCAAATTTCAAATCAATACAAAGCGTCTTTTGAGTACAAAACTCTATGTTTGTTTTTTCTGTTTTCTGTTTTGTTTTGCAAAAAAAAAGTCCAATGTTTTATTCTTGAAATATGCATTTGAATATGATTACTGCTTACAAATATCTACATATAAAACAGAAAGACAGTTACTAAGAACTCAAAGAAACTGGTACAAAACCTAAATACCGACAGTTACCCCGTCCATCATGGTACAAGGGGCAGAGACAGTTGGAAGCGAAGTCACTATCACATACAAGCCAATGATACCTATATTCCCCATAGAGCCGAGACAACCAAGGTCCGACCTCCGTATCCCCAAGCAGGAATTCCTTCCCCAGCAGGTTCCTTCAGAAAGCTGATGTCTACATTCCCCAGCCGAGTTTTATAACCATGAGCAGTTTATAAAGCCATCTCCCGAGCATAGTTTATTTCTATGACAGCGGAAGCTCAATCTCCAACAAAGCTCTTCTCTCCAGCAATGGAAGTTCATCCCCAACTGAGTTTATTTCTCCAAATCAGCAGATCTTCCAACAAAGTATCTCTCTTCCCCACAGAGTCATTCCCCCGCAGGATTATTCTCAGACAAAGTCTCCTTCGGAAGAATGTTCTCGAGCAGAATGGATGTAAATCCCCAACTAATCATCTTCGGTCACAATCCCCATCGGAAATGAAGAACTCAACTCCTTATACTCTCCAGCAGTAGTCCAAGATTTATTTTCCCCATCTAGAGAATATCACAATAGCATTGCATATCCATACATCATGGCATGTGCATACATATTATACAGCACAATCTAATTTATTTTGAGAACATCATTACTCAATACGTTTCATACATCATGACATTACATACGACTAACTCTTTACCTTTCAGGGAAAGATGCAATCAAGTTCTCACAAGTTCTCTCTGGTTCAGTCAAACCGACACCAAGGTTTCTATTCCAGTTGAAGATATTCCAACACTTTTCAAGATTTTCTCTGGTTCAGTCAAACCGACACTAAGGTTTCTATTCTAGTTGAAGATGTTCTAAGACTTTCGTCTGGGTCAGCCGAATCACCACTAAGATTCCCCTGATTTCTATGCCAGTCAAAGTTAATCCGAGACCTCTCTCGGGTTCAGTCAAATCGATACTAAGATTTCTCTCCCAGTTAAAGACAACTCAAGACCTGTCCCTAGTTCAGTCAAATTGATACTAAGATTTCTATTCTAGTTCAAAAGCTATGAAGCCCGGAAACTGACTGGAGAATAGTCAACCAACAATACATCATACTGTGAAGCCTGTAATTCGACCGGATAATAGTATAAAATACTATGAAGCCTGGAATCGACCAGATAGTGGTATATCTCAAATTCAAGCTTTGAAGCCCAGAAATTGACCGGATAATATCTTAATTTCTCCAAAATACTATGAAGCCTGGAATCGACCAGATAGTGGTATATCGCAAATTCAAGCTATGAAGCCCGAAAATCAACTGGATAATATCTTAATTTCTCCAAAATACTACGAAGCCTGAAATCGACCAGATAGTGGTATATCTCAAATTCAAGCTATGAAGCCCGAAAATCGACCGGATAATATCTTAATTTCTCCAAATTACTGAAGCCTGGGACACGACCAGATAACGGTATGAGATGCTGTGAAGTCTAGAGCATGACCAAATAACAGCAAGAGACACTGTGAAACCTGGAGCATGACCAAATAATAGTATAAGGTACTGCGAAGCTTAGAATTCGACCAGATAGCAGTTTAGTCGGCCAATTACTATTGAAGCCAGGAAACAACCGGATGTTAGTATACCTTAAATTCAAGTTGAAACCCAGATGCGACCGTATAACCACTTAATTTATTCTGAAGCATGGAACACGACCAGATAAGAATTGAGAAAATGCAAATCCTGGAGCAAGACCATATAACAAGTTTAATCTCATCTCCCCAGTAAGTCACTGTAAAACCTGGAGCACGACCAGATAGCTGTCAGTCTTATTATCCTCAGCAAATTAGCGTAAAGCTTGGAGCACGACCAGATAGAAATTCATTTTCATCTCCTTGACTAAGAGATGATTCCCCAGTAGAGTAACGGACAACTGAAGTTCCTAAAATTCCATTTCTCCCAAGACAGAGACCAACATTCCTCAGCAGACTCCTCCTCAATGACAGGAACAGGAATTCTCATCAAAGGAATATCTCGGGAAATCAACATCCTCTAGATGGCATCTTTAAGCTCATCTCCGGTGACCTTCCGTCATCTCCTCCAAATGGAATCTGTAAACCCATTCCCGATACTACCTACACAGTCCAACACCATCTCAGACGAGTGCAAATTTCTGGGCACTCTAGTGTTCAATCATCTTCCACCTTCAGATTACGAAAGGCAGACAACCAATCTACATCCTCAGGTTTAAGAAGATTGAACAGGGAAAGCTATTGTACCCCAAAATTTTCCCTCTCATTTCACTCAAGACATGCCTCTAGAGGTCCTCAATTGCTCAAGGATGACTAAGGATTGACCAGACAAATCCTCCTCCTAAGGCAACAAGCCTCAAATTAGGGTTTCCATTTTCATCAGGGTGTGGGAACTCCAAAGGTCCCAAATTCCTTCCATGGTCCCAATATGTTCTCAAGATCATCCATGTCAAGTTTCATTCCTTACACAAGAAGTTTGCTCAGTCAATTGCCCAGATGCCTGAAAATCAATTGTACTGGGTCAAAAGTCAACTGTGGCCCACATACAGTCAAACTTCAAGATTTTTGGTCAACATAAACATTTTGAAGATATATATATATCATTTTATCAAGGGTTGATCATGATTCCTCAAGGAATGCCCCCAAATTCATCAAAACCCAAAAGTTGCTAAATTAGGGTTTCATAGGAAAAGTCAACCAAACTTTGACCAGGCATAACTTCTTCATATTTTATCAGAAAGTTTCCATCCAAGGCTCATTTTGAAGAGGGTTCAATTCCTTACAACTCATCTTCATCCCACAAGTTCAAAATATGCACTCATCAAAAGATATGAATTTCTACATTATAGGTCCTTTTGAAAAGTAAACAAAAACACCTTTTGGATCAAAGCTTCTTACATGAACATGGATGACCCAATTGAGATGAAACCAAAAGGGTTGTTTAGGGGACAACCTAAGCTTTCTAAAAATTCCAAGAACACCTCTATAAGGTTAAAATTGGAGGAGATATTCTTTGTCAAAGTTGACCATTTTTGCAAAATTGCCAAAAGTCAAATGTGCTCAAAAGTGCATTTTTTGTCAAATGGGCCTAGCATTTCATGATTGAATCTTGTTGGAAACATGGTCCACGCCCCAAATCAGCCTCCACATACTATTTGCTTATTTATTTATTTTATTTTGATTTTTATTTATTAAAAGTTAGATTAAATCAAATAAATTGCAAAATAAAAATAAAAATAAAAGATTGATTTTGATCTGATTTTTGTAGGAATCACAATCCAATTAGGCTGGCCAAATCATATCAAATTAGATCAAGGGATAATTGGAGCAAATTGTCATGATTAGGCCTATTTTGGAAACATATCATATAAGAGAAAAATCAAATCAAATCTCCATGATTATCAAAGATACAAAGTGTTTTTGTTGCCCTAATTCCTTCCACTACATATACTGAACATACTCAAGCCAAAAGAACATGGATGGCAGGTCGTGAGAGCACAAAACAAAACTCAGAATTTTGGCAAAAAGGTGTGGATCGGTTTCAAGCTTAGAGTTCAATTCAAGCCATTCCAAAGATCATAATCGATTCTTTGACCTTTCTAGAAGCTAACACAACCAATTGCACGCCTCCACGAGCCTAGAATCAGCCTACACGATCATCACAGTTTGGCTTATTTCTTGAATCTGAGTTTGATTATTCATGCATGATTAAACACTTTCAAGCATAGTGTTGTACCCCAAAATTTTCCATCTCATTTATCAAGATTTTTTCACAAGACTTCTTGGACTCAAGACAAGATTAGGGTTTGGTTAGCTCAAGACATCATCTTGCACTGATAACCTGAAATTAGGGTTTGAGTTTGCACAAGGATTTTTGGACCACCAATGCTTCATGTGACTTTCATACACCATCTTGGACCCCTAAGGTTTCTCATGTCAAGTTTCAAGCCTTGAAGCACATTTTTGCTCAGTCAATTGGACAATTGACCTAAAAATCAACTGTATTGGGGAAAAAGTCAACCATGACCAATTTACAGTCAAACTTCATAATTTTTTATCCATATCAACATTCTAGGCTCTTATGTACCATTTGATCAAGTTTGGATCACAACTCCTCAAGAAATTTGATCAAATCATCAAAAGGGCAAAATGGTCAAAATTAAGGTTTTGACTGAGAAAGGGCAATTTCTGATTTTTAACCAAGCCAATGACCAATTGGGTTCAAACATGATTTCAAGGGTTCAATGGAATCATATTGACTTAATTACATGGTTCAAAAGATCTCAAGTTCATAGGATTGACAGATGAATTTTCCAGTCAACTAATCAAAAGTCAACTGAACACTAAAAAGTCAAACTTTGACTTTTTGGTAAAAATCAAATGCCAAGGGTCATAATTCATCAAGATATGTCAAAATGTGAAACTTGTTCACCAAGAAAACCAATTTTGAAAATTAGGGTTTTGAATTTGAAAATTTTCATAACTTATAGTTTTTCTAAGTATGGAAATTTTCTTATTTTTCCCCAACTTTTCACCACTTTTTCACCATGATGAAATTGGATTCAAAGAAAACTTACAACATGAAAGTTGTAGTCCTCCATGAAATCTACAACTTTTCTTCACAAACTTTTCCCAAAAGATGCTTGGATCTTAAGTTATGAATTTGTGAATAGAGGTCCATGAAGTAAATGACTTAGTGAAAATTTGCCCTAATTTAGGCAGGTTTTTGACCCAACTTCATGGACATTTTTCACCTAGTTCTAAGAGGTATCTCAAAATGCATTTCAAATATGTATTGTATAGCATGTTGTAAGATTTCCAAAATTTCCAAGAACTCTCCAAGATCATTTGTGGTTAGGGAGAATCGAAGAAGAGAAAATGGCATTTTATCACTTTTGTTCATGCCATTTTTACAATGCATCAAGTTGCAAATATGATCTTGGATGCTTGTACCTTGCATTACAGGTCCTAAACTCATTCTACACTCCATAATTAAATGCAAACTCAGAGGATAAGGGATTTATCTTTGCTTTTGGAGCATTGTACAAGGTTTTTTTTCCATTTTAAGCATAAAGGGCACATTGCCATTTTCATAAAGGCAAGCTTTTGCAACTTTATCATTCTTGAGCCTTGGACCTGTTTCTTTGAGGCAAGCAATCTCCATAGATATCAAGCAATGTATATCAACTCTTCATCTGACCCTTCTTCAGTCAAACAAACCTCAACCATATCAACTTCATGGTAATCATCCCTCTGACTTGTGACCTTGATAGTTCCATTGTCTAATAACAACTGAACACCCTTATTCACGATTGAACATCCTCGGGGGTCTTGACAGCAAACTCGGCAAGATCCATATTGGTGTTCCACCTGCCCAGCCGTATGGCAGAAGGTAGCATGTAACTGTACGAGGTCCTCATTCATATACTCTACATCAAAAATTCTGAATTCTCCAGTACATCTAGAAACCATATTCACTTCCTCTTCATATTCTGCCCTAGGCCTGGTTATATGAATTAGGCCCTCATCCATCACCTCCTATAAATCAGCCTTTATCTTATCGCAACCCTGTATGTTTGTACTACAAATAGCGCAATCGACATGGTCATGTGTATAGTAGCTAAATTCATAGAGGTCTGCATGCATTCTCACCAAATCTCCTCTAACCAGATTAATATCAAAAATCCGGAAGTCTCCTGGACAACCGGCTACCATATTCACAGCATTTACTCCCCCGTGCTTGGTTAGAGGATTATCTTTCATATTAGGTCCCACGTCCTTGAAAGATAGAACACCAGACTTCACCAATTTCTATACCTCAGTCTTCAAAGGATAACAATTCTCAACATCATGCCCTGGTGCTCCCTGATGAAAAGCACACGTTTGGTCTGCCTTGTAATACCAAGGCAATGGTGATGGTACGACGGGAGGTGGTCGGGTCTGAACCAACTTCTTCTGAATCAATGCTAGTAGTAACTCTATATAACTCATGGGAATAGGGTCATAACTCTCCCTTCTTTGATTATACCCTTGATTCCCCTGCTGGGACGGTCTCTGATAAGCAACAATAGTTGGAGCGATATTCATAACAGGAGTAACTGAGGTGACTTGCTGATGAAGTTGATAATTCCTTTTAGGAGTGTTTACCCTTCTCTCTTGTATAACAACATTTGCATCTCCTTCTTTCTTCTTGGTAAACCCATAAGATGGCTTCTTCGCACCTCCAGATCCTTCACTCTTTGTTAAACGGCCTTCTCTTACAGCCTCTTCAAAGCGGATACCCATTCCTACCATTTCAGTAAAGTCACTTGGCGCACTTGCTACCATCCTCTCGTAGTAGAAAGCACCCAGCGTCTTCAAGAAAATATTAGTCATCTCCTTCTCTTTCATGGGAGGAATCACCTGGGCGGCTACCTCACGACATCTCTGCGCATATTCTTTGAATGATTCTCTGTCTTTCTGAACCATGGCCCTCAGTTGATCACAGTAAGGCGCCATGTCCACATTGTACTTGTATTGTTTGATGAATGCTTCTCCCAAATCATTAAAAGTATTCATATTGGCGTTGTCCAAACTCATATACCACTTCAGCGCAGCACCGGTCAAACTATCCTGAAAAAAGTGAATCAGCAGACGCTGATAATCAGTATGGGTAGACATTCTCCTTACGTATATCACCAGATGAGAACGAGGGTAAGTGTTGCCCTTATACTTATCAAACTCCGGGACTTTAAACTTAGAAGGTATCTTAACATTCGAGACCAAGCATAACTCATTCACATTCTTCCCAAATAGCTCTTTTCCCCTGAGGGCCTTCATCTCTCTTTGCATCTTGTCAAACTGCTCTTGAAAATCAAACATTCTGTCATAAAGACCCAAGTCTTCACTCGGTGGAGGGAAAGGATGACACACATCATCATTAACAAATGAAACCATATTCACCGAAGGAGGTGCAACAAGAACATGTACCATAAGAGGTGTAAGAGTAATAATAGTCTGAACAACTGGAGTATCTTGAGGACCAAGATTGAAACCTTCAGGTGCAAAATTCTATGGCATTCCCCATGGATAACCTTGGGGCATGCAATTCTGAATAACAACTGGAGTAGCAGATATGGGAACATTCGGAGCTTCAGTAGTTGCCCTTGTTGGTTGAGGTTGAACACTCGATGGCTGATTCTGAGCAGCCACCAGAGCTTCCATCAGAGTAGTCAGATTGGCCATGCCGGCCTTCAAAGCATAAACTTCCTCGCGTAGCTCATGATTCTCTTGTTCTAAGTTGTCCATCTTCTTTCTGAAATTAGCCCAAGTGTTGTAGTGATGAGTCAGCTTGATGAACGAAGTAAAGAAGCTTGGTAAGACACCTGGATAGGCATAACAAATGCAAGAAAAATGTGCAATATGATGCATGATATGTAATGCACATGATTATTTTTACTTTGTTATTTAATATTTCAAGGGATTTATAGATTTATAGACACATTGCAAATATCAGAGTAATAACACGTTTGAAATACTGAAAATTTTATTATAATATCTTCAAAATTAATTACAAGTTTCAATGATCGCAAGTAAAAGATGAAAATAAAATCTGAAACCCTGAAAAATAGAACTGATGGAGATCACTCTGTACGCTGACACTTCTCCGTGAGCCTGGAAATATGAGCCTTCAACCTCTTGTTTTCTTCCGCACATCTGGTGGCAAACTCCTTCCAATCATCTGAATCAGAAAGTGAGTTATCAGAACCTGATTGAGGCTTAGGAGAAAATAAACCCCCTTTCCTCTCCATAGACTCTACCACTCGACTCTCAAGGTACTCAATCAAGTCGTCTTTCTCCTTCAAGTCTGCTTTATAGGAACTCTCTAAAGTTTGGAACTTGTTCTTCCAAGCATCCTTTTCCTGTTGCATCCTAACCAAAGCAAGTTGCAGCTCTTTTAGATCATCTAATAAGGGAGGAGTGGTCTTCATAAATAGATCAGGCATGGGTGTCTCCCGGGTATACGGTATCTTTAACTGAATAGCTCTCGATCAGACCCACTGAAGATATGACTCCAAAGAAACAGCACCCCTAGGTCCCAAATCCTTCCTACTCTTCCTATTCTTCTCGATCGGACCCACCCAAGATCACACATATAGGGTTCATAGGTTCAATGCCACGAGCATGAGGTCAAAGGTACTATCCATAAGGTATTGGTCTAAGATTTATCACCTACCGAACAAGGTTCTAGAGGTTCCCAGAGTCTACATCCTTCCTTCGGATATTACCAACTTCCTGATTAACTCTGTAATTAGTAATATTCTCAAGAAAGACTCATCCGAGCATAGTATCGCGTGACAAATATTTCCGAATTACTCCGTTATAGCTTTCGCACTACACCTAAAAGGCCAAGATGGGTTTGGTATTCTACAGTCCTCAATTTCAGCAGGCTCCCAGGTCGAAAGTAGTACGTCTTCCCGATTACTCGGTAAATGACACTACAGTCAAAGGGGCCTGCACTGAGTGGGGGATCTCAAGCCTCCTTTTTTTGGATCACTCCCTCAAAGTTAACATGACTATACCGTCCGTCCTATCTTAAAGTTTTCCCAAGTCCGGGTATAGGACTTATGAGTAATCACAAAGCACCCTGAAAACCAGGAAAATCCAGACAAACATATATACAACATATAACATAAAAAACAGTAATAACACATATACAGATATAAACAAAGATAAGCTTAACCCACTTAGGGATGGACCAGCAAGAGGTCAATTTGTCCCCAGCGGAGTCGCCATTTTTCTGTAGCGGTAGAAATGTTTAAGACTAAGCCATTGGATTGACTAGACTTATACAGATCAAAATAAAAATCACCACCATGCTTTATTGTTTCCAAAGGAATGGGAAAAGAGCGAATAACCCAAAAAGAAGGGGAAAGATTCAAGGTAAGGGGGGTGGGTTATGCAAAGGGAAGGTATTAGCACCCTAAACATCTACAGTACTCCGCAGGAACCTCTTTGTGAAATCTGTATATTTTGGCTATGGAAAATGTTGTATAAAAATGGATGGTGGAGGTGAGAAAAGAAATATATTTATTTTATAATTTTTGCACCCGTCGCGGTTGCGAACCTTTAGTGCCTACGTACCACCTTTTCGTGTAATAGGGGATCAGGGTACACGTAGTTCCTCTTTTAAAATATTAAAACACAAATGTGTTGGTTAATTTTATGAGAAAAAACATCATCGTCACTGTCCGTGTGGAAAACATACCTACTACCGACAATTATGAGAAAGGAGAATTTGCATCATCACAAAGTGGAGGATATAGCCTGGATCTTAAAATCAACAATGCCTCACTCAACACCCAAGTGGAAAATATATATCTTCACTACATATTGTAGAAGTATAGTTGTTTGCATCACTACAAGGATTGACAAGAGTTCAATCTTTTGAGAAAAGTTTAAAGATAAAAGCCAAAGTGGCAAAATGGTTTGAAATGAGATTGATTGACTTTTAGTCTTCTCACAAAAAATGTCAAGGTATTATTAAGTTGATTGGAGTTTATTTATGAAAATGTTTTGAAAATGCATGGAAATAAGTCCAAGTTTATTATGAAAGTGGTTCAAGTTTAAAAACAAGAAGATTTTTCAAAAGGAGGAAGAAGATTTTTAAAATTAAAGAAGATGAGAGGAGAAGAAGGGACTATCCTAAAGCATAAGGTAAAAGCTAGGGATAAGAACCATCTAACCAACAAGAAGCCAATACTTGACATTATGAGCCAAGATAGAACTCCCATTCCTTGGATTGAAACTAATCAAGCAAAAAAAAATACTAGACCTCTTGAGAGAACCAAACTTCAAGTGTATTAAGTCTTCACAAAAATTGGGCAGAGTAACAACTGTATACGGGTGAATTCCAGATTACAAACAAAGGGTGTAATCACAAAACCTGCACACAAAAATAAACAAGCAACCCAATGTCTTAAGGTAAACCTCAAGAACTCCAGACAAAATAATCAGATAAGATCACAATGTCTCCAAGATAGGCCAAGGTTTCTAATCCTAAGTCCAAGAAAAAAAGTCCCATGCTCCATAATGCCAAGGATAGTTACCAAATAGTCCAAGTTCCATTAAAGATTTTTATGGTTTATGTTGATTATTAAGTATCTTAAAAAAAAGAAAAGAAAAGCTCAAGTGAGCAAAGTAAAAATGACAAGAAAGTAAATGCTCAAATGAGCAAAGATGAAAATGGCATGAAATGTAAATGCTAAAAGTAAATGGTACATAAAGCATAAAAAAAAGTATAAAGTAAAACAAGTAAATAATTAGTGGTTAGTTGGATGACCATATTGAAGCTTGCATTTGGAACTCATTAGAAGATTGTTAGAACCAAAGCCTCCACACAACAAGTTGCATTTGCTTTTTGTCAAGTATATCATCCATTTGGCGTTCTCACAAGTCCCATTTGATGATCAACGATGTTTAAGTGATCCGCGTTGACCAAAGGTATTGTAGATCCATTAGAGGATTGGTAGAACCAAAGCCTCCACACAATGGATCTCAAGGTTATTGGATCAAAGAGATCAAATTAACATACTTGGGCTTGCAAACATAAGTTTGGGCCACGAATGATCATTTATTCGAATCGGGACAAAATTTAGCGCTATGTTAAGCAATCGTAAGTGGACTTATATAGAAGTCACACCTATTTTGAGGTTGATCAATAGCAATCTATGCACAATTTGTTATGAGACATGATATATAGATCGTGCTCCAACAACATTTAGTGCAACAAGAAGGGGATGAGATGAAGAGGGATGAGAGAGAATATACAAACCACTTTTGAATGAAATTTAATCAAATTATTATTAAAATCATTCATCCATTTTTGTGGATTTAAACTCAACACCATGGATCCAATGATGTTAATAAAGTTCGTGATCCAAAATTTAACCCAAGATCAGCCATAAAATAGTCACAAAATAATATTACATTTTAATATATACAAAAGGGTTTAAAAATAATGTTTAAAAATAGAAAATAAAGAGAAAAATATCAACTATGTTCAAATTAATCAAGAAATAAAAAGTAAGACCATAGAAAAATCAGAAAAAGGCTCAAGTAATTTTACAAATTTTTTGGTAATTTTTTAAAGTCAGAAACTATTTTTAAAATTATAAGAAATGGGTAAAATAAACCAAAAATGATAAAAATAGTAAAGTCAGAAACAAAAATAAAATAATGTCACCAATATTTGTCACAATATTATTGGATCACTCCATAATTTTTTCAGAATTTAAAAATGCATAAAAGTATTTTTAAACATTTAAAACAATTCAAATAAAGTGTAAATTTATAAAAAAATACCAAAACACAAAATTAAATTGTGAAAAAATAAAAATCAGAAAGAGAATAATCAAAATATTTTTTCATAATTTTTTCAGATATTTTGGACTTAAAAGAAATTTTCTATGATTTTTTGAAATTTAAAAAAATTAAAATATGAAAATCAGAAAAGAAAATAAAAGTAAAAATATGTGGACCATTGGATGAGAGCCAAAATGCGTTAGTAATCAAATCCAAGGGATCTGGCACGCTGTGCATATCATGGTCATTAGTGAATAAAGTACAATATCAAATATAAATCTGATTTTCAAAAATAACAAGTGGCGTGCCATCATTGGTTGGAAGATGACACGTAGGTCATCTTCAACCTCCAACCAACGTGATTTGTAGGTCTCTCAAACTGTAAAATCAGAAGCTCAGACCTATGTCATTCGCTTCGTCTCTTCAAGACGAAGACAACCACACCCTCGCGCCAAATTTATATAAATTGTAGCTCAAGCAATTTTGAAGGAAAGTTTTGAAAAGGGATTTGAAATTTCATGGTTAAAACGTGTTTCCAGTAAAAGGTAAGTGTTGCGACTAGAACTAGGGCAATGAGAGAAACACAATGATATCTGAGTTTTAAAGAATTGATGAAGGAATCTACCTATTGAAGTTGAGTTGCAGAGCTCTGAAACTGGACTTCTATGGAGCAGTATAAGGCATGATTCTTGAGTGTAATTATGTGGTTAGCTTCAGGGAAGATCAAGGAATGTGAATTGATGGAAAAATTGGATTGAAAAAGGCTTGAGAATGGATTTTGAAGTTACTGAATTCTGAGTTGTGGAACAAGTTTGGCAGGGTGATTCTGGCTATCCAAGCTTGAGAAAATGAATTGGGAATGACCCTCTATTTATAGGGAATCAAATGGAATGTTCAAGCGTGTGAAATGATGATGTTTGGAGGGAAATCATGTGAAGTTGCAAACAAGAAAAGTGTGACTTTAAACTTGATCGAACCTCATCCAAAACGTGCATTTTGTTATGCTAATCCATTCTGGAAGTTCACTAAACATATTTAGAGGCAAAAACGCGTGGAAAACTTGTGATTATAAGCTAAAACAAAGATTTCAAAATGTGACTTGTGAGGAAACTTCAGTTCCAAGTTTCCAATTTCAAAATCACGGCATTCTGAACTCAAGGGGTCTTAGGGCATGATTCTTGATGATTTAGAAACACGAGGTTACAAGATTTACAATGGAAAAATAATGGAATCAAGTGAATGCTTGAGAGGAAAGTTGTGTTGAGTCAAAGTTGGAAAAAAAGAGTTTACTTTCCATACCTAGAAATATTTCAAGTTCTTCTTCAAAAATGACCTATAATGTCTTGCATCAAAACATGGCCTTCCACTTGGAATTTGATCTTGACCAAAAAAGATTACATGAAGTAGATCTCTTGAATGACATTTTGAAACTTGAACCATTCAAAATCTCCAAAAATTGAGAGAGTTATGAATTTTTGAAGTTGGAAAAAAATCATGAAATGACCTATAATCTTTTGCATCCTTAAGGCAACTTCCATCCATTTTATCACTTTTCACATAAAAGAAGGCATAAAGTTCAGACCTTCAAGATCATTATGAAAAAGAATGGGCTCAAGGTTATAAAAATTGACCAAGTTATGATCATTTGAAGTCACACATGGAAAATTGGGGATTCATCTGGAGGACTTGTAATCTTTCTTCCTCATTAAGTCTCTTCCTCATGACAACTCCTTGAAACTTTTGAAGTGATTTGTTGATAACCCTTTGAAGAGAAAGATGTATTTGGAATCACTCTAAAATACCAATAGATGAGAAATATATATTCCTTTGAAGTTCAAAACCCTAGCTCCTTAGATCAAGAGAATGCTTTGAGGAACTTTGACAATTTTGAACAAACTTCTTGTACCAACACACATGATTTGTAAATAGAAGTTGTTGAGTATGATAATGAGAACTCATAGCCACAAAAACCACTTCCATATCTTGAACATTGAGAGAAATATGCACTTGTGACCAAATGGAATAAAATCTTGTCCAACCATGACAACTTCTCCAATCAATCCCTTGTGCTTTTCAAACAAATTTGATAACCTTGAAATGTGATGAACCAAAATAAACATGCCATGCCAATTCTTCCAAAACCAATCCAATGGTGAGGTTTGAACTTCTCAAGCTTTATTGACTAGGGCATGTAAATAAACTCATGAACCCATGGGGTAACTTGTTAAATCCCATTTCCTTTGCCTACATGGATAACAAGCAAGACAAACCAATATTGTATTTTACTTAGTTAAAAGAAGAAATCAAGACAAAAAAAATATTCATGATCACAAAAGAACATAAGTCATGGTACTTGGTGATTCCTCAAAAGAGCAAAGCTAAACATAGGGAGGGGAACCAAGAATCCTAGTGTGATCTTGTTGTGAATGAATCAACATGGTATGATGAAGGGATCTTAGGGGCAAAAATTGGGGTACAATAGGCGGTCCAAGCAAAAGTTAGGGATGTTAAGCGTATGACTATGTACCGTTGGATCATGTTACAATATATCTTTAGTATCAACTATCAAGCTCAAGCGGTACTAATCAATCCAGTTAGCTTCGGACAAACAGCAAAGAGATGAGACGCTCAAAGACATAAAGGCATTAATAGAATAAGAACCCGATGAGATTGTTTCACATAGCTGTTTTTCTTTATACACTATTTTGTATTAGTTTCATTCTTATTACGACATTCTCTTACTAGGATGTTCGTCTCCTTTTACAAAAACACCTATTACAGGCACAAATTCTTCAAATCAATACAAAAACGATCTCTTTAAAAGTGCAAAACTGTTAATTTTTAATTTTTCTGTTTTGTTTGCAAAAATGTCCAGTGATTATTTTTGAACATATGCATTTAAATATGATTACCGTTTACAAATACTCGCATAAAAGAGAAAAAAATGACAGTTACTAATGGCTTTAAGAAGTAGGACAATGTCTAAGGGCCATCAACAAAATCCACGCAGATATTTCCTCCAGCATGTACCTTCTCCAGCAGGTACAGAGGCAGGGATATCCTGCTACAAGGTCACTGCTATATTCTCATTATGCAACTTAATGGTGTCAGGTATTTCTCATGTCCCCGACAAATTAAAATTCTCAATTACTGCTCCAAAAATTCCCCAGTGAAAATCGCCGAGCTTCTCAGGATTCCCCAACAGGGTTTCACAAAATCCCCAAACAATGCACGGAGTTTCCCTTCCCCAACAAAGTTTATTTCTCTAAAAGTGGAAAACCATATATCGACACTTCAACTTCAACAAAATATGAAGACTTACACTCCTCATTCCCAGCAGCAGTCAGGGATTTATTTTCCCCAGTCCAGGAACACTGCAGTAGAATAACTAATATGTTCATACATCGCATTCATACATCATAGCATCGCCAATACAAGTTCATATATGGAAATCTCATTTATTTTGAGAAACATCATTACACCATGCATTTCATACATCATGACATTGCATACAACTAACTTTTTACCTTTTCAGGAAAGATCACTCAACAGAAAATTATCATCAAACAATTTTCGACAAGACAGGACAACTATATGTGAACAATTTACTTGTAGATCAATTCCTGAAACAGGACGGGGTGACTATCTGCATGAAAAACACTTCTTTCAGACCTCTTCTAGTTCAGTTTAAATCGATCATTGGTTTATCCTGATTCCTTTCCGATAGACACTTCTTCTGGTTCAGATAAATTGTTCCAAAGATTTATCCTGATTCTTTTCAGCTAAAGATTATTCAAGACCTTTGTTGGTTCAGTTTGAATCTATCAATGGTTTATCCGGATTCCTTTCTGGTAGACACTTTCTCTGGTTCAGATAAATCGCTCCAAAGATTTATCCTGATTCTTTCCAGTTAAAGAATATTCAAGACCTCTGCTGGTTCAGTTTAAATTTATCAATGGTTTATCCTGATTCCTTTTCGGTAGACGCTTTCTCTAGTTCAGATAAATTGGTCCAAAGATTTATCCTGATTCTTTCCAGTTAAAGAATATTCAAGACCTCTGCTGGTTCTGTTTAAATCTATCAATGGTTTATCCTGATTCCTTTCCGGTAGACACTTTCTCTGGTTCAGATGAACCGCTCTAAAGATTTATCCTGATTCTTTCCAGTCAAAGAATATTCAAGACTTCTGTTGGTTCAGTTTAAATATATTGATGGTTTATCCTGATTTCTTTATTGTAGACACTTTCTCTGGTTCAAATAAATTGCTCCAAAGATTTATCCTGATTCTTTCCAGTCAAAGAATATTCAAGACCTCTGCTGATTCAGTTTAAATCGACCAATGGTTTATCCGGATTCTTTTCGGTAGACACTTTCTCTGGTTAAGATAAATCTCTCCAATGACTTATCCTGATTCTTTCCAGTTAAAGATTATTCAAGACTTCTGCTGCTTCAGTTTAAATCGATCAATGGTTTATCCCGAGTCCTTTCCAGTAGACACTTTCTCTGGTTAAGATAAACTGCTCTAAAGATTTATCCTGATTCTTTCCAGTTAAAGGTTTATTCAAGAGTTCTGTTGGTTCAGTTTAAATCGATCATTGGTTTATCCTGATTCCGTTCCGGTAAACACTTCTTCTGGTTCAGCTTAAATCAACCAAAGGTTTATTATGATTCTTTTCCAGTTGAAGTCAAGCTTAAACTTAGTCTAATTTCTGTCAACAATCACCTTTGGATGGCATCTATAATCCCATCTCCGAAAACTCTCCATCATCTCTCCAAATGGCATCTTTAATCCCATTCTCTACATAATCAACCACCACATCGTCAAGTGCAAATTTCTGGGCACTCTAGTGTTCGTCATCTTCCACTTGCAAGTCACGAAAGGCAAACTCGTCAATCTAACTCTTCAGGTTTATGAAGATTAAACAGGCGCAGCTGTTATACCCCAAAATTTTCCCTCTCATTTCTCAAGGCATTTCCTCACAAGGATTTTCAAAAGTTCAAATTTCCACAAGTACAATTGGATTTTTAGTGCCCCTGTGATTTTCAAGGATTATGTTGGATTTCCAAGCATCATGTCAAAAAGGAAACCATTGAAAGATAAAAGCAGATAAATTTGATTTTTCTGACAAAATTGAAGAAAAACAAATTTTCTTCAATTCATGCTTAACTTTGACTAAACTCTCCCTGCATGCAAGCTTTGACTGAGATTTTGTTTCCCTTTGAAATAACAACATTCGATTCAGAAGGTTGATGACCTCTTGGTAGCTTCCTTTGATTCAGGAGGCAAAGGCCTTTCTTTTGGTATCCTTCGATTGCACATTTTACTTTCTGCATGCCTCCTTCGTTTGGGCATGTGGCCTTCCTTTGATGCCTCTTTTGTTTGGGCATTTAGACTTCGTGCATGCCTCCTTCATTTGGGAATGTGGCCCTCCTTTGATGCCTCTTTCGTTTGGGCATTTAGACTTCTTGCATGCCTCTTTCGTTTGGGCATGTGGCTTTCCTTTGATTCCTTTTTCGTTTGGGCATTTAGACTTCCTGCATCCCTCCTTCGTTTGGGCATGTAGCCCTCCTTTGATGCCTCTTTCGTTTGGGCATTTAGAATTCTTGCATGCCTCCTTGGTTTGGGCATGTGGACTTCCTTTGATGCCTCTTTTGTTTGGGCATTTAGACTTCCTGCATGCCTCCTTCGTTTGGGGATGTGGCCCTCCTTTGATGCTTCTTTCGTTTGGCCATTTAGACTTCTTGCATGCCTCTTTCGTTTGGGCATGTGGCCCTCCTTTGACGCCTCTTTTGTTAGGGTATTTAGACTCTCTACATGCATCTTTCGTTTGGGCTTGTGGCCTCCTTCGAATGAAAGTTTGGGTTGCATCCTCCGTTTGGGCATGAAGTCTCCTTCAATGCAAGTTTAATCCATAAGCTTCGTTTGGGCATTTTTCTCCCTTCGAAGCAGTCTTCTTTGATACATTTCTAAAACTCTTCGACACACTAGTGGAAAATAGAATTTTAAAGGAACACTGATCAAATCCATAGGCCATGCTACATGATCTTACTTTACAGGCCTCAATGCTTGTATTTCACTCCATAATTAATTGCTTACATTATGGATTAAGTTATTATCCAGGTAATTAAGCCTTTGTCCAAAAGATTTTTTTCATGAAAGTAAACTTGCTAGTACAAAGTTTGTCTTAAGCTCATGCTTTGCTTAAATCCTGATTGTACTTCACCATAAGTCAGGGAAGTCAGCTCCTTTTAACCAACAACTTTAGTACTTCACCTTGGGGTCATGGAAAATATGACATAGCTTAATATTCACGTTTCAACCAAGCCATATCTTTTTTCAAACTCCCAAACCTTTTCTCTATAAATAGAGAAACTATTGACAAAGAAAGGTGCCAGATTTTTGCTGAAGAGAAAAATCATAAAATCCTCAAACACTCTAAAAACTCTCAAACCCTCAATCTCTCCAACATTATCAAACCTTCAAAACTATAAAACTTTCATAAAAAATATCAGTAGTGTACCTTTCGATTCATTCCCCTAAACTGTAGTATAACACAACCTTTGATTCACTCCCTCAAACTGCAGTATACCAAAACCTTTGATTTCCTCATAAATACCAACCTTTTGATTTCCTCATAAATAACAACCTTTCGATTCAAGCAGAGAAGTGGTCCCAGTAGCTCAAGGAAGGTTCTAGCAAAGTTTGTTCCACCATCAAGGAAGTCATATACAACTCCTTCGATTGACACTTCAAGAGGTAAGAGTCCTATAAACTTGGAACTTTCCATTTAAATATCATTTGTACATATAAATAAAAGAAAAAAAATGTAGATATCACATCTAGGAAATTGACCATGCTTTAGCTTTCGATTATCACTTCCATTTATATTTAGTCTTTGGATTTTGGTGCCAAATAAATTTGTGTTAACCACTGGTCTTGTAGTTTTCGAAAGTTACCTTTGTTAGGTTCATATCTAAACTTTAGGCAGGTTGTGTGTATCCTTTGATTGGCTGAACAAGGAAGCCTTTCGAATCTCAACTGGGGAAGATTTGCATTCTTGTAATCGAATGGGAGAGCTGGGCACTTTAAACGTCCAGAAACAAGTTTACCTTGTACCCAATCGAAGAAGCCTTATGAATGGATGAAACAGACCACCCCCATGGTATAAACAGCGTGCGCGAAAAAACATTTATGTGTAGGGATCTGAGTCTAAACCTTGGCAGGACCAAAAACAGTTTTTGCATTTTTGTTTGTGTTCTTTGTATTTTTTAACAAACTTCAAATATTTTTCAACCAATCAAAATAACTCCTTTTGAGTTGATTTTTTACACACTATTAATTTACAAGTTTTGTTTCATGAATATATAAAGATATTACAAAAAATATTTTATTTTCATAATTACTTTAATTAATCAAAACCTTTCATATAAATAAAAGTCAAAACAAAGTTAATCTTCTTTTCATTCCAATTTTTGTACATTTATTCACATTCGACATGGTTGTTATAGATAATTATAATTTTATTTCTTGCAACCTCCATTTGTACATTTGTATCCCCATCCCCAAGTGATGTAATAGCGTAGTAAATTTACTTTCTGCAATTTATCGCTTTCATATAAATGCTAGTAACTAAGGTGTGTATGGAAAGATTAAAACCAATGCTTAGAAAACCCTTAATTCAAGACAAAAAATGCATGCAATCAAACACACTTGTACACATGCACCTCTAGGGTTAACTCCACTTGTGGCCTTGATAAAATGGTCATAATATGCATGTGAGATGTTTTAGCAAAAACAATCAAAATATCATAGTCCCTCGATGACGCTTGGAATGCTGCCTTATAAATGATCTTAGTCCCTCAAGAGAAATGCTAAGATACCTCACAACGTTGCTATTCATCACTATACAAACATCCCATGCCCGTCCCTTCACATCCAATGATGGGGCTTCTTACCAAATCAATGATAAGATAGCAACATCTAAAGTAGGAGGAAAGGAACGTTATACCTTTTGAGTAGGTATGATTCTCCTAGTTGCTCGCTTGCTCACTGTTGTACCCCAAAATTTTCCCTCCCATATTTCTCAAAATATTTCAAGAAAGATCCCCAAGTTGCTCAAGGTAGTCCAAGGGTTGACCAGACAAGCTCTCTCCTAAGGCAGTCCACCTTAAATTAGGGTTTCATGTTGCATCAAGATAATTGAGTCCAAGGGACCCCAAATGATCACCAATGTCCTAATATGTTCTCAAGATCATCCATGTCAAGTTTCAAGCCCTACAGAGAAAGTTTGCTCAGTCAATTGCTCAAAGGCCTGAAAATCGACTGTGCTAGAGCAAAAGTCAATTGTGGCCCACATACAGTCAAACTTCAATATTTTTGGTCAACATCCTCATTTTGAAGTATTATTCATCATTTTATCAAGGTTTGATAACGATTCATCAAGGATTGCTCATAATTCATCAAGACTCAAAAGTTGCTAAATTAGGGTTTTGTAGGAAAAGTCAACTCAAATTTGACCAAACATAACTTTCTCATACTTTATGAGAAATGACCTATCCAAAGCTAATTTTTAAGAGGATGCAATTCCATACAATCCATCTTCATCTCCCAAGTTCAAAATATGCACTCACAAGAAGTTATGAATTTGGACATTATAGGTCATTTTGAAAAGTCAACAAAAACACCTTTTATGTCAAAGCTTCATACATGAGCATGGAATATCAAATTGATATGAGACCAAAAGGGTTGATTATAGGACATCTCAAGCTTTCTAAAAAGTCAAATAACACCTCTAAAAAGTCAGAATTGAGCAAGTTATGCATTGGTGGAGTTGACCCTTTTTTGCAAAATTGCCAAAAGTAAAATATGTCCAAAATTGCAATTTTTGCCAAATGGGCCCAACTTTTTATGCTTTCATTGAGTTTGTAACTTGGTCCACGACCTCTAAGCCCACCCATACATTTTCCTACTATTTATGCTATTTATTTTGATATTTTATTCATTAAAATTCAGAATTAAATAAATAAATAATAGAAATAATGTAAATTTTGATATGAATCTATTTTGGGCAAGTTTTATGCTGGTTTATGTCAATTGATTTCGTGCAATAACCTTTCAAATATGTCCAGGTTCGTCCACATGTGAAAATGGCATAAAATCATCAAATATGGCATTTTTTCAAGTTTTGATCATGGTCTTAAAACACAACATTATGAGGGAGATTCTTTCCATGCCTTCTTGTCCCCTCATTCTCCTTTATAAATATAGAGCCATGCAAGCTTGAAAGATCCGACAAATCCTCTCTAAAAAGCTCTCAAAAAGCTCTTCAAAAAGCTCTCTAAAAGCTCTTCAAAAAGCTCTCCAAAAATCAAAGAATTGGTGCAAGTCATATCTCGAGGTTCCGGTCTCTCTCAATTGACATCAAGCCTCAAACCATCCTCTTGAAGTCCTAAAGAGTCTTACAAGGCCTAAGAGAAATCCATCACACGCCTAGCACGCCCCCCATTTGACAACACCGGTTTGGTAAAATTTTAAACTTTGAATCTCTAATTTTAATAACATTTTATGGTATGCTAACGTTTGTTTGAGTTTATATAGAACAGTTATGGATGATTGAATCATAGGTTCCACGCAAGAATCAAAAAACACCATAGTTAGAGCATGAAGCTTTCGAAGATTCGGGCCTAGGGATTTCTGATGATTGCACCCCCTGTTTACTTTTGCTACTAGGCCCATCTTTATTTTCATGTTTTATTCGTTTTGTTTATTTCTTTTAATCCCTTTTATTTTTTTTATCGATAAAAAAAATATAAAAATCACATAAAAATAGATTTAGGATTTTTTCTTAATTAAATTTTAATTTTAGGTAAAACTTTAATTATTTTGTAAATAACTTAAAAATAATTAGAATAGATAGGTTTTATTACTAACTTAATTATATTTTATTTCTTTCCTAAAATAATCAAAAACCAAAAATAGGTCATGTAATTATTTTTATTAATTAATTTAATTAACTAATTAATTGCATATTTAATTTAGAAAACTTAATTCTTTTATTAAAAACAACAAAAACATTTTTTCTCTTTTAATTAGGATAAAAGGGTCAAAACCCTAGTTCGCACTCGTTCTAATTTTCATCGCGCGCTTTATTATTATTTTTATTCATATTGATGTAACTACCTACAATTTGTAATAGTTTAATTAGGACGTTTATTTACATTTATCGCTTTATTTTCAAAGGGTTTGTTTTTGGCTATGTAAATACCCGAAGCCTTATAATAGCGTAGTTTAAATTCCGCAAATTATTATCTGTTAGATGTATGATGTAGGGATGCATGACAAGAATGTATGATTAATTTTAAAACAGTTAGATCACCCTAAATGTGCAAAGATAAATAAACTGAAATTGAATCATTCGCACATGCACACTCCTAGGGTACACTCCCACTTGGTTGCCTTCGGTAAATGGTCATTGAGTATAGGATGCTTTAGTGGTCGTCCTTTTGTCTAAACAAATATCAAAGTCCCGATTCGGAAAAGTTGCCTCGGAATGGTTGCCTCGGAATTATTGCCTCAAATAATTGATCTAAGATATTAGGGTTATTACTAAGACGTCCTAACATTGCTTTAGTGACCGTGCGTCCCTTTCGAATTGACCCTCAAATTCCAACGACGGTGCTACCTACTCACTAATAGTGGGATAGCATTGTCTAAAGGAAACGAATACAGAACGATTCTTTTTTCGAGTAGGTAGATTAGTTCTTAAGTACTTGCTCATTCCAAACAAATTTTTCACACTTACACTCCTTTGTAAACAAAATTTTCAAAAACACTTCATTACACTCTTGAAGACAGAAGCAAGAGTTAAATCGAAGTCAAAACAAAAACTTTTCAAAGCGCATAAACACAAAGAAAACAATTTTGAAAATGATGAGCAAGTACCTAAGAGCCCGTAGATAACTACGGATAGAAAGGGTGCTAATACCTTCCCTTTCTATAAATCTACCCCCCCGTACTCAGAAATATCTTGAAAAAGGAATTTTTCTGTGCTTTTTTCCTTTCCTTGTTGGATAAAATAAAAGACGGTGGCGACTCTTGCTTACCGCGACATTTTGCAAACACAAACACAAAACGCAAACCAGCAAAATTTCCTTAATGAAATAGGGAAACCACGTCCCGGTTCTGGCCACCGTATCACACTCACAAAAAAAACATTTTATACACCAACACTTTCATTTGAAACATTTTCAAAAGACAAAGCTTTTTGTACGCGTTCTTATAGAAACGGGAACCATTACAAAGACATTTTTCAAAATCACTTTCAAAAACACATTCCTCAAACACCTCTTTGAACTATTTTCAAAACCAACACTTTGTATGCATTCTTATAGAAACGAGAATCATTACAAAGACATTTTTTTAAAATACTTTCAAACCAACTTCACAAGCACATTTTCAAACAAAACAAGTGATCTAGAAAGCAACTAAGAGCTCGTAGATAACTACGGATGAAAAGGGTGCTAATACCTTCCCTTTTCATAACCTACCCCCCGGACTCAAGAAAATAATCTCAAAGGTCTTTCTTGTTCTTTTCACCGTTTCCTTATTGGATAAAATAAAAGTCGGTGGCGAATCTTACTATCCGCAACAATTGCGATCAAACACAAAACAACCCAAGTCAGTTCTCCCACCGTATTACAGAAGGCTTTAAGGAGTATGCCCTGAGATGTAGAGACCTGTCTAAAAGGGTGTAACCCCCTTTGACTGACCGAGAATTGGTGGACATTTTCATGGACACTCTGACGGGTCCATTCTTTAATTTGCTGATTGGGATTTCTTCGTCAGGGTTTACTGAGCTGATTTAGAATGGAGAATGAGTTGAAAGTGGAATCAAAAGCGGGAAGATTCAACTGGCTACATATCAAGAATGATAGTCACCAGTCGGTAGGAGCAATATTGATTTCTAACTTGACCCCAGTTCAACGACCACAACAACAAAACAATCAACATAGGTCAGACGCCCCGAGGAGATAGTTCACTAGGATCAATATTCCATTGTCTCAAGCTTTACAACATCTGTTGAAGGAAGATTTGGTAACGCTGCGAGATACTCATCCTAATCCCAATACTTCCTCTCCCAAATATAATCTAAACGTGAAATGAACTTATTATTCAAATAGTCCCGGGCATGACAACAACAATTATTGGGCTTGAAGAACAAGATCCAAGATTTGATTGACAACAAAATGATTGAGTTTGACCCTCCACAGACCTCTAATGTGATCACAGCGCCCATGCCCAATCATGGTAAAGGTGTTAATCCTATTGACGATGTTTCTTATGTCTCCATCATAAGTGACTTGACCACTCCCTTGATGACTGTTAAGAAGAATTTGTTAAGAGCCGATTTATTTCCGAGTTGTCCTAAAAACCATTACCATTGTGCTTCCCAAACCAATGGTTGTATGTGGCTGAAGAAGGGTATTCAACGCCTGATTGATAGCCATGAAATTTTGTTCGAGAAAACTCCATCCATGAAGAGTTTGCATAGAAGTAACCTCAATAACTGTGACTTGAAGATGTTTCTATAATCACAATTTCTAACACTCCTATAAGGATCACTTCTAGAGGCCCTATAAGGATTCTCGCTGAGCCGAAAGTGGATCCCCTGATCATCACTACACTGAGGCCAATCCCTTATTCCTCTGACAAAGTTGTTCCCTGGAACTATGGAGCAGAAGTTTATTATCATGGTATCAAGGAAGAGCCATGGATTACCAAAGATGAAGATTCTGAAGTTACCAATCACAATAATATTGTCGAAACCAGTAAAATTACCCAAACAGGAAGGATCTTCTCCCCAGATATCTCTCCTCCAATCATAACACCTGTTCATATTCCTACGGCTGGGTCAACCACTGATGCCCGGGGCAAAGAGAAAGTGATTGAGCCTGCCCAGACTGAGGCACCATCGAAAGATGTTACAGTTAAAGACTCCTCTAAACAAGAGATGGAAGAGATACAAAAGATCATTCGTAAAAGTGACTATAAAATAGTTGAACAACTGGGGTAGACACCCTCCAAAATATCCATGATGTCCTTGTTATTATGTTTCGAAGCCCATGCTTAGGCTTTGATGAAATTTATGAAGAAAGTTCATGTACCACAAGAGACCTCTGTTGATCAGTTTGAGAATTGTGTTGCAAGCCTAACTGCTGATAATGGTTTAGGCTTTTCTTATATTGACTTAACTCCAGCGAGGAAGAATCATAACAAGGCTCTACACATCTCTGTTGAGTGTAAGGGAACTACTTTGGCGCATGTGTTAGTTGATACAGGTTCTTCCCTGAATGTATTACCCAAATGTGCTCTGGATAGATTGGACTATGAAGGGTTGGTGCTGAAACCCAGCGATATTGTGGTAAGATCCTTTGATGGATCATAAAGGATGATGCATAGAGAAGTTGATCTTCCGATCAAGGTGGGATCTCAGGTTTTCAACTCCACTTTTTATGTAATGGATATTTGCCTGACTTATTCCTGTTTGCTAGGACGCCCCTGGATTCATGGGGCAGGCGTTGTTACCTCTACCCTACATCAAAAATTGAAGTACCTGGTGAAAGGGAAGATCGTTACAGTCTGCGGAGAAGAAGAATATATGGTCGGTCATTTGAATTCTTTCAAATAAGTTTAAATGGATGGAGAATTCATTGAAACTCTCTGCCAGACATTTGAAGTAATCCCTCTGAAGATTGTTGTTTCTAAATCTACTCTTGCTACCCCTAAGATCATCAAGGATTCACCAAGAATGTCTTCTCTGAAGGATGCTAGAGCTATAATAAAAGAAGGGGGTTGCACTATCTGGGGGCAGCTTCCCGTTATCCCCTACAAATCTAACAAATTTGGATTGTGTTTCACTTCAAAGGCTCAGAAAGAGGTTCGACATGTTCGTGCTAGAGAATCACCTTTCCATATTAGCAACGACGAAGTTAATGCTCTGGAAGACATTGATAGTGATGGTGACTTGGACGACTGTATATTCCCTACTGTTGATGGTGAACTCAACAATTGGAAGGCCAAAGACTTTGTATCAACTTCCTTCAGCCAGGAGTAAGTGCTATTTCTTATTTTTATTGCTTTAAGAAGTTTGTCTGTATAATTTCTTTTAAAATAATGACTTTAAACCTTGTGCCTTGCCCAGGGAACAATGGTCCATTTGTTAAGGGTTGTCATTTCATATATCATATGCTCATTTAATGAAAACATTAGATGACTTTGCATTCAAATTTCTGCTCTTTGTCTTTCTTTTACTTTACTGCATTTTCAAATAGCCATGTGACTTTACACACACACACATTTGCAGATCCACATCCACTCCGGATCTCATTGACAACAATTCTGCTATTGCCGTTTATGACTTCAAAAATCCAATCTATCAAGTTGAAGATAAAGGTGAAGAAGATAGAGAGATACCTAGAGAACTCACCAGAATCCTGATACAAGAGGAAAAGGCTATCCAACCGCATGAAGAGCCGGTCAAGGTGATAAACGAGTATCGAGGAAGATAAGAAAGAAGTCAAGATTAGCCCCAACCTGGGAGACAACATCAAGAGAAGATTGGTTCAGATGTTGCACGACTATGTTGAGGTATTCACTTGGTAATACGAAGACATGCCAAGGCTCGATACTGATATTGTGGTTCATCGTCTACCAATGAAAGAGGGTTATTCTCTGATCAAACAAAAGGTTCGTTGCATGCGTCCTGATATGTCAGAGAAAATCAAGGATGGGATAATGAAACAGTTCAATGCAGGTTTCTTGGCAGTGACGTCATATCCCCAATGGGTTGAAAGTGTCGTTCCAGTGCCAAAAAAGACGGTAAGGTCTGTATGTGTGTAGAATACAGGGATTTAAATAGGGCGAGCCCAAATATATAACTTCCCATTACCACATATTGATGTCTTAGTTGACAACACTGCTCAACACAAGGTATTCTCCTTCATGGATGGATTCTCAGGGTACAACCAAATCAAAATGGAACCTGAAGATATGGAGAAAACTACCTTTGTCACACAGTGGGACACCTTCTTTATAAGGTCATGCCTTTTGGGCTGAAGAACGCAGGTGCAACTTATCAACATGCTATGGTGGATTTATTTCATGACATGATTCATCATGAGATAGAAGTCTACGTTTATGATATAATAGCGAAATCACAAACTAAGGAAGAACATATTGATCATCTGAATAAGTTGTTTGAAAGGTTGAAGAAATACAAGATGAGGTTGAATCCCAACAAATGCAACTTTTGGGTGAGGTATGGAAAACTCCTAGGTTTTGTCGTCAATGGTAAAGGTATTGAAGTTGATCCTGCAAAAGTTAAAGCTATTAAAGAAATTCTAGATCCCCGTACTGAGAAGAAGGTCAAAGGTTTTCTAGGATGACTAAACTACATTTCCCGATTCATCTCTCATTTGACTGCTATTTACGAGCCAATCTTCAAACTATTGAAGAAAGATCAAGTAGTCAGATGGAACGACAAATGTCAAATGGCTTTTGATAAAATCAAGGAGTACTTACAAGAACCTACAATTTTGATGCCACCAGTTGAAGGAAGAGCTCTAATCATGTATGTTGTACCCCAAAATTTACCCTCCCATATTCTTCAAGATTTCTCAAGGGATTGCACAGTCAAACATCCTCCTAAGCCAGTCAAAATTAGGGTTTTGGTTCCTTCAATGAATTTGAGGTTTTCAGTGGTCCAAACAAGTCCCATAAGCCTATATACATTGCCAAGCATCTACATGTCAAGTCTCAAGACTCACAGGGTCAAGTTGCACAGTCAAAAAGCCCATTTGGTTCACAATCAACTGCAGGGGCAAAATGGTCATTTTACAGTCAAAAGTCAGAATTTTTGAGGCCACAATCATCATTTGATCAAGTCTTGATCATGATTCCTCAAGCATGGCTCAAAAATCATCAAGATGCAAAAGTTGCTATTTTTGGACAGTTGAAAAGTCAATTGTACATTGACCAAGGCATAACTTTTTCATGGTTCATCAGAAAAATCCCATCCAATGCTCATTTTGAAGGGGGTGACATTTCCTACAACTCATCTTCACATTCCAAGTCCAAGAAATGCTCTCACAAAAAGTTATCAATTTCTACATTATAGGTCAATTTCAAAAGTCAACAAAAAGGCATTTTAAGTCAAAGACCATAACTTGAGATTGGTAAGTCCAAATGACATGGGACCAAAGGAATTGGTTATAGGACTTCAAGACCTTTCCAAAATGTCCAAGAACATGGTCATAGGATTAAAATTGAGCAAGATATGCATTGGAGAAGTTGGGGAATTTTTGGGAATTTGCAAAAGTCAACTTTTCCCAAAACACTTCATTTTTGCTAATGGGCCTCAAAATTTCTTCTTGAAACTTTGTCCAAGGCCTATGCACGACCCATTGAGATTAAATTGAATTATTTTCTTATTTTTATTAATTATTTGGATTTTTAGTTGGTTATTAATTCATTTAATTAATTTAATTGTAGGAAAATGCCAAGATATGGTTTTCAAATCTTTTTGTGATGCAAATAAGCTCAAGACAAGCTGAAGATTTCGTGTGCACATCAAGGGGACCAAAATCTCCCAATTTGGCAAGGTTTTCCAATCAAAAATATGCAAAAAGATTTGATTGAAATCAAATATTGAAAACATGAATTCCATGGATTCTTGGCCAAGATTGTAACCTAAATCCATTATACTATATATGCTGAACCTAACCCTAATTCCATTCACGTGCAAATTGCTGCAAAAACACCATAAGCATATTGAAAAAATATCAAAAAAATTCAAAACTGTTCTCGACATTCCAGCACGATTCAAAGCCTTTCATTGTTTCCAATACATTGCTGGAGGTGTAAGGAACCTATTGCAATCAAATTCGCGTGCCAAAGCTTGAGAAATCACCATACACAGATTCACGGTTTAGCTTTCTTTCTCATAATCGAAACTCGTAATTCATGCATCATTAATGAGATTTTTTGTGCGTTTTGTATTGCTTGAATCCACAGGAAGCGTTTGGCACAGGTTAATTAAGTTATTATGCAGTGAAACAAAAACCACCATTGACGAATTCTAGGTTTTTGAAGCTTTCAATTTGGGGATTTCCAGCACAGGAAAAATTAGACCTCCTCACGCGTATGGTTGAACTCAGGAGATTGAGACAAACATATTGATACCATCGCGCCCAATTTATATAGCCTGTAGGGCTATTCGTTATTTTTCCTCGCGTTATTTTGTGGGGGTTAAAAACCCCCGCTATCTGTTTATTTTGAACAGGTTTCAGGGAAGACGATTAAGACGTGGAAGCAGGTGGTTGGGTAGTTCAAATGAAACGCGCGTTTTTTCTCTTTCCAGCATAGTGTTTATTTTCTTAATAATATATTTGTTTCTTATTATAATATCAAAGGCGTTCAGTTGGCTTAGTGGTCAGTGAGTTGGCATGCAACCATTGGGACCTGGGTTCGATTCCCAGGTCCCCCAAAATTTCTACATTGTTTTGCTTAATGTATTCATGTGTAGCGCTTGCCAAGAAGTCTACCGTGCATATCAAATACCCAGGCGCCATGTGGCCATGATCATAAATCCAAAGGTCAGAGATGGAGGATCATGGTGTTCCTCTGTCAAAGCCAGCGTAGACCATCCAGAAAGTCAACAAAGGCTTGAGTGCTATTGGGCCAGAAATTCCAGGCCTCACCTCCACATTTGGGTCCAACACCCTCCTGGTTTCTATTTCTTTTTTTATTTCCTTTCCTTTTATTTTCTTTTAATATTATTATTACTATTATTTAATTAATCCATAAATTAATTTTTTCACAATAAAATTCAGAAAACCAAAAAAACGTTTTTATTAATTTCAATTACTTTTTTTGTAAATAAATTCATTAATTAATTTAGTTGTTTAATTAGGTTAATTGTAATCTTTTTCACATTAAATTAAAATCAAATCTAGAATCAGGTTTTTTTCTTTTGACACTTTTAATTTCTTTTTTTATTTCATTAAAACATTAAAAACACAAAAAATACTTTTTTCTTTAATTAATTAATTAATTAGTAAATTAGGTTTAATTTCAATTAATGGCAAAAAAGGACCAAATTCAATCCTTTTCTCAAAAAGGGTCAAAACCCTAAGACATTCCCGACTTAATTTCTTTACGCGCACTTTAATTCCTTTTGATCATATTTATGTAACTGTTCCCGAGGATGTAATAGTTAATTAGGGATTTTACCGCTTTCTTTAATTTTCCGCACTTATTTTCAAAACGGGTTTTGTGTTTGGCGATGTATAGACCCGCGCCTTGTAATAGCGCAGATTTACCTTTCCGCAATTTATTTTCCGCACTCTTAACTGTTAAAAACGCATGAAAGACTTGTATGACAAATAAAATCAACCCGTAGCTCACAATGATGCATGTTCAAAGATAAACATAAACTGAAACAACACACATGCACATGCCACTCCTAGGGTACGCCTCACTGGTTGCCTCGACGTAGTCGTCAAGTATAGGGTGTTTTAGAGGTCGCCCTCCTGTCCAAAGATCCAGTTGCCTCGAAACGGTTGCCTCGGATAAAAAAAGGATCTAGGACATTAGGGTTACCACTAAGGCGTCCTACTATTGCTTTGGTGACCACACATGTCCCTATAATCGAATTGACCCAAATACCTCCAACGACGGTGCTACCTACTTCTCAATAGTGGGATAGTACTGTCTAAAGGACTCTTACACAGCCTAATTCCTTAGAGTAGGTAGATTTCTCCTGGGTACTTGCTCTTTCAAAAACAAAAAAAAAACAAACTTTTCGCACCTACACTTTCAAAAAGTTTTCAAACAAATATTTCATACACTCTTGAGGACAAATACAAGAGTTACCTAGAAATTTTTCAAACGAAACTTTTGCAAAAACCACAAACACAAGAAAAGCAAAACATTTTTGAAAACATAGTGAGCAAGTACCTAAGAGCCCGTGGATAACCACGGATAGAAAGGGTGCTAACACCTTCCCTTTCTATAATCTACCTCCCGAACCCGAGAAACATCTCGAAAAGGAATTTTGCTGTGCTTTTGTCCTTTCGATGTTGGAGAACATAAAAGACAGTGGCGACTCTTGCTTACCGCGACATTTCGCGAACCAGCTAAAAAACAGTCAGTTCTATTTCCACCGATCATAGAACTGGCGACTCTGCTGGGGATCTTATAAGTGAGGTGTACCTTAGGATTAGATCATACTTATGTTTTCAATTGCTTGCTTTGATTGCTTTTATATTTGTAGGCATTGCATCGGAGTTTCATAGATCCTAACCCGGATCTGGGGAATACCCTTTTAGGTAGCATAAGCTGTGAGGGACCTGTCCGGCGTAGACCGACACGGGTGAAGCAGTGGCTACGTTGGTGTGACACCTTGGTGTGTACCGATATCCCTTGTGTTGAAACGAGGAGAATATGGGTCTTCTGAGGAGTCATTAAGCACCAACCGAACTTAGAACCCTAAACTGACCCAACTTGGCCATAGAACAGTAGCAGTATGCTACACTCATTGAGGTTAAACTCTCGCGATGGTTCTGGCTGCAAGAAAAGATTGCGATGCTGGAGTTATGACCGATTGAGGGTAGTCGATGACATTGAGATCCTCTAGAACCCGGTTACTATTTTCTAGGACAGGTCTTAACCAACGAAACTGAAAGAGGGTAGTACCTAAACTTCATGCTGGCCTAAACTCTAAGGGCTTTCTGGTGTGACTTGTGTGCCTTAACACTTAAACTACTTGCATGCTTGTTATCTGACACATAAGTTCATTGCAGGTTTTGTTTACAGTCCTTAATTGGGACTCATTATAGGGCCTACTTACATCGCTCCACGCATAGCATATCATCATACCATCATACCATTGCATGCATCCTGCATAAGGACTAATCCATTTCAAGGATCTCAAGGGCTTGTGATGCAGGTCATGGTGAACCAAAATGTCTAGCAAGGGGCAAAGGGGATTTATTTTCCTCTAGCTAAGGTTGATGACTTGAGTCAGGGGATATGACCCACTCGATATGGTGAGCCTTGACTCTTGAAGAAGGACTCTCAACAATATGCAGTGCCTTCCATCAAGCTACAAAATGCAAATTCTAACAATTTTCTTGTTTATCCCGCGAGATCCTTGAAAACATTGCATGCATACATACACATCATTGCATAACAGGTATCCTTTTTACAGGTCACTTACCTTCTCCGCTGTTTATTTCAGCAATGGCTTCCCAACAAGACAACCAGGATCTTCAGGCTCAAGAGACTCAGTTCAGGGAAATCCTCCTAAACCTATCCAAGGGGCAGGAAGAGTTGAGAACACTCATCATGGGGACTTTGGTCAGGAACAGTCCTGGGGACGATAAGGACGAACGGCTGAAACATCTGCAAGCTGAGGTGGATACAATGAGAACCCAGATGCTGGGGCAGATGACTCTCATCCAAGACTTAGCTCAAAGACAAGAAGAGCTCAGGGTTCTCGTCAACCAACTGCTTCGAGATAACCAACTGGGGAAAACATCTAAGGTTGAAGAGCCAGTCATCATTAAATTCTCTTTGAGACAAGAAGACAAGGGAAAAGTTCCTCAACTTGCTTCAGGGTCACAAATTCAGCATCAACCTCACCAGCTTCAGCAAGACAGTATGAAGCAAATAGTCAGGGTTGGGGACCAAACCGGTAATCAGCCCCCAAGAAGTCAAAGGTTTGGTTTGATGAATAGACCTCTCCAAGCTGCTACTTCACAGGTCCAACCACAACCTCGCCCAGAGCAACAGGTTGATCAGAGTAAGCCCCGAAGGCAATTTACTAAACTCAACACGTCGCTGTCCCAAGCTTTACAACACCTGTTGAGGTTGAATTTGGTAACTCTAAGGGCTCCTCCCCAGAATCCCAACATCTCTGCTCCTACTTATCATCCCAATAGAAGATGTGCATACCACTCTGATGGTCCGGGACATGACACAAACAACTGCTGGTCTCTGAAGAACAAGATCCAGGATCTGATTGATGAAGGAGCAGTGGAATTCACCCAAGATGGCCAAGCTGAGTTCTTCTACTATCCCTGCAAGACTCACCATTTGAAGTGACAAGTCCTAGGATTGAAAAAAAACTTTTGTTCATTCGAATGTTCAAGTTGTATTTTTCTTTGATTGTTCAAACAATTATTGTCATAGCAAACTTTATTACTCTCATTAATGCATCGCATATGTCTGTTTTGAATTAATCCATTCGTATTCACTATGCTTAAAACTGCTTTCATTTTTTGATGTTCAACTCTCGATTGAAAATTCTAAGCCTTTTGAGGGAGGATGACAAAAATGATACCACAATCTACAGTATGCTTTTGAACAGACCCCGCTGATGAGGTACAGGCATTGTTTCAATCCCTAAACACTGGATTTATAAGGAAGATAATCCCTCGTCAACCCCCTTGAGCCAAAGAAGTAGGAGTTTTTCTTTTCGAAAATTAAAACCCTTAATCATAACCTGGGGCAGGGTAGTTCTCTCAGTTGATCCAAGTGCACAGCGAATAACATCAAAGAAGTCCTTCCGAGACGAAAAGACAGTGATGGTTCATATAATCATAAAGACAGGCAGTCATTATCTTGCAAAAATAAAAACCCATTAAAGTCAAAACCTATGAAGGAGACTTACAAAAATTGGGGCATCCCGCTGACTGTAACCACAAAGAAACAGTTCAGGCAAAAAACAGGGATAACAAAATCAAAAAAGAAAGAGGTCCTACAAACCCTCAACCAAAAAAAAAAGAAATGACTGCCTATTCAAAATAAATTGTTAGTATCTGAACCATCATTGGAATATCAGGACAAAGACTCAAACAAGGTCTAACGCACGATCAACTGAGTTTAGGTTTGAAGAACATCACGAAGAGCGGGTGGGTACAAATATAATTTGAGCCTTTATCCTTTGTTTCTTAAACCGTGAACCAGGCCACGTTATAACCCTTAAAAAGTCCTAGCTGAAGCATGGGTTAGTTCGAAAGCATACTGTTACCAGAGGTATCCTGACTCCTTAAGGCTTGCGGTAAAATAACGAGTTGACATCACAGTTTACAATAAATTCACTTGTTTTTATGAAAAAAATGCATTTTCAAAAACTTCAAGACAGACATAAGCTTTGCATCTTTAATATAACATTGCTTGCATATGACTATTTGTTTGAACAACATAGAAGTTCACACAACGAATGTCTAATGAACAAAAGCACCTCCAATCAAGGGGCATGGCATTATCATTGTCCATCATCTGGGGCAGTTAAGTCAAGATTCGGAGAATCTCTCAAAAGGCCAACCAGCTTGGGGCAAATCTCCATCTGGATCACTTGGGGCATTGGACGATCAAACGAAGATCTTCTGGTGGTATGGTAACACTGCACTACTGACAGTGACAACTTCCTGTATCCTAAGAGCACGAACATAGTCGAAAAAAATGCTACGCATAATCAAAGACCCGCTAGGTTGACACACCTAGGCAAAAATAAGGGCTTCCCGGCGAACCAAAAGGGTTCGGGCAAAAATAAGGGATGAAAATAAAAATCTGTACACCCGGCAAGTCGAAAACCTGAAAAGGCGGCTTGGGCAAAAATGGATATCCCGGTGGACTGAAAACCCGAAAGGGCGGTCCAGGCAAAATTTACGGATCAAAGTGTACGACTATGTCCCGGTATCTCGTCACTTGCCTACCAGAAGACGATTTGTCAAATCGGCAGTTATCAACACCTCATAGGCCTTCTCCCACAGAAACTGGGGCAATAGAAATGGTCCAAACTATACAAGCTGCTCTGTCCGCCAAGGTACCAAGGTAGGTTCGACCGAAGAACGTAACCTAGATACCTCCACTCCCCACAGAGTAAGACAAGAACCAACAATACTCTCCCCAAGCAGAGTTGGTCTCCCATCAGCCCCGAAAAGGCACAGTATCTCCAGCAAGTCAGTGACACTCTCCCCCGTGCAGAGTCGGTCTACTGTCAGCCTTAAGGAAGATGGGTGTCCCCAGAAAATCTTAACATTCCCCAGCGAAGTATACATATGTTCCTAAGCAAGCATCCCCGGTAGTCTTAATATAAGATTGTTCCCCGGCGGAATACAGACACCCCAGTGGAGCCACTTCCCCAGTATAGCCTGAAATTTCCCCAGGAGAGTTGAATCATCCTCCCCAGTAGATCCTGGAAGCTTATCCCCAGTAGATTCTGGAAGCTTGTCCCCTGCAGTGTGCACACCTCTCTCCGACCATGTTCAAGAAGTTATTCCCCACCAGAGCTTATAACTGGGTTATCCTTAGCTAATTACCACGGAAAGACCGTCCTCGGCAAAGTTAATTCATATCCCCCACCGGAGTTCATCAAATCCTCCAACAAAGCTCATCAACAATATCCACAGCGGAGTTCTCATTAAAGTCTCAACGAAGCATCTCTTACCACAGAGTAATTCCCCGCAGAGTAATCTCTCCAACAAGTTTATTCCCCAATGGAGTCATCTTCTCCTACCGGTTTATTCTTGCAATCACCATCCCCAGCAGAAACGAAGAACTCTACTCTTTAACATCAGCCCAGGATTCAACTTCCCGGCATTCGTCAAGTATTTATTTTCCCAGGCGAAAATACATTCATAAACATTTCACATTTTATACATCCTGCTTACATACATAATAAAGTGCATACTACAATATCCCATTTATTTTTGAACATCATGACATCATGCATTTCATACATAATGACATTGCATACAACTGATGTTTTGCCTTTTCAGGGAAAAGGTCAATCCAAAGATGATTACTATCAACTGTCGCAATTCCAGATTCGATTCCTGTATCTAGCCAGGGCATATCTGTGAGTAACTGATTGTAGATTCGACACATGTATCCAGCCAGGGCATGTCTGCATGAAGAGTTTAGAGATTCGATACCTATATCCAGCCAGGGCATATCTGTAGACGAAAAATTCCAGATTCGATTCCTGTATCTAGCCAGGGCATATCTGTGAGTGATTTGATTGTGGATTCAACACCTGTATCTAGCCAGGGCATATCTGCATGAAGAGTTTAGAGATTCGATACCTGTATCCAGCCAGGGCATATCTGTAGACGACAAATTCCAGATTCGATTCCTGTATCTAGCCAGGGCATATCTGTGAGTGATTTGATTGTGGATTCGACACTTGTATCTAGCCAGGGCATATCTGCATGAAGAGTTTAGAGATTCGATACCTGTATCCAGCCAGGGCATATCTGTAGACGACAAATTCCAGATTCGATTCCTGTATCTAGCCAGGGCATATCTGTGAGTGATTTGATTGTGGATTCGACACTTGTATCTAGCCAGGGCATATCTGCATGAAGAGTTTAGAGATTCAATACCTGTATCCAGCCAGGGCATATCTGTAGATGATCAATTCCAGATTCGATTCCTGTATCTAGCCAGGGCATATCTGTGAGTAACTGATTTTAGATTCGACACTTGTATCTAGCCAGGGCATATCTGCATGAAGAGTTTAGAGATTCGATTCCTGTATCCAGCCAGGGCATATCTGTAGACGACCAATTCCAGATTCGATTCCAGTATCTAGCCAGGACATATCTGTGAGTAACTGATTGTAGATTTGACACCTGTATCTAGCCAGGGCATATCTGCATGAAGAGTTTAGAGATTCGATTCCTGTATCCAGCCAGGGCATATCTGTAGACGACCAATTCCAGATTCGATTCCTGTATCTAGCCAGGGCATATCTGTGAGTAATTGATTGTAGATTCGACACCTGTATCTAGCCAGGGCATATCTGCATGAAGAGTTTAGAGATTCGATTCCTGTATCTAGCCAGGGCATATCTGTAGACGACAAATTCCAGATTCGATTCCTGTATCTAGCCAGGGCATATCTGTGAGCAATTGATTGTAGATTCGATACCTGTATCTAGCCAGGGCATATATGCATGAAGAGTTTAGAGATTCGATTCCTGTATCTAGCCAGGGCATATCTGTGAGTAACTGATTGTAGATTCGACACCTGTATCTAGCCAGGGCATATCTGCATGAAGAGTTTAGAGATTCGATTCCTGTATCCAGCCAGGGCATATCTGTAGACGACCAATTCCAGATTTGATTCCTGTATCTAGCCAGGGCATATCTGTGAGTAACTGATTGTAGATTCAACACCTGTATCTAGCCAAGGCATATCTGCATGAAGAGTTTAGAGATTCGATTCCTGTATCTAGCCAGGGCATATCTGTAGACGACCAATTCCAGATTCGATTCCTGTATCTAGCCAGGACATATCTGTGAGTAACTGATTGTAGATTCGACACCTGTATCTAGCCAAGGCATGTCTGCATGAAGAGTTTAGAGATTCGATTCCTTTATCCATCCAGGGCATATCTGTAGACGACCAATTCCAGATTCGATTCCTGTATCTATCCAGGGCATATCTGTGAGTAACTGATTATAGATTCGACACCTGTATCTAGCCAGGGCATGTCTGCATGAAGAGTTTAGAGATTCGATTCCTGTATCCAGCCAGGGCATATCTGTAGACGACCAATTCCAGATTCGATTCCTGTATCTAGCTAGGGCATATCTGTGAGTAACTGATTGTAGATTCGATACTTGTATCTAGCCAGGGCATGTCTGCATGAAGAGTTTAGAGATTCAATTCCTGTATCCAGCCAGGGCATATCTGTAGACGACCAACTCCAGATTCGATTCCTGTATCTAGCCAGGGCATATCTGTGAGTAACTAATTGTAGATTCGACACCTGTATCTAGCCAGGGCATGTCTGCATGAAGAGTTTAGAGATTCGATTCCTGTATCAAGCCAGGGCATATCTGTAGACGACCAATTCCAGATTCGATTCCTGTATCAAGCCAAGGCAAATCGGTGAGTAACTGATTTTAGATTCGATACCTGTATCCAGCCAGGGCATGTCTGCATGAAGAGTTTAGAGATTCGATTCCTGTATCCAGCCAGGGCATATCTGTAGACGACAAATTCTAGATTCGATTCCTGTATCTAGCCAGGACATATCTGTGAGTAACTGATTGTAGATTCGATACCTGTATCCAGCCAGGGCATGTCTGCATGAAGAGTTTAGAGATTCGATTCTTGTATCCAGCCAGGGCATATCTGTAGACGACTAATTCCAGATTCGACACCTGTATCTAGCCAAGGCATATCTGTGAGTGATTTATTGTAGATTCGATACCTGTATCCAGCCAGGGCATGTCTGCATGAAGAGTTTAGAGATTCGATTCCTGTATCCAGCCAGGGCATATCTGTAGACGACCAATTCAAGATTCGATTCCTGTATCTAGCCAGGGCATATCTGTGAGTAACTGATTGTAGATTCGACACCTGTATCTAGCCAGGGCATATCTGCATGAAGAGTTTAGAGATTCGATTCATGTATCCAGCCAGGGCATATCTGTAGACGACAAATTCCAGATTCTATTCTTGTATCTAGCTAGGGCATATCTGTGAGCAATTGATTGTAGATTCGATACCTGTATCTAGCCAGGGCATATCTTCATGAAGAGTTTAGAGATTCGATTCTTGTATCTAGCCAGGGCATATCTGTGAGTAACTGATTGTAGATTCGACACCTGTATCTAGCCAGGGCATATCTGCATGAAGAGTTTAGAGATTCGATTCCTGTATCTAGCCAGGGCATATCTGTAGACGACCAATTCCAGATTCGATTCTTGTATCTAGCCAGGGCATATCTGTGAGTAACTGATTGTAGATTCAACACCTGTATCTAGCCAGGGCATATCTGCATGAAGAGTTTAGAGATTCGATTCCTGTATCTAGCCAGGGCATATCTATAGACGACCAATTCCAGATTCGATTCATGTATCTAGCCAGGACATATCTGTGAGTAACTGATTGTAGATTCAACACCTGTATCTAGCCAGGGCATGTCTGCATGAAGAGTTTAGAGATTCGATTCCTGTATCTAGCCAGGGCATATCTGTAGACGACAAATTCCAGATTCGATTCCTGTATCTAGCCAGGGCATATCTGTGAGTAACTGATTGTAGATTCGACACCTGTATCTAGCCAGGGCATGTCTGCATGAAGAGTTTAGAGATTCGATTCCTGTATCCATCCAGGGCATATCTGTAGACGACCAATTCCAGATTTGATTCATGTATCTAGCTAGGGCATATCTGTGAGTAACTGATTGTAGATTCGACACCTGTATCTATCCAGGGCATGTCTGCATGAAGAGTTTAGAGATTCAATTCCTGTATCCAGCCAGGGCATATCTGTAGACGACCAATTCCAGATTCGATTCCTGTATCTAGATAAGGCAAATCGGTGAGTAACTGATTGTAGATTTGATACCTGTATCCAGCCAGGGCATGTCTGCATGAAGAGTTTAGAGATTCGATTCCTGTATCCAGCCCGGGCATATCTGTAGACGACCAATTCCAGATTCGATTCTTGTATCTAGCCAGGGCATATCTGTGAGTAACTGATTGTAGATTCGATACCTGTATCCAGCCAGAGCATGTCTGCATGAAGAGTTTAGAGATTCGATTCCTGTATCCAGCCAGGGCATATCTGTAGACGACTAATTCCAGATTCGACACCTGTATCTAGCCAGGGCATATCTGTGAGTGATTGATTGTAGATTCAATACCTGTATCCAGCCAGGGTATGTCTGCATGAAGAGTTTAGAGATTCGATTCCTGTATCCAGCCAGGGCATATCTGTAGACGACCAATTCCAGATTCGATTCCTGTATCTAGCCATGGCATATCTGTGAGTAGATTCGATACCTGTATCCAGCCAGGGCATGTCTGCATGAAGAGTTTAGAGATTCGATACCCTTATCCACCAGGGCATATCTGTAGACGACTAATTCCGGATTCGATACCTGTAACTAGCCAGGGCATATCTGTGAGTGATTGATTGTAGATTCGATACCTGTACCCAGCCAGGGCATATCTGCATGAAGAGTTTAGAGATTCGATACCTGTATCTAGCCAGGGCATATCTATAGAAGACCAGTTCCGGATTCGATACCTGTATCTAGCCAGGGCATATCTGTGAGCAATTGATTGTAGATTCGATACCTGTATCTAGCCAGGGCATATCTGCATGAAGAGTTTGAAAATCAACCCCTGTAACAGGCCAGGGAATTATCTTTCTTTCTCAAATAACGCAAGTTCTCGCTAAGGAATCTCTTACGCGATCGACACCCCTAGATGGCATCTTTAAGCCCATCTCCACAACTATCCATTACACTTCCAAATGGCATCTATAAGCCCATTCCCGACAAGACTCTGTCACATCTCCAGATGGCATCTATAAGCCCATCCTCCTATCCACCATCTCTCCAAATGGCATCTGTAAGCCCATTCCCGACATCACATTGTTGATATCCTACTATGCGAGTGCAAATTTCTGGGCACTCTAGTGTTCAATCATCTTCTACCTTCGGATCATGAAAGGCACGCCAGCCAATCTACATCCTCAGGTCTAAGAAGATTGAACAGGGGCAACTATTGTACCCCAAAATTTGCCCTCCCATATTCTTCAAGATTTCTCAAGGGATTGCACAGTCAAACATCCTCCTAAACCAGTCAAAATTAGGGTTTTGGTTCCTTCAATGAATTTGAGGTTTTCAGTGGTCCAAACAAGTCCCATAAGCCTATATACATTGCCAAGCATCTACATGTCAAGTCTCAAGACTCACAGGGTCAAGTTGCACAGTCAAAAAGCCCATTTGGTTCACAATCAACTGCAGGGGCAAAATGGTCATTTTACAGTCAAAAGTCAGAATTTTTGAGGCCACAATCATCATTTGATCAAGTCTTGATCATGATTCCTCAAGCATGGCTCAAAAATCATCAAGATGCAAAAGTTGCTATTTTTGGACAGCTGAAAAGTCAACTGTACATTGACCAAGGCATAACTTTTTCATGGTTCATCAGAAAAATCCCATCCAATGCTCATTTTGAAAGGGATGACATTTCCTACAACTTATCTTCATATTCCAAGTCCAAGAAATGCTCTCACAAAAAGTTATCAATTTCTACATTATAGGTTAATTTCAAAAGTCAACAAAAAGGCATTTTAAGTCAAAGACCATAACTTGAGATTGGTAAATCCAAATGACATGGGACCAAAGGAATTGGTTATAGGACTTCAAGACCTTTCCAAAATGTCCAAGAACATGGTCATAGGATCAAAATTGAGCAAGATATGCATTGGAGAAGTTGGGGAATTTTTGGGAATTTGCAAAAGTCAACTTTGCCTAAAACACTTCATTTTTGCTAATGGGCCTCAAATTTCTTCTTGAAACTTTGTCCAAGGCCTATGCACGACCCATTGAGATTAAATTGAATTATTTTCTTATTTTTATTAATTATTTGGATTTTTAATTGATTATTAATTCATTTAATTAATTTAATTGTAGGAAAATGCCAAGATATGGTTTTCAAATCTTTTTGTGATGCAAATAAGCTCAAGACAAGCTGAAGATTTCGTGTGCACATCAAGGGGACCAAAATCTCCCAATTTGGCAAGGTTTTCCAATCAAAAATATGCAAAAAGATTTGATTGAAATCAAATATTGAAAACATGAATTCCATGGATTATTGGCCAAGATTGTAACCTAAATCCATTATATTATATATGCTGAACCTAACCCTAATTCCATTCACGTGCAAATTGCTGCAAAAACACCATAAGCATATTGAAAAAATATCAAAAAAACTCAAAACTGTTCTCAACATTCCAGCACGATTCAAAGCCTTTCATTGTTTCCAATACGTTGCTGGAGGTGTAAGGAACCTATTGCAATCAAATTCGCGTGCCAAAGCTTGAGAAATCACCATACACAGATTCACGGTTTAGCTTTCTTTCTCATAATCGAAACTCGTAATTCATGCATCATTAATGAGATTTTTTGTGCGTTTTGTATTGCTTGAATCCACAGGAAGCGTTTGGCACAGGTTAATTAAGTTATTATGCAGTGAAACAAAAACCACCATTGACGAATTCTAGGTTTTTGAAGCTTTCAATTTGGGGATTTCCAGCACAGAAAAAATTAGACCTCCTCACGCGTATGGTTGAACTCAAGAGATTGAGACAAACATATTGATACCATCGTGCCCAATTTATATAGCCTGTAGGGCTATTCGTTATTTTTCCTCGCGTTATTTTGTGGGGGTTAAAAACCCCCGCTATCTGTTTATTTTGTACAGGTTTCAGGGAAGACGATGAAGACATGGAAGCAGGTGGTTGGGTAGTTCAAATGAAACGCGCGTTTTTTCTCTTTCCAGCATAGTGTTTGTTTTCTTAATAATATATTTGTTTCTTATTATAATATCAAAGGCGTTCAGTTGGCTTAGTGGTCAGTGAGTTGGCATGCAACCATTGGGACCTGGGTTCGATTCCCAGGTCCCCCAAAATTTCTACATTGTTTTGCTTAATGTATTCATGTGCAGCGCTTGCCAAGAAGTCTACCGTGCATATCAAATACCCAGGCGCCATGTGGCCATGATCATAAATCCAAAGGTCAGAGATGGAGGATCATGGTGTTCCTCTGTCAAAGCCAGCGTAGACCATCCAGAAAGTCAACAAAGGCTTGAGTGCTATTGGGCCAGAAATTCCAGGCCTCACCTACACATTTGGGTCCAACACCCCCTGGTTTCTATTTCTTTTTTTATTTCCTTTCCTTTTATTTTCTTTTAATATTATTATTACTATTATTTAATTAATCCATAAATTAATTTTTTCACAATAAAATTCAAAAAACCAAAAAAACGTTTTTATTAATTTCAATTACTTTTTTGTAAATAAATTCATTAATTAATTTAGTTGTTTAATTAGGATAATTGTAATCTTTTTCACATTAAATAAAAATCAAATCTAGAATCAGGTTTTTTTCTTTTGACACTTTTAATTTCTTTTTTTATTTCATTAAAACATTAAAAACACAAAAAATACTTTTTTCTTTAATTAATTAATTAATTAGTAAATTAGGTTTAATTTCAATTAATGGAAAAAAGGGACCAAATTCAATCCTTTTCTCAAAAAGGGTCAAAACCCTAAGACATTCCCGACTTAATTTCTTTACGCGCACTTTAATTCCTTTTGATCATATTTATGTAACTGTTCCCGAGGATGTAATAGTTAATTAGGGATTTTACCGCTTTCTTTAATTTTCCGCACTTATTTTCAAAACGGGTTTTGTTTTTGGCGATGTATAGACCCGCGCCTTGTAATAGCGTAGATTTACCTTTCCGCAATTTATTTTCCGCACTCTTAACTGTTAAAAACGCATGAAAGACTTGTATGACAAATAAAATCAACCCGTAGCTCACAATGATGCATGTTCAAAGATAAACATAAACTGAAACAACACACATGCACATGCCACTCCTAGGGTACGCCTCACTGGTTGCCTCGACGTGGTCGTCAATTATAGGGTGTTTTAGAGGTCTCCCCCATGTCCAAAGATCCAGTTGCCTCGAAACGGTTGCCTCGGATAAAAAAAGGATCTAGGACATTAGGGTTACCACTAAGGCGTCCTACTATTGCTTTGGTGACCACACATGTCCCTATAATCGAATTGACCCGAATACCTTCAACGACGGTGCTACCTACTTCTCAATAGTGGGATAGTACTGTCTAAAGGACTCTTACACTGCCTAATTCCTTAGAGTAGGTAGATTTCTCCTGGGTACTTGCTCTTTCAAAAACAAAAACAAAAACAAACTTTTCGCACCTACACTTTCAAAAAGTTTTCAAATAAATATTTCATACACTCTTGAGGACAGATACAAGAGTTACCTAGAAATTTTTCAAACGAAACTTTTGCAAAAACCACAAACACAAGAAATGAAAAACATTTTTGAAAACATAGTGAGCAAGTACCTAAGAGCCCGTGGATAACCACGGATAGAAAGGGTGCTAACACCTTCCCTTTCTATAATCTACCTCCCGAACCCGAGAAACATCTCGAAAAGGAATTTTGCTGTGCTTTTGTCCTTTCCATGTTGGAGAACATAAAAGATGGTGGCGACTCTTGCTTACCGCGACATTTCGCGAACCAGCTAAAAAACAGTCAGTTCTATTTCCACCGATCACAATATACTTGATAGTATTAGAGAATTCAATGGGGTGTGTGCTGGGACAACATGGGGAGTCTGGTCGAAAAGAGCACGTAATATACTACCTTAGCAAAAAGTTTACTGACTTTGAAACAATATATTCACAGCTTAAGAAAACTTGTTGTGCTTTGGCATGGTCTGCTCGCCGACTAAGATAGTATATGTTGACTCATACTACTTTATTAATCTCTAAAATGGATCCCATCAAGGACATATTTGAGAAACCAGTCCTCTCCGGAAGAATAGCCCGATGGAAAATGATCTTAACAGAATATGACATTCACTACACTGCTAAAAAAGCCATTAAAGGAAGTGTATTGGGAGATCATTTGGCGCATCAAGTAGTAGACGACTACCAACTCATGAACTTTGAATTCTCAGACGAGAATATCATGCTACTTACAGATTGTGAAGAACCTGGATTGTATGAAGGTTCTGAGTTAGGATCCAGATGGACTATGGTTTTTGATGGAGCTTCTAACGCACTTGGAAATGGAATTGGAGTTGTAGTCAACTCTCCTCAAGGTTTCCATACACCTTTCACTGCCAGACTTTGCTTTGACTATACCAATAACATGGTTGAGTACGAAGCGTGTACCTTGGGTCTTAAAGCTTCTAGTGACTTAAGAATCAAATTCCCGAGCATATATGGGGATTCAACCCTGGTAATCATCCAGGTTAAGGGATAATGGGATACGAAGCATCCAAATCTCATCCCTTACTGAGAACACGTGCTAACCTTGATTCCATACTTCCAAGAGATTACCTTTGAGCACATCCCAAGGGAAGAAAATCAGCTGGCAGACACCTTGGCTACCATGTCATCCATGTTCAAGCTTAGATGGGACAACGAGGCTTCCAGAATTACCATTGAAAGGTTCGATAAACCGGCACACTGCTATGGACTTGACACTGATGGAGTAGAAGGGAAGCCTTGGTTTCATGAAGTGAAAAGGTACCTTGAAGCCCAAGAATATCCTGAAGGAGCATCTATCAATGACAAGAAATTCCTACAGAGTTACTCAGCTAAGTTCTTCCTGAGTAATGGAATTCTATACAGGCGCAACCATGATTTAACTCTGCTTCATTGTATTGACAAGAAGGAATCAAAGAAGATTATGGAGGATATGCATGAAGGCATATTTGGTACTCATTCCGGTGGACATACTATGGCTAATAAAATCTTGAGAGCAGGATACTATTGGCCGACCATGGAAACTGATTGTCATCACTACTCGAGAACTTGTCATAAGTGCCAGATCTATGCTGATAAAGTTCATATGCCTACGGTTCCTTTGAATGTCATGACTGCTCCTTGGGCATTCGCAATATGGGTCATTGATATGATCGAAGAAATCAAGCCAACTGATTCATTTGCCTCAGTTTCCAAGAGTGTTATGGCTCGTTTCATTAAGCATAACCTCATCTTTTGGTATGGTATCCCTGAGAGAATCATCACTGACAATGGTACCATCCTTAATAACGCCATGGTTACTGAACTTTGCACACAATTCAAGATCAAGCACCATAACTCTTCTCTGTATCATCCAAAGATGAATGGCACAGTGGAAACTTCCAACAAAAACATAAAGAAGATTATGCAAAAGATGGTTGTGACCTACAAAGATTGGCACGAGATGTTATCATTTTCTCTCCACAGCTATCGCATTTCGGCACGAACATCAACTGGGACAACCCCATTCTCTCTGGTCTATGGCATGTAAGCTGTCCTACCTGTCGAAGTTCAGATTCCTTCTCAAAGAATCATAAAATATGTAGACTTAGGCGAAGACGACTGGATTCAGACTAGTTTGGATCAGTAGAATTTGATTAAAGAAAAGAGGCTTGCGGCTGTCTGTCACGGTCAGATGTATCAGAAACGCATGATTAAAGCATCCAATAAGAAGATCAAGCATCAGGTATATCAGGCTATGAATTGGTAATAAAGCGCATCATTCTACCACGAGGTGATCCCAGGGGCAAATGGACTCCCACCTATGAAGGGCCATTTTTTGTCAAGAAAGTATTTTCGGGCACTGCTATGATACTAACCACCATGGACGATGAAGATTTCCCACACCATGTGAATGCGGACATAGTCAAAAGATGCTACACATAAGAACGACTCGCTAGGTTGACTGGCCTAGGCAAAAATGAGGGCATCTCGATGAACCAAAAGGGTTCGGGCAAAAATTAGGGATATATACAAAATATTGTACACCCAACAAGTCGAAAACCTGAAAAGGCGGCTTGGGCAAAAAAGGGTATCCTGGTGAACTGAAAAACCGAAAGGGCGGTGTGATATGGTGGTAGAACCTACTGTTATACTGGTTTTGCATTTGTATTCACAAATGTTACGGTAAGCAAGAGTCGCCACCGACTTTTCTTTAATCCAAATTAAGGAAAGGGTGAAAAGAACAGAAAAAAGACCTTTTCGAGAATTTTCTGGGTAAGGGGGTAGATTATGGAAAGGGAAGGTGTTAGCACCCTTTCCATTCGTAGTTTTCTACTGGATCTTAGATGCTTAGCTCATTTTTGAAATTCCTTATGCTTTGTGTTTTTGAAAAGTATTTGAAAATGCCTTAGTGCGGCGATTCGCTTTATATAACTCTTGTATCAGTCCTCAAGAGTGTTGACAAAGCGAATGTTTTTGAAAGGATTTTTTAAATGTTTTTGTGTAAGTGTAAAAAAATTTGTTTTAAGCATAGCATCTAGAACTATCTACTTATACTCGAAAAGGTTTATTCTTTTCCTCCTATCCTTTAGACAATGTTATCCTACTATTAGTGAGTAGGTAGCCCTATCGTTGGATGTATGAGGGACATTCGAAGGGACATTTTTTATAGTCACAAAGGAAACTAGGAAAGAAGCTTTAGTAACTACCCTAGGGTTCTAAGATCATCTTTTTACCGAGGCAACATCGAGAGGGTCATCGAGGGACTTATGATCTTTTTGAACCAGAGGGTAGCCACTAAAACCTCTCACGTTTCGAGAGTTATGACTATTTTCTGAAGGCAACTGAAGTGGGGTACCCTAAAGGTGTATATGTGCAATGTGTGTTATATTCAATTATTTTTTCTTTTTTTGTTAGGTTTGCTAGCGTTTGTTTTCAGTCTTTCCATACAAGCCTAGTTACTAGCAGTTAATATTTTGTAGAAATTTAAAGTGCGGGAATCATAAATCCTACGCTATTACAATGCTTTTGGGGAGGGGGAATTTTCATGTCCAAAAATGGGGAAAATAAAGAAATCGATAAAGTCCTAGTTTAATCTATTACATTCCATCAGCAGATATAAAAATATGAAACAAATAGACAGGAAATAATGAACGAGCGCGAAATGGAGAAGACATCTAGGACCCTAAAATGTTTCTAAGTAAAAAAAGAAAATATTTTTGTTGTTTTGTCTACTTAGGGAAATATTAAACTAAATTAAACCTAAATTTAATTAATAAAAATAAAAATAAAGTTATTAATCAAAATTAAATTCTAAACAAAACCTAACATTTTTTGTTTGTATTTTTTGCTAAGAAAATATTTAAATTAAATGAACATAGTTCTAATTATCTTTATATTATAAAATAATGTCAAAATGATTAAATTAATTAAATTACAAAATTGAAATTAATTTAAGAGAACCTAAGTCTATTTAACATTTTGATTTTTATGATTTGTTAAAAAAAGATTAAAATGAAGTAAATAATAAAATAAAATAAACGAGAAAGCTAATGGGCTTGGTGCTGATTAGTAAACAAGGTGGGTATGTTGAAATTCGTTTGGCCCATAAGTGAGGGAGCCCAGAGGCTGTATTGGGATTCAGTGAGGAGAAGCCTTGAGAGCGCATGGTGAATCTCATATTGAATCTCTTGGATCTGGTTGTTGACATTGGAAGGCGTGGATTTGATGGTCTACGGCGCGCGTATATAGCTTGGCTGTATTAGATCTGCAAAGAAGAAATGGAAAAATAATATGCAAGAGGCAGGGGTCGAACCCCTGACCTCTCACACACATAACACCTTAACACTCACACACCTAACCGTTGGGATGGCTTTAAATCCGTTAATATATATCAAACAATTATAATATATTGTAAAACGAGTCATAGCGCTGAGATGTCACACGCGTGAAATCCAGTGGGGTCCAAATATTTGAATGGACCAATCATTTGTTTCCTTTCTGCCACGCCTCAGTCAGTGCCGGTTAAGCCACCGGAGGTGGTGGCTCCAGTCATCTCTTTCGGCTGCTCCAAATTTCTAACCTTCAAAAATCAAGCACAACAAGAACGAAAATGACCCTACCCCCTAATTTGGGGTCTACAAATTCAATGGTGTTGTTTATTTAGTCTGAAAGCTCCTAAATTATGAGTTGCGGAGCTTTTCAGTTTGTGATGCCCCAACAATGGCATCACACAAATCAGGCCTTAAAGTACTCATGCTAAATGTCCCAGATGCTCTAATGGACCTCCTGATCACAAATCAAACCATCAAAAACATCAACAACGCATAAATCTAAAATTTCAAATATGGCAAACCTTGTTTGACCGGTGACACGTGATCCTGCAGTTTGAGGGTGCTACGGACTTTGAAAATGGCAGGAATCGACTGCTGGTACCTCCAGGAACTTGATGGAATCTTTTGTTTAGACTGAGGGAGGATGGATCATCAGTTTTTGAATTTGACAACTTTGGAGATTTTTGCAATTTTCGTGGCTCTTTTTAGGCTGTGTGTAGTATGTGTTTGGCTTACAAAGCCCACCCTTATATAAAGGAGATGGAGGGGACAAAGAAATAAGGCAAGAATCCAAGCCATAAAGGCATGCTTTCATGCCAAAATCCAACAAACTAAAAAGCTTCCAAACCTTGCAAAACTTTCCCTTTCCATGCTTGCATGCACCTGGACATCTTGGCACGAATTTATGGGCCCAAGGCTGATCCCAAATGTTAGTCCGTGTGCCCAAAACAAATATCTATTATTTTATGCCTTTTATTTTATATTTATTTGAATAAAATAAAGTAAAATGTGAATAAAAGTTCAAGAAATTAGAGGCATGGTAAGAATGATATTAGAAGTCCTTTATAAGCTCAGGAAGATATTGAAGTCCAAGAAATTAAGCCATTTACCTAAAAGTTCAATTTTACTCAATGCACAATTCTTGAAATTTCCAAAATTTTCCCAACTTGGGCAAGCCATAACTTGATCAATTTTGATCTCTTGATGATGATCTTTGACTTTTTGGAAAGCCCAATATGTCTACTTAAATCCTTCATTTGATCAATTTTGAATTTGAAGACTTTATCTTAATGTAAAAGGTCTTGGCAAAAAGTGTCTTTTGTTGACTTTTTGAAAATGACCTGTAATGTATGAGCTTGTATCTTTCAAATGATGCATTTCTTGGACTTGAAAGCAAAAGAGAAGTTGTAGGGAATGAGATTCTCTTAAATATGAGCTTTGGTTGGGGAAAAATTTATAAAGTATGTTAAAGTTATGTCTGGTCGAATTTCGGTTGACTTTTCCTATAGAAACCCTAATTTAGCAATTTTTTTGACTTTTGATAGATTAGGAGTATTTCTTGAGGAATCATGATCAGCCCTTGATCAAATGATGGATATCACTTAAAAATGTTTATGTTGACCAAAAATCTTGAAGTTTGACTGTATATAGGCCATAATTGACTTTTGACCTAGCACAATTGATTTTCTAGCATTTGAGCAATTGACTGAGCAAATATGTAGTGTAAGGTATGAAATTTGTCATGGACAACCTTGAAGGCATATTAGGGCCATGTAAAAAATTTGAGACCTTTGGAGCTCAAACATCTTAATGAAAGTGAAACCCTTGTTAGAGGTTCATTGCTTAGGAGGAGAATTTGTCTGGTTAATTCTTGGTCATCCTTGAGAAATTGGGAACCTCAATGAGCATGCCTTAAGTAAGAGTGGGAGGGAAAATTTTGGGGTACAACAATTTCCCCTGTTAAATCTTCTTTGACCTGAGGATTTAGATTGGCTTGTCTGCCTTTTGTGATCTAAAGGTGGAAGATGATTGAACACTAGAGTGCCTAGAAATTTGCACTCGCATGAAGTAACACTGATGGTTGATGATGTCGGGAATTGGCTTACATATACCATTTGAAGAAGATGACAGAGATTTGTCAGAGATGGGCTTAAAGATGCCATCCAAAGTAGATGTTGATTTCATAAATGGACCCTTTGTGGGGGTTCCTGTTCCTGCTGTCTGAGGAGGATTCCGCTGGGGAATATGGGTTTCTGTTGTTCTCATTTTTGAGGAAAACTCTATGTGGAATAGAATCTAGGAACTTCAATTGTCCAAGGCTCTACTGGGGAGTTATCTCTGTACTGGAGAGATGAAAGTTCACTGCTTTCTGGTTGAAATCCAGGCTTCACAATAACTTGATGGGGATAATGGAATTAACCGTTACCTGAAAATGTATTAGAAAGAGCCTGTGTAGGTCTGCTTCAGGATGAGTCCATGTTAGTCTGCATCCGGAGATATATGAGACGGAGCCTGTGTAGGGCTGCTTCAGGATGAGTCTGTATTATACTGCATCTGGAACGTTGAGAAGGAATCCGTGTAAGATTACTTCAGGATGAGTCTGTGTTAGACTGCATCTGGATGATGAGAAGGAACTTGTGTAAGATTGCTTCCTCTGGTCATGCAGATAGTTTTCCTGTCTGGTTTCGGGTGTTAATCTACAATCAGCTATTCACCGATAGTTGTCCTGCTGGTTTCATGTATTAATCTGGAACTTGCTTTTACCGGTCATTTGAGATAGTTGTCCTAGCTTGTTACAGGTATTAATCTCTGACCTTAGAAAGAAAGATAGTTTTCCCGGCTGGTTTCAGGTATTAATCTTCAATCTGCTCATGTAGATAGTTTTCCTGGCTTATTATAGGTGTTAATCTATAATCAATCGTCCACAAATAGTTTTCCTGGCTGGTTTCAGGTATTAATCTGTAACTTGTTTTTGTCGGTTGTTGAGATAGTTCTCCTGGCTGATTTCAGGTATTAATCTCTAACCTGAGAAATAAAGATAGTTTTCCTGGCTTGTTACAGGTATTAATCTCCAGTCTGTTCATGAATATAGTTTTCCTGGCTACTTACAGGTATTAATCTAGAATCAGTCATCCACAAATAGTTATCTTGGCTTGTTACAGGTATTAATCTAGAACTTGTTTTTGTCGGTCGTTGAGATAGTTGTCCTGGATGGTTTCAGGTATTAATCTCTGACACGAGAAAGAAAGATAGTTTTCCAGGCTTGTTACAGGTATTAACCTACAATCGTTCATCCACAAATAGTTATCCTGGCTTGTTACAGGTATTAATCTAGAACTTGGCAATGTTGGTCACATAGATAGTTTCCTCGTCTGGTTTCAGGCGTTAATTTGTGGCCTGCTGTATTTGTTGGTAAACTTGTCTTGTTCTGGGAGTTCATACAACTTGGTTGTGTAGATAGTTTCTCCGTCTGGTTTTGGGCATTAATCTTTGACCTGTTGTCTAAGTTGATAGTGTTCGTCTGTCTATGAATTCAACCCGAAAAGGTTAAGTCAGTTTCATGCAATGTCATGATATATGAATTGCTGATGCTCTCAAAATGAATGAGACTGTGATATATACATTTGTGTTGCATATGTTATGGTGTTTGTAAAATGATGTATGAATGCAATGTATGAACATGTTCGACTGTTCTATTGCAGCATTGTTTGAACTAGGGAAAGTAAATCCCTGATTGTTGTTGGAGGGAAGAATGTAGGTCTTCAAATTTGTTGAAGTTGAAACGTTGGGAGATGAACTTCCATTGTTATAGAAATAAAATTTGTTGGGGAAGGTAAACTCCGTGAACTGCTTGGGGATTTTGTTGAAATCCTGTTGGGGAATCCTGAGAAGCTTGGCGACTTCACTGGGGGATATTTTGTTGGAGAAGTAATTTGGAGATTTTGCTCTACCGGGGATGTGAGAATCTGACACCATTAGGTTGCATACCGAGAATATGGAAGCGACCTTGTAGTAGGATGTATCTGCCTTTGTATCTGCTGGAGAAGGTATCTGCGGGGATTTTATGGATGGCCCTTAGATATTATCCCGTCTCTTAAAGTCATTAGTAACTGTCTTTCTGTTTTTTATGTGTATATTTGTAAGCAGTAATCACATTCAAATGCATATGTTCAAAAATAATCACTGGATGTTTTGCAAACAAAACAGAAAAATAAAAACAGATGTTTTGCAATTTTAAAGAGATAACTTTGTATTAACTTGAAGAAGTGTTTTTGTACAAGGAGACGGACATCCTAGTAAGAGAATGTCGTCGTAAGAATGGAAACTATACAAAATAGCATACAAAGAAAACAGTTATGTGAAATAATCTCATTGGGTTCCCATTTTGCTATTGCCTTTATGTTTTTAAGCGTCTCATCTCTTTCACTACTTGTTTGAAGCTGACTGGATTAATTAGTACCACTTGAGCTCGATAGTTGATACTGGAGATTGGATGTAAAGTGATCCAACATGACATAGTTATATGCTTTAAATCCCTAACTTTTGCCTGGACCGCCCTTTCGGGTTTTCAGTCCACCGGGATACCCTTTTTTTTCCCAAGCCGCCTTTTCAGGTTTTCGACTTGTCGAGTGTACAACTTTTTTTTTGTATATCCCTAATTTTTTCCCGAACCCTTTTGGTTCACCGGGATGCCCTAATTTTTGCTTAGGCCAATCTACCTAGCAGGTCTTTATTTATGCGTGGTATCTTTTAACTATGTCCACGTTTACCGAGTGTGGAAGGTCATCACCATCCATAGTAGTTAAGATCATGGCCCCACCAGAAAATATGTTCTTGATCACAAATGGCCCTTCGTATGTGGGAGTCCATTTTCCTCTAGAATCACTTCCGGCAAGATAATGCACTTGATTACTAGATCAGCAACCTGATATACCTGACGTCTGACCTTCTTGTTAAAATGTTTGATCTTATGTTTTTGGTACATCTGACCGTGACAGAAAGCTGCGAGCCTCTTCTCGTCAATCAGGTTTAATTGGTCAAGTCGAGTCTTAATCCATTCGTCTTCTCTCAGCCCTGCATCCTTCATGATTCTCATGGAAGGGATCTAGAATTCAATGGGTAGGACAACTTCCATATTGTATACCAAAGAGAAAGGAGTTGCCCCTATTGAGGTGCACGTTATGGTGCGTTAACCATGAAGAGAAAACGGTAACATCTCATGCCAGTCGTTATATGTCACAGTCATCTTCTGTATGATTTTCTCGATGTTCTTATTTGCAGTTTATACAATGCCATTCATCTTCGATCGATAAGGAGAAGAGTTATGATGCTGGATCTTGAATTGCGTGCAGAGCTCGGTAAACATAGTTTTATTGATATTGGTACCATTATCTGTAATGATTCTTTCTGGAATACCGTACCAACAGATAAGGTTGTGTCTGATGAATCAGGCCACCACGTTCTTGGTAACAGAAGAAAATGAAGCCGCCTCGACCCATTTTGAATAGTAATCAATGGCAACCAAAATGAAGTGGTGCCCATTAGAAGTTATAGGTGTGATCTCTCCAATCATGTTGATGCCCCATATTGCGAATGGCCAAGGAGAAGTCAGGACGTTTAGAGGAACCAGGGGCACATGTACTTTATCAGCATAGATCTGACACTTGTGGAAAGTTCGTGAATGCTGATAACAGTCTGCTTCCATAGTGGACCAGTAGTGTCCTACCCGTAGTATCTTTTTAGCCATTGTGTGCACACTAGAATGAGTGCCAAAGGTACCTTCATTCAAATCATCCATAATCTTTTCTGCTTCACTCTTGTCTACACACTGAAGCAATGTAGAGTCGTGGTTGCGCTTGTAGAGGATCCCGTTACTGAAGAAGAACTTGGCGGAGAACCTTCTTAGGAACTTCTTATCATTTACTGAAGCTCCCCCAGGATACTCTTGGGCTTCGAGATATCTTTTGACTTCATGGAACCAAGGCTTGTTCGATACTTCTTTAGTACCAATCTCGTGACATTATGATGGTTCATCCATCCTTTCAATAGTGATCTGAGGAGCCTTATTATCCCACCTGACCTTGAACATGGATGACATAGTAGCTAGCGCGTCCGTTAGTTCATTTCCTCTCATGGAAAATGCTCAAAGGTAACTTCTTCAAAGTGTGGAATCAGTGTCAACACATGCTCTCTGTAAGGGATGAGATTAGGATGCTTTGTGTCCCATTCCCCTTTAATTTTACTGATTACTAAGACTGAATATCCAAATACACTCAAGAATTTGATCCTCAAGTCTATAGCAGCTTTGAGACCCATAATACATGCATCATACTCATCCATATTGTTGGTGCAATTGAAGCATAATCTGGAAGTGAAAGGAGTATGATAGCCTTCAGGAGATATGATCACGGCGCTGATGCCATTGCCAAGAGCGTTGGCAGCTCCGTCAAAAAACATAATCCATCGGGATCCCTTTTCATGTCCTTCATTCGGTCCAGGTTCTTCACAATCAGTTACAAACATGATGTTCTCGTCTGGGAACTCAAAATTCATGGATTGGTAGTCGTCCACATCCTGATGAGCCAAATGATTAGCTAGTACACTTCCCTTAATCGCTTTCTGGGTTGTATACTGAATGTCGTATTCGGTCAGTATCATTTGCCATCTTGCCATTCTTCTGGAGAGAGCATGCTTCTCAAAGATGTACTTGATAGGATCCGTTTTAGATATCAACAAGGTACTGTGAGTCAACATATACTATCTTAGTCGGCGAGCAGCCCATGCCAAAGCGCAATAATTTTTCTCGAGCAATGAGTATCTTGTTTCACAGTTGGTAAACTTTTTGATAAGGTAGTATATTGCATGCTCTTTTCGACCAAACTCGTCATGCCGCCCAACACACACCCCATTGAGTTCTCTAACACTATTAAGTACATGATCAGAGGTCTTCCTTCAACTGGCGACATCAAAATTAGAGGCTCTTGAAGATATTCCTTGATTTCGTCAAAGGAATTCTGGCAATCATCATTCCACTTCACTTCTTGATCTTTCTTCAGTAACTTGAAGATTGGCTCACAAGTAGCGGTCAGATTGGAAATGAACCTGGAAATGTAGTTTAGACATCCCAAGAATCCCCTAACTTCCTTCTCAGTGCAAGGAGTTGGCATTTCTTGTATAGCTTTGACCTTTTCAGGGTCAACTTCAATTCCTTTGTTGATGACAATAAAGCCTAAGAGCTTACCAGATCTTACTCCAAAGGTGCATTTATTCGGGTTCAGCCTTGGTTTGTACTTCTTCAACTTTTCAAAAAGCTTTTGTAGGTGATCGAGGTGCTCCTCTTCAGTCTGAGACCTGGCTATCATCATCAACGTAGAACTATATCTCGTGATGGATCATATCATGAAACAAAGGTACCATGGCACGCTGATAGGTTTCCCCAGCGTTCTTTAGTCCAAATGGAATAACTTTGTAACAAAAAGTGCCCCACTGTGTAACGAAGGTTGTTTTCTCCATGTCTTTGGGTGCCATTTTGATCTGATTGTATCTAGAGAAACCATCCATGAAGGAGAATACCTTATGTTGTGCAGTGTTGTCAACCAGAACATCGATGTGGGGAAGCGTAAAATCAACCTTGCGGCTTTCCCTATTCAGGTCTCTAATCCACACACATACGTACCTTAACGTCCTTCTTAGGCACTGGAACAACATTAGAAACCTATTGGGGATAAGAGGTAATGGCTAAGAAACCAGCATTGAACTATTTCATGACTTCAACGTTGATCTTTTCTGACATCTCCGTCCGCATGCAACGAACCTTATATTTCACCGGATGACAATCCTCTTTTGTAGGTAGGCGATAAAGCACGATATCGGTGTCAAGTCCTTGCATGTCTTCGTACGACCAGGGAAAAACATCAACATAGTCAAGTAGCATTTGTATTAACCGCTCTTTGACACTATGCTCTAGATCGGCACCTATCTTGACTTCTTTCTTGTCCTCTTCAGTACCCAAGTTCACTGTCTCAACTGGCTCTTCATGGGGCTGTATTTCCCTTTCCTCCTATTGTAACAGCCTGGCAAGTTCTCCTGGTACTTCACAATCTTCCTCACATTCGTCCTCAACTTGGTAGATCGGATTTTCAAAGTCATAACTGGAAATAGCAGAACCGTTATCAATGGCATCCAGAGTGAATGTGGATCTGCAATTTGATATGTGGGTGTGTGTAAGAGCATAGATGTATATTTTTTGATAAAGTAAAGAGCAGAAAAGAAAAACAAAGAGTGCAAAATTTGCATGCAAAACGTCCAATATTTTATTGATGACATATGAAAATGAAGTAATGACCCTCACAAGTAGGCCATTATGCTTCGGGTAAGACACAAGGCTTTAAATTTTCAATTGTTCAAATATTACATATCCTCAAAAACAAAAAGACAAATTATCTTGAATAAAAGTAATGGGCACAAAATCTTTAGCCTCCCAATTGCTGAGTCCACCGCTGATAGTTGGGAAGATCCACTTGTTCAGGTCACAATCGTTATCATTGTCTTCCAGAGCATTGGCTCCATGCTTGTTGATCCGTAAAGGAGGTCCCTCGGTGCGAGCACGATGAATAGCTCTCTGGGCTCCTGTAGTAAAACCCAAACCAAATTTGTCAGATTTGTAGGGAATATTCGGAAGTTGGCCCTAAATGGTACACCCACCTTCTTCGACTACTGCCTTGGCATCCTTAAGAGAAGCCATTTTCAGCGGAGGTCTAGTAGTCTTTGGAACACTGGCAGTGGTCTTGGTCGCAGCAATGGTCTGTGGAACCTCCACAAAGTTCTGACAAGGGGTCTCAATGAACTCTCTATCCATTTTAATGTACCTGAAAGGGTTCATGTGGCTCACCATGTATTCCTCTTCCCCATGGGATGTGATAATATTTCCCTTGACCTGGTATTTCAACATCTGATGCAGGGTATAAGTAAAAATAGCAGCCCCATGGATCCAAGGTCGACCCAATAAACAGGAGTAAGACGGGCGGATGTCCATCACATAGGAAGTGGAATTAAAAGTTTGAGTACCCACTTTAATAGGGATGTCCACCTCCACGTACACGATTCTTTTAGAACCGTCGAAGGCCCTCACCACAATGTTACTGGGCTTTAGTGTGAGTCCTTTGCAATCTGCCTGTCCAGAGCATTCTTGGATAAGACATTCAGTGATGAACCCGTATCCACCAGAACATGGGCTAATGTAGTGCCCCTGCACTCAATGGAGACATGCAGGGAATCATTGTGTTTCCTTCCCTTGGGAGTTAGATCTGCATCAGAGAATCCCAGGCCATTGTCAGCTGTCAAACTAGCCATGTAATTCTCGAATTTATCAGCGGAGGTCTCTTGAGGCACGTGGGAAGACTTCAAGAATTTTACTAAAGCCTTAGCGTGGGCTTCAGAGCATAGCAGTAAGGCCAACATTGAGATTTTTGAATGGGTCTGCCCCAATTGCTCCACGACATTATAATCACTTTTCTTGATTATCTTTAATATTTCTTCCATCTCCTTTTTAGAAGCCTCAGGAGTGGCTTCTGGGTGCTCCTTCGTCTGGACAAAATCGACCAATACCTTTTTGCCCCGAGTCTAGGCCGACTCAGTAGCAGGGATAACAGTAGGAGTAACAATGGGGATACTGAAAAGAGCATCAATAGGAATAATCACAGGGGGTAGTAATAGGAGTACTAACAGGAGTAGCAGCTGGAATGATCACATGAGTAGCAATGGTTTTTGGAGAGATCTCGGGAGATAAAAATCTTCCGCTTCTCATTATTTTACTGGTCCCAACGATATTGTCGACGTCAGGATCAGTACCTTCAACAGCTTTGTCTTCAACAGCCAATAGGTCTTTCTTGACGCCATGGTAATAGACGTCGGCCCCATAATTCCAAGGAATAGCTTTATCCGAGGAGTATGGTATTGGGCCAAGAAGGGTGATGATCAGGGGAGCAAACTTTGGAACAGATGTAATCCTGAAGGGTCTTTTGGTGAAGACCCTGTGAGGATTGTCAGAAATGGTGATTATCGAAACATCTTCACATGAACTTCTTGCAAGAGGAACTTTCTCAAACATGATGTCTTTGTTAACCATCAGGTGCTAGACGCCCATCTTCAATAACAAACAGACATCTGGTAGAGTCATACATAAGTGGCAACCTTCACCATAACCCGGAAATAAACCGGCTCGTAACAGATTCCTTTTGATAGTCAGAAGAGGAATAGCTAACTCATCCACAGAAGAAACAAAACGATCATCATCAACAGCATTGACACCTTGGCCATGTTTAGGCATGGGTTCATTTATTACATTGGGCGTCTCTGGAAGGTCAAACTCAATCTCCTTCGCCTCAATGAGATCTTGTTCCTTATTCTTTAAAGCCCAACAGTCGTTTGTATCATTCCCCAGAGTTTCAGAATGGTAGGCACATCGAGCATTTGGGTTGTAGCAAGGAGACGCAGTAATTGGATTCTTAGGAGCCTCCTTTAGGGTTACAAGGTTGGACTTTAGAAGGTGTGGCAAAACTTGGGATAGGGTCATGTTGATTCGAGTAAACTGTCTTCTGGGCGCATCCGGCTCGCGCTTATTATTTTGTTGCTGATTTGATGCAGGATTGGAAATCATAACAGTCCCTACCGTTGGATGATGTTTAGTTTTATTGTGATTCCTCTGGCCATAAATAGCACAAACCTACTTCTTTCTAGTGAAAGGTTTCTTTGCAGTACTGGAGGATGCATCTCTCTAGATTTTACCACTTTTAATGCCAACTTCTACCCGCTCAAAAGTCAGTATTAGTTCAATGAACCGAACAAAAGAACTCCCAATGAGATGGTTAAAGAACGGCCCAGATAATGTGCCCAAGAACATGTCCACCAGGTCTCTATCAGACAACGGAGGTTGGACTATTCCCGCAAGGTCTCTCCACTTCTGGGCATAATCTTTAAAACCTTCGCCAGAACCCATAGACATACTTTGCAATTGCGTACGAGTTGGGGCGAGGTCAGCATTATATTGGTACTGTTTATAGAAAGCAGCAACCAGATCTTCCCAATTACGAATATCTGTTCTTTCCAATTGATAGAACCATTCCAACTGAGTCCCTGCCAAACTTTCCTAGAAGAAATGGACCCACAGATTCCTGTCAGTAGTGTGGGATTGAATCTTCCTGACATACGACCTTAAATGCAGCTTAGGACAGGAGACACCGTCGTACTTAGAAAGTGTAGGGACCTTGAATTTTTGCGGGATGACCACCCCTGAAATCAGTCCCAGCTCCTCAAAATCCATCCCGGGTATCCTCTGGATCCCTATAGCATTAAGTCTACCCTCTAGCTATTTGTATTTATCATCAGCAGGAGGATACTGCTCCTCAGAATAGTCAGGTTCATCTTCCTCAGACCCTAGATTGTTGTTTTCTTCCATTGGCTTCTCTTCTTGATTGTCCCCCTCATTTGACGGGGTTGCAAAATCTATAGCTCGCTTAACCGGTCCTCTGATCCTTCTTCCCAAATTTAATACACCAGCTGGTTTCTTTGCCTTCTTCATCTTCTCTTTGATGATAAGAGCTTTTAGATCTTCCTTCCCCTGGGCCAGAGCCAGGAACATTTGCTGAAACTGAGCGTTCTGAGCTTGGAGGTCTTTCACTGTTTGTTCAAGAGCCATTTCTTTTGCTGAAATAAAAAGAGAAAAGAATAAGAAACTTCTCTTAAAATACCTTCTTATGCATTGAAATGCTTGATAATGTTTATGCAATGTTTTCAAGGACTTTTGAGATCTTAAATTTGCTTAGTCAAAGAGAAGAACAACCATTAATTGAATTCATAAGTTTAAATGATTACAAATATGCCTCTTGGGCTTACAATGGAAGAAACAAAGATAAACAAAACTCCTAAATCTAACAGGACTCAAGCTTCCCATGAACGCATCCTCTTTGGTGCGATGTAGGCATTCAAAGTTTGTTCTTCATGTTGTTGTCTTGTAAGCTCAAAAACCTTTTTCTCACTTGCATAGAACTGGGATTAAAAGGCATCTCATTCCTCCTTAAGTTGAACCTAAGACTTTTGCAATTCTTCGAGAGTAGTTGGCATGTCAGGATGGAGAATGGTATGAGGTACATCTGTATCTGCAATGGGTTCCATGATGATGGATAGAATGGAGGGGTAAGGCATCACGAGATTTTGAGCGCGAGCTCGCACACAATTAAGATAGGCTCCAAAGGGATGGATTTCTTATGTCCTAACGTCTTGCTATCCACTTTGTTTACCATGCCCCAAGATCGGATGAACCTCTGACGGTACCCTTGTATATGATCCTCATAGTTGAACATAATGCCTTGAACCAATACATCACGAGGACCATCCCTCCTATCATACCCAAACTATTGCAACGCCAAACAAGGGTTATAAGTGATTCCTCCCCTAATGCCTAGGAGATGGACATTAGGGAATTCCCCACATCGACCAATGATGGTAACATCTTCCACAAATCGACGACACTAGTGAATATCCGAATGTGTGAGAGACATCAGCCTGCTAGACCATCTTAAGCCTTGTTCATTCTTCACAACAGATCGGTATAGGTGCAAAGTAAACCACCTAGCCAATATAGGAGTACAACACATAAGGGTCCCTCTTCTCTTTACAGTGCAAGTGTGAAAAAGTGCAGAATGTCTCCAAGCAAAGTAGGCACCAGATTATGAGACAAGAAGATTTTGACCGCATTCACGTCTATAAGTTTGTTCAGATTAGGGAACAGTACCATCCCATAGATGATAAGGGCCAATACCTCTTCAAAGGCTTGTAAGTCCAAAGTATCCCAAAAATAGTGAGCTTTTTCAAACAAGAACTTGGCTAGAAACCCTTTGATATCGCTTCTTGTTTCCCAATTTTCCACAACGTCGGACCGTTGTAAATACAAGGCTTGAGCAATTTCCTTAGGCTTTGGGTCTCTTTCCATACCGTTGAAGGGTAACTGATTGAGGATAGGCACACCCAATAATTGAGAAAACTCTTCCATGGTAGGTACAAACTGGTAGTCGGGAAATATAAAGCAGTGATGTAAAGGGTCAAAGAACGGGAAGAGAACTTTCACCATGTCTTCATCAGGGCTTGAGGTGACCAAACCAAAAAGTCGACCATGTCTTTTAGTGAACGGGGAATTCTCAGGAAACCTTGATGCTAACTCTTTGAGTTAAGGAGGTACCCTTACAGGGTTGACTTGGATAGTATTTCTGCGAATGAGAGCCATGTCCTACAAAACAGACACAAAGATAACTCCTAAAAATCCTTGAAATGGTTAGTGTGATATGCCATGTTATGATGTTATGTACAAACAAATATATACAATCACACAAAAATATCCTTAGGTTTAGGCTTGCATAGATTCCATAGGTAAGTACCCTCTTGAAGTTTAGTTCGTTCAACCTGTCCTAGTAATAGTAACCGGGTTTTAGGGAATCTCAATATCACCGATATTTCTTCATCGGGCATTGTTTCAGCGCAAGCCTCTTTATTGGAGACCGAAATATCCCAGAAGTCAAATCTCAATGAGTGTAGTATCGAGTATCAACCAACTTCGGACTGCATCAAAGCCGGCTATCTCACTACTTCCTAATGGCCAAGTTGGTTCAATTAAAGGTTCTAAGGTCAATTGATGCTTCATGACACCATACAACGGCCTCATATTCTCCTTGACTACTTAAGGGCTACCGGTACCAACAAATGTGCCACATCAACGTAGCTATCATTTTAATCGTGTCGGTATTCCCCACACAGTCCCCACGATCTATTGCTACTTACCTAAAAGGTGCCCGAGATCCCGGTGTAGGATCTTTACAGGTAAACCCAAGCAAAACCCTTTAAGATAAAGCAAACAAGCATACAAGGAAAGAAAGTTAAATATCACTTGAGCTCTAAGGTAACCCCACTTTTACATTCCCCAACAGAGTCGCCAGTTCTGTGATACAGTGGCAGAACCGCCTGTTATACTGGTTTTACATTTGTATTCACAAATGTTGCGGTAATTAAGAGTCTCCGTCGAATTTTCTTTTATCCAAATTAAGGAAAGGGTGAAAAGAACAGAAAAAGACCTTTTCGAGAATTTTATGAGTAAGGGGGTATATTATGGAAAGGGAAGGTGTTAGCGCACTTTCCATCGGTAGTTTTCTATGGGCTCTTAGATGCTTAGCTAATTTTTAAAATACCTTGTGCTTTGTGTTTTTGAAAAGTATTTGAAAATGCCTTAGTGCGGCGATTCGCTTTATGATAACTCTTGTATCAGTCCTCAAGAGTGTTGACAAAGCGAATGTTTTTGAAATGTTTTTGTCTAAGTGTAAAAAAATTTGTTTTGAGCATAGCATCTAAGAACTATCTACTTATACTCGAAAAGGTTCTTTCTTTTCCTCATATCATTTAGACAGCGCTATCTTACTATTAGTGAGTAGGTAGCCCTATCGTTGGATGTATGAGGGACATTCGAAGAGACGTTTTTTATAGTCACAAAGGCAACTGAGAAAGAAGCTTTAGTAATTACCCTAGGGTCCTAAGATCATATTTTTGCCGAGGCAACGTCGAGAGGGTCGTTGAGGGACTTATGATCTTTTTGAACCAGAGGGTAGCCACTAAAACCTCTCACGTTTCGAGAGTTGTGACTATTTTCCGAAGGCAACCGAAGTAGGGTACCCTAAAGGTGTATATGTGCAATGTGTGTTATATTCAGTTATTTTTGTCTTTTTTTGTTAGGTTTGCTAGTGTTTGTTTTCAGTCTTTCCATACAAGCCTAGTTACTAGCAGTTAATATTTTGTAGAAATTAAAAGTGCGGGAATCGTAAATCCTATGCTATTACAATGATTTTAGGGAGGGAAATTTACATGTCCAAAAATGGGGAAAAATAAAGAAAGCGATAAAGTCCTAGTTTAATCTATTACATTTCATCAGCAAATACAAAAATATGAAGAAAAAAAATAGACAGGAAATAATGAACGCGCGCGAAATGGAGAAGATGTCTAGGACCCTAAAATGTTTCTAAGTAAAATAAGAAAATCTTTTTGTTGTTTTGTCTACTTAAGAAAATATTAAACTAAATTAAACCTAAATTTAATTAATAAAAATAAAAAAGAAAGTTATTAATCAAAATTAAATTCTATACAAAACCTAACATTTTTTTCTTGTATTTTTTGCTAAGAAAATATTTGAATTAAATGAACCTAGTTCTAATTATTTTAAAATTATAAAATAATGTCAAAATGATTAAATAAATTAAATTACAAAATTTAAATTAATTTAAGAGAACCTAAGTCTATTTAATATTTTGATTTTTATGATTTTTAAAAAAAAGATTAAAATGAAGTAAACAATAAAATAAAATAAATGAGAAAGCTAATGGGCCTGGTGCTGATTAGTAAACAGGGGAGGGGGTATGTTGAAATTTGTTTGGCCCATAAGTGAGGGAGCCCAGAGGCTGTATTGGGATTCAGTGAGGAGATGCCTTGAGGGCACATGGTGAATATCATATTGAAGCTCTTGGGTCTGGCTGCGTTGACATTGAAAGGCATGGATCTGATGGTCTATGGCGCGCGTATATAGCCTGACTGTATTAGATCTACAAAGAAGAAATGGAAAAATAATATGCAATAGGTAGGGGTCGAACCCCTAACCTCTCACACACATAACGATTTAACACTCAACATCCAATCGTTAGGACGACTTTACATCCGTTAATATATATCAAACGATTATAATATATTGTAAAACGAGTCATAGCATTCAGTTGTCACACGTGCGCAATCCAGTGCGGTCCAAATATTTGAATGAACCAATCATTTTTTTCCTTTCTGCCACGCCTCAGTCAGCGCCGGTCAAGCCACCGGAGGTGGTGGCTCTGGTCATCCCTTCTGGCTGTTCCAAATTTCTAACCTGTGAAAATCAAGCACAACAAGAACGAAAATGTCCCTACCCCCCTAATTTGGGGTCTACAAATTCAATGGTGATGTTTATTTAGTCTGAAAGCTCCTAGATTATGAGTTGTGATGCTTTTCAGTTTGTGATGCCCCAACAATGGCATCACATAAACCAGGCCTTAAAGTTCTCATGCTATACGTCCCACATGCTCTAATGGACCTCCTGATCACAAATCAAACCATCAAAAACATCAACAACACATAAATCTAAAATTTCAAATATGAAAAACCTTGTTTGACCGGTGACACGCGATCCTACAGTTTGAGGGTGCTATGGACCACCCTTATATAGAGGAAATGGAGGGGACAAAGAAATAAGGCAAGAATCCAAGCCATAAAGCCATGCTTTCATGCCAAAATCCAACAAATTAAAAAGCGTCCAAACTTTGCAAAACTTGCCCTTTCCATGCTTGCATGCACCTGAACATCTTGGCATGAATTTTTGGTCCCAAGGCTGATCCAAAATGTTAGCCCATGTGCCCAAAACAAATATTTATTATTTTATGCCTTTTATTTTATATTTATTTGAATAAAATAAAATGTGAATAAAATAGCTAGAATTTTCAAGGCATGGTATGAATGAGATTAGAGGTCCTTTATAAGCTTAGGAAGATATTTAAAGTCCAAGAAATTAAGCCATTGACCTAAAAGTTCAATTTTGCTCAATGCACAATTCTTGATATTTCCAAAATTTTCCCAACTTGGGCAACCCATAACTTGCTCAATTTTGATCTCTTGATAATGATGTTGGACTTTTTGGAAATACCAATATGTCTACTTCAACCTTATTTTAATCAAGATTTGAAGACATTATCTTGATGTAAAAGGTCTAGGCAAAAAGTGTCTTTTGTTGACTTTCTGAAAATGACCTGTAATATATGAGCTTGTATCTTTCAAATGATGCATTTCTTGGATTTGATGGAAAAAGAGAAGTTTTAGGGAATGAGATTCTCTTCAAAATTATCTTTGGTTGGGGAAAAATGGATGAAGTATGTGAAAGTTATGCCTGGTCAAATTTTAGTTGACTTTTCCTATAGAAACCCTAATTTAGCAATTTTTTGACTTTTAATAGATTAGGAGTATTTCTTGAGGAATCATGATCAAACATTGATAAAATGATGTATATAACTTCAAAATGTTGATGTTGATCAAAAGTATTGAATTTTGACTGTATATAGGCCACAATTAACTTTTGACCTAGTATAGTTGATTTTCCAGCATTTGAGCAATTGACTGAGCAAACTTGTAGTGTAAGGTATGAAATTTGTCATGGACAACCTCAAAGGCATATTAGGGCCATGGAAAACATTTGAGACCTTTGGAGCTCACACATCTTTATGAAAAGTGAAACCCTAGTTAGAGGTTCATTGCTTAGGAGGAGAATTTGTTTGGTCAATTCTTGGTCATCCTTGAGCAATTGGGAACCTCAATGAGCATGCCTTGAGTAAAAGTGGGAGGGAAAATTTTAGGGTACAACAGACGGTCTAGGAAAAAATTAGGGATTAAAAGCGTATGACTATGTCCCATTGAATCACTTACCGCAAGCTTTATTACCAAAGCCAAAAGTTCAAATGGTATGGATCAACTCAATCAACTTTTTCTGACAGCAAGGGACGAGGTGTTCGAAGACATAAGAGCAATAGAAGAGTTGGAACATAACGAGATCATTTCCACATAGCTATACATTTTGTTTTCACTTTGTACTCTTTTCATTTCATGACGACTTCCTGTTACTAGGATTTATGTCTCTTTGTACAAAAACGTCAGTTTATAAGAAAATTATCAAATACAAATACACCTTAAAGTTCAAACTTTTTGTTTTCCTGTTTTAATTGCAAAAACGTCCAATGACTAAGAATGAATGAACATATTGTTACCTTGAAAAATCTTAATGTATTCAAGTACGTGTATTAAATGAGGATATTTTCATAAGCTAAGGGTCATCCTCTAAAGTAGGGGTTTTGGGGAAATTGGAGCCAAAGTGTTTGAAAATTTGGTTTTATTAAACTAGATTTAATGTTTAAAGGGAATGTCATGCCAAACTGTCGAAACTGTGTCAGGTCAACCAAAAGGAAATAAGAGAATATATGTTAACAAATGGTCGAAATTGGTTTAGTCGACCAAAGGGTGAAAGACAAGGAAAATGGTCGAAATTGGTTTTTGTTAACCAAAAGAGTTTCTGGACTTAGACGAATTGTTGTTGATTTTTAAATCTTGCCAAAGGGAAAGTGTCAATGCGAGTCAGAAGCAGTTTACTTTCAGAAGCTGGGAGTGGGAAGATTTAAATTTCAAAGTCATCAACAGTTGCCAGCGGTTTACAATTTGTTTAAGCGCCAAATAGGTGGTGACATCTAGTGAAGCAGTTGTCTCAAGATTTTAATACTGTCCGTATATTTCAACTAGGCAGTTACATTGTAAATATTATAAATAAGCAGATTTAGTGTAGTTTTTTGGTGTGTTCACTTGTATGCTCAAATCACTTGTCAAAACTCTGTCATTTCGAGCGTTAGGAAACAAAGAGTGAAAAAGTTATTGATGTACGTGAATCACCACTTTTATTTCAATTCAAATCCTTTATTTTTCAATTATCTCTTTTGAACACTTTATTTGCTTTCTATGTATTGTCGAACAAAGTATTTACGTTATTTTCTACTTCGCGTAAACAACTCAATGCTCTATGTCGGTCATGAGTCACTAGTCAGTTAGTTTATTAAATCTTATTTTCATATGAATACCTTCTATCGGCCACGAGTCACCAGTCATTCGATCAATTCATAGTGTAGAAAGTCGTTATACTTGTTCCCTTAGTCACAAAAAACCATTTCCCTTGATAAGGATTTCGATAGAATAAGTATAATAATAAAACTCTTAGCACATGTCTTAAGATCAACTGGTCGATCTTGCGAGTTACCCTTAGTTTTAGGACTTTGGGAGGACCAACGGTTGGTTACCATTTTCCACAGTAAACAAATTGGAACACCTGATGGGACACAGTGCTAAGAATTTGTCTTAAGTGTATGCAGCTTAGAAATGGAAAGTTAACAAAAGTGTATAATAAACCATCATCTAGGAAGCATATATTAAGAATGATAATTCCTGATAATCCAAACATAGACGAAATACCATCATGGACTTTAACTGCTACTGATCCAGTAGTTTCTCAAGTTGCACCTTTTCCTCCAGTCGGGTCAACTACAACAGGTTCCGCACAAATTTCTCAGGCTCCACCAGGAAGCCCAAGGCTTGTAATGACTACGACCACCATACCTAAGGTGCCTCGTTTTGGTAATGTGGATCTTGTTTATAGAATGTTGTATTCCATGATGCCAGGATACCAGTCAACGTCGAATGCAGCAGTGGTGTTAGATAATGTTCAAAATTTGAACTCCCCTTTACAAGGATCTGCACCAGGAGGAAATAATAGAGGCAACCAAATTAGAGGAATGCCTTCTCAACCAATAGTATCACCTCTCACTAACACTTCAGTAGCAGTGTTAAAGCAACAAATGGATGATAGTAACCATGAGTTAGTTAATAGGTTAACTAACCAAATGGGTAATGTATTTAATCCTATACTACAAGAGTCAGCTGAGACTAATAGGCAGCCCGCTGAAACAAATCGACAGGTGATTACCCAATTAACACGTTTGTGTAATTTTTAGGTGCTCACCCATCACCTATTCAACAGGCGCCACTTGTTCGACTAGATGCCCCTGTTCAAATGGACACGGGGGCAATACAGGATGGAACTGTCCATCAGGGACAAGTGCTAGTACCTCCAAGGAATTTGATTGCCAATCCACCTAGGGAATTAGTACATCGACATCAAGAGGCTGATCAAATTGTTGAAAAAATTCAACAAGAGGATTTAGCCGCAGAAAATAATCTAACCACCATTGTCGAAAGAATTATGGCTAGGAATGGTATTAATACCACACTTAAGAGGCCAATATATTCTTCCCCTTTGTCTGAATATATCTTATAGACTAAAAACCCTAGAGGATGGAAAATTCCTAAGTATACAAAATTCGGGGGAGAATCTGGAGAGTCGACAGTGGAACATATTACTAGGTATTTGACTGAATCTGGGGATATGTCGAATAATGAAAACTTAAGGGTAAAACATTTTCCTTCTTCTCTTACTAAGGCAGCTTTCATGTGGTTTACCACTTTTCCTCCAAATTCGCTTGACTCATGGACTAAGTTGGGAAAACTTTTCCATGAACAATTTTATGAGGGTCGTTCGAAAATGTTTGGTTGAATTGTCAAGCATTAAAAGAAGGTTTGCTGAAACCATTAATGATTATATAAATAGATTTAGGTCATTGAAAGAAAGATGCTTTACTCAAGTACTAGAACATGAGCTTGTTCAAATGGCTGCTGGAGGTTTAGATTATTCCATTAGGAAGAAAATAGATCCGACCTTCGTGAAGAGTATGTCATAGTTAGCTGATAGAGTTTGATATCTAGAGCGTCTGCGACTAGAAAAGGTTAGACATACTAAGGCTAGGACTAAGAAAGAAAAAGTAGACTTCATAGATTATGATGACATAGATCCCATTTGTGAGGACGACTATACCTCACCAACAGAGGCAGAGGTCGACGTGGCTAAAATGAAGCCAGGGCCAGCAATGAATGTAAATCACTATTTCCCACTAAAGGAAAAAATACGGTCGAAAACAATCCAAAATTTCCAACGAAAACTTATACGTTTGATGTCACTAAATGTGAAGAAATGATTGTTTTGTTAGTTAAAGATGATCCAATTTTAGTACCCCCAGGTGCTAAGTTACAACCATTAGAACAACGACATAAAAGTGGTTTTTGTAAATTTCATAATTATCTTGGTCACACAACCTCTCAATGCTATCTTTTCAAGGATCTCGTACAAAAATCACTGCAGGAGGGTAGATTGAAATTTGATGCACAAAAAATTAAGATTGATATTGATCCTCTTAGGCAAGAGGGGGCTTTGTTTCTTGACCCTGTTAACATCAACATGGTAGAAATTACTGAGTTTCCTGATGATGATATGGTCGAAGAGGGTACTGGAGAAAGTTCTGATGTCGACTTAGCTAATGTGTACCCAAGGCCCGAGGAGGACTTGCTAGACTTCCTTTATGGCTGTAAGAACAAAGGTTCGCAAGCTTGCTTGTGTCCTAGGTGTGGCACCTTGACCGACAAAATAGCTGCTAAAAATTTCCAGAAGCTGCAGTTAGAAAAGAATAAGGGAAATCTGTACAGTCAAAGGTTCTCTACACCAAGGGACCCAAGAAGAACTCTGGGAAACTACCATGAAAAACCAAGAAGTTATTTCCTTCAACAAAAGCTCCTAACAGTACTTGGATTAAGCCTCAAGGGAGAAGGGGGGAACCAATTGATAGTGCTATTGCTAGAGACCCAAACAAAGGAAAGTCGGGTATTAACTACCGACATGAGTTTAAGTCTAAGAGGAAAAGTCATATTTCTAAAAATTACATGGGGAAGAATCCCATGACTCGAACCCAATGGAGACGCTTCCAGCGTTGAAAGCAGGCTGAGAGGCAAGCATCTGCTGGCCAGATTACTGCAAACAAAGCTGGCAATCAAAAGCAGTATAAAGTGAAGGTCGATTCCTCTGCAAAGGAATGAATCAAAGAGTTCGTGAGTAGACTAGTTGCTAAGTCTTCTAAAGAAGCTACTGACAATTTTGAGTCCAAGTCTGAAGAGAGTTTGAATATCTTAGTTAATGTGGCATCAATTCTGCCAGCAGAATATGATTGCTTAACTGAAGTGAAAGATTCAGTAGACGTTGATGTTGAGGAGATGGCTTTACACAAGCCAACATGTTACTTTGTGATGAATAATGGTTCAATTGAGAACCAAGATGCATTCTTTAAAAGACCAGATATGGCCATGAGGAGCCATTTGAAGCCTCTTTTAATAAGGGATGAGCTTGAAGGGTGGCTATCAAACAAGGTGTTAGTAGACTGTGATGCTACGGTAAACATTATGCCACACCACCTATTGCATAAAATTGGTAAATATGACACCAATGTTAAATCTCATAAGGTGGTATTATCAGACTACGAAGGAAGGACTAGAAACACTATGGGTGTGATCCAAGTTGATATTACTATCGGCTCTGTTACTAGGCCGACTATATTCATGGTGATTCAAAGCAAGCCAAGTTACAACCCCTTAGTAGGGAGGGAATGGCTACACAGTGTAGGGGCTATACCATCTTCTATGCACCAGTGTTTGGTGATTTGGAGGGAAGATGTTATTGTCAAGAACATTGAAGCTGATCAAGGATATTTCAGGGCAGACGTGAACAATGTCGACAAGAAGCAATTTGACAAGAAATTAGCTAACTTTTCCCCATGTCAACCTACTAAAGATGTGTATGCCAACCTTGATGAGGCATTTGTTTCGTTGAAGTTACATGAGACCCATGGTTTTATATGGGATGTGGAATGTCTTGAGGATCCATACTGTGAAAACCGGTCAATAGGATGGGGAGACATCGGTGATGATGTTTGAGCTAGATGCTATAAAAAGGATTTCGATGTATATTGCTGAAAGTAAAATAAATCCGACGCTAGAGGCTGAAGAATATATGGCTGTCGAAGCCAATAAGACACAAATTCTGAATGAAGAAGCTACTTTGGCTATTGAGCCAAAGCCTCCGGATAGAAAAGAAGTGGTCAATGAAAACGTCGATAAGCAGCTCTGGACTGCATATATGACGAAAAACCCTTAGGCTTCTAAAAGGATCCGATGGCACCAGAAAGAATGCAACCACAAGACCCTTTAGAAGAAATAGATCTTGGCGAAAAGGGGGATAAAAGACCAACTTATATCAGCGCCAACATCAACCAAAAGTTAAAGTCTGAGGTAATATCTTTATTAAAAGAATTTAAGGGTTGTTTTGCTTGGGACTATAATGAAATGCCAGGTTTAAGCAGGGATTTGGTCGAACTAAAGTTACCAATAAAAGCTGGAAAGAAAACAGTGAAGCAGACTCCCAGACGCTTCGCACCAGCAATAATGTCGAAAATTAAAGAGGAGATAGAAAGACTCCTCAAAAGCAGATTCATAAGAACTGCAAGGTATTTCAACTGGTTGGCAAACATAGTGGCGGTAATTAAGAAAAATGGAAAATTAAGAGTGTGCATCGATTTTAGAGATTTAAATATTACCACTCCTAAAGATGAATATGTTATTCCTGTGGCAGAAATGACTCTGCTGTCAATTTTGAATATTTAAGTATGCTTGATGGTTATTCTGGTTATAACCAAATTTTTATTGCAGATGAAGATGTGCGGAAGACAACGTTTCGCTGCCCAGGGGCACTGGGAACCTATGAATGGGTTGTCATGCCATTCGGTTTGAAAAATGTCGGAGCGACATATCAAAGGGTAATGAATTCTATGTTCCATGATTTTATTGAAGATTTCATGCAAGTTTATACTGATGATATTGTAATAAAGTCGAACAGTAAATCGATTCATCTGCAACACCTTCGAGAGTCTTTTGAAAGGATGAGGAAATATGGATTAAAAATGAATTCATTAAAATGTGCTTTTTGTGTGCAGGCAGGTGATTCTCTTGGCTTTGTGGTGCATAAAAAAGGCATAGAAGTGAATAAAGGCAAGACCAAAGCCATCATGGACATCAAACCTCCATCGACCAAAAAGGAACTTTAGTCTTTGTTGGGCAAGATAAATTTCCTAAGGAGGTTCATATCCAACTTAAGTGGAAAAACCAAAGTATTTTTACCACTACTTCGACTGAAGAATGAGGATTTCGTTTGGCAAGATGAGCATCAAGAGGCTTTTGACAAAATTAAAGACTACTTAGTGAAGCCTCCAATATTGACACCTTCTGTTAGACATAGGCCTATGAGGTTATATATTGCAGCCTCAGATTCAACTATAGGAAGTATGTTAGTCCAACAAGACGAAAAAGGTGTCGAGAGACCTATATATTATCTTAGTCGAATGCTTAATGATCCTGAAACTAGGTATAATGATATAGAAAAACTGTGCCTTTGCTTGTATTTCTCTGGTATTAAATTAAAGAAATATATAAAGCATGTTGATGTGTATGTATCTTCTCATTTTGATATTATTAAGCACATGTTATCCCAACCGACTTTACATAGTCGAATTGGTAAGTGGGCTTTAGCATTAACAAAGTATTCTCTGACTTATGTGCCCTTTAAAGAAATGAAGGGACAAGTGGTGGCAGATTTCTTGGTTGACCATTCAATGGTTGGTATGCCTCAGAATTATGTAGATATAGCGCCATGGAAATTATACTTTGATGGTTCTAGCCATAAAAATGGAGTTGGAATAGGAAGAAATATAATTTCCCCCAGTGGAATTCCAGCAGAGTTCAAGTATAGAATCAACGGTATATGTACAAATAATGAAGCAGAATACGAGTCTTTAATAATAGGACTTGAACTACTGCTAGAATTTGGGGCAAGGAATGTCGAAATTATGGGAGACTCTGAATTAGAAATTAAACAAGTATCAAAGGAATAAAGATGTATTAAAGAAAATTTAATCATGTATTTTGTGATTACTATTAGATTGTTAAAGCAATTTGAACAAGTGAGTATTCGACACATACCTCGACGAGAGAATGAATATGATAATGACCTAGCACAAGAAGCTTCAGGATACAAGAAAGACCAAAATGAAGAACTTATTCAGGTAAGAGAGAAAGTTCGAGCAACATGGTTATCTCCTTCAGATTTGTCAATAATAAAGTTAGGGGTTGTAGATGCCAACAAATTTCAGATTTTAACTATTGACAATGGGTAAGAGAATGATTAGTGAAAGCCATTGTCTGACTATATGTGCATCCCTATGGGGTCGATAGATTGTAAGATCAAGTATCGCGCCCACGGTTATGTTTTGATAGAGAATGAATTATTTAAGAAAACTGTTGAAGGAATATTGCTTAAATGCCTTGGAGAAAGTGAGGCATATGTAGTAGTGTCAAATGTGCATAGTGGAGCATGTGGCGCACATCAAGAAGGACACAAAATGAAATGGCTTTTGGTGCGCTCAGGTGTCTATTAGCCTTTAATGCTAAAAGATTGCATCGAATTTGCTAAAGGTTGTCAAGAATGCCAAGTGCATGGGGGCATACAACATGTTCCTGCAAGTGAATTACATGCAATTATAAAACCCTGGCCATTCAGAAGATGGGATTTAGATGTGATTGGAGAAATAAAACCAGCGCCATCAAAATAGCAAAGGTATATTTTAGTTGGTATTGATTATTTTACAAAATGAGTCGAGGCAGTAGCCTTAACAAATGTCGATCAAGAAGCTGTGTTTGATTTTATACAAAATCACATCATATGTCGGTTTGGGATTCCATAAACAATTACAACCGACCAAGGATCAGTGTTTACTGGACGAAAAAATGCAAAAATTTATGCAAGAAGTTGGAATTAAATTGTTAACTTCTAGTCCTTACTATGCTCAGGAAAATGGCCAAGTCGAAGCTGACAATAAAGTAATAATTAGCCTAATTAAGAAGCATGTAGGAAAGAAGCCGAGGAATTGGCATAAAACACTAGATCATGCCTTATGGGCATGTAGAACTTCCCCTAAGGAAGCAACAGGAACTACTCCATTTCGACTTGCATATCGGCATGATGCAATGTTACCAGTAGAGATACATGTTCAATCAATAAGAGTCCAAAGACAACATGAAATACCATCTGAGGATTACTGGAATATGATAGAGGACGAGCATGTCGACTTATGAAGAAAGGATGTTGGCCCTTGATTCGTTAATAAGACAGAAAGAAAGAGCTGCCAGAGCTTATAATAAAAAAGTAAAAGATAAAGTATTTGTTGTCGACGATTTAGTATGGAAAGTAATATTACATATGGACAAAAATGATAGAGTCTTAGGGAAATGGTACCCAAATTGGGAAGGGCCTTTTAAGGTGATGCAAGTTTTTTCAAATAATGCATATGAACGTGAGGACTTAGCCCCAGATCGACGAATCTTAAGGGTAAATGGTAAGTACTTAAAAAATTATAAGCCCATTCTTTAAGAAGTCAGAATTTCGACAGAATGAATATTTATCGAATCAACAAGCTGGTAAAATTGTGTTCGAAACCAGCAAATTCAAAATATGCATAAAATGTGTACAATAGAGGAAGATATATATAAGACAAATAAAGAAATGTGCCATTAAAATTTGGCTTAAAGCCATAAATAAATCACAAGATCGTTGATACAATGATTAAAAGTGTTTAAATCTATTTTGGAATAACCGCATTTCACCATGGAGGTTTGCGGCCTGATATTCAAAATTTTCTGCTTGAGTCCTAAGTGTTTCAATCTCCATTTCAACAGAAGAAATTGCTTCACTTATGGCCACAACATCCACGGCTATTTGGTCAGCCTTTGCTTGAGCTGGATTAATAACGTTATTAATCTCTTCCTCTTGGTTGGCAATCGATTCTAATTCCTTGTTGAGAGCAGAAATCTCGTCACGTATTTCAGCAGCTCTTTTCTGTTTGGGACCCAGTTCATGTTTTTTCTTTCCAATCATTGTTAATAAATTAGTGATTACTTCAGTGGCTTGTACCACCATATTCAAATTCTCTTTCACAAAAGCTTTCTTCGACTCGACCGCTTCCTCATTTTCCCTAATACTTTCGACATTTTGGAGTAGAGGAATAAAGAATTTCTTAAATTTTGTTATCATAAACGTGGCTGATTCAGAAGTGTTGAGCTCTTTCATTTGAGTGATAGCGTCTGAAAGTTCTGGGCCAAGAGTTGGATCAGAATGAAGCAGGTGAGGCAAATCAGGATTCGAATCATGAGTCTGAATTTTAGTCATTAGATTTTTGGCTTTTATTGCTCTAGGACTTATTTGTCATTGTGTGCTTGAGATTGGTTAGAGTCAGAAAAAAGAGTGCGAGAAATCACGAAGCGATGCAACCTAGAAATTGCTTCTAGAGTAGAAGGCTTGACTCCCATGTGTTTTGGTGTAGTAGGTGAGTCGACCTTTGCTTTCCCAGAAGAAGTGAGAGGTGTGCCTTTTGTGCCTTCAGGAGGGGGCAGGATTTGGGAGGTGGTCACATTTTTATTTGCTTCTGAACCCTGTAGGGAATCTGAAAGGCTAGAGTTAGAGCTAGTCGAACTATAACCCTTATGTTTGGCAGGACTAGTGACTGAGTCAGAGTCACTAAGAGTAGCCGGAATAGTCAGGTCATTAAACTCACCATCAACAATGTCAGGATTCTCATGATGATGAGGGGAAGAAGCTTCTGACAAAGGAGTATAGTCAGGCACACTTAGTTGTTGTCCAGAGAAATTAACCTAAAGAGAGAAATAAAATATATCAGCCGATCAAATTCAACAAAGAAAAAGGAAAAAGAAACTAAAAAATAATCAGCTAGTACATGTGTCGACAGATCAAGATCGACAGACTCATCCTTAGCTGAAGCATAAATAGTGTCTCCCATTAGGTTTGGAGCTTTATCAATTATGGGAGCACGAGTCGGAGTGATAATGGTTGTGTCGACCATTATAGTGTCAGCACCAAAATCTAAGGTAGCTTCAGGAATTTCAGCCAAGATCACTTTACATTTCCTTCTTGTAACAAGGGGGACTTCGACATTATCTGGTTCTTCTATTTCATCAACATGATTTAAGCAAACATTTTCTTTAGCATTCTGGGACACAAATACCTTCGTCTTCTTCTTCTTTTTCTCCACCTTGTTTTCAGTAGAAGAGTCTTTTTTTCCTCTTGTGGCTTTTGGATTTGTGGGAGCATTGAGGGGACTGAACATTAGGTGATGGCTTAGTATCAAAAAAAGATATAAGTCAAAGCAATTATGTTAGTCGAGAATGAAGAGTTGAATCGATAAAATATACCTCAGTCCTCTCAGAAGTATGTTGTATATCCTTCTTGGACTATTTGGATTCTTCAGAGGGAGCAGTCAAATCCGCTGAGCATTTTTGACTCTGGCAAACAAGGAAAATATTAGTACAGTTCAAGACATAAAAGACATGGAAACAAGAAGTATATAAGTACACCTACAGAGGAAGCCTTCTTGAGTAAAGAAGAAATGGGTTTATCGTCAGAGGGTGTATGGTCAGGGATAATCTACAAGAGATTGGCTAAGTCAGATATGCCAAATCAGGAATGATAATTGACAGAAGGTTGAGTTTAAACTTGATTCATTGAAGGTTTCATCTTACTGACAGAAACGGAGCACGCCTGATCTATTTGGATAGCTGTAAGGCAAGTATAAAACAATTAAATAAGCAAATAAATCAAAATAAGCAGGGGGTAAGCTTTCCAGAAATCATTACCAATTTGTGTGGTCGAAAGTACTCTAATATATCGGAGATCATAATGAAGATGCCCTGAATAGTTAGGTAGATAATACTTCGTTGATACCACGCTGTCAGCCTTTTTCTTATAGTCATTTGCATATCCGATAAAGAGAAGTACCACCAGTCAGGAATAGGTGGGGCAAAGGCCAAAGCCAAAGGGCTAGATGGCAAAGGAGGAAATTTAATGTTTCCAAATTGAAGAGCGTAAAGATATTTGTCTTTCGCATAACCAGGGATTTTAAGTGTCGAGATCCTATCGATTACCTTCTCCTTTAATTCGACAGCGGGCTCAAAAATGGTTCGACGAAGATTATTAGGTCGATACATAACTCGGAAGTAATTCTGGAAAGCTTGAATTTATTTAACATGAGTAACCTTACACTTGATCGATTTCGCCTGCAAATTGGAAAAAGTTGTAGTTAGTTCAACAAACTTTGCATCAGGATCACCAATGAATGTAACAAAATATGACTTCCACCAAGTCTCAAATTCTTTGGTGTAATAGAAAGATGGTTGGAAAGAAGGGAGAGTAAGTGTAGGCCTTCGTGCCCATATGTCTCTGATATCTTCTTTGATAATTTCAAAAGGTTGGTCAGATATGATGTCTATCAGCAACTCGTGAGAATTGAACAAGGACTTGGGGACAAGTTGACAGAGTCCAAATTGTTGAGCCACCTAGTTAGGCTGATAAGCAGCCAAGTATGGATTCACGCCGACAATCACAAAAGACATAAATTGGGTAGTTAATTAACGTCTCCAGAGGATTAGGAAATTTTTCCTGTCTTCTTCTCTTGTAGGTGGGAAAGCCCCAGTGAACCACTCTAGGCCATCTTGTCTATCATGAAAAGAGGCCATAGAGGGTTTGAAATTGACTCTTGTCAACATGATGTTGAATAGAAGTTTGAAAACTTCAGGATTTGGGGAACCCTTATTAATAGGAGTCAAAAGAAGAAGGCGCCGCCAAACGATATGGTTTTGAGATGGAAGGCATACTACTTTTCTATTCCTGAAGGGCTTGATCTCCTCAGAAAAAGTGGCATTCAACCATAATTGTAAGAGCCAAAAAGGACCATGGACCAAGACATTCTTTTTCTTTTAATCAGTTGGGTCAAAACGCTTGATTCGATTAGAAGCATCAGTCAAGGATGCGTAGAGAGAGGCCAAAATCAGATGGCCTAAAGCAAAATTCTCACCTGTTGTACCCCAAAATTAACCCTCCCATATTTCTTAATACATGGAAAGTGAGGTCCCCAAATTGCTCACGGAAGTTCAAAGTTGACCAGACAAACTCTCTCCTAAGACAGCCTACCTCAAATTAGGGTTTCATTTTTCAGCAAGATGCTTGAGTCCAAAGGATCCCAAATGCTCACCATTGTCCTAATATGTTCTCAAGATCATCCTTGTCAAGTTTCAAGCCTTGCAGAAGAAGTTTGCTCAGTCAATTGCTCGAAAGCCTGAAAATCGACTATGCTAGGTCAAAAGTCAATTGTGGCCCACATACAGTCAAACTTCAATATTTTTGGTCAACATCCTTATTTTGAAGTAACATTAATCATTTGATCAAGGGTTGATCATGATTCATCAAGGATTGCTCACAATTCATCAAAACCCAAAAGTTGCTAAATTAGAGTTTTGTAGGAAAAGTCAACCCAATTTTGACCAAGCATAACTTTCTCATACTTTATCAGAAATGACCCATTTAAAGCTCATTTTCAAGAGGATGCAATTACCTGAAATTCATATTCATATCCCAAGTTCAAAATATGCACTCACAAGAAGATATGAATTTTGACATTATAGGTCATTTTGGAAAGTCAACAAAAACACCTTTTGGGTCAAAGCTTCATACATGAACATGGAAGACTCAATTGAGATGAGACTAAAAGGGTTCCTTAGAGGACATCCTAGGATTTCTAAAAAGTCATAGAACACCTCTCTAGGGTCAAAATTGAGAGAGTTATGCATTGGCCAAGTTGACCATTTTAGCAAAGTTGCCAAAAGTCAAATATGCTCAAATTTGCAGTTTTTTTTTTTCTAAATGGGCCCAACTTTTCATGCTTGCACCTCAAATATAGCATGGTCCAAGACCCAAATGCTCCCTCACATGTTATTTTCTTCATTATTTATTTTATTTTGATTTTTTATTTATTAAAAAATGAAATAAATCAAATAATTGGTAAATAATAGCAAAGATTTGCTTTGATTGGATTTTTTGGACAGAATCATAAGCTCATTATGCTGGAAGATCAGAATCAAAACATATCAATGGCAATTTGTACAAGAAAGGCATGATTGGCGTAAAAATAAAAAGATATAATATACATTGAAAATCAAATCAAATCTTGGATAAATGCAAAGATTTAATCCAAGTTTGTCAACCTAATTCACTCTAGGTTATATAAGAAAGTTGGGCAGATCAAAAGAAAGAGGCTGGAGGCGTGAGACTGTAAGAACAAGGCTCAGAATTTTTGGAAAAAACGTGAGATCCAAATTCTGGAATAGAGGACATTGGAGAGCAATTCATGGCCAGAAATCAATTCCTTGACGTTTCAGGAAGCATTCCCAATCGTTCGCAGGCATCAGAACATCCAGAATCACTGCCTAGCATTCTTACGGTTTGCACAAATATCCAAATTTGATTACTGTAATTCTTGCATATTTGTCATGTTTAAATTACATATTTGTATTCATCATCATGTTTGCAATGTTCCTGGATAGTTTGATTTGAGTTACAGTGCAGGAATGAGCTTTTGCCATTGTTAGGGTTTCGTGCTCCAATTTTGGGTTTCGGTTTTCAAGCGAAATTAGACCGGATAATGGGTACCATGACGATCAGAATTTCAAACCCAGCTGATCCATGGTCCCCAAGTGAATTTATATTGCATATGCTTGATTCTTGAATGACACAAGTTTCAGCAACAGACCTGTGTTTGTAGGTAACAGTTCAGAGTCTAAAACGATGGTTCTAGGGAAGAAGACAACAATGTGTCACAACCCGATTAGCTGATCCAAATTCTGGCGCGTTATTTTGGCCATAAAATTGTTTTTTCTGATATACTATTTATTTTTATTGTATTAATAAGTTAACATCCAGCGCAGTTGGTCAGAAGAAGGAAGTCAGAAGCTCATTGTTCTAGGTTCGACCCTAGGCATGAGCTTTTGGTATTTTCTCCTTTGTTTTCACCAGATCCAGTACGTGCATCTTTTGAGGAGCAGCATCTTCAGAATCCACTAGCCATGACCAGATCCAGCGCACCATCTTCTGGATCCATCAGCCAAAATTAAATCTAGTGCACCTCATCTTCTGAAGAGCAACATCTTCTGATCCACCAGCCAGGATCAAATCCAGCGCACCCTATCTTCTGAGCGTCACCATCTTCTGGACCCATCAGCCAGAACCAGATCTACTGACAGCTGGCCCACTTGGTTATTTCCATTATTTTTCTTTAATTTATTTTCTTTAATTATTCTGTTTTTTTTATCAACACCAAAATTATTTTCTAAAATTAACCAACCAAAAACCAAAAAAAAAAGATTTATTTTCTTAATAAATGTTTTGTTATTAATTAGTTTAATTAATTTAGGGCAACTTTAATTTCTTTCACAATTAAAATTTAATTAGAAAATTAGGTTAATTCTTGATTTAATTTTTCCTTTCTCAAATAAATAAAAAAAATACAAAAATAGGTTTTAGAATAAATTAATTTATTTTTCTTAAGTTAAAATTAATTAGAATTAGGATTTTCTCTTTAGTTTAATTGTTTGTTTATTTTCTTACAAAACAAAAACATTTTTTTAATCAATCGCAATTAGGTTTAGGTAAGGGTCAAAACCTCAGTCGTTTCGTATTTGATTCGTCGCGCGCTAATTATTCATTTTTGCCAATATTTCTGTAATTGTTCATGGCTTGTAATAGTTTAATCTAGGACTTTTTGCTTATCGCTTTTTCTCGGGTTTTTGGCTATGTAATTAATCCCCCTCCCTGAAGCCTTGTAATAGCGTAGATTTACTTTCTCGCATTTTAATTCTCACAAATATTTGACTGTTTAGATGTATGCTAATAGGATTGTATGGCAAGAATGCATGACAAATTTAATACAGTTAGAAAACCCTAATGTGCAAAGATAAATAACTGAAACAAATCACTCGCACATATCACTCTTAGGAATTACTCCCACTTCGGTTGCCTTCGGTAAACAATCATTAAGCATAGGGTGTCTTAGTGGTTGCCTTCCTGTCTAAAAAAGATCAAATGTCTCATTCGAATGTTGCCTCGGAAATGTTGCCTCGAATATGATCTTAAGACTCTAGGATTATTACTAAGGTGTCCTAATATTGCTTTAGTGATCGTATGTCCCTTTCGAATTGACCCTTACAAACTCCAACGACGGTGCTACCTATTTCTCAATAGTAGGATAACGTTGTCCAAAGGAAACGAGAATAGAAACAGTCTTTTTTCGAGTAGGTAGATGCTAGTAGGTACTTGCTCAAATCAAAACTTTTCACGCTTACATATTTCAAAACAATTTTCAAAATAACTTCGTCACACCTTTGAGGACTGATACAAGGGTTATCACGAAGCAAAACATTTTCAAAACAAAGCACGTACACAAGCAATTTAAAAAAAAAGGATGAGCAAGTACCTAAGAGCCCATGGAAAAACATGGATAGAAAGGGTTCTAACACCTTCCCTTTCTATAATCTACCCCCCGTACTCAGAAACATCTCGAAAAAGGATTTTTTCTGTACTTTTTTCCTTTCCGATTGGATGAAATAAAAGTCGGTGGCGACTCTTGCTTACCGCGACATTTGCAAACAAAAAACGTAAACCAATATTAACAGTCGGTTCTGCCACCGTATCGCAGAACGGGCGACTCTGCTGGGGACTTAATAAGTGGGGTATACCTTAAGATTTAGTTCATCATAATTGCTTCTCTTGATTGTTTTGATTGCTTTACTTTTAAGGGTTTGGTTTAGGAGTTACTATAGATCCTAACCCAGATCTGGGGATACCTTTTAGGTAAGTAGAAATAAACTGTGAGGGAACTGTACGGCGTAGATCGATACGGTTGAAGCAGTAGCTACGTTGATGTGGCACATTGGTTGGTACAAGTATCCATTATGGAGAAACAAGGAGAATACGGGGCCGTTGTGTGGTGTCATTAAGCATCAACTGACCTTAGAACCTTTAATCGCCAAACTTGGTCATTAGAAAGTAGATAGATAGCCGGCCTCGGTGTAAAGCTGGGAACTGGTTGATACTCGATGCTACACTCATTGAGACCATACTCTCGAGATAGTTCCGGCTGCAAGAAAAGATTGCGTGAGCTGAAACCATGACCAATGGAGGATGGTCAGTGATATTGAGATCCTCTAGAACCCTGATACTTTTTCTAGGATAGGTTTGAACCAACTTAACTTCAAGAGGGTACTACCCATTGACCTCATGCAAGCCTTAAACTAAGGGCTTTGTGTGATTTGTTTGTGTGTGCAATACTTTTTGTTTGCTATACATGTGGTTTATCATGACATCATGCATCATAACATGGCATTCATGTTTCATTACACTAACCATTTCAAAGACCAAGGGAATTTATCTTTGTTCTATTTTACAGATCATAGCTTCCGTGCGTAGAAATACCATCCGAGTCAACTTTGTGCAAATACTTGCCCAACTTAAAGAGCTAGCCTCAAGAGTTTCTGATACTTCTATGTTCATTAAGAGACACTGTCAACTTCTCATCTTGGTTACTTCAAATCTTGATGAGTAGATGATGAGCGTACTATTTCAGTTCTTCGATCCCGTGCATCATTACTTCACTTTTCCAGATTACCAGCTGGTACCCACCTTGGAAGAGTTCTCTCACCTATTGGGCATATCCATCCTTGAACATGTACCCTTCACAGGTATGGCAGAAGTTCCTAGACCAGAAGACATTGCCTCAGCTCTGCATTTGAAACGAGTTGATGTAGTATCCAGTTGGGAAACACGAAGCGGGGTCAAAGTTTTTCTATCCAAATTTCTGATAGACCAGGCTCAGCTATTCTGGGATAATTTGGATTTTCAAGTTTTTGAAGATATCTTGGCTCTCCTTATATATGGTTTGGTCCTCTTCCCGAATCCGGATTCCTTTGTAGATGTGAATGCTGTCAAGATTTTACTTTCTAGCAACCCTGTGCCTACCTTGCTTGGAGATATCTTACATGCCCTCTATACTCGTACCGTGAAGAGAATAGGGACTCTTATGTGTTGCATGTCGTTGCTGTCGAGGTGGTTTATTTCTCACCTCCCTAAGTCTGTGACAAAGAACGAAGAAGGTTTGGGTTGGTCCTACAGAATAATGTCACTTGCTCATACAAATATTCTTTGGTGTTCCCGGGATATGGAAGACACTGTTGTTATTGACCGTTGTGGGGGATACCCTAATGTCCCGTTGCTTGGAATCAGATGGGGTATAACTTACAATCCTTGTCTAGCTTTGCGACCATTTGGTCATGCTCAGAGGGATGGTCCCCATGAGTTACTTCTTGAGGACATTATGTTTGACTATAAGAAGGACGTTAAGGAGCATTGTCGGAGGTTTATACGAGCTTGGGGCATGGTGAACAGATCTGACCCCCAAGTGTTGGGACCAAAGACTTCCCTTCCTATGCAGCCTTACCTCCAATGGGTCCGAACTTATGCCCAGAAGCTCTAGATGCCCTATGAGGCCGTATTACCAGTGATTGTGGAGCCCACTAATGAAGAAGGCGTTCCTTACACGGTTCTCTATCCTTACATGCCCATTGATCCTGGGGAGTTGCAGAGGTCTTGGATTCAGCTGAAGAATGAGCGGGATACTTACCGGGAATAATATCATGAGCAAGAAAGGAAGATTTTGAAGCTCACCAGGCAGCTCGAGGAAGAAAGAGTGATTAATGACTACATCAGCATAAAGAGGAAGCGACCATGGAACTTTTGACTTTTCTTTTTCTAGTTTTAGGTTTTGTTTCATTTATTTCTTTGTAACGCCTTAAAGGCATTGTTGAACCTTTCAAAGATAAGCTAATAAAGTTTTGTCCATTTTTGGTTTACAAATTTAAATCTCCCAAAGTCTTTGAAATAATTACATGTGCATCCCATTATCATGCACATCATTACAGGTACCCTTACAGGTTTCTCATCTTCTTTACTGTTTATTTCAGCAGATATGTCTTCCGATCAAGCCATCAAAGATCTTCAGGAGCAAAACGCCCAGTTCCAACAGATGTTCATAAGTATGGCTAAAGGGCAGGAGGATCTGAAGACCCTTATTCTGAAAGAGAAGAAGAAGAAGAAGGTCGGTATTCTGAATATGGGTAAAAGATTCAGAGAAAGGTTGAGACAACCAGCTGATCTGACCTCCTCATCTAAGGACGGGGAGAACCAAGAAAGGACAAAGGACCCTAGTCCTGCAGTTTCTGATAACGATACAGATTACGACGATGAGAAATATCCTCCTGCCGAGGATAAATACAAGCAGCTAGAAGACCGTCTGAGCGCTATGGAGATTCAGAAAATCCCTGGTTTGGATTTCGGAGAATTGGGACTGGTATCGGGGGTGGTGATCCCTCATAAGTTTAAAGTTCCGGTTTTTGCCAAGTATGATGGAGTATCCTGTCCAAAACTCCACCTTCATTCGTATGTCAGGAAAATCCAACCCCACACTGCTGATAGAAATTTGTGGGTGCATTTCTTTCAAGATAGTCTGTCAGGGACTCAGCTTGAATGGTTCTATCAGTTGGAAGGAGCCAGTGTCCGAAACTGGGAAGATCTTGTTGTTGCTTTCTACAAGCAGTATCAATACAACGCCGACCTTGCTCCCACTCGTACTCAACTCCAGAGTATGTCCATGGGTGCAGGAGAAGATTTTAAGGACTGTGCTTAAAAGTGGAGAGACTTGGCTGGAAGAGTCCAACCCCCTTTGTCTGATAGGGAGTTGGTTGACATGTTTCTAGGGATGCTATCTGGTCCATTTTTCAATCACTTGATCGGCAGGTCGTCATCTGGTTTCAATGAGTTGATTTTGACTGGATAAAGAGTGGAGGTTGGCATTCGAAGTGGTAAAGTTCAGAAGGATGCTTCGTCAAATTCAGCAAAGAAGCCTTTCATTGGTAAGAAGGAAGCTAGTGCAGTCTATGGCCCGAGGGGCCAAAGTAGATCTAAACATCGTCAAACATTGAATGTTGTAGTGATACCAAGACCCACATTTGCCCCACAATGCAACAATCAACAAAGGGTGGAAATACCACAACGACAGTTTACCCGCATCAACATGAATTTGGCTGAAATTCTGCCTCATCTGTTAAAATCCAACTTGGCAACCTTGAGAGAGGCTCCCAAGAACCCAAACACTGATTTTCCCAAATACAATCCTAACGCGCGGTGCACTTACCATTCTGAGTGTCTGGGCCATGATACAAATGATTGTTGGGCCCTAAGAAATAAGGTACAAGATTTACTCGAAGCCAAGGAGACAGAGCTCGATGCTCTAGAAAAGCCGAATGTTATAACTGCTCCCATGCCCAAACATGGTCGTGTAGTTAATGCTGTTGACACCGATTTGTTTATGACTTTTGTTGAAGAAATTTCTACTCCTCTAATGACTGTTAAGAAAAATTTGTTGTTGGTCGGTTTATTTCTGGGTTGTGATGAAGATTGCCACATGTGTTCGACTCTGCCTTCTGGTTGCTGTTTGTTGAAATCAGGTGTTCAACGCCTGATGGATAATAAAGAAATTTTGTTTGAGAAGACTACGACTCCTGTTGTTCCCAATAAATATGTTGCCATTATAACCATTTCCGCCAATCTTTCCAAGGTTTCCTCGAGAAAACCTGTTAGGGTTACACCTGTTCCAAGAGTTGCTCCACTAATAATCACCACTCCTGGTCCCATCCCGTACACCTCAGACAAGGCTGTCCCATGGCATTATGGTGCTGATGTATATTACCATGGTGTTAAGCAAAATCTAAAGACTAAAGAAGCTGATACTGATGTCAGTAATATTGTCGGGACTAGTAAGGTTACCCGAAGTGGAACGGTCTTCTCTCCCGAGATTTCCCCGAAGACTATCATCAAGCCTACTGTTATTCCAACTGCTGTTCCAACCAGCACTCCTGACAGTTCTCTTGTTCCTACCCTAGTTATTACACCTGTAACTATTCCTGTTCTTACTCCAGTTATCACCCCTGTTGCTGAGCCATCTGAGACTCGGGGAAAAGAAATTATAGGTGAGCCTGCCCGGACGGATGCACCTAGGAAAATCATTGTAGAAACCTCTAAACAAGAGATAGAGGAAATCTTGAAGATTATCAAGAAGAGCGACTACAATATGGTCGAGCAACTGGGGCAGACCTCGTCAAAGATCTCCATGTTGTCCTTGCTGTTGTATTCTGAAGCCCCATGCAAAGGCTTTAATTGCATTTCTCAAGACTGCGCATGTGCCACAGGAAACTTCAGCCGATCAGTTCAAAGATTGCGTAGCTAGCCTGACTGTTGACAATGGGTTGGGTTTCTCATATGCGGATCTGGCACCGAAGGGGAGGAATCATAATGATGCTCTGCATGTCTCGATCAAGTGCAGAGGCACCACTACAACCCACGTGCTGGTAGATATCGGATCTTCGTTGAATGTTCTGCCAAAGAAAGCGTTAGACCATTTGGATTGTGAAGGTTTGACTTTAAAGCCGAGTAACATTATGGTGAGGGCTTTTGATGGATCAAAAAGAATGGTGCACAGGGAGGTGGACATCCCTGTCAAAGTGGGTTCTCAGACTTTTGCGTCCACCTTCTATGTAATGGATATCAGAACATTGTATTCTTGCTTGCTGGGTCGTCCTTGGATTCATAAGGCTGGGTGTGATACGGTGGGAGAAATGACTATGGTTTTGCGTTTGTTTTCGCAAATGTTTCGGTTGAGCAAGAGTCGCCACCTACTTTTTATTTTATCCTAAGGAAAGGTTTAAAAAGCACAGCAAAAACCTTTGAGATTTTTCTTGGGTTCGGGGAGTAGATTATAGAAAGGGAAGGTATTAGCACCCTTTCTATCCATGGTTATCCATGGGCTCTTAGGTACTTGCTTAGATCAACTTGCCTTGGTTTTCAATTGTTTGAAATGGTGCTTTGTGTGTGGCTTTGAAAATGTTTTGAAAAAGATGCCTTGTATAGGCTACCCTTGTAACAATTCTTTACTCGAATGTTTTACAAAAGGTGTTTGTCTTTTTTGAAAAGATATTTCAAGGTTTTTGAAAGTTGTTTTGAAAGTGTAGTGATGTGTGAAAAAATAGGCAAGTGTTTTGTTTTGCAAGTTGACAAGTACTTAAGAGCGATCTACCCTAAAGTTCTCAAAGATTTTTGTTATGTTTTAACCCTTTTAACAATTTTGTTCCACCATTGAATTTGGTGGACAATCTTGTATTAGGATGTGAAAGGGACGGGCGCGGGTCATCGTTTAGACCATAATTACAATAGTGCTAAGTATCCTTGGGCAATTTTTCCTTTGAAAGGGACTTTGATCATTTTAGGCAACTTTCGAAAGCGTCATCGAGGGACTATGATCATTTGATTTTTTTGCTTTGCCCAAAGAGACCTAACATGCAATATGGCCTAATTTTGAAAGGCAACAAGTGGATGTAACCCTAGGGGTGTTAGTGTGCAAGTGTGTTTTATTGCATACAAGAGTTTTTTCTTTGAATTAGGTTTTTCTATTTCGTTGATTTTATCTTGCCATACATGTCCTAATTACTAGCAATAAGAAGCGGAAATATAAAATCCTACGCTATTACAACAATTAGGGGAGGGGGATACACATTTGTACATAGGGGGTTCAACGAGAAAAATAGACAAAAAAGAAAATAGCAAAAAACAAGATATATATAGAGAGAGAGAGAGGGAGCCCGCACGCTGCTGGGAGGTCATCAGAAGTTCTGACTCAGATCCGCTTCCAGATGATCAACCTCTTGGTTAAACTGTATGAGTCAGAACTTCTGACTCTGGCACCTGCAAAACAGAACCTTGTTAGTGGGGAAATCAGAAGTTCTGATTCCCCTGCGCTGCAAGACAGAAGTTTGTTAGTGGAGAAACCAGAAGTTCTGATTCTGCTGAAAAGGCAATAACTCTCAGAGGTTCTGATATCATTGATAGCAAAACAGGCTTCAGATGTGCTAACATCAAAGTCAGCACTTGGCTTTTCCCTGTACTAACTAGAACATCTGCAATCCTGTTGTTACTCCACAAAACAGGAAACATATTTGGAACAGATCCAACAAATACAAAAATGTTTCAGAGGTCAGAACCACCAAGGTCCCAGGCAAGTCCTATACTGGCTCAAAACGTTATGAGGTATGAAAATCCTCAGAACATAAACAGCAACAACGTGATATTTACATTATGGTTCTTTGAGTATGCACAGCTAATGACGCTTAACAGCGTGATGAGGGGCAGCAGGTGCTTACCTGACTGTTGGAAAAGTTGGTGGGTGAAAGTTAGCTTTTGGCTCTGGTAGTGTTCTGGACAGATTTTCTTTGAAAGGGCTGGTAAAGGCGTATACGTATGTAGGGTCAGAAGTTTGGAAAGGGTGTTTTTTTTTTGTTCACAGAGAAAACTGGATATTTGATGAAGTTTGAAGGTGAGAAACTCAAAGTTATGAAACAAAACTGGAGATTTTGACAGAGTTTCAGAATGCTATGTTGCTAAGAGTTCTGTTTCTCACTTAGCAATTTCTGTTTCTTTTTCTTGAACCCCTTTTGCAGTGGTGAAGACTCTCTATTTATAGGCAAAGTTCTTGTGGATGCCTTGAACATTAAAGCGCCAACAGAGTTTGAATTTGTTCTTTGACAGAAATTCCTGGGAAGTTGTGAAAACAGATAGCTTTCAGCCTAGGCTGCAGCAGCAGGCGTAGATTGGGGAGAAGTGACCTCTGAAGTGGGCGGTGGCGCGTAGACCCATGCCAGAATCTGCACAAAAGCGTTTTCCAAGCCACACGTGAATGTTCAGGAGTGGTTGGAAGCATTAATGGGCATTAAATGGTGATAAGACCTATCAACATCAATATTCTGGTAATGGAAACCAACGTTGCATCAGCAGCGTAGACCATGCTCTGGCCTTGGCTTCCTGTAAGCTCTGGAGATTCTCCTAGTTTTCTGGTACGTTCCTTGGATTTACTTCTGGACCTCCTGGGCTTAGAGATTCTGTATCAGTGTAACACCCATTCTTCTGACCTTTTCATCTTCTGAATTCGGCATGTTCTGAAGGAGCCTTCAGATTTCCCTGCTTCTCTTGCATTCCTTTAGCAAATTCTGACTGAGCTTGTGTAACTGCTGAAGGGGCATGTTCTGTTTGAGGCTTACATACTGAACCACGTTTACAACTTCTGATTGAACTGATGTAGCTGCTGAAAAGCCAACTTCTGACCACGCTGAGCCAAGCTTGCAACTTCTGACCGTTTTTTATCTGGAATGGGTCCAGAAGTTCTGAAGCGCTGATTTTTTTCTTAAATACTCATTTTAGAGAAACGTTCTAAGAACTTAGAATTTGATTTTTCTTAAGATAAAAGCGTCGTTTTTTTTTGGAGTTCGTGAGATCATCTTGCTCTTGTAAGCGGCTTGCTTGGGCAAAAGGATAACTCAGGACTTGGATTTGTTTCAGAGGGACCTTGAAAATCCAAGGTGGTTTCCTGAAGAAAGGGAGGGCAAATTTTGGGGTACAAAAGTTGCCCCTGTTCAATCTTCTTGAACCTGAAGAGTTAGATTGGCAATCTTGCCTTTCGTGACTCGAAGGTAAAAGGAGATTGGACACTAGAGTGCCCTTAAATTTGCACTCGTCAAAGCAATGGATGCGGAAATGGGCTTAAAGATGCCATTTGGAGATGGGCTTAAAGATGCCATCTGGAATGAAAATCAGAAAGGTGTCCCTGTCTTGAACCATCTCTGAACTGGGGCTTGAATAAGCAATAGATTGACATCCGTTGTTGGGAAGAATCTATAAACTGTTTTCAAAGGTTGCATCTGAACAAGCTGATAGATTATCGTCCGTTGTTGGGAAGAATCCATAAACTGTTTTCAGAAGTCTTGAGAAGAATCTGAACAAGCGATAGGTTAACATCCGTTACTTGGAGGACCCGTGAACTGTTTTCAGAAATCTTGAGAAGAATCTGAACAAGCGATAGGTTAACATCCGTTACTTGGAGAACCCGTGAACTGTTTTCAGAAATCTTGAAGTTGAATAAGCAATAGAGCAGCATCCGTTGTTGGGAAGCGTCCGTAAACTGTTTTCAAAATTGCATCTGAATAAGCTGATAGATTATCATCCGTTGTTGGGAAGAATCCATAAACTGTTTTCAGAAATCTTAAAGAGAATCTGAACAAGTGATAGGTTAACATCCGTTGCTTGGAGAACCCGTGAACTGTTTTCAGAAATCTTGAAGTTGAATAAGCAATAGAGCAGCATCCGTTGTTGGGAAGCGTCCGTAAACTGTTTTCAAAAATTGCATCTGAACAAGCTGATAGATTATCATCCGTTGTTGGGAAGAATCCATAAACTATTTTCAGAAGTCTTGAATTTGGAAGAAGAACCGGTGTAGGGTTCCCTAATGATGAGCTCGCGTAGAAATGCATCTGGATAAATCTGGGATAAGCATTAGAATGTTGCCATGTCTGGGTCAGATCTGAAATATTCCTGGAAAGAATTTCGGGAGATAATGATTTTTGTCTGTCGACTGATCTTACCTGAAAAGGTAAAGGGTTAGTTATATGCAATGTCATGATGCATGATGCAATGTATGATATGAATGTAAATGGACGTGCATGTAAGCTGGAGGGCTGTCTTGCAAAGGATAGATGAATCCGAGATGGCCGAAGATAAAAGTATCTTGAATGCTGCTGGGAAGAATAATTCCTTGGCTGTTGCTGGGGAAGAGAGTTCTTGATGACTTCTACTGGGGAGCTTCGATCCAATAGACTCATGTTGGGGATGCAAGACTGAGAATCTTCAGCTTGGTGGGAAGTAACTCTGGCGACTTCACTGGGGAACTCAAGATTTGCCCTCCCAAAACTCTGTGGGGAGAAGGCTCACTAGTCTGGCTCTGCTGGGGATAATGAAACTTGACTCTGAGGGGAATTGAATTCCGGAGGATTCTCTGGCTGGGGTTTGTATTGGTAAGTTATGCTGGGGAACTCTGATGAACTCCGCTGGGGATAGGAATAAATTTGGCGAGTGCGATCTTCCGTGGCAGTTAGCTGAGGATAACCCAGTTATAAGCCCTTGTGAGGAATAACTTTGAATAAAGCTTGGGAGAGACGTTCGTACTCTACAGGGGATAAGCCTCCAGAATCTACTGGGGATAAGCTTCAAGCCTTGCTGGGGATATGGATTCCAAATCTCCTGGGGGCTTCCTTTGAAAGGGTATCAGGATATCCAACTGTATCTTCAACCTATCAGCAATCCTCTTTCTTGATAAGGAAATGATTATGTTCAAATGCATATGCCTTTTTAACAAAACATTGGACGTTTCTCAAAATAAAACAGATAGTGCAAGAGAAAAGTGAAAGGAAAAGACACAAATTTCTTGGGAAAAGTATTTGTGTTGACTTTCTATGAGTATATTTGTACAAAGGAGACAATGATCCTAGTAAGAGGATTTTATCGTAAAGATTTATACAAAATAAAGATGGCTATGTGAAATAATTCCATGGGATTCCATTCCGCTGTAGCCTTCACAACTCTGAATATTTGTCCATTCAATGCTTCGTTTGCCGATGACTGGATTGATCAGAAGCCTGGAACTGGTTGATGAAGAGATTGTCTTTGAAGTGATCCGACGAGACATAGTAATACGCTTTAATTCCCTAATTTTTGCCTGAATCGCCCTTTCGGGTTTTCGATCCACCGGGAAACCCCTTTTTGCCCAAGCCGCCCTTTCGGGTTTTCGACTTGTCGGGTGTACAGATTTTTTTTGTTTTTTTTTTGTTTTTTTTTGTTTTTTTTTATCCCTAATTTTTGCCTGAACTGCCCTTTCGGGTTTTCGGTTCACCGGGATGCCCATTTTTGTCCAAGCCGCCCTTTCGGGTTTTCGACTTGTCGGGTTATTTTATGCGTAGTATCTTTTGACTATGTCTGCGTTCGCAGGGTGCGGCAAATCGTCGCCGTCCATGGTGGTCAGAATCATTGCACCACCAGAAAATATGCTTTTGATCACAAATGGTCCTTCATATGTAGGAGTCCATTTGCCCCTGGGATCACTTTGCGGCTGTTAGAACAATGTTTGAATCTAGTACCCTATATTTAAGTTTTGATGATAACAAAGTGAAAAGATATAGTAGTTAAATATTTCATGATTGAATTATATGCTGCCTAAAATTACTATGCTCTGACTTGCAGATATGCTGATTAAAATAAGCAAGATCACTTATTCAGCATCAGAATATGAGTTTGCACATCAGCATCAGAAGTTGCTGAATCAGAACGTCAAGATCAGATGATCAACGCTTGCACATGCTGAAGCTTGATGAACAGAACTGCGCGTAAAACACTCTGATACAGAATCAAATTTGTTCATCAGCAGCGAAGCAGAATCAGAATGAGCCAAGCCAGAACGTGCATTGAAGAATCAACGGTACTGTGCATTGAAAGCTAATCAATACCAACGGCATCATTCTAGACAAGATCTGCTCAAAAAGGAAAGCTTGTTAATAGCATTGAATCAAGAATATTTGCTTCAACGTTCATCTTCTCAAGTGCTATATAAACCAAGCTTCGAAGATTATCACGGCTAATGCTTCCAAACTCTCTACACGCACAAAGCTGAACAATAATCTTCACTCTACAAGTTTTGCTAAACCAACAAACTCTGATACTTTATTAGCGTTTAGCAACCTAGTATTCTAAGCTTCATTTGTGTAAACATCACAGTTGTGATATAGTTTTTGTAGAAAACATTCACACACATTTGCTTATACCTTTGTAAGAAAGTGTTGCCTTGACAAACCGGATTGTGGTTTGAATCAAGAAGGTTTTAGCAGTTGCTAAAGCAGATTTGTACTCAGTTGAATATAGTGAATTAAGACCTCGTTGGAGAGAGGCGAAATCACCTTGACGGGTGGACTGGAGTAGTTTGAGATCAAACGAACCAGGATAAAAATACCTTGTCATTTGCTTTAAGATTCCAGTTTTACAATTCAACCCCCCCTTCTTGTGTTTTTCACCCCTTCAATTGGCATCAGAGCGCCTGGTTCTGAGCTAAAACACTTAACCGTGTCAGTACAAGATCCAGCGTCAGAAAAACACAATGGCAGGAAACAACTCTCATTTCAGCAATGACACCAATGAGGACAGAGACAGATTCAGCGGCAAACCTCCAGTCTTTGATGGAGAAAACTTTGACTACTGGAAAGACAGAATTGAAAGCTTCTTTCTAGCACATGATGCTGATCTGTGGGATATGGTGACAGATGGATACACGCACCCTGTTAATGCAACTGGTCAGAAGATTGATAGAAAATCAATGACTGATCAACAAAAGCGTGATTTCAAGAATCACCATAAGGCCAGAACCATCCTTCTCAGTGCCATCTCCTATACTGAGTATGAGAAGATCTCCAACAGAGACACAGCTAAGAACATCTTTGATTCTCTCAGAATGACGCATGAGGGCAACGTTCAAGTCAAAGAAACAAAAGCTCTGGCGCTCATTCAGAAGTATGAGGCGTTTAAAATGGAAGAATCTGAATCCATTGAAACTATGTTCTCTAGATTCCAGATTCTGGTAGCTGGTCTCAAAGTTCTGGACAAGGGATACTCTACTGCTGACCATGTCAAGAAGATAATCAGAAGTTTACCCAAGCAGTGGAGGCCTATGGTTACTGCTCTGAAGCTGGCGAAAGATCTCAACAAAATCACTCTGGAGGAACTTATTAGCTCCCTCAGAAGTCATGAGATAGAGCTGGAAGCTAACGAGCCTCAGAAGCAAGGTAAGCCTATAGCTTTAAAATCTAACAGAAAATCTGAATCTAAAGTTTTGCAGGCAGTTGAAGAAACATCTGATGGATCCTCATCAGAAGAAGACGAGCTTTCCCTTCTCTCCAGAAGAGTAAATCAACTGTGGAAGCAAAGACAAAGGAAGTTCAGGAATCCCAGAAGATCTGATCAGAACGAGTCTTCCTCCAGATACAGAAGGACAGATTCTTCCTCTGGATACAGAAGATCTGAAGGCTCCTCAGGTAGCAAGAAGCCAAATACAAAAGACATCATCTGCTACGAGTGCAATGAGCAAGGACACTACAAGAGTGACTGCCCAAAGCTTCAGAGGGAAAAGCCCAAAAGGAAGTTTGGAAGAGAAAAGAAGAAAAGTCTCATGGCCACATGGGATGACTCTGACTCGTCTGAAGCTGACTCAGAATCAGATGATGAAAGGGCGAACATAGCGCTCATGGCTAACATTCCAGATGACAGTGAAGCTTCTGACTCAGACTCAGAATCAGACACAGAAGAGGTATTCCCTAACTTCGCTGTTAATTTTACAAAGGCTGAACTTGCTGAAAGCCTCAATGAAATTCTGGAACGTTATCAGCAGATTAGAGCTAAATTCAGAGACCTGAAAAGGACTCTTGAATCTGACTCTAATAAGTCTGAGAGTCTCAAATTGGAAAACTCTGAGCTGAGAGATAAAATTTTAAAATTAGAAAACTCTTTACAAAACTCTCAGAAGGAACCAATTGCTGAAACTCCCAGCAACGCTGATGAGATCATTAAGGAGTATGATCATAGTTTCCAGAAGTTCCTTGCTAAAAGCATAGATAGAAGCAGAATGGCTTCAATGATCTATGGAGTTAGCAGAAACGGCAGGAAAGGAATAGGATACCTAGGTAAGGTTCCTACACCTAAAAATGTCATGGACTTAACCATTAAACACACTCCTCTAAATTCACACTTTGTGTATGGTCACACACATGACATCAAATATACTAGTAGTAACCACTTTGTGAAACCAAAATTCAACCAGAGTTTTGGTAAAACTAACAAATCAGGACCCAAGAAGATCTGGGTACCTAAGGATAAAATAATACATGTTGCAGATATCTTTAGCAGCAAATCAGAAACACCAGTCATGGTACCTGGACTCTGGCTGCTCACGTCACATGACGGGAAGAAGGCATATGTTCCAAAGCCTGGAACTTAAGCCTGGAGGCCACGTTGGCTTTGGAGGCAATCAGAGGGGAAAGATAATTGGCTCTGGAACTGTAGGTAACGGAAATCTTCCCTCTATTAATAATGTTCTGCTTGTTGATGGATTGATGCATAACCTGTTATCCATAAGTCAATTAAGTGATAACGGTTATGATATAATCTTTAATCAAAAATCATGTAAAGCTGTTAGTCAGAAAGATGGGACTATCCTATTTAATGGTAAGAGGAAAAACAACATTTACAAAATCAAACTTTCTGAACTAAAGAGTCAGAACGTAAAATGTCTTCTGTCTGTTAACAACGAGCAGTGGATCTGGCACAGAAGATTGGGGCATGTTAGTATGAGAAGAATATCTCAGATTAACAAACTCAATCTGGTCAGAGGACTTCCAAATTTGAAGTTCAATTCAGATGCTCTGTGTGAAGCATGTCAGAAAGGCAAATTTGCAAAACCTTCTTTTAAATCCAAAAATGTTGTTTCTACCTCTAAGCCATTAGAACTTCTGCACATTGACTTATTTGGACCATTTAAAACTGCTTCAGTCAGTGGCAAGAAGTATGGGTTAGTAATCGTAGATGACTATAGCAGATGGACATGGGTAAAGTTCTTAAGACACAAGGACGAGTCACACTCTGTGTTTGTTACCTTCTGTAACCAAGTTCAGAATGAAAAAGATCTTAGAATCGTTAAAGTCAGAAGTGATCATGGTGGAGAATTTGAAAATAAAGATTTTGAGTCATTCTTTAATGACAAAGGCATTCTGCATGATTTCTCTTGTCCTAGAACTCCCCAACAAAATGGAGTTGTAGAACGAAAGAACAGAACATTGCAAGAAATGGCCAGAACCATGATCAACGAGACAAACGTTGCTAAGATTTTCTGGGCAGAGGCAATAAACACAGCGTGCTACATTCAGAATAGAATCTCAATAAGACCTATTCTGGAAAAGACTCCATATGAATTGTGGAAGAACAGAAAGCCCAACATTTCGTATTTTCATCCATTTGGATGTACTTGCTATATGTTAAATACAAAGAATTATTTGAACAAGTTTGATTCTAAGGCACAGAAGTGTATTATGTTACGATACTCTGAACGCTCAAGAGGGTACAGAGTATACAATACAGAAACACAGATTGTGGAAGAATCAATCAGTGTTCGTTTTGATGACAAGCTTGACTCTGAAAAGTCAAAGCAAAATGAAAATCTTGCAGGTATAGAAATTGAATTTGCAGGTTCTGAAGACAAGTCATCAGAAGCTCTTAACACAGACATTCCTTCAACGTCTGAAAGAAGCAATGCTAGAAATCCTACAACTGCTGCTGATCAACCTCAGAAGAGATTACCCAGAAGCAGTTTGGATCACCCAGAAGAGACTATCCTAGGAAGAAAGGAAGATCCAATCAGAACAAGAGCAAGCTTCAGAAACTCTGAAGAAACTCTGATGGGACTTGTGTCTCTGATTGAACCTTCCTCTATTGATGAAGCACTTCTGGACAATGACTGGATTCTGGCAATGCAAGAAGAGCTGAATCAATTCACCAGAAACGACGTATGGGATCTCGTTCCAAGACCAAAAGGATTCAACGTCATTGGAACAAGATGGGTGTTCAGAAACAAGCTTAATGAACAAGGTGAAGTCTTCAGAAACAAGGCACGACTGGTTGCACAAGGTTATAGTCAGCAAGAGGGGATAGACTATACAGAAACCTTTGCCCCAGTCGCCAGGTTAGAATCTATCAGACTTTTAATCTCATTTGCTGTTAATAGAGGCATCACTCTGTATCAGATGGATGTCAAAAGTGCATTCTTAAATGGTTATATAGAAGAAGAAGTGTATGTTCACCAACCCCCAGGTTTTGAAAATACAAAACATCCAGAACATGTTTTCAAACTGAAAAAGTCACTGTATGGTCTGAAACAAGCTCCCAGAGCTTGGTATGAAAGGCTAAGTAACTTTCTGCTTGAAAATGAGTTCACCAGAGGGAAAGTGGACACCACTCTATTCTGTAAAACAGTTAAGAGTGACATTTTAGTCTGTCAAATTTATGTTGATGATATAATCTTTGGTTCTACTAATCCTTCTCTTGGAAGAAAATTTGCTAAGTGTATGCAGGCAGAATTTGAGATGAGCCTCATGGGGGAACTGAAGTTCTTTCTAGGAATTCAGATCAATCAAACTCCAGAGGGAACTTACATTCATCAGAGCAAATACATCAGAGATCTTCTGAAGAAATTTGACCTCTCAGAATGTAAGCCATCAAAGATTCCAATGCATCCCACGTGCATTCTGGAAAGAGAAGAGGTAAGCAAAAGCGTAGAACAAAAAGTCTACAGAGGTATGATTGGTTCTCTCCTTTATCTGACTGCTTCAAGACCTGATATTCTATTCAGCGTATGTATTTGTGCTAGATTCCAATCAGATCCTAGAGAATCTCACTTAACAGCTGTTAAGCGAATTTTCAAGTATCTGAAAGGTACTACTAATCTGGGTTTGTTTTATAGAAAATCTAGTGATTACAGTTTAGTAGGCTACTGCGACGCTGATTTTGCTGGAGACAGAGTGGAACGAAAAAGTACTTCTGGAAGTTGCCAGTTTCTGGGAGAAAATCTGATCTCGTGGTCCAGCAAAAGGCAATCAACTATTGCTCTGTCAACAGCAGAAGCTGAGTACATAGCAGCAGCTGGATGTAGCACACAGATGCTCTGGATGAAAAGTCAGCTTGAAGACTTCCAGATTTTTGAGAGTAACATTCCTATTCTTTGTGATAATACTTCTGCTATTTGCTTAAGTAAGAATCCTATTTTACATTCTAGAGCTAAGCATATAGAAATAAAACATCATTTCATTAGGGACTATATTCAGAAAGGAATTTTAAACTTGAAATTTATAGATACAGACCATCAATGGGCTGATATCTTTACTAAACCCCTTTCAGAAGATAGGTTTAATTTCATTCTGAAACATCTCAGCATGAAAGTATGCCCAGAATGAAAATGTTTTAATTCCATGTATTTATCTTCAGAATGTAATTATTTTACTGTGAACTTCTGATCAATCTTCTTTCAGAAAGTTAGAACATGCAGATTGTATCAGAGGCAAGTCTAAAGATCTGAGAGTCTAATCTCAAAGACAGACGTGCTGATCACTACATCAAACAAGTGTCATCCAATCATCAGCAAATCCCTGAAACAGAACGCGTGCACGTTTCTGAGAAGGCAAAGCGCTGATTGGGTGCATTGAGACACATGTCTGGTAACCGTTTTTAAGTATCTTTCTCAAATCCCCCAAAATCAGCAAGCATTTAATGCAAAGTAATCACGCTTGTTAATGGCAATCATTATTTTTTTCTCTCTCTTAAAAACGTTTTATTTTTCAAAATAATTTTTGAAAATTCTATTTAAGCACATTACTCTTCATTCTTAATCTTTACGCTTTCTCATAATCTCTTAAGAATTTTTCTGCATATTTCTGAGTATACCGTCCTCAAACCCTTTTCTCTCAAATCATTCTCAAGCTTTTTGTGTGAGAACAATGGCATCCTCCAACATTTCTGCAGGAAATCAGAAGAAAGAAACCTCTGAGCAATATCAAGCGCCTACCAGAACTCTTCTCACACCGGTAAAGAATCTTGAGGTTCTCTCTGAATTAATCATCGATTTTGAAAGTTTGAAGGATAATGGATTTGACCTAACTGAGGAAATCAAAGCTCAAAAGTGGGAGAGGTATTTTGATAGATTGGTTGGACCAACCTTCCCAGAGCTTGTCAAGGAAGTTTGGATTCACGCCCAGATTCATAAGCATCTAGTCATCTCTTCTGTCATGGGAAAGAAGATAGTAATTTCTGAAGACCTCATTGCTAGGTTAATAGGTCAAAGTGGTGGTGGAGTCCGTTGTGTGGACATGGCTGATAGATGCCCTGATATAGGTGTGGTAGCCAACTGCATTTTCACTCTTGGTTTTCCCAGCAGCAAAATCAAGGATCTGAAGGATCACTGCAGAGTGTGGGCCAAGATTGTTCTAGGCTGTTTCAATCACAGGAAGCCAACAAGCTCTCCTGACTATATAAACGTGGATCAGCAATTTCTGATCTACTTTATTGATCAGAGGGTGAAGATCAATCTGGCACACTTCCTGTTCAATCATCTGAAGACTAGTGTGAAAGAGACTAGAGAAGAAGAAAGGACCAAAAGGGACTGGATACCGTTTGGGAGGCTCATATCAGATATTCTGACAGAGAATAAGCTGATAGATTATCTGAGCGAAGCTAAAGTACTGGGCAATTTTGAACCAACTGTTGGAAAACCGCTAAATGCTAAGAACCTGAAAAAGATGAAGCTGATAGAAAATATTAGGAAGGAACCCAGAGCTGCTTCAACTGCTGACATCTCCAGAAGAAGAGTGCCTCTGAGTGATTTTCCAAGATTTTCTGAAATGGAATCTCAACCTGATATGTTTATCAAGTATCCAGATTCTTACAAGGAAGAAGATGCAGGTTCAAAGCTGAAGATCAAAGATCTGAGTCAAGTTCAACCTGAAGTGATTCAGAAGAAGTCAAAGAAGAGGAAAGCAGAAGGATCATCTCACCAGACTCCAAAGAAACGAGGTAATCCATCTGCTGCTCCTATTTCAATTTCATCTACTATTCCAACATCTGTTGCTCCTCCTCAAACCTCTCACAGAATATCCATTCCAATCCCCACTATTGATGAAACCATACCAGAAGATCCTTCTGAGGCCTTACAACTCAGAAGAACCAGAATTAAAATTCCCATTAAAATTCCCAAACAACAACCAACTGTTTCAACAACACCAGCACTTGATAGAGTGCTAGCTGACATTGAGCGTGAACATGCTTCTGTTCAACCTCACTCTGAACCACCAAATATTCCTCCTCCTCAACCTGAACTAGAAATTCAACCTGAACCAGAAATACAACCAGAACATCAACCAGAACCAGAACCACAATCTCATCAACCAATCACAGAAGAACCTCTGATCCCTGAGCAATCAGAGATTCCACCCCCTCAACCAGAAAATAATCCTCCCTCACCTCAAACAGAGTTTCACCGCTATGAAACCCCATCTCCTCATCATTCTGATCCCCACTCACCTCAACCTTCACCGCTGGCAATACAGTTGCCATGTGGAACCACCATTGTCAGACCCCAGTTACCATCATCAGAGGAATCAACACCTCCAAAAACTCCAACCACTCCAATAGATATATCCTCTGACTCTGATAACCATCCTCCAAAACAAACAGCACCTCAGCACACCTCTGAAAACCAATCCTCTGAAAACCCCAGCAAAACTTTCATTGACTTAACAAGTCTTGAATGTCTTGCTGATTTAAGACACAAATTGGCCATTCCCAAACCAAAGCAACTAGATGTTGGCTCTGGTATTTTGGACTTTGAAACAGGTATGCTGCAATGGATTGCTTCCTTGAAGCAAGTCTGTCCGGGGATGATCGACCCAGCTGCCTCTGATCAGCTCTGGTCACAGTTCAGAGTATGGGTTCATGCTGAAGCACTCAAGCTGCAGGACGTCAACTATGAGCAGGCTCAACAGAACTTTAGCAAGCTGCTGAAGGAAGTTGAGAGTCAGCTGCCTCAAGAAGTTGTGCTCCCTCTGGACTCTGAATCTTGGTCTGAGAAAGAGCAAGCTGCACAGGTGCAACCTTCAGAAGAAGACAAGACTCTTCAGGAAGAAAATCCAGCAGAAGATGTAGCTGAAAGTTCTGAGAAGCTTCCTCCTGCTGAAAGTTCTCAAGCTGCCTTGGACAGGCAGGCTCTGGAAGAATTAAGGCTGAATGACCTGCGTCTACAGCAGCGGATGGAAGAGAATGATCAGAAGATGGAAGCAAGAATGAATGTCCAGGACAGCAAGATTGATACTGTTGTCACCATGGTTCAGAAGCAGAATGAAACTTCTGAAAAGATTCAAGCAATGCTGCAAAGCCTGTTCTCACGCATGCCCCCACAACCTTGAAATTTTTTTCATGCATGACATTCTCTATATTTTCTTCATTTTCTGATGTACTTTTGACTATGTTTTGACTATGCTTGTGTAATGTTCTTTGCTCTGAACTATTTTTAATATAACTTGTTTTTCTGATCTAAATTGTTTTAGCACATCACTAACACTTTTTGATTGCTGACAAAAAGGGGGAGAACAAGAAATGATATTTAAAATCAATAACGGCTAACTAGACAGAAATTCTCAAACATTCTAACTCTATTACTTGAAATGTTTTTCTGTTTTGTTGTTAAGTCTACAGGCACAAGGAAGCTCCGAACACTATGAAGACTAAGAACTAGAAGCTCTGATCAAAATGTAAAAGCTCATGTTGCTCTGATCAAATATGAAGTTCTGATATATGAAGCTCTGATCGACCTAACACTCTGATCCGAAGCAAAGCTCTGACAGGAAAAGCTCTGAAGCTCTGCTTTCTGATAAGTCAAAGACCTATAACCTGATGCTCAAAGATAGAAAAAGATCTGACTCTGAAGAACACGCATATCAAAGGGAAGTAACAAACTCAGGGGGAGTATCTCTTAACTCTAACTTCTCCGTACTTCTTATTCTGATACATAGCCCTGATACCTTTTCACGTTATTTTTTCATTTAAAATATCTTGTTTTTGTCATCATCAAAAAGGGGGAGATTGTTAGAACAATGTTTGAATCTAGTACCCTATATTTAAGTTTTGATGATAACAAAGTGAAAAGATATAGTAGTTAAATATTTCATGATTGAATTATATGCTGCCTAAAATTACTATGCTCTGACTTGCAGATATGCTGATTAAAATAAGCAAGATCACTTATTCAGCATCAGAATATGAGTTTGCACATCAGCATCAGAAGTTGCTGAATCAGAACGTCAAGATCAGATGATCAACGCTTGCACATGCTGAAGCTTGATGAACAGAACTGCGCGTAAAACACTCTGATACAGAATCAAATTTGTTCATCAGCAGCGAAGCAGAATCAGAATGAGCCAAGCCAGAACGTGCATTGAAGAAGCAACGGTACTGTGCATTGAAAGCTAATCAATACCAACGGCATCATTCTAGACAAGATCTGCTCAAAAAGGAAAGCTTGTTAATAGCATTGAATCAAGAATATTTGCTTCAACGTTCATCTTCTCAAGTGCTATATAAACCAAGCTTCGAAGATTATCACGGCTAATGCTTCCAAACTCTCTACACGCACAAAGCTGAACAATAATCTTCACTCTACAAGTTTTGCTAAACCAACAAACTCTGATACTTTATTAGCGTTTAGCAACCTAGTATTCTAAGCTTCATTTGTGTAAACATCACAGTTGTGATATAGTTTTTGTAGAAAACATTCACACACATTTGCTTATACCTTTGTAAGAAAGTGTTGCCTTGACAAACCGGATTGTGGTTTGAATCAAGAAGGTTTTAGCAGTTGCTAAAGCAGATTTGTACTCAGTTGAATATAGTGAATTAAGACCTCGTTGGAGAGAGGCGAAATCACCTTGACGGGTGGACTGGAGTAGTTTGAGATCAAACGAACCAGGATAAAAATACCTTGTCATTTGCTTTAAGATTCCAGTTTTACAATTCAACCCCCCCTTCTTGTGTTTTTCACCCCTTCAGCGGCAAGATAATCCGCTTGATTACGAGATCTCCGACTTGATACACTTGACGTCTGACTTTCTTATTGAAGGCCTTGATCATCCGCTTTTGATACGCCTGACCATGGCATATAGCAGCAAGTCGCTTTTCGTCGATCAAATTGAGTTGATCAAGTCGGGTCTGCATCCAATCATCTTCATTCAAACATGCATCCTTCATAATCCTTAGAGAAGGAATCTGGACTTCCATAGGCAAGACAGCTTCCATGCCATATACCAACGAAAATGGGGTTGCCCCGGTTGAAGTACGTACCGTCGTACGGTATCCATGTAGAGCAAACGGTAACATCTCATGCCAGTCTTTGTAAGTGACTGTCATTTTCTGAATGATCTTCTTAATGTTTTTGTTCGCAGCTTCAACAGCACCGTTCATCTTCGGCCGATAGGGAGATGAATTATGATGATAAATGTTGAATTGTTCACACAATGCAATGATCATCGTGTTATTTAGATTTGTACCGTTGTCTGTGATGATCCTGTCTGGAACACCATACCGACATATGAGATTTTGCTTGATAAAGCGGGCAACCACATTTTTAGTAACAGAGGTGAAGGAAGCTGCTTCGACCCATTTGGTGAAATAGTCAATGGCGACCAGGATGAAGCGATGTCCATTGGAAGTCGTGGGCTTGATCTCTCCAATCATATCAATGCCCCACATTGCAAAGGGCCACGGAGCAGTCAGAACATTGAGAGGGACCGGAGGGATATGAACTTTGTCAGCGTAGACCTGACATTTGTGGCAAGTACGGGAATGTTGGTGGCAGTCAGCTTCCATGGTAGACCAGTAATAGCCTGCCCTTAGGATCTTCTTAGCCATTGTATGCCCGCTCAAGTGAGTGCCAAATGTGCCGCTGTGTATCTCAGTCATGATCAACTCTGCTTCAGCTTTGTCTACGCATCGGAGTAATACACAATCATGGCTTCGTTTGTAAAGGATGCCGTTGCTCAAGAAGAACTTAGCAACAAATTTCCTTAAGAACTTCTTGTCATTTACGGAAGCTCCTTCGGGATAATCCCTAGTCTCGAGATACCTTTTGATTTCATGGAACCAGGGTTGTTCCACTACTTCTTCGATATTAATCTCGTGGCAATGCGCAGGTTCATCCATTCTCTCAATAGTGATCTGGGGAGCCTCGTTATCCCAGTTGAGTTTAAACATGGAGGACATTGTAGCCAGAGCATCTGGTAGCTGATTCTCTTCTCGCGGGAAATGCTCGAAGGTAATTTGCTCGAAATGAGGCAACAATGTCAGGACATGTTCTTTGTATGGGATAAGATTAGGATGCTTGGTATCCCACTCTCCTTTGATTTGACTGATGACCAAAGCCGAGTCCCCAAATACGATCAAAGATTTGATCCCCAAGTCTATAGCAGCCTTGAGACCAAAGATGCAAGCTTCATACTCAGCCATGTTGTTTGTGCAGCTGAAGCAAAGTCGGGCCGTAAAAGGAGTGTGACAACCTTCCGGGGAAATGAGTACCGCGCCGATACCGTTTCCAAGTGCATTTGAAGCACCATCGAAGTACAGGGTCCATCGGGATCCCTTTTCGGGTCCATCATACGGTCCGTCACCTTCAATGTTGTCCAAATTCATGATGTCCTCGTCTGGGAAGTCAAATCTCATGGGTTCATAGTCTTCGATAGCTTGATGAGCCAGATGGTCAGCTAGTACACTCCCTTTTATAGCTTTTTGGGTGGTGTACTGAATGTCATACTCAGTTAGGATCATTTGCCATCTGGCCATCCTTCCAGATAAAGCGGGTTTTTCGAAGATATACTTGATAGGATCCATTTTGGAAATCAACAAGGTAGTATGAGTCAACATATACTGTCTTAGTCGGCGAGCAGCCCATACCAAAGCGCGGCAAGTTTTCTCGAGCAGTGAGTAGCGAGTCTCACAGTCGGTAAACTTTTTGCTAAGGTAATAAATGGCATGCTCTTTTCGACCAGACTCGTCATGCTGGCCCAAAACACACCCCATTGAGTTATCCAAGACGGTCAAATACATGATCACTGGTCTTCCTTCGACGGGTGGCATCAGAATAGGAGGTTCTAGCAAATACCCTTGATTCTATCAAAAGCAGCTTGACAATCGTCGTTCCACTCGACTACCTGATCTTTTTTCAAAAGTTTGAAAATTGGCTCACAGGTAGAAGTCAGATGTGAGATGAATCTGGCAATATAGTTCAAGCGCCCCAAGAATCCTCTAACCTCCTTTTCAGTACGGGGAGAAGGCATCTCTTGTATTGCTTTTACTTTTGCCGGATCGACTTCAATGCCTTTGTTGCTTACTATGAATCCCAGGAGTTTACCAGACCTAACTCCAAAAGTGCATTTACTTGGATTCAGCCTGAGCTTGTATTCTTTCAATCTGGAAAACAGCTTCTCCAGATGTTCAAGGTGCTCTTCCTCTGTTTGTGACCGAGCTATCATATCGTCTACGTAAACTTCAATCTCATGATGTATCATATCATGAAATAAAGCTACCATGGCGTGTTGATAAGTTGCTCCTGCGTTCTTCAGCCCGAACGGCATCACCTTGTAACAGAAAGTGCCCCATTGTGTGACAAAAGTAGTTTTCTCCATGTCCTCGGGGGCCATTTTGATTTGATTGTAGCCCGAGAATCCATCCATGAAGGAAAACACTTTGTGCTGAGCTGTATTGTCGATCAAAATGTCAATGTGAGGTAGCGGGAAATCATATTTGGGGCTGGCCCTATTCAAATCCCGGTAGTCCACACACATCCTGACTTTGCCATCTTTCTTAGGTACTGGCACGATGTTAGCGACCCATTGAGGATAGGACGTAACAGCCAGGAAGCCAGCATCGAATTGTTTCATTACTTCCGCCTTGATCTTCTCAGACATGTCAGGCCTTATTCGGCGAACTTTTTGCTTGATCGGTGGACAGTCTTCTCTTGTGGGGAGACAGTGAACCACGATGTCTGTGTCTAAACCCGGCATGTCCTCGTAAGACCAACCAAAGATTTCAACATACTCATTCAACAACTGTACCAGGCGCTCCTTGACTTTTGGTTCCAGATTGGCACCCACTTGTACCTCCTTCCGGTCTTCCTCGGTTCCCAAGTTGACAATTTCCAATGACTCTTCGTGCGGTAGGATGGCTCTTTCCTCTTGTTGCAGAAGTCTGGCTAGTTCCCCGGGTACTTCACAACCTTCGTCATCTTCATACTCGGCTAGATTGACCAGATCTTCAGAGTTATTGAAAGATATAGCAGAATCGTCACCCATGGAATCCGGAGTGGATGGGTACCTGCATTGGTGAGTGTGGGTGTGTGTAAGGGATAACCATCCTTAAACAAAAAATGCAAAAGGAAAGAAAATGAACACAAGCAGTTTATAAAATGAAAAACGTCCAATGAATCATTAAACATGGCATATGGATATGAAAAATAACCAAAACCCTTACAAATGGACCTACATGCCCCGGGCAAGGCATGAGGTGAAAAGATAGTGTACGGATTGTTTGAAAGTAAATATTACAGACCAAATAGGGAATGCTTAACAGATAAATTACTGATGGATAAAAGTGATGGGGACAAAGTCTTTTGCTTCCCAGTTGCTCAATCCTCCTTTGACAGTTGGGTAAATCCACTCTTCGATGTTGCTCTTTTTGTCTTCATCTTCCAAGGCGTTGATTCCGTAGGGAGAAATTTTGACTGGCGCACTTTCAATCTTCGAATGGCGCATAACTTTCTGGCCAGCGGCTGTGAACCCTAATCCAAATTTGTCTGTCTTATGTGGAATATCAGGCAACTGCCCCCATGCTGAATTCTTCCCTTCCTTTATTGCGGCCCTTGCGTCTTCCAGAGATGCCATCTTGGCCATCTGCCTTGGTGTCTCAGCTGCCAACTTTGCTACTGCTATTTCAGGAAGGACTCCTTCGAAATGCTGAAACGGTGTTTCAATGAATTCCCCTTCTACCTCTATGTACCGGAAAGAATTCAAGTGGCTAATCATGTACTCCTCTTCACCATGGACAGTAATGATCTTTCCCTTGACAGGATACTTCAACATCTGATGTAAGGTGGAAGTGACTGCCCCAACATGGTGTATCCAAGGTCTACCCAGCAAGCAAGAGTATGACGGACGGATGTCCATCACATAGAAAGTAGATTTAAACACCTCAGTGCCTATTTTGATGGGAATTTCAACCTCTCCATGGACCATTCTCTTCGAACCATCGAAAGCTCTGACAACAATATCACTTGGCTTTAATTCCAACCCTTCACAATCTAGTCGGTCCAAGGCCTTCTTAGGCAATACATTCAGCGACGAACCAATATCGACCAAGACATGTGCGAGAGTGGTTCCTCGACACTCGACTGAAATGTGCAAAGCATCATTGTGGTTCCTACCTTTAGGAGTTAAGTCGGCATCAGAGAAACCTAATCCATTGTCTGCAATCAGGCTAGCCACGCAATTCTGAAATTGATCTGCAGAGGTTTCCTGGGGCACATGGGCTGCCTTCAGGAATTTTATCAGGGCTTTAGCGTGCGCTTCTGAGCAAAGTAGCAGTGCCAACATGGAGATCTTTGAGGGGGTTTGCCCCAGTTGTTCTACCACATCGTAATCACTCCTTTTGATTATCCTCAAAATCTCATCCATTTCCTTCTTGGAGGTCTCCGGGATGACCAAGGGTTGAGCCCTCGTCCTGACGAGCTCATCTTGGATTCCCTTACCTTTATCAGCAGTGGTAGGAGGGACAGTACTAGGAACAACAACGTCTTCAACCAAAGGAGTTCTAGCAGAAAGTTTTATTGGTGCAGAGATGACTTGGTCAGCTGATGAGGGTCCAAATATTGCTCTTGGAGGGGCAATCTCTGGAGAAAATATTCTCCCGCTCTTGGTGATTTTGCTAGTGCCCGCAATGTTACTAATGCTGGCTTCTTCATCATCCGAACCTTCTTCAGTTATTTCGATTTGTTTGATACCATGATAGTAAACGTCACCGCCATAGTTCCATGGTATGGACTTCTCAGAAACATAGGGGACAGGCCCTGGCATTGTTATCTTCAAAGGAACATATTTCGTAGCTGGTGTAATCTTAACAAGCTTTTTGACGGCCTTGGAAAGATTGGCGTGAATGGTTATGATTGAGACATCTTCAGTATGAGTTGGGACAGCAGAAACCTTTTCAAACAAAATTCGTCGGCTATCCATAAGGCCTTGGATGCCTTTCTTCAGTAACGGACAATCAAACGACAGAGAGTAACAACAATAGCAGTCTTCTTTACATCCCGGGAAGATCCCGGCCCTTAATAGATTCAACTTAATGGTTAACAATGGAGTAGTCAGATCACTGACATCAGCAACATACAAATCTTCTTCAATGGCGTTGATATTTCGACCGTGCTTCGGAATGGGTGCAGCTATCACATTAGGCTTCTCCGGAGCGTCAAACTCCACTTCCTTTGCCTCTATCAGGTCTTGGATTTTATGCTTGAGTTCCCAACAATCATTGGTGTCGTGTCCAACACTGTCTGAATGGTAGGCGCATTTAGCATTAGCATGATAATGCGGAGAGGACGTATTCACATTCTTTAGTGCCTCCTTGATGGTGGCGAGATTCAACCTCAATAGATGGGGGAGCACTTGCGCTGGAGTCATATTAATGCGGTTGAACTGCCGTTGTGGTCGTTCCACCCGTTGTTGATTTGGTCTGGACTAGTTATAACGAGGTTGCTCACTTGAGGGATTTTGAATCATTACGGCCCCCACAGTTGGCCGACGCTCCGTCTTCCCTGCTCCCCTCTGAGAATATACCACAGCCGTCTCCTTCTTAAAAGGCTTCTTCTCAACACTTGCAGCAACACCCTTCTGAATCTTTCCTGACTTGATGTCAGCTTCTATTCTTTCGCCTGTTAAGATCAAATCGGTAAACCCCGCGGAAGAGTTACCAATTAGATGATTGAAAAATGGCCCAGATAGGGTCCCTAGAAACATATAAACGAGTTCACGGTCGGTTAAAGGAGGCTGCACCCTGCCAGCCAAATCCCTCAATTTTTGTGCATATTCTTTGAATCCCTCGCTTGTTCCTAGTGACATACCCTGAAGTTGGGTACGAGTAGGAGCAAGATCAGAATTATACTGGTATTGTTTGTAGAAAGCGGTGGCCAAATCTTCCCAATTTCTGACACTGGTTCCTTCTAGCTGATAAAACCACTCCAACTGAGCTCCCGAAAGGCTGTCTTGAAAGAAATGAATCCAGAGATTTTTATCTGCCGTATAGGGTTGAATCTTTCTCACGTAGGACCTGAGATGCATTTTGGGACAGGACAACCCATCATACCTCACAAACACTGCCACTTTGAATTTTGGGGGAATCACAATCCCGGCAACCAAACCCAGGTCTTCAAAATCCAAACCCGGTACTCTTTGTAGCTCCATGGAGGCCAACCTGTCTTCTAAACCCTTGTATTTATCATCAGCTGGAGGGTATTGCTGATCATAATAATCTTCATCCTCTTCAACCTCTTCTTCTTCCGCATCAGACTCGGAAGGTACCGCAGCCCCACCTCCTTTGCTGGTTCCTTCATCAGAAATAGGAGGAAATTCAAGCACTCTTCGAGCTTCTCCATCAAATCTTCTCCCCAAAGTAGCCACCCCGAGTCTCTTTTTCTTCTTTTTTACTGGGTCTTTGTTCCCCAATTGAGTCTTGATATCCTCCTGACCCTTAGCCAAGGTCATCAGGAGTTGCTGGAACTGTGCATTTTGAGCTTGCAGGTCTTTGACTGTTTGCTCGAGATCCATCCTACTGAAATAAACAGCAGACAGATAAGGAAACCTGGAGTGAGACCTGCTTATGCGCATGTTGAATGGTATGCTTATGTATGCAATGCATTCAAGGATTCAGAACATTCAAAATGGTTTCAGACAAAGAAGAACGCACGTCATATTAATAAGAAGAAATTTGTTAGTACATAAATGCCCCATGGGCCAGATATTATAAAATAACTTCTCAAGGCAAAAAGACATTGCGCATCCTCTTTGGTGCGATGTAGGTGTTGAGGGCCTCTTGCTCATGGAGTCGGCGGGTAAGCTCTAGAACCTTCTTCTCACTAGCATAAAAGCTGGCTTCGAAAGTATTTCGTTCCTCCTTGAGCTGAATCTAACTTTTCTGCATTTCCTCCCACGATGTAGGCATGTCTGGATGTAGGATGGTGTAGGGAACCTCTCCTTCATTGACGGGCTCTTTAATCACTAGAAGTACATGAGGATAAGGCATCATTAGACTTTGGGCTCGGGCTCGTACCCACTTGAGATAAGGATCAAGAGGGATGGAGTTCTTGTGTCCCAGAGTCTTGCTATCAACCTTGTTGGGTCTTCCCCAAGCTCTGATGAATCTTTGGCGAAGTCCTTGCGCATCGTTGTCGAAGTCAAAAACTAGGTCAGGAATCAACATGTCATGGGGGCCATCCCTCCGTGCATATCCAAATTGCCTCAAAGCTAGGCAAGGGTTGTAGGTGATACCTCCTCTGATTCCAAGTAAAGGAACATTAGGAAATTCTCCGCAACGATCGACGATGATGACATTTTCTCTGGACCGAGAACACCAATGTACATCAGAGTGGGTAAGAGTCATCAACCGTTGGGACCACCTTGAGCCTTGGTCATTCTTCAGGACAGATTGTGGAAGGTGCGAAATAAACCACCTTGCAAGGATAGGAGTACAGCACATGAGAACACCCCTCTTTCTCATTGTTCGTGTGTAAAATGAGTGAAGAATGTCTCCAAGCAATGTGGGTATTGGATTTCTGGACAAGAAGATTTTAACGGCGTTGACATCTACCAATTGGTCAGGATTTGGGAACAAGACCAACCCATAGATAAGGAGTGCCACAATCTCTTCAAAGGCTTGTAGGTCCAATGAATTCCAACATTCTTGTGCCTTCTCAAACAAGAATTTTGCTAAGAATCCCTTGACGCTGCTTCTGGTTTCCCAATGCCCCTTGATGTCAGATGGTTGTAGATGTAATGCTCGAGCAACATCTTCCGGCTTTGGTTCCTTTTCCGTACCGTTGAATGGTAGTTGATTAAGGATAGGGATTCTTAGGAGTTGAGAAAACTCCTCCAAAGTGGGTACCAACTGATAATCAGGGAAAGTGAAACAGTGGTGAAGAGGGTCAAAGAACTGGAATAGCACTTTCATCATGTCTTCTTCAATGTTGGTGTTGACTAGGCTGAGCAGTCTACCATGTCTTTCACTGAAGGATGAATTTTCCAGAATTCTTAAGGTGAGCTCCTTGAGTTGTGGAGAGATTCTCACAAGGTTGACTTGGATGGTTTTTCTGTGAGGAATTTCCATGACCTACAAAACAGGAACAAAGATGAAGATCCAAACCCTTGAAATGGTTAGTGAATGCATATGATGTTTTATGATGTCCATGATGTATGCACAAAACATATGTACAAGCAAATCACACCAAACCCTAGTTTCAGGCTTGCATGGGGTTTCATAGGTAAGTACCCTCTTGAGTGTAGTTGGCTTAAAAACCTGTCCTATAAATAGTAACCGGGTTCTAAGGAGCTCAATATCATTGGATTGTTTTCATTGTTCATTGTTTTGGTTTAGCCACTTAACTAGCGACCAAAATATTCCAAGAAAACAACCCTCAATGAGTGTAGTATCGAGTATCTACCAACTTCGGACTGTACCAAAGTCGGTCATCTCACTACCCCTAATAAAAGGCCAAGATGGTCAAGTAAGGTTCTAGGTCATTAGTGCTTAGTGATATCACTCAGCGGCCCCGTACTCTCCTTGATTGAACTCAAGGGTTACCGGTACTCACAAATATGTCGCACTAATATAGCTATTGCCTCGACCGTGTCGGTATACCCCGCACAGTTTCCACAACGTATTGATATCTATGAATGTTTCCCAAACTCCGGGTGTAGGATTGCAAACCCAAACAATAGAGCCAAGATATAAAGCAAACAAATCAAACAATTAGTCATGCAAGAGGGTGATCTAAGCCCTAAGGTTACTCCACTTTTAAATTCTCCCCAGCAGAGTCGCCAGTTCTGTGATACGGTGGGAGAACTGACTATGGTTTTGCGTTTGTTTTCGCAAATGTTTTGGTTGAGCAAGAGTCGCCACCGACTTTTTATTTTATCCTAAGGAAAGGTTTAAAAAGCACAGCAAAAACCTTTGAGATTTTTCTTGGGTTCGGGGAGTAGATTATAGAAAGGGAAGGTATTAGCACCCTTTCTATCCATGGTTATCCATGGGCTCTTAGGTACTTGCTTAGATTAACTTGCCTTGGTTTTCAATTGTTTGAAATGGTGCTTTGTGTGTGGCTTTGAAAATGTTTTGAAAAAGATGCCTTGTATAGGCTACCCTTGTAACAATTCTTTACTCGAATGTTTTACAAAAGGTGTTTGTCTTTTTTGAAAAGATGTTTCAAGGTTTTTGAAAGTTGTTTTGAAAGTGTAGTGATGTGTGAAAAAATAGGCAAGTGTTTTGTTTTGCAAGTTGACAAGTACTTAAGAGCGATCTACCCTAAAGTTCTCAAAGATTTTTGTTATGTTTTAACCCTTTTAACAATTTTGTTCCACCATTGAATTTGGTGGACAATCTTGTATTAGGATGTGAAAGGGACGGGCACGGGTCATCGTTTAGACCATAATTACAATAGTGCTAAGTATCCTTGGGCAATTTTTCCTTTGAAAGGGACTTTGATCATTTTAGGAAACTTTCGAAAGCGTCATCGAGGGACTATGATCATTTGATTTTTTTGCTTTGCCCAAAGAGACCTAACATGCAATATGGCCTAATTTGAAAGGCAACAAGTGGATGTAACCCTAGGGGTGTTAGTGTGCAAGTGTGTTTTATTGCATACAAGAGTTTTTTCTTTGAATTGGGTTTTTCTATTTCGTTGATTTTATCTTGCCATACATGTCCTAATTACTAGCAATAAGAAGCGGAAATATAAAATCCTACGCTATTACAACAATTAGGGGAGGGGGATACACATTTGTACATAGGGGGTTCAACGAGAAAAATAGACAAAAAAGAAAATAGCAAAAAACAAGATATAGAGAGAGAGAGGGAGCCCGCGCGCTGCTGGGAGGTCATCAGAAGTTCTGACTCAGATCCGCTGCCAGATGATCAACCTCTTGGTTAAACTGTATGAGTCAGAACTTCTGACTCTGGCACCTGCAAAACAGAACCTTGTTAGTGGGGAAATCAGAAGTTCTGATTCCCCTGCGCTGCAAGACAGAAGTTTGTTAGTGGAGAAACCAGAAGTTCTGATTCTGCTGAAAAGGCAATAACTCTCAGAGGTTCTGATATCATTGACAGCAAAACAGGCTTCAGATGTGCTAACGTCAAAGTCAGCACTTGGCTTTTCCCTGTACTAACCAGAACATCTGCAATCCTGTTGTTACTCCACAAAACAGGAAACATATTTGGAACAGATCCAGCAAATACAAAAATGTTTCAGAGGTCAGAACCACCAAGGTCCCAGGCAAGTCCTATACTGGCTCAGAACGTTTTGAGGTATGAAAATCCTCAGAACATAAACAGCAACAACGTGATATTTACATTATGGTTCTTTGAGTATGCACAGCTGATGATACTTAACAGCGTGATGAGGGGCAGCAGGTGCTTACCTGACTGTTGGAAAAGTTGGTGGGTGAAAGTTAGCTTTTGGCTCTGGTAGTGTTCTGGACAGATTTTCTTTGAAAGGGCTTGTAAAGGCGTATACGTATGTAGGGTCAGAAGTTTGGAAAGGGTGTTTTTTTTTGGTTCACAGAGAAAACTGGATATTTGATGAAGTTTGAAGGTGAGAAACTCAAAGTTATGAAACAAAACTGGAGATTTTGACAGAGTTTCAGAACGCTATGTTGCTAAGAGTTCTGTTTCTCACTTAGCAATTTCTGTTTCTTTTTCTTGAACCCCTTTTGCAGTGGTGAAGACTCTCTATTTATAGGCAAAGTTCTTGTGGATGCCTTGAACATTAAAGCGCCAACAGAGTTTGAATTTGTTCTTTGACAGAAATTCCTGGGAAGTTGTGAAAACAGATAGCTTTCAGCCTAGGCTGCAGCAGCAGGCGTAGATTGGGGAGAAGTGACCTCTGAAGTGGGCGGTGGCGCGTAGACCCATGCCAGAATCTGCACAAAAGCGTTTTCCAAGCCACACGTGAATGTTCAGGAGTGGTTGGAAGCATTAATGGGCATTAAATGGTGATAAGACCTATCAACATCAATATTCTGGTAATGGAAACCAACGTTGCATCAGCAGCGTAGACCATGCTCTGGCCTTGGCTTCCTGTAAGCTCTGGAGATTCTCCTGGTTTTCTGGTACGTTCCTTGGATTTACTTCTGGACCTCCTGGGCTTAGAGATTCTGTATCATTGTAACACCCATTCTTCTGACCTTTTCATCTTCTGAATTCGGCATGTTCTGAAGGAGCCTTCAGATTTCCCTGCTTCTCTTGCATTCCTTTAGCAAATTCTGACTGAGCTTGTGTAACTGCTGAAGGGGCATGTTCTGTTTGAGGCTTACATACTGAACAACGTTTACAACTTCTGATTGAACTGATGTAGCTGCTGAAAAGCCAACTTCTGACCACGCTGAGCCAAGCTTGCAACTTCTGACCGTTTTTTATCTGGAATGGGTCCAGAAGTTCTGAAGCGCTGATTTTTTTCTTAAATACTCATTTTAGAGAAACGTTCTAAGTACTTAGAATTTGATTTTTCTTAAGATAAAAGCGTCGTTTTTTTTGGAGTTCGTGAGATCATCTTGCTCTTGTAAGCGGCTTGCTTGGGCAAAAGGATAACTCAGGACTTGGATTTGTTTCATAGGGACCTTGAAAATCCAAGGTGGTTTCCTGAAGAAAGGGAGGGAAAATTTTGGGGTACAACACTGGGGCAGTTACTTCCACGCTCTATAAAATGCTAAAGTACCCAATGAATGGGAAGATTGTCACGGTGCAAGGTGAAGAAGAGTACATGGTGAGTCATTTCAATTCCTTCCGTATGTATAAATGGGCGGGGAATTCATAGAAACTCCTTGTCAGAATTTTGAAGAGGTCCCTCAGATTTTGGCGTCAACTGAAGTTACTACCGGAAAACCTCCACTGAAGATGGCTTCTCTCAAGGATACCAAGGCTGTAGTTGAAGAAGGTGGGTGTACCAATTGGGGTCGGCTCCCTGATTTTACTCACAAAGCTGACAAATTTGGTTTGGGATTTACTACAGGGGCTCAAAGGGTTGTAAGGCGTGCACGAATTGGAAGACCTCCTCTACACATCAGTAATCAGGGACTTAATGCAATTGAGGACAATGAAGAAGATTCAGACATCGACAGCTGGATCTACCCAACAACCAGTGGTGGATTGAATAACTGGACGACGAAGGACTTCATACCTTTCTTTTATTCCACAGTAATTGACTTTTGTTTTTAAGATTTGTAATAAACAGTTTGAAACTTTACGGCCTGGTGCCTTGCCCGAGGCACCTTGGCTTAGCTTGTGAGGGTTATTATTTGTCATTTCATATATCATTAATAAAACATTGGACGTTTCTTGCATACAAATTTTGTGCTCCTTGTTTTTCTTTTCTATCTCTCACTTTATCAAAACAGCTATTCTCTTACACACACTCACGTATCATGCTGCAGATCCATATCCACTCTGGATCCCATTGATAACAACTCTGCTACTGCCAGTTATGACTTCAAAAATCCGATCAACCAAGCCAAGGAAGAAGGTGAGGATGATTGTGAGGTGCCTGGAGAACTTGCTAGACTATTGCAGCAGGAAGAGAGGGCCATACAGCCTCATGAAGAGCCAGTTGAATCAGTGAATTTGGGTACAGAGGAAGACAGGAAATAGGTTAAGATAAGTGCGAATCTGGAGCCTAGTGTCAAACAACGGTTAATACAGATGATACATGACTATGTTGAGATCTTCGCCTGGTCCTATGAAGACATGCCTGGTTTGGACACTGATATTGTGGTACATCTCCTACCGACTAAAGAAGACTACCCTCCGGTAAAGCATAAGGTTTGCCGTATGCATCCTAAAATGTCGGAGAAAATCAAAGCAGAGGTCATGAAACAGTTCGATGTAGGGTTCTTAGCTATCACTTCTTATCCACAGTGGGTTGCCAACGTTGTTCCAGTACCTAAGAAGGACGGTAAGGTACGAATGTGTGTGGACTATAGAGATTTGAACAGGGCAAGCCCCAAGGATTATTTCCCACTTCCTCACATTGATGTTTTGGTCGACAACACCATGCAGCATAAGATCTTCTCCTTCATGGATGATTTTTCTGGCTACAACTAGATCAAGATGGCTCCTGAAGACATGGAGAAGACAACCTTCGTTATGTAGTGGGGCACCTTATGTTACAAGGTAATGCCTTTTGGATTGAAGAAAGTTGGGGCAACGTATCAGCGCGCCATGGTCGCTTTGTTCCACGGCATGATTCACCATGAGATCGAGGTTTATGGTGACGACATGATAGCCAGGTCCCAGACTGAGGAAGAGCACCTTGATCATCTCCAGAAACTGTTTGACAGGTTGAAGACGTACAAGCTGAGGTTAAATACGAACAAGTGTACCTTCGGGGTGAGGTCTGGTAAGCTTCTAGGTTTCGTTGTGAGTGACAAAGGTATTCAAGTAGACCCTACAAAAGTAAAATCCATACAGGAGATGCCAGCTCCCCGCATAGAGAAGGAAGTTAGAGGTTTCTTGGGACGTCTGAACTACATCTCCAGGTTCATTTCACATCTAACTGCTATTTGTGAGCCAATCTTCAAGCTGTTGAAGTAAGATCAAGTGGTAAAGTGGAATGATGAATGCCAGACTGATTTCGAAAGAATCAAGGAATACCTTCAAGAATCACCAATTATGATGCCCCCAGTTGAAGGAAGACCTTTGATTTTATACTTGACAGTGCTAGACAATTCAATGGCGTGTGTGCTGGGGCAGCATGACGAGTCTGGCCGAAAAGAGCACGCTATTTACTACCTTAGCAAAAAGTTTACCGACTGTGAGACCTGATACTCATTGCTCAAGAAAACTTGTTACGCTTTGGCATGGGCTACTCGCCGGCTGAGACAATATATGTTGACTCACACCACTTTGTTGATATCAAAAATGGATCCAATCAAGTATATTTTCGAGAAGCCTGCCTTGTCCGGAAGAATAGCGAGATGGTAGATGATTTTAAACGAGTAAGACATCCAATACACAACCCAAAAAGCAATCAAGGGGAGTGTATCGGCGGGTCATTTGGCACATCAGGCCGTGGATGACTACCAGTCCCTGAATTTAGAGTTCCCAGATGAGAATATCATGTTGGTAACCGACTTCGAAGAACCTGGACCAGATGAAGGACCCGAGGAGGGATCCCGATGGTCTATGTATTTTGATGGAGCCTCAAACGCATTGGGTAATGGAATTGGCGCTGTAATTATATCTCATGAGGGCTGTCATACTCCGTTAACCGCCCGATTATGTTTTAACTGCACCAATAATATGGCGGAGTATGAAGCGTGTATCCTGGGTCTTCGAGCTGCTATTGACCCGAGGATTAAGTTCTTGAGTGTATTCGGAGATTCTTCTCTGGTGATCATCCAGATCAAAGGCGTGTGGGATATGAAGCACCCAAATCTTATTCCTTACAAAGAATATTGTGATACGGTGGGAGAACTGACTTGAGGTTTTGCATTTGTATTCGCAAATGTTTCGGTTTAGCAAGAGTCGCCACCGAATTTTTATTTTATCCTAAAGGAAAGGTTAAAAAGCACAGGAAAAACCTTTTGAGATGTTTCGTGGGTTCGGGGGGTAGATTATGAAAATGGAAGGTATTAGCACCCTTTTCATCCATGGTTATCCATGGGCTCTTAGTTACTTGGTTTAGATCACTTGCCTTTGATTTTCAATTGCTTGAAATGGTGGTGTGTGTGTGTGTGTGTGTTTTGAAATTATTTTGAAAAGATGCCTTTGTCTCGGCAACCGTTGAAATGACTCTTGTTTGAGTATATGCAAAGGTGTTTGTCTTTTTGAAAAGATGTTTCAAATGTTTTTGAAAGTTTGTTTTGAAAGTGTTTGTGGAGTGTGGTTTTGAAAAGTAGGCAAGTGTGTTTTGCAAGTTGGATCAAGTAACTAAGAGTTGTCTACCCCTAAATTTACTCAAAGGTTTTTTTCTCATGTTTTAACCCTTTTAACAATTTTGTTCCACCATTGTATTTGGTGGGCAATCTTGCGTTAGGATGTTAACGGGACGGGCGCGGGTCATTGTATGGACCATGAATGCAATGGTGCCAAGTGTCTTTGGCAATTTTGCTTGAAGGGACTATGATCATTTTGATTAGGAAACTTTCGAAAGCGTCATCGAGGGACTATGATCATTTGAATTATTTTGTTTTGCCAAAGAAACTCAACGTGCAAGCATGGCCCATTTTGGAAGGCAACGGGTGGGATTACCCTAGGGGTGCAAGTGTGATTGTGTATTGATTGTCATGCATTTATCTTTGTATTTAGGTTATCTAGCGTTTGATTTTATTTACATACAAACCCTAGGTCTAACCATGGTATATTTGAAAGCGATAAATTGCGGGAATTTAAAGTCTACGCTATTACAAATAAGTATCCGGGAGTGGGGGTACAAATACTTACAAATGGGGATGAGACTTAATAGGAGAGTAGTGTCCAAATATTTACAACCAAATCGAATCAATCGCAATGTAAATGTATCAAATGTACAAGAATAAAAGATAAGCAAATGTGTATCAATGTATTTGTGTAAGTGTATGATTTATTTACAAGTGAGAAATGTTAACTTAATGCAAAATTAAGTATTTATTTGTTTTTGGATATTTTCATGGTTTAGGGCAAAATCCTAATTTTCTAAATGAATAGTATTTATTATTTATATCATATACAATATTTATTAATTATATACAAAAAATAAATAAAAAAGAAGTATTTTGTAAAAAGTAATTTTTGAGGTCAAATATTAATAAAATAAAAAAAATGTATTATTTTTATATTTTACCCTAAATATTCTAATAAATACATAAGTATTTATATTATGTATTAAATATACTAAATATGCACAAAAATAAAAATATTAATTATTTACAAAAAAAAAGTATATTTTTTAGAAAATGTTTTCAGAAAATGCAAATAAAAATAATAACTAAAAGTATATATTTTCACATTATTTTTAAGGTTTTAAATAAAAGTATTATATTTATTTATATGTACAAGTGTAAACAAAGCAAATAAATTCAAAATAAATGCAAAAATGTATGAAAAGATATTTTTAATATTTTTTTATGTTTTGACAAAAAATAAAGTCAGGAGAAAAAATAAAAAGTCAAAAATAATTAAAAAATCACACAATGGGCCAAGGGGGTGTGAGTGTAAAAAGGTGGTGTAAACAGAAAAACAAATCAGGCCCAGCCCAAAGAGGCTTGTCTTCAACCTCCAGCCAGTTTCAAACACAAGAAACGCGCGTTTTCTTCCATCCCTGCTATCTCTTGATCCTTTGACTTTTAACAAAAACTTATAACATCAAAAATGTAGAGCATCAAACCACGAATTCATACATATAAAGAACTTGATCTAACTCTCAGAAATGAGAGAGAATTTCTTCTCCCCCAATTCCTGACCTAACTTTTTTTCAATGTTCAGGTTCAAAATTCTCTCAGTACACACAACATAAATGAAAAGTAAGGATATGGGTAGTTTCAGGGCCATGAGTAGGACATACTTTCTTCACAAACTTAAGCCTAAATATGCTTGGATAGAGAGATGGAAGTTCAAACTTTTACCTGTTCAGCTTGAGTTGTGTACAACAATGGAGGTACTTTCAATGAAGTTTGAGGACTTGTACAGCTTGCTTGAGGTCCAAGGATGCTCTTCCAACCTCTAGCTTGCTTTGAAACTAACTGAATCGAGCTATGTAACTCAACCTGCACAACTGAAAAAATGAAAATGGAAAACTTGGTTAGGGGTGTTACAGTCTGTAGCTAGGGCTTGGGATAGTTTTTATGGATGATATAGGATGTATTTGAAGCGGTTTGGACAAAAACGCGCGAGGGAATGATGCTGGCCAAGTTAAAATGCAGAATGCCCTGTTTCTTGCAGAAAAATGGTGTTTCTGTGAATAAGGGAGTTTTAGGGATGGTTTGGTCGTGTTTCAGGTTAGTTAGGGAGTATGGAAGATGAGAACAAAGTTGTCTTGAGCTCTGGTTTGCAGCAAGTCAATGTTGGATCCCTTTTGCAAAAATACTTCAAAGATAACTAAGGAAGTGTGTATTGACAATGCAGGCCTGTACTACCCTCAATCTATGCTGCACAAATCACTCTTGATCAGTGGAATTTGTTCACAAACTTGTGCCTCAAAGATCTGCTTTGTACTTCTTAGATTGTGAACTTGACATAAAGCACTTCTTTTCAAAAATGGCTAAAATGCTTTTTCCATTTAAAGGTTAATCTTCCATGTAATGACCAAATGAGCAAAATAACATCTTGGCACAAAGGTTTAGCATTGAATTATTGAGTGTTAATGGGATTAGAGGCCTGTAACCTAGCTTGTGCAAGCTGAGTTTGAAAATGCAAAGTGTTATGTACATGAATTTGGCCATGAACAAAGTGACTTTTGCCCATCTTGACAAATTCGAATCTCCCTAACCACAAGGGTGTTTGATGAGTTCTTGGACAATTTTGAAAGCTTGGAATGTGTACTACAATCCATATTTGTAATGCAAGTTGAAATTCCAAGTGGAAGCATGTGAAAAGTGGCCATGAAGTTGGGCAAAAATCCTGCCTAAAATAGGTCAAAAAATTTCTAAGTTAAGAATGTTTTGCACCCTTATTCCAAAAATCATAACTTGAGCTACAAGCTTCTTTTGAGGAAACTTTGTGAATCAAAGTTGTAGATTTTTCCATGGACTACAACTTTCATGTTTTGAGTTTTGTATGAATCCAAATGTATCTTAATGAAAATATGGGACAAAGTTAGAAAAAAATAAGGGAATTTCATAACTTAGAAAATTTCCAAGTTATGAAATTTCTTCATTTTAAACCCTAATTTGTAATTTTTGGTTTCTTGATGAACAAGTTTCATAATTTGACATGTCTTGATTAAAAAATGGATCTTGGCACTTGATTTTGACCAAAAAGTCAAAGTTTGACTTTTAAGTATACAGTCAAATTTGATCAGTTGATTGGAAAATTCATCTGTCAATCTTGTGCATTTGGGATCTTTTGAACTTGTTGAATATGTCAAGACCATGCCATTGAATCCTTGAGTCCATATGTGAGCTTGGTTTGCCATTGGCTAGGTCAAACAGTCAAAAATTGCCTTTGTGCAGTCAAAACCCTAAAAATGACCATTTTGCCCTTTTGGTGATCTGATCAAATTTCTTGTGGAATTGTGATCCAAACTTGACCAAATGGTTCATATGAGTTCATAATGTTGATGTGGGTCAATAATTATGAGGTTTGACTGTCAATTGGCCACAGTTGACTTTTTCCCCAATACAACTGATTTCTAGGTCAACTGACCAATTGACTGGGCAAAGATTGGAATCAAGGCTTGAAACTTGGTATGGATAAACTTGTGAGTCCAACATGAAGCATGAAAGTCATTTTGGGCATTTTAGGTCAAAACATCTTTGTGCAAACTCAATTGGGTCAACAGTTCAAGGAGGGGCCTTGAGCAGAGCAAACCTTAACTTGATCTTGAGCTCCAAGGGTCTAGGGATGAGAAAATGTTGATGAAATGAGAGGGCAAATTTTGGGGTACAACAGTTTACCCTGTTCAATCTTCTTGCACCTGAAGAGTTAGATTGCCAGCCTTGCCTTTCGCGACTCGAGGGTAAAAGGAGATTGGACACTAGAGTGCCCAAAACATTTGCACTCGGTGATGTGATGGTAGAGGGAATGGGCTTAAAGATGCCATTTAGTGATGGGCTTAACGATGCCATCTGGTGACTGCTGGTAGGAGGATGGGCTTAGAGATGCCATCTGGAAATGGGCTTAAAGATGCCATTTGGAAGTTGCTGGTAGGAGGATGGGCTTAGAGATGCCATCTGAAAATGTTTGTTGAACTGTATGTCATTGGTGAGTGGACGAATATCAGAAAGGTATCCATGTTTTGGAACATCTCTGAACTGGGGGTCTGAACAAGCAATAGATTGACATCCATGTTTAGAGAATCCGTAAACTGTTTTCAGGAGTCTTGAAGTTGAATAAGCAATAGAGCAGCATCCGTTGTTGGGAAGCATCCGTAAACTGTTTTCAAAAGTTGAGAAGAATCTGAATAAGCGATAGGTTGACATCTGTTACTGGAGAACCCGTGAACTGTTTTCAGAAGTCTTGAAGTGGAGGAGGAACTAGTGTATGGTTTCCTGATGATGAGTCAGTGAAAAACTACATCTGGATGAATCTGGAATAAGTATCAAAATGTCGCCGTGTCTGGGTCACATCTGAACTATTTCTAGAAAGAATCTCGGAAGATGGTGATCTTTGTCTGTCGACTGATCTTACCTGAAAAGGTAAAGAGTTAGTTGTATGCAATGTCATGATGCATGATGCGATGTATGTTATATCAATGTTTATGATATGAATGTGATGAATGTGCATGTAAGCTGATGAGCTGTCTTGCTGAGGATAGATGAATCTTGGATGGCTGGAGACAAAAGAATCTTGACTGCTGCCAGGGAAAGTAATTCCTTGACTGCTGCTGGGGAGGGCAAGAATCTTTTGATTGCTGCAGATGAGAAGTCCTGGGACCACTGTTGGGGGATCAGGAGCTTGGGTTGTATGCCAATCTATTGGGGATTCCTGTTTTGAGGAGATCTTCACTGAAGAATATTCGAATATTCTGTGAGGTGCTGAGAACGAGAGTCTTCATTCTGCTTGGGGATTGATATTTGGAAGTTTTAGCTTCGCTGGGGATTTTGAATCTTGACTCTGAGGGGAATTAGATTCTGGAAGGTTCTTTGGCTGGGGATTGCAGGAATCTTCTGATTGCTGCAGGTGTTGATCTGGAATAAGTTACGGAATGTCGCCATCTCTGGGTCACATCTTGAACTATCTCTAGAAGCAAATCTGGAATAAGTATCGGAATGTCGCCAATTCTGGGTCACATCTTGAACTATTTCTAGATGGGAATTCTGGAATAAGTATCGGAATATCGCCAAATCAGGGTCACATCTGAACTATTTCTAGAAGCAAATCTGGAATAAGCTACGGAATGTCGCCAAATTTTGGGTCACATCTTGAACTATATCTAGAAGGAAATCTTGAATAAGTCACAGAATGTCGCCAAATCTTGGGTCACATCTTGAACTATATCTAGAAGGAAATCTGGAATAAGTTACGGAATGTCGCCAAATCTTGGGTCACATCTTGAACTATATCTATAAGGAAATCTTGAATAAGTTACGGAATGTCGCCATCTCTGGGTCACATCTTGAACTATATCTAGAAGGAAATCTTGAATAAGTTACGGAATGTCGCCATTTCTGGGTCACATCTGAACTATCTCTAGAAGGAAATCTGGAATAAGTTATAGAATGTCTCCAAATCTGGGTCACATCTGAACTATCTCTAGAAGGAAATCTGGAATAAGTTATAGAATGTCGCCAAATCTGGGTCACATCTGAACTATCTCTAGAAGCAAATCCGGAATAAGTTATAGAATGTCGCCAAATCAGGGTCACATCTTGATCTATTTCTAGACTGAAATCTTGATCTTGATTTTGTTAAGGGTCAGAAATTGGGAGTATACCAATCTTCTGAGGTGATAAGGATGAGAGTCTTCACTCTTGAGAGGAACAGATTTTTAGGAGCTTCAATTGTCCGTTATTCTGTTGGTGGTTGTAACTTCCAGCAGGTGATGAAGGAATTGTTGAACACTTTTGACATTCGAATGCCCCAAGTGATGATGAAGGAGTCTTGAATCAGATTACTCTGCGAATTGAGAGATTTCTTGAAATCTTGACTGGACTGCCCCAGGTTAACTGAACTTTGAAAGATCTGTTGAAACCTTGACTGGACTGCCCCAGGTTAATTGGATGGTGACATGTCATGCCCCTTGTTGATAGGAGATTTGTAATGGAAGTGTCATCCTTTTGAAGTGATTTTTGTTCACTGAGAGAGTTTTCGTTCCTCCGAACATTCGCTGTATGAATTTCTTTGTCGTCAAACAAATAAACACATGCAGACAATGATATTCAAACAATGCAAAGTTTATGTTTGTCTCGAAGTTTTGAAAAATGCGTTTTTTAGCATAAAACATTTTTTATAAGACAAATCAACACAAGATTTTAGAGCAAAGCCTTATAGGAGTCAGGATACCTTTTGTAACAGTATGCTTTCGAACTAACCCATGCTTCAATTAGGATTTTTGAAGGGTTGTAACGTGGCCTGGTTCACGGTTCAAGAAAAAAAGGATAAAGGCTCAAAGTATATTTGTACCCACCCGCTCTTCGTGATGTTCTTCAACCCTAAGCTCAGTTAATTTGTGCGTCGCACTCTATTTGAGTTTGGAACGACTTTTGGGTGATGTCTCACCAATTGAATTTAGGAGACATTCATCATCTCCTTTTACTTTTGCAACATTTTTTCATGTTGTTTGAGGATTTGTAATGACCTCTTTATTTTGATATTGATTTGTTATCCCTAACTTTTGCCTGACTATTCCCGTTTTTGAGATCACAGTCAGCGGGATGCCCCATCTTTCTTAAGCTTCCTTTACAGGTTTTGGCTCAATGGGCTTTTTCTTTTTTGAGAGATTGACTGCCTATGTGATAGGGAACCATCACTGTCTTTTGATTCCAGAGGAATGCTTTTTTTTTTACGGCGTTCGTTGTGTTACGAACTGAGAGTTTGCGACCTCAATGCGCACCTTTTTTTGAATTAACTGAGAGACTACCCTGCCCCAGGTTTATATCAAAGGTTTTGATTGTTTAGAACAGAAAACTCCTACTTCTTTGGCTCGAAGGGGTTGAATAGGGATTATCTTCCTTATAACTCCAGTGTTTGGGAATTGAAAGAAATGCATGTACATCATCAGCAAGGTCTGTTCAAAAGCATACTGTGTGAGATTACGGTATTGTTTCGTCATCCTCCCTCTAAAGGCTCGTAGTTTTTTATCAAGATTTAAATATCATAAAGAAAGCATAAGATTAGTGAAAACGAATGTATGAATTCAAGACAAACATATGCAATGCATTAATGAAACAGAGTTTCACATTAAAAGATAATTGTTTGAATAACAAAAGATTACAACTTTGAAAATTCAAAATGAAACAAACACAATCTCAATGAGCTGGCATAGGAGCAGTGATCATGTTGGAGTCTCTGGAGGGTCAAACTCGATCTCCTTGGCATTAATCATGTCTTGGATCTTGTTCTTCAGAGGCCAACAGTTGTTGGTGTCATGCCCCGGACTGTCAGAGTGATATGCACACCTTTCATCGGGATGATAGGTAGGAGCAGAAGTATTTGGGTTCCGGAGGGGAGCCCTCAATGTAATCAGATCCCTCTTCAACAAGTGTTGCAGTGCCTGAGATAGTGACATGTTGATCTTGGTGAACTGTCTCTTAGGCGCGACCTCCTTATGCTGATGCCCCTGTCTTTGTTGAGCAGGCGTAGGATTAGAGATCAAGATTTCTCCTACGTGTTGGTCATGACGACCCTTTTGACTGTTCGCAGCATTGGACTCTTTCTTTTCGTTGTAGGGAACTATCTGAGTATCCGAGGATGTAGTTCTTTGGATCTTTCCACTTTTGATGCCAGCTTCGACCCTTTCACCTGTCAGTATTAGCTCGGTGAACCCAGCTGAGGAGCTTCCAATTTAGTGATTGAAGAAAGGCCCTGTCAAAGTCCCCATGAAGATGTCAATCAGCTCTCTGTCAGTTAAAGGGGGTTGCACCCTACCAGCCAGATCTCTCCACTTTTGGGCATATCCCTTGAAGCTCTCGTCGGAACCCATGGTCATGCTCTGCAATTGCACACGAGTTGGTGCAAGATCAGCATTGTACTGATACTGCTCATAGAAAGCAAAAGCTAAGTCCTTCCAGGTATGGATGCGAGAACTCTTCAATTGATAGAAACACTCAAGTTGAGCCCCTATCAGACTTTCTTGGAAGAAATGGATCCAAAGCTTTGGATCAGTTGCGTATGGTTGAATCTTGCGGACATAAGACGTTAGGTGCATCTTAGGGAAAAAAACTCCATCGTACACGGCAAAGGTAGGGACTTTGAACTTCGGAGGGATGACCAATCCAGGAACCAAACCCATGTCTCCTAGATCCAAGCCAGGTATTTGTTGAACCTCCATAGCATTGAGGCGATCCTCCAACTCTTGGTACTTGTCATCAGCGGGAGGATATTGTTCTTCGGAGTAACCAACTTCATCAATCTCCAAATTGTGGTCTTCTTCAAGACTATCCCCTATGTTGGATGGAGTTGCAAGGTCCAGGGTCTTAGGTCTTCTTCTCAAGTTCAGGATGCGGGCTGCCTTCTTAGACTTCTTCTTCTTGTCTTTGAGGAGAAGAGTTGTCAGATCCTCTTGCCCTTTACCCATAGCCAGCAGCATTTGTTGGAATTGAGCATTTTGAGCCTGGAGATCCTTTACCGTTTGTTCCATATCCATCTTACTGAAATAAACAGTAGGAAGATAAGGAGACCTGTATGGGAGAAACCTGTTATGCAATGATATTTATGATATATATGCAATGTTTTCAAGGATCTCTTGGGGTAAACACAAGAGAATGTTAGAGGTTGAACTTTGATCTTTGATTGGAGAACTTTGCATCGGTGGATGTCTTTCCACGAGAATCAAGCTCACCATGTCGAGTGGGTCATAGCCCCCGATTCAAGTTGTTGTACTTGATCTTTGACGGCATTTGCTTAGAGGAGAAAACATCTTGCCTCTTGGTAGACGTCTGGTTCAACGTACCCCTGCATCAAAAGAACCCTCGAGATCCTTGAAATGGTTATTGAAAATGCTATGGTATGATGTCATGATGTTATGTACATGCATGCAAAAGAAAGTGAGTGTATATACAGGTAATCATATTCACACAAAGCAAACAAGTCCTTAGGTTTAGGCTTGCATGGGGTTTGTAGGTAAGTACCCTCTTGAAGTTAGTTGGCTCATCCTGTCCTAAAATAGAAACCGGGTTCTAAGGAGCTCAATATCATTGGATTGTTTTCTGTGTTCATTGTTTTGGTTTGGCCACTTAACTGGCGACCAAAATATTCCAAGAAAACAACCCTCAATGAGTGTAGTATCGAGTATCTACCAACTTCGGACTGCACCAAAGTCGGTCATCTCACTACCCCTAAAAAGGCTAGGATGGTCAATTAAGGTTCTAAGAGTTCGTTAGTGCTTCACGACATCACTCAGCGGCCCCGTACTCTCCTTGATTGAACTCAAGGGTTACCGGTACTCACAAATATGTCACACTAACATAGCTTACTGCTTCAACCATGTCGGTATACCCCGCACAGTTCCCTCACAGTTTTATTGCTATTTACCTAAGAAGGTGCCCCAAATCCGGGTGTAGGATTTACAACAAACCCAAACAAGGACCCAAAGAGTAAAGCAATCAAAGCAATCAAAGCAAGTATGTAAAGGTGGTCTAAACCCTAAGGTAACCCCACTTTTAAGGAATTCCCCAGCAGAGTCGCCAGTTCTGTGATACGGTGGGAGAACTGACTTGAGGTTTTGCGTTTGTATTCGCAAATGTTTCGGTTTAGCAAGAGTCACCACCGACTTTTTATTTTATCCTAAAGGAAAGGTTAAAAAGCACAGGAAAAACCTTTTGAGATGTTTCGTGGGTTCGGGGGGTAGATTATGAAAAGGGAAGGTATTAGCACCCTTTTCATCCATGGTTATCCATGGGCTCTTAGTTACTTGGTTTAGATCACTTGCCTTTGATTTTCAATTGCTTGAAATGGTGGTGTGTGTGTGTGTGTTTTGAAAATATTTTGAAAAAGATGCCTTTGTCTCGGCAACCGTTGAAATGACTCTTGTTTGAGTATATGTAAAGGTGTTTGTCTTTTTGAAAAGATGTTTCAAATATTTTTGAATGTTTGTTTTGAAAGTGTTTGTGGAGTGTGGTTTTGAAAAGTAGGCAAGTGTGTTTTGCAAGTTGGATCAAGTAACTAAGAGTTGTCTACCCCTAAATTTACTCAAAGGTTTTTTTCTCATGTTTTAACCCTTTTAACAATTTTGTTCCACCATTGTATTTGGTGGGCAATCTTGCGTTAGGATGTTAACGGGACGGGCGCGGGTCATCGTATGGACCATGAATGCAATGGTGCCAAGTGTCTTTGGCAATTTTGCTTGAAGGGACTATGATCATTTTGATTAGGCAACTTTCAAAAGCGTCATCGAGGGACTATGATCATTTGAATTGTTTTGTTTTGCCAAAGAAACTCAACGTGCAAGCATGGCCCATTTTGGAAGGCAACGGGTGGGATTACCCTAGGGGTGCAAGTGTGATTGTGTATTGATTGTCATGAATTTATCTTTGTATTTAGGTTATCTAGCGTTTGATTTTATTTACATACAAACCCTAGGTCTAACCATGGTATATTTGAAAGCGATAAATTGCGGGAATTTAAAGTCTACGCTATTACAAATAAGTATCCGGGAGTGGGGGTACAAATACTTACAAATGGGGATGAGACTTAATAGGAGAGTAGTGTCCAAATATTTACAACCAAATCGAATCAATCGCAATGTAAATGTATCAAATGTACAAGAATAAAAGATAAGCAAATGTGTATCAATGTATTTGTGTAAGTGTATGATTTATTTACAAGTGAGAAATGTTAACTTAATGCAAAATTAAGTATTTATTTGTTTTTGGATATTTTCATGGTTTAGGGCAAAACCCTAATTTTCTAAATGAATAGTATTTATTATTTATATCATATACAATATTTATTAATTATATACAAAAAATAAATAAAAAAGAAGTATTTTGTAAAAAGTAATTTTTGAGGTCAAATATTAATAAAATAAAATAAAATGTATAATTTTTATATTTTACCCTAAATATTCTAATAAATACATAAGTATTTATATTATGTATTAAATATACTAAATATGCACAAAAATAAAAATATTAATTATTTACAAAAAAAAGTATATTTTTTAGAAAATGTTTTCAGAAAATGCAAATAAAAATAATAACTAAAAGTATATATTTTCACATTATTTTTAAGGTTTTAAATAAAAGTATTATATTTATTTATATGTACAAGTGTAAACAAAGCAAATAAATTCAAAATAAATGCAAAAATGTATGAAAAGATATTTTTAATATTTTTTTATGTTTTGACAAAAAATAATAAGTCAGGAGAAAAAATAAAAAGTCAAAAATGATTAAAAAATCACACAATGGGCCAAGGGGGTGTGAGTGTAAAAAGGTGGTGTAAACAGAAAAACAAATCAGGCCCAGCCCAAAGAGGCTTGTCTTCAACCTCCAGCCAGTTTCAAACACAAGAAACGCGCGTTTTCTTCCATCCCTGCTATCTCTTGATCCTTTGACTTTTAACAAAAACTTATAACATCAAAAATGTAGAGCATCAAACCACGAATTCATACATATAAAGAACTTGATCTAACTCTCAGAAATGAGAGAGAATTTCTTATCCCCCAATTCCTGACCTAACTTTTTTTCAATGTTCATGTTCAAAATTCTCTCAGTACACACAACATAAATGAAAAGTAAGGATATGGGTAGTTTCAGGGCCATGAGTAGGACATACTTTCTTCACAAACTTAAGCCTAAATATGCTTGGATAGAGAGATGGGAGTTCAAACTTTTACCTGTTCAGCTTGAGTTGTGTACAACAATGGAGGTACTTTCAATGAAGTTTGAGGACTTGTACAGCTTGCTTGAGGTCCAAGGATGCTCTTCCAACCTCTAGCTTGCTTTGAAACTAACTGAATCGAGCTATGTAACTCAACCTGCACAACTGAAAAAATGAAAATGGCAAACTTGGTTAGGGGTGTTACAGTCTGTAGCTACGGCTTGGGATAGTTTGTATGGATGATGTAGGATGTGTTTGAAGCGGTTTGGACAAAAACGCGCGAGGGAATGATGCTGGCCAAGTTAAAATGCAGAATGCCCTGTTTCTTGCAGAAAAATGGTGTTTCTGTGAATGAGGGAGTTTTAGGGATGGTTTGGTCGTGTTTCAGGTTAGTTAGGGAGTATGGAAGATGAGAACAAAGTTGTCTTGAGCTCTGGTTTGCAGCAAGTCAATGTTGGATCCCTTTTGCAAAAATACTTCAAAGATAAGTAAGGAAGTGTGTATTGACAATGCAGGCCTGTACTACCCTCAATCTATGTTGCACAAATCACTCTTGATCAGTGGAATTTGTTCACAAACTTGTGCCTCAAAGATCTGCTTTGTACTTCTTAGATTGTGAACTTGACATAAAGCACTTCTTTTCAAAAATGGCTAAAATGCTTTTTCCATTTAAAGGTTAATCTTCCATGTAATGACCAAATGAGCAAAATAACATCTTGGCACAAAGGTTTAGCATTGAATTATTGAGTGTTAATGGGATTAGAGGCCTGTAACCTAGCTTGTGCAAGCTGAGTTTGAAAATGCAAAGTGTTATGTACATGAATTTGGCCATGAACAAAGTGACTTTTGCCCATCTTGACAAATTCGAATCTCCCTAACCACAAGGGTGTTTGATGAGTTCTTGGAAAATTTTGAAAGTTTGGAATGTGTACTACAATCCATATCTGTAATGCAAGTTGAAATTCCAAGTGGAAGCATGTGAAAAGTGGCCATGAAGTTGGGCAAAAATCCTGCATAAAATAGGTCAAAAAATTTCTAAGTTAAGAATGTTTTGCACCCTTATTCCAAAAATCATAACTTGAGCTACAAGCTTCTTTTGAGGAAACTTTGTGAATCAAAGTTGTAGATTTTTTCATGGACTACAACTTTCATGTTTTGAGTTTTGTTTGAATCCAAATGTATCTTGATGAAAATATGGGACAAAGTTAGAAAAAAATAAGGGAATTTCATAACTTAGAAAATTTCTAAGTTATGAAATTTCTTCATTTTAAACCCTAATTTGTAATTTTTGGTTTCTTGATGAACAAGTTTCATAATTTGACATGTCTTGATGAAAAAATGGATCTTGGCACTTGATTTTGACCAAAAAGTCAAAGTTTGACTTTTCAGTGTACAGTCAAATTTGATCAGTTGATTGGAAAATTCATCTGTCAATCTTGTGCATTTGGGATCTTTTGAACTTGTTGAATATGTCAAGACCATGCCATTGAATCCTTGAGTCCATATGTGAGCTTGGTTTGCCATTGGCTAGGTCAAACAGTCAAAAATTGCCTTTGTGCAGTCAAAACTCTAAAAATGACCATTTTGCCCTTTTGGTGATCTGATCAAATTTCTTGTGGAATTGTGATCCAAACTTGACCAAATGGTTCATATGAGTTCATAATGTTGATGTGGGTCAATAATTATGAGGTTTGACTGTCAATTGGCCACAGTTGACTTTTTCCCCAATACAACTGATTTCTAGGTCAATTGTCCAATTGACTGGGCAAAGATTGGAATCAAGGCTTGAAACTTGGTATCGATAAACTTGTGAGTCCAACATGAAGCATGAAAGTAATTTTGGGCATTTTAGGTCAAAACATCTTTGTGCAAACTCAATTGGGTCAACAGTGCAAGGAGGGGCCTTGAGCAGAGCAAACCTTAACTTGATCTTGAGCTCCAAGGGTCTAGGGATGAGAAAATATTGATGAAATGAGAGGGAAAATTTTGGGGTACAACAAATATGTACTGACATTGCTCCCACACTTTGAGGAGATAACCTTTGAACACTTCCCAAGAAAGGAGAATCAGTTGGCGGACGCGCTAGCTACCATGTCTTCTATGTTCAAAGTCAGGTGGGACAATGAAGCTCCCCAAATTACCATCGAGAGGTTGGGCAAACCCGCACATTGCTGTGACATTGAGACTGAAGAAGTGACAGATAAACCCTGGTTCCATGAGGTAAATAGGTATCTTGAAGCTCAAGAATACCCCAAGGGGGCATCTGTTAATGATAAGAAGTTTCTGAGAAGGTTCGCGGCGAAATTCTTCATCAGCAATGAAATCCTCTATAAGCATAACCATGATTCAACCTTACTACGATGTTTAGACAAGAGCGGGGCAGAAAGGATCATGGAAGACCTACATGAAGGCACCTTGGAACTCATTCCAGTGGACATACCATGGCGAAGAGAATCCTACGGGCAGGATACTACTAGTCCACTATGGAAGCCGATTGTTATCAACACTCTCGAACTTGTCACAAGTGCCAAGTCAATGCTGATAAGGTGCATGTACCTCCAGTTCCCCTGAACATTTTGCAGCTCCTTTGCCCTTTGCAATGTGGGGCATCGACATGATCGGCGAGATCATACCTACTGCATCTAACGGGCATCGCTTCATTCTGGTAGCCATTGATTATTTTACAAAGTGGGTTGAGGCAGCTTCCTTTGCTATGGTAACCAAGAACGTCATGGAGCGGTTTATTCGACACAATTTGATATATCAATATGGTGTACCAGAGAGGATTATTACTGACAATGGTACAAATCTTAACAACACAATGATCACCGAGCTCTGCAAACAATTTAAGATACAACATCATAACTCTTCTCCCTACCGGCTGAAGATGAATGTGATTGTTGAAGCAGCTAACAAGAATATCAAGAAGATTGTGCAGAAGATGACAGTAACATACAAGGTCTGGCATGAGATGTTACCATTCACTCTTCATGGGTACCGTACGTCAGCATGGACGTCGACAGGGGCAACACCCTACTCTTTGGTGTATTGCATGAAGGCCGTCCTACCCATCGAAGTCCAGATACCCTCCCTCAAAATTATGAAGGATGCAGGTTTGAACAAAGATGACTGGATCCAAACCCGACTTGATCAACTGAATCTAATCGATGAAAAGAGACTTACTACTATTTGTCATGGTCAGACGTATCAAAAGCGAATGATCAAGGCCTTTAACAAAAAAGTCAGACGTCAAGAATATCAAGTCGGGGATCTAGTGATCAAATGCATCTTACTACCGCAAGGTGATCCCAGGGGCAAATGGACCCCCACATACGAAGGGTCATTTATGGTTAAGAACATTTTCTCGGGAGGAGCTATGATTCTAACCACCATGGATGGTGATGACCTTCCTCACCCCGTTAATATAGACATAGTGAAATGATTCTACACATAATCAAATACCTGCTAGGTTGACTGGCCTAGGCAAAAATAAAGGGCTTCCCGGCGAACCAAAAGGGTTCGGGAAAAAGTAAGGGATGAAAATGAAAAAAAACTGTATACCTGGAAAGTCGAAAACCTGAAAAGGCGACTTGGGCAAAAAGGGGTATCCCGGTGGACTGAAAACCCGAAAGGGCGGTCCAGGCAAAAATTAGGGATCGAAGCGTAATACTATGTCTCATTGGATCACCTTGCAACCAGACTTCGGTATCAACTATCAAGCTCAAACGGTGCCAATCAATCTGATCCACCTTCGACCAAGCAGCAAAGTGATGAGACGTTTGAAGATATAAAGGCAATATCAGAGTTGGAACCCAATGGGATTGTTTCACATAGCTTTTTCTTTCTTTTGCAAATTGTAATTTCTATCTTTCGGCGGCGTTCCATTACTAGGAAGTTAGCCTCTTTGTACAAAACGCCTATTATAGGCCAACTTCAAAAATCAATGCAATTCATTTTCACAAGAAATCCAAATTGATTTTCTTTTTCTGTTTTGTTTTGCAAGAACGTCCAATGATTAATTTTTTATATATGCATTTGAAAATAATTGTTGCTCATAAATATTAACATAAGAAACAAAAGACGATTACTTGTAATTCCAGGAACATGGAAAACAAGAAATGCCCAAACCTTACAGTTACTCTGCCCATCAGATACAGGGATAGAGCCAGCTTGAGAACATGAGTTATGATACATACAATACACACAGAGTAAAAAGTATCCAAAGACAGTGATATTAGCTTTCCCGAATAGGACATAACTCTCCCCTACTGAAGTTCACAATCGCGGGTGAGTCAGTAAATTATTCCCCAAGCAGAGTTTATTTCTCTCACGAGCAGAAATTCAATCTCCAACAGAATTCACCGGCAACAGAAATTCATCCCCAACTGAGTTATCTCTCTAAGTTAGCAGATCTATCAACAGAGTATCTCCTCTCCAATAGAGTTATTCCCCTATAAAGTTATCCTTAGACAGGGTTTCTTCCGGCAGAATGTTTACCAGCCAAGGGGCAAATCCCCAACATAGTCATCGCTGTTCACCATCCCTGACAGGAGTAGAGGAACTATGGTTTTTACAACAGCCAAGAATACCACTTCTCATACTCTCCAGACAGCAGCCAGGGATTTATTTTTAGGGACTCTGATTATTACATCAGCATTTCATGTTCATACATCATGACATGTGCATACATCACATATAACATAGTCTCATTTATTTTGAGAACGTCATTATACAATGCATCTCATGCATCGCGCATAACTAACCCTGTATTTCTTTCAGGAAAGACAGTTATTATCAACAAATTCCAGCAAGTCCATGATTAACACTAGAAGCTAAACAAAGTAATCATCAGCGCAACAAGAATAACCTTACCCAGGTTCCCTCTGCATTTTCACCCGAACTCGTTCCGAAGTAACCCTACTATCCAGGTTCCTTCTCACAGCCCTACTACCCAGGCTTTCACCTTGAAGCAACCCTACTATTTAGGTTCCTTCTCTTAGCCCTACTATCCAGGCTTTCATCTCGAAGTAACCCTACTATCCAGGTTCCTTCTCACAGCCCTACTATCCAGGCTTTCATCTTGAAGCAACCCTACTATCTAGGTTCCTTCTCATAACCCTACTATCCCGGCTTTCATTTCGAAGTAACCCTACTATCCAGGTTCCTTCTCACAACCCTACTATCCCGGCTTTCATATCGAAGTAACCCTACTATCCAGGTTCCTTCTCACAGCCCTACTATCCAGGATTTCATATCGAAGTAACCCTACTATCCAGGTTCCTTCTCACATCCCTACTATCCAGGCTTTCATATCGAAGTAACCCTACTATCCAGGTTGCTTCTAACAGCCCTACTATCCAGGTTCCTTCTCACAACCCTACTATCCAGGCTTTCATATCAAAGTAACCCTACTATCCAGGTTCCTTCTCACAGCCCTACTATACAGGCTTTCATATCGAAGTAACCCTACTATCCAGGTTACTTCTCACAGCCCTACTATCCAGGCTTTAATATTGAAGTAACCCTACTATCCAGGTTCCTTCTCACAACCCTACTATCCAGGCTTTCATATCAAGGCAATCCTACTATTCAGGTTCCTTCTCATAACCTTACTATCCAATTTTGTCCTCTCTTATCCCCAGACAGTAGTCCACAACATTGTAATACCGGAACCCGATCAAACACAATTGATTTCACATTTTTCCAGAAAGTCGCGGTGCAACATATACCCCGACCAAACACACAGTTCCCTTCCGCTTCCCAAACCGAAATTATTCCCCAGTAGAGTAACGGACAGCTAAAGCTCCTAAAACTCTATTTCTCTCAAGACAAAGACCAGCACTACCCAGCGGATTCCTCCTCAAACAATAAGTATACGGGTTCTCGCAAAGGAATATCTTATGCGATCGACACTTCCTCGGATGCCATCTTTAAGCCTATCTCCGACAATTCTCTAGCAACTTCCAAATGGCATCTTTAAGCCCATCTCTTATAATTCTCTAGCAATTTCCAAATGGCATCTATAAGCCCATTCCCGATATCATAAATCAGGTATCACTTAATGCGAGTGCAAATTTCTGGGCACTCTAGTGTTCAATCATCTTCCACCTTCAGATCATGAACGGAAGACAAACCAATCTACATCCTCAGGTTTAAGAAGATTGAACAGGGGCAGCTGTTGTACCCCAAAATTTTCCGTCCCATATTTCTCAATACATGGCAAGTGAGGTCCCCAAATTTATCAAGGAAGTTCAAAGTTGACCAGAAAAACTCTCTTCTAAGGCAGTCTAACTCAAATTAGGGTTTCATTTTTCATCAAGATGCTTGAGTCCAAAGGATCCCAAATGCTCACCATTGTCCTAATATGTTCTCAAGATCATCCATGTCAAGTTTCAAGCCTTGCAGAAGAAGTTTGCTCAGTCAATTGCTCGAAAGCCTGAAAATTGACTATGCTATGTCAAAAGTCAACTGTGGCCCACATACAGTCAAACTTCAAGATTTTTGGTCAACATCCTTATTTTGAAGTAACATTAATCATTTGATCAAGGGTTGATCATGATTCATCAAGGATTGCTCACAATTCATCAAAACCCAAAAGTTGCTAAATTAGGGTTTTGTAGGAAAAGTCAACCCAACTTTGACAAAGCATAACTTTCTCATACTTTATCAGAAATGACCCATTCAAAGCTCATTTTGAAGAGGATGCAATTACCTATAATTCATATTCAGATCCCAAGTTCAAAATATTCACTCAAAAGAAGATATGAATTTTTACATTATAGGTCATTTTGGAAAGTCAACAAAAACACCTTTTGGGTCAAAGCTTCATACATGAACATGGAAGACTCAATTGATATGAGACCAAAAGGGTTGCTTATAGAACATCCTAAGCTTTATAAAAAGTCCAAGAACACCTCTCTAGGATCAAAATTGAGAGAGTTATGCATTGGCCAAGTTGACCATTTTTGCAAAGTTGCCAAAAGTCAAATGTGCTCAAATTTGCATTTTTTGCTAAATGGGCCCAACTTTTTATGCTTGCACCTCAAATATAGCATGGTCCATGACCCAAATTCTCCGTCACATGTTATTTGATTCATTATTTATTTTATTTTGATTTTTTATTTATTAAAAGTTGAATTAAATCAAATAATTGGTAAATAATAACAAAGATTTGCTTTGATTGGAGTTTTTGGACAAAATCATAAGCTTATTATGATGGAAGATTAGAATCAAAACATATCAATGGCAATTTGTACATGAAAGGCATGATTGGCATGAAAATAGAAAGATATCATATACATTAAAAATCAAATTAAATCTTGGATAAATGCAAAGATTTAATCCAAGTTTGTCAACCTAATTCACTCTAGGTTATATAAGAAAGCTGGGCAAATCAAAAGAAAGAGGCTGGAGGCGTGAGACTGTAAGAACAAAGCTCATAATCTTTGGTTAAAACGTGAGATCCAAATTTTGGAATAGAGGGCCTTGGAGAGCAATTCAAGGCCATAAATCAATTCCTTGACGTTTCAGGAAGCATTCACAATCGTTCGCAGGCATCAAAACATCCAGAATCACTGCCTAGCATTCTTACGGTTTGCACAAATATCCAAATTTGATTACTGTAATTATTGCATATATGTCATGTTTAAATTACATATTTGTATTCATCATCATGTTTGCAATGTTTCTGGATAGTTTGATTTGAGTTACAGTGCAAGAATGAGCTTTTTCCATTGTTAGGGTTTCGTGCTCCAATTTGGGGTTTCAGTTTTCAAGCGAAATTAGATCGGATAATGGGTACCATGACGATCAGAATTTCAAACCCAGCTGATCCATGGTCCCCAATTGAATTTATATTGCATATGCTTGATTCTTGAATGAAACAGGTTTCAGCAACAGACATGTGTTTGTAGGTAATGGTTCAGAGTCTAAAACGATGGTTCCAGGGAAGAAGACAATCGTGTGTTATAACCCGATTGGCTGATTCAAATTCTGGCGCATTATTTTGGCCAGAAAATTGTTTTTTTTATATACTATTTGTTTTATTGTATTAACAAGTTAACATCCAGCGCAGTTGGTCAGAAGAAGGAAGTCAGAAGCTCATTGTTCTGGGTTCGACCCCAGGCGTGAGCTTTTGGTATTTTCTCCTTTGTTTTCACCAGATCCAGCACGTGCATCTTCTGAGGAGCAGCATCTTCTGATCCACTAGCCATGACCAGATCCAACGTACCACCTTCTGGATCTATCAGCCAAAATCAAATCCAGTGCACCTCATCTTCTGAAGAGCAACATCTTCTGATCTACCAGCCAGGATCAGATCCAGTGCCCCCCATCTTCTGAGGGTCACCATCTTTTGGACCCATCATCCAGAACCAAATCTGCTGACAGCAGGCCCACTCGGTTATTTCCATTATTTTTCTTTAATTTCATTTCTTTAATTATTCTGTTTTTTTTATCAACACCAAAATTATTTTCTAAATTAACCAACCAAAAACCAAAAAAAAAAAGATTTATTTTCTTAATAAATGTTTTGTTATTAATTAGTTTAATTAATTTAGGGAAACTTTAATTTCTTTCACAATTAAAATTTAATTAGAAAATTAGATTAATTCTTGATTTAATTTTCCTTTCTCAAATAAATAAAAAAATAAAAAAAATAGGTTTTAGAATAAATTAATTTATTTTTCTTAAGTTAAAATTAATTAGAATTAGGATTTTCTCTTTAGTTTAATTGTTTCTTTATTTTCTTACAAAACAAAAACATTTTTTTTAATCAATCGCAATTAGGTTTAGGTAAGGGTCAAAACCCCAGTCATTTCGTATTTGTTTCGTCGCGCGCTAATTATTCATTTTTGCCAATATTTCTGTAATTGTTCATGGCTTATAATTGTTTAATCTAGGACTTTTTGCTTATCGCTTTTTCACGGGTTTTTGGCTATGTAATTAATCCCCCTCCCCAAAGCCTTGTAATAGCATAGATTTACTTTCATGCATTTTAATTCTCACAAATATTTGACTGTTTAGATGTATGCTAATAGGATTGTATGGCAAGAATGCATGACAAATTTAATACAGTTAGAAAACCCTAATGTGCAAAGATAAATAACTGAAAAAAATCACTTGCACATATCACTCTTAGGATATACTCCCACTTTGGTTACCTTCGGTAAACGATCATTAAGCATAGGGTGTCTTAGTGGTTGCCCTCCTGTCTAAAAAAGATCAAACGTCCCATTCGAATGATGCCTCAGAAATGTTGCCTCGGAAATGTTGCCTCAGAAATGTTGCCTCGGAAATGTTGCCTCAAATATGATCTTAAGACTCTAGGGTTATTACTAAGGTGTCCTAATATTGTTTTAGTGATCGTATGTCCCTTTCGAATTGACCCTTACAAAATCCAACGACGGTGCTACCTATTTCTCAATAGTAGGATAGCGCTGTCCAAAGGAAACGAGAATAGAAACGATCTTTTTTCGAGTAGCTAGATGATAGTAGGTACTTGCTCAAATCAAAACTTTTCACGCTTACACATTTCAAAACAACTTCATCACACCTTTGAGGACTGATACAAGGGTTATCACGAAGCAAAACATTTTCAAAACAAAGCACGTACACAAGCAATTTTAAAAAAAAAAGGATGAGCAAGTACCTAAGAGCCCATGGAAAACCATGGATAGAAAGGGTTCTAACACCTTCCCTTTCTATAATCTACCCCCCATACTCAGAAACATCTCGAAAAAGGATTTTTTCTGTACTTTTTTCCTTTCCGATTGGATGAAATAAAAGACGGTGGCGACTCTTGCTTACAGCGACATTTGCGAATAAAAAACGCAAACCAGTATTAACAGTCGGTTCTGCCACCATATCACATCACCCATATGCAATTGGGTAGCCAGATAAGAAAACTGTTTGGCCACCTGCGTCGACCTGGAGCAAAAAATAAATTGAGACAACCATAAGGTTAAAAATGCTACATGCTCTTCGTCAGTTATGGGGCCAGAAGTTTTAGCATGATGGTCGATGAAGTTGTTGTATATTGGTTTACCAGATTCACCAACATTGAACTTTAGTGGCACAGGTTCAGCATCTCTATAGTTAAAAATCGTGCCAGATGGTTTTAACCCTGTGATGGTAATAACGTCGAACAAGGTAGGAGTAATCATACCACACTTAGTATGAAAAGTGTTGGTCGACCCTTCCCAAAAATGTATGGCAGCTAGGAGCATGCCACTAGAGTAAGGCTGGCCATATCGAGAAAGTTCTAACAATGTGTAAATGCCCATTCTTTTCCATTTGATCTCCTTTGTCATAAGCTTTGTCGTCGATGAGGCGTAGTTGAAGAGCGATTTCTGGAGAAGAAGTTTGATTATTAACACTCACCATTGTAAGAAGTTTGAAGGAGGATGAAGATGGGGAACAATGATGAAATTTGCAGGTTCTGTGTTTTTATGAAGCAATGGTGTTAGGAAGCGAAGAAAAGTAGAAAAAATGAGAAATAAGGGTATTTATAGACTCTGAAAGGAAGGAAGAAATAATGGGGAAAATCTTTGTGATTTCCTAAGTTTAAATCGTGCCATTTGAGGGACATGTGCTGCAAAATCAATGTGAGTTAATGGGCTACATCTCCCACTAAAAGTGAAATGATGGAAAAAATTAAATGTCACGTGTCTCGAAGCTGAAAAGCGTGATACGTTACCATGATTACATGAAGTCACGAAAAAGGAGGAACAATAACGTTCACTTTTGGAGGGAGGGAAACAGTTTGGTCAAATGGTAAAACCGACGCTTCAAAGATGCCATTATCTCATATGAGTCGAAATTTGAAAATGGAATTCTGGGGGGCATTTTGTTACCTTGAAAAATATTAAGGTATTCAAGCACGTGTATTAAATGAGGATATTCTCATAAGCTAAGGGTCATCCTCTAAAGTAGGGGTTTTTTGGGAAATTGGAGCCAAAGTGTTTGAAAATTTGGTTTTATTAAACTAGATTTAATGTTTAAAGGGAATGTCACGCCAAACTGTCGAAACTGAGCTAGTTCGACCAAAAGGAAATAAAAGAATATATGTTAAGAAATGGTCGAAATTGGTTTAGTCGACCAAAGGGTGAAAGACAAGGAAAATGGTCGATATTGGTTTTTGTCAACTAAAAGGGTTTCTGGACTTAGAGGAAATGTTGTTGATTTTTAAATCTTGCCAAAGGGAAAGTGTCGAAGCGATTCAGAAGCAGTTTACTTTGAGAAGCTAGGAGCGGGAAGATTTAAATTTCAAAGTCATCTGCAGTTGCCAACGGTTTACAATTTGTTTAAGCGCCAAATAGGTGGCGACATCCAGTGAAGTGATTGTCTTAAGATTTTAATACTGTCTGTAGATTTCATCTAGGCAGTTACATTGTAAATATTATAAATAAGCAGATTTAGTGTAGTTTTTTGGTGTGTTCACTTGTATGCTCAAATATCTTGTCAAAATTCTGTCATTTCGAGCGTTAGGAAACAAAGAGTGAAGAAGTTCTTGATGTACGTGAATCACCACTTTTATTTTAATGCAAATCCTTTATTTTTCAATTATCTCTTTTGAATACTTTATTTTCTTTCTATGTACTGTCGAACAAAGTCTTTATGTTATTTTCTACTTTGCGTAAACAATTCAATGCTCTCTTTCAGTCACAAGTCACTAGTCAGTTAGTTTATTAAATCTTATTTTCATATGAATACCTTCTATCAGTCACCAGTCAGTCAATCGATTCATAGTGTAGAAATCCGTTATACTTGTTCCCTTATTCATAGAAAACCATTTCCCTTGATAAGGATTTCGATAGAATAAGTATAATAATTAAATTCTTAGCACATGTCTTAAGATCAACTTGTCGAACTTGCGAGTTACCCTTAGATTTAGGACTTTGGGAGGACCAGCGGTTGTTTACCATTTTCCACACTAAACACATATGAATCATGATTAACTGTTAACAAATATATGCATAAGAACATGAATAAGCATTTACTCAAGATTCTAGGAGTTGGGATGATGTTCAAGCTGTCCATAAACCCCCACACAACCTCTTTTATGAGATTATCCCCACAGAGTAATTTTCACAAATTCATCCCCAATAAGAATACATTTTCCACAATTTCCCCAACCTAAGGAGTTTCAATTAATACAGTTCATGGAAATTCTCTTCCCCGGTGGAGTTATTCTTCTAAAAAACTGCAAAACCCCTGCAGATTTCTTCTCTCTAGCAAAATTCAATTTCCCCAGGAGAGTTTGTCGTTAGGGTTCCTTCCCCAACATGGTTTATTTCCCCAACATATTACAGTCTCCCTAATTAAGTTACCATAATCCCTAGAGAATTGTTACGGAACCTGGAACCAAACTAGATCTCAGTCAACTTTATCCTCCCCAGACGAGTCGGAAGGTTATCCATCTTTTTTATCCCCAGTCAGGGTATATAGGAATTATCCACCCCAGACAAGTCAGAAGGTTATCCATATCTTGTATCCTCAGTCAGGGTATATAAGAATTATCCTCCCCAGACAAGTCGGAAGGTTATCCATCTCTTTTATCCCCAGTCGGGGTATATAAGAATTAAAGTTTCCAGGTAGAGCAATGAACAACCAATGTTGCTAATACTCTTCTCCCCAAAAGCAGGAGTCAACATTCCCCAGCGGAGTTTCCTCAAACAAAAGACAAGAATCCCCAGCGGAAGCATTATAGACAAGATTGAAGATACACACACTCTTTATCCCCAACAATAGTCAGGGATTTATTTTCCCAGACAAAATATTGCATGGGCTTACAAATACACTTCAACAACATTTTACATTCATACATCATAGAATATGCATATGAAACACATATAGCACAATCTCATTTATTTTGAGAAAATCATCACACAATGCATTTCATACATCATGACATTGCATACAGCTAACAATTTACCTTTTCAAGAAAGATCAATCAACAGACAAATATCATCAACAATTTTTAAACAGGTTCAAGATTAATTCTCGAAACAAGATGGGGCAACTATCAACATGACCATGTCAGAGATTAATTCTCGAAACAAGACGGGGCAACTATCTCTATGTCCAACAAAAAGCAGGTTCCATATTAACTCCCGAAACAAGACGGGGCAACTATATGGATGACCAGCCACATGTTAATTCCTGAAACAAGACAGGGCAACTATCTGTAAAAAATATATTGTAGATCAATTCCAGAAACAGGACGGGGCGACAATCTACATGAACAGATTGAAGATTAACTCCCGAAACAGGACAAGGAAACTATCTCTCTTTCTCTCAGTTCAGATAAAGATCAATTCCCAAAACAGGACGAGATGACTATCTTTATCACCAACAGGATGAACTCCCGAATCAGGACAGGTTTACCAACAAACTGATTATAGATCAATTCCTGAAAGAGGACAGGGTGACTAGCTACATGACGAACAATTATTCTGATACTTCTCTCAGCAAACCTCTTCTGGCTCAAATTAAATCGAGCAAAGATTTATTATGATACTTCTCCAAGTAGACATTTTCTGGCTCAGATTAAATCGACCAAAGATTTATTCTGATACTTCCTCCAGTTAAAGACGGACGCAAACATCTTCTGGCTCAGATTAAATCGACCAAAGAGTTATTTTGATACTTCCTCCAGTAGACATTTTCTGGTTCAGATTAAAGTCGAGCGTAGACTTAGTCTAATTTCTCTATCAACATTTACTTTGGATGGAATCTATAAGCCCATCTCCGACAAGTCTTCATCACCTCTCCAAATGGCATATTTAAGCCCATTCTCGATATAGTGAACCAACAACAATACTTCGTGCACAAGCGAGTGCAAATTTCTGGGCACTTAAGTGTTCAATCATCTTCCACCTTCAAGTATCGAATGAAGGACAAGTTAATCTAACTCTTCAGGTTTAAGAAGATTGAACAGGGGCAGTTGTTGCACCCCAAAATTTTCCCTCCCTTTTCTTCAAGACATTTTTCATAAAAACTTCTCAAATGCTCAAGAATACTCAAAAGTTGATCAGACAGGCTCACCTCCTAAGCACTGGGTCCACAATTAGGGTTTTGGTTTTCACAAGGAAAATTGGACTTTTAATGCCTCAAATGACTTACATGGTTCATCATAGGTATCCATTAATTCTCATACCAATTTTCAAGTCTTGCATCACAAATTTGCTCAATCAATTGCTCAGATGGCTGAAAATCAGTTGTATTGGGTAAAAAGCCAATTGTAGTCAACATACAGTGAAATTTCAAGATTTTTTTCCAACATCAACATTTTGATGCGTTATTCATCATTTAATCAAGGGTTGATCATAATGCCTCAAGGAAAACACTTAAATCATTAAAGGGGCAAAATTGTCAAAATTAGGGTTTTGATTGAGAATGACTGAGAATGACTAATCATTGACTTTTGACCTAGTACATGACCTAATGGCTTGAAGAATGATCTCAAGGACTCAAACAAAATATCTTGAACTAATTTCATGGCTCAAATCATTTCTAAAAATTAAGTGATTGATAATTGAAAATTTGAATCAACTGATGAAAAGTCAACAGTCACACAAAAAGTCAAACTTTGACTTTTTTGGTCAACATTGAATTTCAAAGATCAAGAATCATCAAGACATTCAAAAATATCAAACTTGATCAACAAGAATCAATAAAGTCAAGAAAGGTCAACAAAAGTCAAAATTGGAGAATTTTCCAACACTTAGAAAATTTTTAAGTGATTTGTTCTTAACAAAGTCACTACTTCGTGACCATTTTTCACTAAGATGCAAGATGATTCAAGGAAAAATTTTAACATGAAAGTTGTAGAGATTGATGAATTCTAAAAATTTGTCCTTGAGAGTTGATATACAAAAAAATGCTTGTATTGAGAGATATGAATCCATGAAGTTGTGATGTTTTTGTCTAACACTTAGGAAATTTTTCAACAGGTTTGGTCAGTTTTTTATCTCAACTTTTTGGTAAATTTTCACCTATATCCTTATTGATTTATCCAAAGTGATCAACATTAAAGTTATAGACAATGTTTTAATATTTCCAAAATGTCCAAGAGCACAAATTTATCATGCTTGAGCTAGGAGATTTGAAGAGATGAAGTTGGGCATCCATACTTGAATTATAGGTCATTTTTATGATAACTATGAGACAAAATCTTCATACCATACTGCATAATATCACTTTGCATACCTCTAAACCTTCAAATCTATCCATAATCAGAATATTACACATACGTTTGAGCCATTACCCAAGTGTTTGAGCCATTGTCCAAATGATCTTTCCATTTATGGCACAAAGGCACCATTGCCATTTACATAAAGCATGATTTAATCAGAATGCCAACTCCTTGAGCCTCTCAATGGTTTCTTCTTCATATACAAAATTTCAAAGAAAGAAGCAACCATCTAGAACCTACAAAGCACCCCTAAAATCAGGCCATGCCCACATTAGAACTATGGAATGACCATGAACCTTCACTTACAATCCAACCAAGCCATAACTCCATAATTTGTAAACATTATCATATCTTATCCTTAAATATTTTATCTATAAATAGAGAGGTTATTTGCAATATAAAAAAAAAGAGATAAGAAAACACAAGTTCACAAGTCCTCAAAACCCCTTATACTCTCAAAAATCAAAATTATCCACAAAACCTCCATTTTTGAGCTTTGAAGTCTAAATCTTTGAATCTCTCAAACCTTGCAAGTTTTGTCCAAACAAATAATCCAAATACTTCACATACATCATATAGAATTTTTCCAAACACAAGAACAACTTATGTAACATCATTATCACCATCTTCCAAACTTAAAAATTGTACCTTGTAACTTGACTTGGTTGGGGTGATTCAGCAAATTTCAGCATAAAGTAAGGATTGGCATAGCTTCAAGAAGGTCCAAGGGAGCTTAATCAATCATAATATTGCACCCGGAACAACTAGAAGGGGTTTCAGACTTTTCTCCAAAAGAGGTAAGTTTTCTCAAACTGCAATATCCTTATCCATACATCATTTGCTTTCGATTTCAAAAGAATAAAACATGACAAGTCGGGGCAGAAGAGTGCAAATATCCAAAAGTTCCAAATAATGCTTCTGGTTCCCTAACACGGGCCATGTCATGGAGAAGAGATGGCAAGGAGGCAAGGCAGAAGGAGACACGGGCGCCCGTGTCACACGACACGACCCGTGCCAACTTAGTTGGGACTAAGAATGTGAAAAAGGGCAGGGCAGATACTGACACGGGTGCCCGTGTCACACAACACGGCCCGTGTTAACTCAGTTGAGACTAAGAACTTGCAGAAGGCATTGAGCAGATTCTAACACGGGTGCCCGTGTCCGGTGACACGACCCATGTCAGCCTAGGCGCCAGAAATCCTAATTTTGAGAATTTTTTTGCTATAATTTTGGACCATTAAGGATACATCGGGCATTTTGCATTGCTGGGAATTGACATTAACATCCAAATTATTTTCTAAACAATTAAAAATCATTAGAATTTTTTTATTCTTATTTCCTAAATTCCAATTAACTTAGATTTTTTAGGTTTTGTTTAAAATAACTAGTTAACTTTTCTTTTTTTAATTAAAACTAATTAGCATTCTTAGGTTAATGATCAAACTTTGTTTTCTATTAAAAAATCACAAAAACAATTTCTTTTTTCCTTTTTCTCCACTTCACATTTTTGCGCATTTTATTATTTCGCATTATCATTTATGTAAATGGTTTGTAATAGATAATTATGGTTTATTGTTTTCCTCCCCATTCACAAATTTGTATCCCTCATCCCCAAAGCATTGTAATAGCGTAGGACATTTAATTTTCGTAATTTATCGCTTTCCATATTTCTGTTAGTAATTAGGGTTGTATTGCAAGACTAAAAGTAATCATAGCAAAATCCTCATTCAAGACCAATTAAATGAAATTAACACACTTTACACACATGCACCCCTAGGGTAACCTCACTTGTTGCCACAAATATAAACATTCATGTCCCTCGAACGTGAGATACTTTAGCAAAGACCCTTGATTAAAAATATCGTAGTCCCTCGATGACCCTTCGATGTTGCCTTCGGTAAACGATCTCAGTCCCTTACAACAATTTCTAAAGCGTCTTACAAGTTGCCTTCTATGACTGTACGATGACCCACGCTTGTTCCTCACATCCAATGATATGGCTTCCTACTAACTAGTCATATGCAAGTGTGATACAGTGGCAGAACCGACTGTTAATACTGGTTTGCATTTTGCGTTTTTTTTTCGCAAAGTGTTGCGGTAAGCAAGAGTCGCCACCGACTTTTATTTTATCCAACAAAGAAAAGGAAAAAAGTACAGAAAAAAAATCATTTTTTGACATATTCTGAGTACGGGGGGTAGATTATAAAAAGGGAAGGTGTTAGCACCCTTTCTATCCATGGTTTTTCCATGGGCTCTTAGGTACTTGCTCATATTTTTAAATTTCTTGTGTATGTGCTTGTTTTGAAAAGTTTTGCTTCGTGATAATCCTTGTATCAGTCCTCAAGGGTGTGACGAAGTTTGTTTTGAAAATTTATTTGAAAAGTGTAAGTGTGAAAAGTTTCGATTTGAGCAAGTACCTACTAGCATCTACCTACTCAAAAAAAGATTGTCTCTATTCTTGTTTCCTTTAGACATCGATATCCCACTATTGAGAAATAGGTAGCACCGTCGTTGGAGTTGTAAGGGTCAATTCGAAAGGGACGTACGATCACTAAAGCAATGTTAGGACACCTTAGTAATAACGCTAGATTCTTAAGATCATATTCGAGACAACATTTCTGAGGCAACATTTCCGAGGCAACATTCAAATGGGACGTTTGATCTTTTTTAGACAGGACGACAACCATTAAGATAACCTATGCTTAATGACAATTTACCGAAGGCAACCGAAGTGAGAGTATACCCTAAGAGTGATATGTGCGAGTGATTTGTTTTCAGTTATTTATCTTTGCACATTAGGGTTTTCTAACTGTATTAATTTGTCATGCATTCTTGTTATACAATCCTATTAGCATACATCTAGACAGTTAAATATTTGCCGGAATTAAAAAAAATGCGAGAAAATGAATCTACGCTATTACAAGGCTTCGGGGAGGGGATTAATTACATAGCCAAAAACCCGGGGATTTAAACAGCAAATAAAACCCTAAATTAAACTATTACAAACCATGAACAGTTATAAAATATCGGTCAAAATAATTAACAAGTGCGCGATGAATTAAATGCGAGGAGATTAGGGTTTTAATCCTTGACTAATCCTATTTGCGATTGATTAAAAAAAGATGTTTTGTCATGTTTTATTATTTAAGAAAATAATTAAATAGTTAAATTAAAAAGAAAATCCTAAGTTCTAATTAATTTTAAATTAAGAAAAATGAATTAATTGAATCTAAAAACCTATTTTTTTGTATTTTTATTTATTTGAGAAAAAGGGAAAATAAAGTTAAATCAAGAGTTTAAACCTAATTTGCTAATTAGTTTTAATTATAGAAAACAAGTTAAAGTTGCCCTAAGTTAAACTAAATTAAATTAAATTAATAAAATTAATTTTGATAAAAAAGTCCAATTCTAAATTTCTTGATTTCTTGATTTTATGAAAAATAATCAATTTGTTAATTAAAATGATTAAAAGAAAAATTAAAAGAATTAAAGAAAAGAAATAAAAAAAGTTAGAGATGGGCCTGATTGTTAGCAATTGTAGGGGTATATTGTTGAAATTCTGGGCCCAAACCAATCTCAGCCCATTTGACTTTGCCTGATTCAGTATGGCTGTTGACTTGAGGAGCATGGTAAGCCTCTGCTACCTGAGCTTTGGATCCAGCTTGCTGATGGATCTGATGGTGGAATTTGGATGGCCCATGGTGGACGCTTGAGGCTGCAGTGTACCTGATCTCATGAAACAAAATAATATGAAAAAAGGTTGGGACCTGGGGATCGAACCCAGGTCCTCATGCTCGCTCCCAGTACATGCTTTCCATCTGCGCTGCTTTGTTTGTTTTTACATATAATAATAATAATGCATAATATATAAAACACGATGGTTAATTGGAAAAAACGCGCGGAATTTCAAAACAGCCAATGGTGCTCAGACATGTTGTCTTCTTCTTCCTTGTCCATCGTATTAGACTGCAAACCTTTACCTACAGACATGGCTCCATGGCTAAAACCCTACAAACTTCCCAAATCAAGAAAACGCATGATAAATTTAAGTTGAGCACATGGATCGTTTTGCCTTGATCCCCTGAACACCATAGTCCCCCTTTTTTGGCCTAATTTTATTCGTACAGAGAAGCCCTAAAATGGCTCCTCAAACCCTAGTAATGGCAATCTTGGCTATAGGCATCAAAACGCAAAATCAAATAAACAAAAACCTTCCAAATGACAATATAAACACAATGCAATGTTTTGGAATGATTAATCGTGTGTAAATTAAGAAATCAGATTCAAGCTTGGAGGTGCAAACCGTGGGTCTGTAGATCACGATTCTGGATGTGGGAATGCTTGCAAATGATTGAGATCCCTTCTGGAGATGTCCAGGAGTCTGTTGGTAATGTTAGAATGGCTTGGATTGGCCTCTAGGATGGAAATTGAATCACTACTTTTCTTTGAAATTTTGAAGTTTGGTTCTCTCTTTTCCACGACTGAAACCCCATTTTTCTTGCCTTGTTTTTGTTCATTATATATCCCTCAATGAATTAGGGTTACAAAACAAATTCAATCTTCAAGCTTTGATGATATTTGATTCGATTCTTTAGCCATATGATATATTTCTAAATTTGGCCTAATCATGCTCTTTTTGTACCAATTGTCATTGATTCGAATTGATCTTGCAAGCTCATCATATCTTGGTTTCTAACCTGTCAAAAAAAACCAATCAAATCAAATCTTTGATAATTTTCATCATTTATTTTATTTAATTCACTTTTAAATTAATGAAAAATCAAAATCAATTGAAAAATGGAGAAAATAATTGGTGGGTAAGTATTTGAGACGTGGACCACATTATAAGTGAGGTGCAAGCATAAAAGGTTAGGCCCATTTAGCAAAAAAATGCAAATTTGAGCACATTTGACTTTTGGAAATTTTGCAAAAATGGTCAACTTGGACAATGCATAACTCTCTCAATTTTTACCCTAGAGAGGTTTTCTTGGACTTTTTAGAAATCTTAGGATTTCCTCTAAGCAACACTTTTGGTATCTTCTCAATTGATTCTTCCATGTTCATGTATGAAGCTTTGACCCAAAAGGTGTTTTTGTTAACTTTCCAAAATGACCTATAATGTCAAAATTCATATCTTTTTGTGAGTGCATATTCTGAACTTGGGAGATAAAGATGAATTGTAGGGAATTTCATCCTCTTCAAAATGTGCTTTGGATGGGTCATTTCTGACAAAGTATGAGAAAGTTATGCTTGGTCAAATTTGAGTTGACTTTTCCTTTAAAACCCTAATTTAGCAACTTTTGGGTTTTGATGAATTGTGAGCAATCCTTGAGGAATCATGGTCAACCCTTGATCAAATGATGAATAATACTTCAAAATGAGGATATTTACCAAAAATCTTGAAGTTTGACTGTATGTGGGCCACAGTTGACTTTTGACCTAGCACAGTTGATTTTCAGGCATTTGAGCAATTGACTGAGAAAACTTCTTCTGCAAGGCTTGAGACTTGACATGGATGATCTTGAGAACATATTAGGACAGTGGTGAGCATTTGAGTCCTTTGTGGTCCACATATCTTGATGAAAATAGAAACCCTAATTTGAGATAGACTGCCTTAGAAGAGAGTTTGTCTGGTCAACTCTTGCACTTCCTTGAGCAATTTGGGGACCTCACTTGCCATGTGTTGAGAAATATGGCAGGGAAAATTTTAGGGTACAACAGCTTCCCCTGTTCAATCTTCTTAAACCTGAGGATGTAGATTGGCTCGTCTGCCTTTCGTGATCTGAAGGTGGAAGATGATTGAACACTAGAGTGCCCAGAAATTTGCACTCGCATGAGGTACTACTTGACTTGTGATATCGGAATAGGCTTATAGATGCCATTTGGTAGTTGCTAGAGAATTGTCGGAGATGGGCTTAAATATTCCATCCGAAGAGGTGTCAATCGCACAAGAGATTCCTTTGCGAGAACTCGTATACCTGCTGTTGAGGAGGGCTTCGCTGGGGAATAACGGTCTCTATCTTTGATAGAAATAGAGTTTTAGGAGATTCAATTGTTTGTTACTCTACTGGTGAATAACTCCGGTTTGGGAAGCGGAAATGAACTGCGTATCTGGTCGGGGTATATGCTCCACCTCGAATTTTTGGGGAAATGTGAAAATAATTGTGTTTGTCCGGTTTTCGGTCTTACAATGTTGTGGGCTGCTGTCTGGGGATAAGAGAGGATGAAACCGGATAGTAAGGTTATAAGAAGGAACCTGGATAGTAGGATTGCCTTGATATGAAAGCCTGGATAGTAGGGTTGTGAGAAGGAACCTGGATAGTAGGGTTACTTCGATATGAAACCCTAGATAGTAGGGCTGTGAGAAGGAACCTGGATAGTAGGGTTACTTCGATACGAAAGCATGGATAGTAGGGTTGTGAGAAGGAACCTGGATAGTAAGGTTACTTCGATATGAAAGTCTGGATAATAGGGTTGTGAGAAGGAACCTGGATAGTAGGGTTAATTCGATATGAAAGCCTGGATAGTAGGGATGTGAGAAGGAACCTGGATAGTAGGGTTACCTCGATATGAAAGCCTGGATAGTAGGGCTGTGAGAAGGAACCTGGATATTAGGGTTACTTTGATATGAAAGCCGGGATAGTAGGGCTGTGAGAAGGAACCTGGATAGTAGGGTTACTTCGAAATGAAAGTTGGGATAGTAGGGTTGTGAGAAGGTACCTGGATAGTATGGTTACTTTGATATGAAAGCCTTGATAGTAGGGCTGTGAGAAGGAACCTGAATAGTAGGGTTACTTCGATATGAATTTGGGTAAAATTGCAGAGGGAACCTGGGTAAGGTTGCTTTTGTCGCACCAAAGATTACTCTGTTTAGCTTCGAGTGTTGATCATGGATCTGATGGAAATTGTTGATAATAATTGTCTTTCCTGAAAGAAATACAGGGTTAGTTATGTGGGATGCATGAGATGCATTGTGATGAAGTTCTAAAAATAACAGAGATTATGTTATATGTAATGTATGCACATGTCATGATGTTTGAACATGAAATGCTGACGTAATAATTTGAGTCCGGGAAAATAAATCCCTGACTGCTGTTTGGAGAGTATGAGAAATGGCATTCTTGACTGCTGTAAAAAACCATAGATGGTGAACAAAGATGACTATGCTGGGGATTTGCCCCTTGTTTACGAATATTCTGCCGAGACGAGACTCTATTTGAGAACCATTCTGTGGGAAATTAACTCTGTTGGAGAGGAGATACTCTGGTGATAGACCTGCTGACTTGGAGAAATAAAACTCAGCTGGGGATGAATTTCCATTGCTGGTGATAACGAATTCTGTTGGAGATTGAATTTATGCTTGTGAGAGAAATAAACTTTGCTTGGGGAAAAATTTACTGACTCACTCACGATTGTGAACCTCAGCTGGGGAGAGTTATGTCCTGTTTGGAAAAGCTAACACCACCGTCTTTGGACACCTTTTAGTCTGTGGGGAGTGTATGTACCACTTCTCATGTTCTCGAGCTGGCTCTATCTCGGTACCTGAAAGGCAGAGTAACTGTAAGGTTTGGGCACTTCTTGTTTGTCCCTATTCCTGGAATTACGAGTAATCGTCTTTTGTTTCTTATGTAAATATTTATGAGCAACCATTATTTTCAAATGCATATATCAAAAATGAATCATTCGACGTTCTTGCAAAACAAAACAAAAAAAGAAAAAACAAATTGAAATTTCTTGTGACAATGAATTTTATTGATTTTTGAAGTTGGCCTATAATAGGTATTTTTGTACAAAGAGGTTGACGTCCTAGTAAGAGAAGGCCGCCGAGGGAACATAAATTATACAATTTTGTGTAAAAGAAAGAAAAACAGTTATGTAAAACAATCCCATTGGGTTCCAACTCTGCTATTGCCTTTATATCTTCAAGCGTCTCATCACTTTGCTACTTGGTCAAAGGTGGATCAGATTGATTGGCGTCGTCTGAGCTTGATAGTCGATACCGAAGTCTGGTTGCGAGATGATCCAATGAGACATAGTGTTACGCTTTGATCCCTAATTTTTGCCTGGACCGCCCTTTCGGGTTTTCAGTCCACCGGGATACCCTTTTTTGCCCAAGCCTCCCTTTCGGGTTTTCAACTTGCTGGGTGTACAATTTCTTTTTCATTTTCATCCCTTACTTTTGCCCGAACCCTTTTGGTTCGCCGGGAAGCCCTTGTTTTTTCCTAGTCCAGTCAACCTAGTAGGTCTTTGATTATGCGTAGTATCTTTTCACTATGTCTGCATTGACGGGGTGAGGAAGGTCGTCACCATCCATGGTAGTTAGAATCATATCTCCTCCCGAGAAAATGTTCTTAACCACAAATGGCCCTTCGTATGTGGGGGTCCATTTGCCCCTGGGATCACCTTGCGGTAGTATGATGCGTTTGATCACTAGATCCCCGACTTGATATTCTTGATGTCTGACTTTCTTGTTAAAAGCCTTGATCATTCGATTTTGATACGTCTGACCATGACATATAGCAGTAAGTCTCTTTTCATCGATTAGAATCAGCTGATCAAGTCAGGTTTGGATCCAGTCGTCTTCATTCAAACCTGCATCCTTCATAATCCTGAGAGAGGGTATATAGACTTCAATGGGTAGGACTGCTTCCATGCCATATACCAGAGAGTAGGATATTACCCCTTTTGATGTCCGTGCTGAGGTATGATACCCATGAAGAGCGAAGGGTAACATCTCGTGCCAGTCTTTGTATGTCATTGTCATCTTCTACACAATCTTCTTGATGTTCTTGTTAGCTGCTTCAACAGCCCCATTCATCTTCGGCCGGTAGGGAGAAGAGTTATGATGTTGAATCTTGAACTGTTTGCAGAGCTCGGTGATCATTGTGTTATTGAGATTTGTACCATTGTCAGTAATAATCCTCTCTGGTACACCATATTGACAGATCAGATTGTGTCAGATGAATAGCGCCACGACGTTCTTGGTTACTGTAGCAAAGGAAGCTGCCTCAACCCACTTTGTAATATAATCAATAGCCACCAGAATGAAACGATGCCTGTTAGATGCAGTAGGTATGATCTCGCCGATCATGTCGGTGCCCCACATTGAAAAGGGCCAAGGAGCTGTCAAAACATTCAGGGGAACTGGAGGTACATACACCTTATCAGCATAGACTTGGCACTTATGATAGGTTCGAGAGTACTGATAACAATCAGCTTCCATAGTTGACCGGTAATATCCTGCCCGTAGGATCTTCTTAGCCATGGTGTGTCCACTAGAATGGGTTCCGAAGGTACCTTCATGTAACTCTTCCATGATCCTTTCTGCCTCGCTCTTGTCTACACACTGCAGTAAGGTTGAATCATAGTTACGCTTATAGAGGATTCCATTACTGATGAAGAACTTTGCAGCGAACCTTCTCAGAAACTTCTTATCATTAACAGATGCCCCCTCGGGATATTCTTGAGCCTCAAGATACTTCTTTACCTCGTGAAACCAGGGTTTATCTGCTACCTCTTCAGTCTCAATATCACAGCAGTGTGCGGGTTCATCCAACCTTTCAATGGTAACCTGGGGAGCTTCATTGTCCCATCTAACTCTGAACATAGAAGACATGGTAGCTAGCACGTCCGCCAACTGGTTCTCTTCTCGTGGTAAATGTTCAAAGGTTATCTCCTCAAAGTGTGGGAGCAATGTCAGTACAAACTCTTTGTAAGGAATAAGATTTGGGTGCTTCGTATCCCACTCGCCTTTGATCTGACTTATCACTAGAGCGGAATCTCCGAATAAATTCAAGAACTTAATCCTTAGGTTAATAGCAGCTTGAAGACCCATGATACAAGCTTCATACTCCGCCATATTGTTGGTGCGGTTAAAATATAATCGGGCGGTGAACGGAGTATGACAACCCTTAGGAGATATAATTACAGCGCCAATGCCATTACCCAACATGTTCGAGGCTCCATCAAAATACATAGACCATCGGGATCCCTCCTCGGGCCCTTCATTTGGTTCAGGTTCTTCGCAGTCAGTTACCAACATGATATTCTCATCCGGGAACTCGAAACTCATGGACTGGTAGTCATCCACGGCCTGATGCGCCAAATGATCCGCCAATACACTCTCCTTGATTGCTTTTTGGGTTGTGTATTAGATGTCGTACTCGGTTAAGATCATTTTCCATCTTACTATTCTTCCAGACAAGGCGGACTTCTCGAAAATATATTTGATTGGATCCATCTTTGATATCAACAAGGTAGTGTGAGTCAGCATATACTGTCTCAGTCGACGAGAAGCCCATTCTAAAGCGTAACAAGTTTTCTCGAGCAGTGAGTATCGGGTCTCACAGTCGGTAAACTTTTTGCTAAGGTAATAAATTGCATGCTCTTTTCGACCAGACTCGACATGCTGCCCCAGCACACACCCCGTTGAATTGTCTAGCACTGTCGAGTATAAAATCAAGGGTCTTCCTTCAACTGGAGGCATCAAAATTGGCGGTTCTTGAAGGTATTCCTTGATTCTTTCGAAAGCGGTCTGGCACTCATCGTTCCATTCTAGCGCCTGATCTTTCTTCAGTAGCTTGAAGATTGGCTCACAAGTAGCATTCAGATGTGAAATGAACCTGGCGATGTAGTTCAGATGTCCCAAGAAACCTCTAACCTCTTTCTCCGTGCGGGGAGCCGGCATCTCTTGTATGGACTTTACCTTTGCAGGGTCCACCTGAATACCTTTGTCACTGACAACAAAACCAAGAAGCTTACCAGACCTTACCCCGAAGGTACACTTGTTCAGATTTAACCTCAGCTTGTACGTCTTCAACCTGTCAAACAGTTTCTAGAGATGATCAAGGTGCTCTTCCTCAGTCTGGGACCTGGCTATCTTGTCATCAACATAAACCTCAATCTCGTGGTGGATCATATCGTGGAACAAAGCGACCATGGCGCGCTGATAAGTTGCCCCAGCATTCTTCAACCCAAAAGGCATTACCTTGTAACAGAAGGCGCCCCACTGTGTAACAAAGGTTGTCTTCTCAATGTCTTCAGGAGCCATCTTGATCTGGTTGTAGCCAGAAAAACCATCCATGAAAGAGAAGATCTTGTGCCGCACGGTGTTGTTGACTAGAACATCAATGTGAGGAAGTGGGAAGTCATCCTTGGGGCTTTCCCTATTCAGATCTCTATAGTCCACACACATTCGTACCTTACCGTCCTTCTTAGGTACCGGAACGACGTTGGCAACCCACTGCGGATAAGAAGTGACAGCTAAGAACCCTGCGTCGAACTATTTCATGAGTTCTGCCTTGATTTTCTCATACATTTCAGGGCGTATACAACGAACCTTCTGCTTTACCGGAGGGCAGTCTTCTTTAGTCGGCAGGCGATGTACCACAATTTCAGTGTCCAAACCAGGCATGTCTTCATAGGACCAGGCAAAGATCTCAACATAGTCGCGTAGCATCTGTATTAACTGTTGTTTGACACTAAGCTCCAGATTTGCACCTATTTTAACTTCTCTCTTGTCTTCCTCTGTACCCAAATTCACTGACTCGATTGGCTCTTCATGAGGTTGTATGGCCCTTTCTTCTTGCTGTAATAGTCTATAAAATTCTCCAGGAACCTCACAATCGTCCTCACCATCGTCCCCGGCTTGGTTGATCGGATTTTTGAAGTCATAACTGGCAGTAGCAGGGCTGTTATCAATGGGATCCAGAGTGGATATGGATCTGCAGCATGATATGTGAGTGTGTGTAAGAGAATAGCTGTTTTGATAAAGTGAGACAGAAGAGAAAAACAAAGAGCGCAAAATATGTATGCGAGAAAACGTCCAATGCTTTATTAATGATATATGAAATGACAAATAATAAGCCCTCACAAGAAAAGCCAAGGTGCCTCGGGCAAGGCACCGAGCCGTAAACTTTCAAACTATTTATCACAAATCTTAAAACAAAATTCAATTACTGTGGAATAAAAGAAACAGGTATGAAGTACTTCGCCGTCCAGTTATTCAGTCCACCACTGGTTGTTGGGTAGATCTAGTTGTCGATGTCTGAATCTTCTTCACTGTCCTCAATTGCATTAACTCCCTGATTGCTGATATGTAGAGGAGGTCTTCCAATCCGTGCACGCCTAACAGCCCTTTGAGCCCCTGTAGTAAAGCCCAAAACAAATTTGTCAGTTTCGTGAGTGAAATCAGGGAGTTGACCCCAATTGGTACACCCACCTTCTTCAATCACAGCCCTAGCGTCCTTGAGGGAAGTCATCTTCAACGGAGGTTTGTTGGTAGTAACTTTAGTTGATGCCAAAGTCTGAGGGACCTCTTCGAAGTTCTGACAAGGAGTTTCTATGAATTCCCCGTCCATCTCTATGTAGAGAAAGGAATTGAGATGACTCACCATATACTCTTCTTCACGTTGCATTGTGACAATCTTCCCATTCACCCGATATTTCAGCATTTGATGGAGCGTGGAAGTAACTTCCCCATCCCTATGGTTCCAGGGACGACCCAGCAAGCAATAATACGATGGATTGATATCCATTACGTAGAAGGTGGACCCAAAAGTATGAGAACTTACTTTGATAGGGATGTCCACCTCCCTGTGCACCATTCTCTTTGATCCGTCAAAAGCCCTTACCACAATGCTACTAGGCTTTAGAGTCAACCCCTCGCAATCCAAACGGTCCAATGCCTTTTTCGGCAGAACATTCAGCGAAGACCCGGTATCTACCAGCACATGCGCCATAGTGGTGACCCTGCACTCAATCGAGACATGCAGAGCATCATTATAATTTCTTCCTTTCGGTGTCAGATCCGCATCTGAGAAACCCAGCCCATCGTCAGCAGTCAGGCTGGCCACATAATCTTTGAACTGATCTGCTGAAGTTTCCTGTGGCACATACGCAGTTTTGAGAAATGCAATCAAAGCCTTCGCATGGGCTTCAGAACACAACAGCAGAGACAACATGGAGATCTTTGACGGGGTCTGTCCCAGCTGTTCGACCACATTGTAGTCGCTTTTCTTGATAATTTTCAGTATTTCCTCTATTTCTTGTTTAGAGGCTTCTAGAACGATTTTCTTAGGTGCCTCCGTCCGGGTAGGATCACCTATGATTTCCTTGCCCCGAGTCCCAAATGGTTCAGCAGCAGGGGTGATAACTAGAGTAAGAATAGGAATAGTGGCAGGTGTAAAAACTGGAGTAGGAACATGAGAAATGTCAGGAGTGCTGGTTGGAGCAGCAGTTGAAATAACAGCAGGCTTGATGATCTGAGGAGAAATCTCACGAGAGAAAACGCTTCCACTTTGGGTAACTTTACTAGTCTCGAAAATATTACTGACATTAGTATCAGCTTCTTCATTCTTCCGATCTTGCTTGATGCCATGATAATACACATCAGCACCATAATACCATGGGACAACCTTGTCTGAGGTGTACGGGATGGGACCAGGAACAATGATTATTAGCGGAGCAATTCTTTGAACAGGTGTAACCCTAACAGGTCTTCTCGAGGAAACCTTGGAAGGATTGGCAGAAATGGTTATAATAGTGACGTCTTCAACAGGAACAACAGGGATCATAGTCTTCTTGAACAATTTTTTTTTATTATCCATCAGGCACTGAACACCTAACTTCAACAAGCGGCAAACAGTAAGTATAATCGAACACATGTGGCAACCTTCACCACAACCCATAAATAAACCGGCCAATAATAAATTCTTCTTAACAGTAATCACAGGAGTAGAAATTTCTTCAACAGAGGTCACAAACAAATCGGTGTCAACAGCATTAACTCCACGACCATGTCTGGGCATGGGAGCAGTTATAACATTCGACTTTTCTGGAGCATCAAACTCTATCTCCTTGGCTTCAATCAAGTCTTGTACTTTGTTTCTCAGAGCCCAACAATCATTTGTATCATGGCTAGGACTCTCAGAATGGTAGGCGCACCGCGCGTTAGGATTGTATCTGGGAGAGGTAATGTTTGGATTCTTGGGAGCCTCTCTCAAGGTTACCAAGTTGGATTTCAGCAGGTGAGGTAACACTTCATCCAACGTCATGTTGATGCGGGTAAACTACCGTTGTGGTCTTTCCACCCTTTGTTGATTGTTGTGTTGTGGAGCAACTACGGGTCTTGGTATCACTACAGCATTTACCGTTTGATGGTGTTCAGATTTGTTTTGGCCCCTCGGGCTATAGACTGCACTGGCTTCCTTCTTACCAGTAAAAGGTTTCTTTACCGAACTAGAAGAGGCATAATTATGTATCTTACCACTTCGAATTCCTACTTCTACTCTTTCTCCGGTCAAAATCAGCTTGGTGAAACTAAATGATAAGTTGTCGATTAAGTGATTAAAAAAAGGACCAGATAGCATCCCAAGAAACATGTCAACCAACTCCCTATCAGACAACGGGGGTTGAACTCTTCCAGCTAAATATCTCCATTTTTGAGCATATTCCTTAAAACCTTCACCTGCACCCATGGACATACTCTAGAGTTGAGTACGAGTTGGAGCAAGGTCGGCATTATACTGATACTGCTTGTAGAAAGCAACAGCAAGATCTTCCCAGTTTCGGACATTAGCTCCCTCCAACTGATAGAACCATTCAAGCTGAGTCCCTGATAGACTATCTTGAAAGAAGTGCACCCACAAATTTCTATCAGCAATGTGGGGTTGGATTTTCCTGACATACGAGCGGAGATGGAGTTTTGGGCAGGACGCTCCATCGTACTAGGCAAAAACCGGAGCTTTGAACTTATGAGGGATGACAACTCCCGATACCAGTCCCAGTTCTCCAAAAACCAAACCAGGTATTTTCTGAATTTCCATAGCGCTCAGACGGTCTTCTAGTTGCTTGTACCTATCCTCAGCAGGAGGATATTGCTCATCATCATAATCAGTATCATTGTCAGAAATTGCAGGACTAGGGTCCTTTTCCTTTTCTTGGTTCTCCCCGTCCTTGGATGAAGAGGTCAGATCAGTTTGATGCTTCAACCTTTCTCTGAACCTTCTGCCCATATTCAGAATTCCGATCTTCTTCTTCTTCTCTTTCAGAATAAGGGTCTTCAGATCCTCTTGCCCTTTAGCCATACTTATGAACATCTGTTGGAACTGGGCATTCTGTGCCTGAAGATCTTTGATGGCTTGATCAGAAGACATTTCTGCTGAAATAAACAGCGAAGAAGATGAGAAACCTATAGTGGTACCTGTAATGATGTGCATGATAATAGGATGCGCATGTAATGATTTCAAAGACTTTAGGAGATTTAAATTTGCAAACCAAAAATAAACAAAACTTTATTAGCTTAAACTTTGAAGGTTCACGATGCCTTTAAGGCTTTACAAAATAAGTAAATAAAAAAAATCTAAAACTAGAAAAGAAAAATCAAAAGTCCTGTGGATGCTTCCTCTTTGTGCTGATATAGTCATTGATCACTCTTTCTTCCTCGAGCTGCCTGGTGAGCTTTAAAACCTTCTTCTCTTGCTCATGGAACTGCTCCTGGTAAGTATCCCGCTCATTCCTCAGCTGAATCTAAGACCTCTCTAGCTCCCCAGGATCAGTGGGCATGTAAGGATAGAGAACCGTGTAAGGAATACCGTCTTCAGTAGTGGGCTCTCTAATCACTGGTAATACGGCCGCATAAGGCATCATAAGCTTCTGGGCACGAGCTCGGACCCATTGGAGGAAGGCTGCATAGGAAGGGAAGTATTTGGTCCCAACTCTTGGGGGTCAGATCTTCTTTCCATGCCCCAAGCTCGTATGAACCTTCGGCGATGCTCCTTAACGTCATCCTTATAGTCGAATACAATATCCTCGAGAAGTAACTCATGGGGACCATCTCTTCGAGCACGGCCAAATTGTCGCAAAGCTAGGCAAGGATTGTAAGTTATGCCCCCTCTGATACCAAGTAATGGGACATTAGGGTACCCCCCACAGCGGTCAATAACAGCAATGTCTTCCATAGCCCGGGAACACCAAAGAATATCCGTATGAGCGAGTGACATTATTCTGTGCGACCAACCCAAACCTTCTTCATTCTTCAGCACAGACTTAGGGAGGTGAGAAATAAACCACCTCGACAACAACGACATGCAGCACGTAAGGGTCCCTCTTCTCTTCATAGTACGAGTATGGAGAGCATGCAAGATATCTCCAAGCAAGGTAGGCACAAGGTTGCGAGAAAGGAAGATCTTGACAGCATTCACATCTACAAAGGAGTCCGAGTTAGGGAAGAGAACTAAACCATAGATAAGAAGATCCAAGACATCTTAAAAAGCCTGAAAATCCAAATCATCCCAAAATAGCCGAGCCTGGTCTATCATAAATTTGGCTAGAAAACCTTCGAACCCGCTTCGAGATTCCTAATTGGATACCACATCGGCCCGTTTTAAATGCAAAGTTGAGGCAATGTCTTATGGCCTAGGAACTACTTCCATACCGGTGAAGGGTACCTGTTCAAGAATGGATATGCCCAATAAATAAGAGAATTCTTCCAAGGTGGGTACCAGCTGGTAATCTGGAAAGGTGAAGCAGTGATGCTTGGGATCGAAGAACTGAAATAGTACACTCATCATCCGTTCATCAAGGTTTGAAGTAACCAGGATGAGAAGTTGACCGTGTCTCTTAATGAAAGTAGAAGCTTCTGAAACTCTTGATGCTAACTCTTTAAGTTGGGAAGGCATCTGCACAAAGTTGATTCGGATGGTATTTCTACGCACGGAAGCCATGATCCTCAAAATAGAACAAAGATAAATTCCCTTGGTCTTTGAAATGGTTAGTGTAATGAAGCATGAATGCCATGTTATGATGCATGATGTCATGATAAATCACATGTATAGCAAACAACAGGTATTGAAAACACAGTCAAATCACACAAAGCCCTTAGGTTTAAGGCTTGCATGAGGTCAAAGGTAATACCCTCTTGAAGTTAAGTTGGTTCAACCTGTCCTAGAAAAGTAACCAGGTTCTAGAGGATCTCAATATCACTGACCATCCTCCATCGGTCATGGTTTCAGCTCACGCAATATTTTCTTGCGGCCGAAACTATTCCGAGAGTATGATCTCAATGAGTGTAGCATCGAGTGTCAACCAGTTCTCAGCTCTACACCGAGGCCAGCTATCTCACTATTTTCTAATGGCCAAGTTGGGTGATTAAAGGTTCTAAGGTCAGTTGATGCTTAACGATACCACGCAGCGGCCCCGTATTCTCCTCGTTTCTCCACAAGGGATACCGGTACCAACCAAAGTGCCACACAAACGTAGCCACTGCTTCAACCGTATCGGTCTACACTGTATAGTTCCCCCACAGTTTATTTCTACTTACCTAAAAGGTATTCCCAAGATCTGGGTATATGATCTATAGTAACCCCAAACAAAAACCCTTAAAAGTAAAGCAAACAAAGCAATCAAGAGAAGAAATTATGATGACCTAGATCCTTAGGTATACCCCACTTATTAATTCCCCAGCAGAGTCGCCAGTTTTGTGATACGGTGGCAGAACCGACTGTTAATACTGGTTTGCGTTTTGCGTTTTTTGTTTGCAAAATGTCGTGGTAAGCAAGAGTCGCCACCGACTTTTATTTTATCCAACAAGGAAAAGGAAAAAGTATAGAAAAAAAATCCTTTTTCGAGATATTCTGAGTACGGGGGGTAGATTATATAAAGGGAAGGTTTTAGCACCCTTTCTATCTATGGTTTTCCATGGGCTCTTAGGTACTTGCTCATCTTTTTAAATTGCTTGTGTGTGTGCTTGTTTTGAATTTTTTTGCTTCGTGATAATCCTTGTATCAGTCCTCAAGGATGTGACGAAGTTTGTTTTGAAAATTTATTTGAAAAGTGTAAGTGTGAAATCGATTTGAGCAAGTACCGACTAGCATCTACCTACCCGAAAAAAGATTGTCTCTATTCTTGCTTCCTTTAGACAAAGATATCCCACTATTGAGAAATAGGTAGCACTATCGTTGGAGTTGTAAGGGTCGATTCGAAAGGGACGTACGATCACTAAAGCAAAGTTAGGACACCTTAGTAATAACTCTAGAGTCTTAAGATCATATTCGAGGCAAAATTTCCGAGGCAAAATTTCTGAGGCAACATTTGAATGAGACGTTTGATCTTTTTTAGACATGAGGGAAACCACTAAGATAACCTATGCTTAATGACCATTTACCGAAGGCAACTGAAGTGAGAGTATACCCTAAGAGTGATATGTGCGAGTGATTTGTTTTCAATTATTTATCTTTGCACATTAGGGTTTTCTAACCATATTAATTTGTCATGCATTCTTGTCATACAATCCTATTAGCATACATCTAGACAGTTAAATATTTGCGGGAATTAAAAAAAATGCGAGAAAATGAATCTACGCTATTACAAGGCTTCAGGGAGGGGATTAATTACATAGCCAAAAACCCGGGGATTTAAACAGCAAATAAAACCCTAAATTAAACTATTACAAACCATGAACAATTACAAAATATCGGTCAAAATAATTAACAAGCGCGCGATGAATTAAATGCGAGGAGATTAGGGTTTTGACCCTTGACTAATCCTATTTGCGATTGATTAAAAAAAGATGTTTTGTCATGTTTTGTTATTTAAGAAAATAATGAAATAAATAAATTAAAAAGAAAATCCTAAGTTCTAATTAATTTTAAATTAAGAAAAATGAATTAATTCAATCAAAAAACCTATTTTTTGTATTTTTATTTATTTGAGAAAAAGAAAAAATAAAGTTAAATCAAGAGTTTAAACCTAATTTTCTAATTAGTTTTAATTATAGAAAACAAGTTAAAGTTGCCTTAAGTTAAACTAAATTAAATTAAATTAATAAAATTAATTTTGATAAAAAAGTCCAATTCTAAATTTTTTGATTTCTTGATTTTATGAAAAATAATCAATTTGTTAATTAAAATAATTAAAAGAAAAATTAAAAGAATTAAAGAAAAGAAATAAAAAAAAGTTAGAGATGGGCCTGATTGTTAGCAATTGTGGGGTATATTGTTGAAATTCTGGGCCCAAACCAATCTCTACCCGTTTGACTTTGCCTGATTCTATATCGCTGTTGATTTGAGGAGCATGGTAAGCCTCTTGCTACCTGAGCATTGGATCCAGCTTGCTGATGGATCTGATGGTGGAATTTGGATGGCCTATGGTGGACGCTTAAGGATGCAGTGTACCTAATCTCATGAAACAAAATAATATGAACAAAGGTTGGGACCTGGGGATCGAACCCAGGTCCTCATGCTCGCTCCCAGTACCTGCTTGCCATCTGCGTTATTGTGTTTGTTTGTACATATAATAATAATAATGCATAATATATAAAACACGATGGTTAATTGGAAAAAATGCGCGGAATTTCAAAACAGCCAATGGTGCTCAGACATGTTGTCTTCTTCTTCCTTGTCCATCGTATTAGACTGCAAACCTTTACCTACAGACATGGCTCCATGTCTAAAACCCTACAAACTTCCCAAATCAAGAAAACGCATGATAAATTTAAGTTGAGCACATGGATCGTTTTGCCTTGATCCCCTGAACACCATAGTCCCCCTTTTTTGGCCTAATTTTATTCGTGCAGAGAAGCCCTAAAATGGCTCCTCAAACCCTAGTAATGGCAATCTTGGCTATAGGCATCAAAACGCAAAATCAAATAAACAAAAACCTTCCAAATGACAATATAAACACAATGCAATGTTTTGGAATGATTAATCGTGTGTAAATTAAGAAATCAGATTCAAGCTTGGAGGTGCAAACCGTGGGTCTGTAGATCACGATTCCGGATGTGGGAATGCTTGAAAATGATTGAGATCCCTTATGGAGATGTCCAGGAGTCTGTTGGTAATGTTAGAATGGCTTGGATTGGCCTTTAGGATGGAAACTGAATCACTACATTTCTTTGAAATTTTGAAGTTTGGTTCTCTCTTTTCCACGACTGTAACCCCCTTTTTCTTGCCTTGTTTTTGTGCATTATATATCCCTCATTGAATTAGGGTTGCAAAACAAATTCAATCTTCAAGCTTTGATGATATTTGATTTGATTCTTTAGCCATATGATATCTTTCTAAATTTGGCCTAATCATGCTCTTTTTGTACCAATTGTCATTGATTCGAATTGATCTTGCAAGCTCATCATATCTTGGTTGCTAACCTGTCAAAAAAACCAATCAAATCAAATCTTTGATAATTTTCATCATTTATTTGATTTGATTCACTTTTAAATTAATGAAAAATCAAAATAAATTTAAAAATGGAGCAAATAATTGGTGGTTAATTATTTGAGTCGTGGATCACATTATAAGTGAGGTGCAAGCATAAAAAGTTAGGCCCATATAGCAAAAAATTCAAATTTGAGCACATTTGACTTTTGGCAATTTTGCAAAATGGTCAACTTGGCCAATGCATAACTCTCTCAATTTTGATCCTAGAGAGGTGTTCTTAGAATTTTTAGAAAGCTTAGGATGTCCTCTAAGCAACCCTTTTGGTTTCATCTCAATTGAGTCTTCCATGTTCATGTATGGAGCTTTGACCCAAAAGGTGTTTTTGTTGACTTTCCAAAATGACCTATAATGTCAAAATTCATATCTTTTTGTGAGTGCATATTATTAACTTTGGAGATGAAGATGAATTGTAGGGAATTGCATACTCTTCAAAATGAGATTTGGATGGGTCATTTCTGACAAAGTATGAGAAAGTTATGCTTGGTCAAATTTGAGTTGACTTTTCATACAAAACCCTAATTTAGCAACTTTTGGGTTTTGATTAATTGTGAGCAATCCTTGAGGAATCATGGTCAACCCTTGATCAAATGATGAATAATACTTCAAAATGAGGATTTTGACCAAAAATCTTGAAGTTTGACTGTATGTGGGCCACAGTTGACTTTTGACCTAACATAGTTGATTTTCAGGCATTTGAGCAATTGACTGAGCAAACTTCTTCCGCAAGGCTTGAGACTTGACATGGATGATCTTGAGAACATATTAGGACAATGGTGAGAATTTTAGTCCTTTGTGGTCCACACATCTTGATGAAAATAGAAACCCTAATTTGAGATAGACTGCCTTAGGAGAGAGTTTGTTTGGTCAACTCTTGCACTTCCTTGAGCAATTTGTTACCTCACTTACCATGTGTTGAGAAATACGGGAGGTCAAATTTTGGGGTACAACAACAAGAATTATCTAAAGGAGAAGGAAAAGAACAAATACTTTTTGAGTAGGTAGATCGCTCGTAATCGCTTGCTCACAAACTAAAACAATTTCCACACTCACACTTTCAACTACTTTTAAAAAAACTATCTTCAAAGAACATTTTATATACATTCTCAACAATATGAGAATCATTACAAAATTGCCTTACATTGGCATTTTCAAAATATCTTTCTAAAACAACATTTCCTTTCACAAGTATTTCCAAAACAAACATGTTGTATACATTCTCAACGATACGAGAATTCTTACAAAAGTTTTGCACTTAGGCATTTTCAAAATATTTTCAAACAGACACAAACACAAAGCATTATTTCAAAGTGAGCTAGAAACTAAGAGCCCGTAGATAACTACGGATGAAAAGGGTGCTAACACCTTCCCTTTTCATAACCTACCCCCCGAACTCAAGAAAAAATCTCAAAAGGTCTTTCCTATTCTTTTCACCCTTTCCTTTATTGGATAAAAGAAAAGTCGGTGGTGACTCTTGCTATCCGTAACATTTGTGATAAAATGAAAAACACCAAGTCAGTTCTCCCACCGTATTACACTGACCAAGAGGAAACGGAAATAGAGATTTTTATTAATAAGCTTATGTGAATACAAAGGATTACAAAGAAATAAATTGAAAACTCCTAAAACCCTAAGTTTCCCATGGACGCCTCCTCTTCGTGTTAATGTATGCATTAAGACTATGCTCCTCGTGAAGTTTCTTTGTAAGCTGTGGCACTTTCTTTTCACTTGCATAGAATTGAGGCTCAAAGGTGTCTCGTTCTTCATTGAGTTGAATCCAGGATTCTGTAATTCTTCAAGGTCAGTAGGCATGCATGGATGAAGGATGGTGCGAGAAACGTCTCCTTTGACAATATGCTTCATGATCACTGGTAAGATAGCAGGATATGGCATCATAAGATTTTGAGCACGAGTTCGTACCTATTTGATATGAGGTTCCAGAGGGATAAAATTCTTATGTCCTAAAGCTTTGCTATCAAACTTGCTCACCATGACCCAAGCATGTATAAACCTTTGACGATAACCTTGAGGATGATTTTCATAATCGAACATAATACCCTGGATAAGTGTGTCATGAGGACCATCTCTTCGAGCATAACCAAATTGGCATAGATCCATAGAAGGGTTGTAAGTAATACCTCCCCCAATTCCAAGGAGTGGAACATTAGGAAATTCCCAATAGCGGTCAATGATAGTGATATCCTCATGAGATCGGGAACACCAATAGATATATGTATGAGAGAGTGACATTATTCTTTGAGACCATCTCAAACATTGTTCATTCTTCATTATTGAGGGGGAAATTATGAAATAAACCACTTGGATAACAGAGGTATACAACATATTAGAGTTCCCCGCCTCTTCATAGTACGAGTGTGAAGAGAATGTAAGACATCTCCAATCAAGGTAGGCACAGGATTACGAGCAAGAAATATTTTAATGGTGTTCACATCTATGAGTTGGTCTAGATTAGGGAATAGTACCAATCCATATATTAACAAAGCCAAGATCTCCTCGAAAGCCTGAAAATTCATAGCATCCAGAAATAGTTGAGCCTTCTCTATCAAAAATTTAGCCAGAAAACCTTTGACTCCACTTATTGTTTCCCAATTGGATATAATTTCGGACAACTTTAGATGTAAGGCTGCTGTAATATCTTCTGGATTTGGAGCTTCCTCTAAGCCGGTGAAGGGTGTTTGATCAAGAGTAGGTACTCCCAGTAATTGAGAGAACTCCTTCATTGTGGGTACCAACATATAATCTGTAAAGGTGAAACAGTGATGTGCAAGGTCAAAGAACTGGAATAGAACACTCATCATGTCTTCGTCAAAACCTAGGGTAACCAGACTGAGTAGTCGACCATGTATTTTCATGAATGGAGAAATTTAGAGAACCCTTGAGACTAACTCTTTAAGCTGCAGAGGCACCCTTACAAAGTTGATCCGGATAGTATTTTTGCAAGCGGATGCCATAACCTACAACAAAGAACAAAGACAAATCCCTTGGTCCTTGAAATGGTTAGTGAAAATGATATGGTAAGATATCATGATGTTATGATGTCATGTTCGAATAATTAATCATACACAAAAAAAAAACAAATAAGTTCTTAGGTTTAAGCTTTCATGGAGTTTGTAGGTAAGTACCCTCTTGAAGTTTTAGTTGGCTCAGCCTTTCCTAAGAAAAATAACCGGGTTCTAGGAGCCTCAATATCACTGATCTTCCCCCAAGGTATTGTTTTAGCACAAGCATCTGATTTGCGACTGAAATATCCCGAGAGTCGATCTCAATACGTGTAGCATCGAGTATCAACCAACTTCAGTCTGCACCAAAGCCGACTATCTCACTACTTTTTAATGGCTAAGTTATGTCAACTATGGTTCTACGGTCAATTAGTGCTTTATGACACCACGCGACAGTATAACATTCTCCTTGACTTAACTCAAGGGACACTGGCACCAACCAATGTGTCACACTAACGTAGCCATCACTTCAATCGTATCGATTTACGTTGTACAATTTTCACGATATATTACTACTTACCTAAAATGCCCTCAAATTCAGGTATAAGATCTATACAAGAAATAAAACCAAGCATATCCCGAAATATAAAGCATATAAGGCAAACAAGTAAAGCAATAAATGTAATATAGCTTTTAAGGTAACCCTGCTTTTAGTTTCCTCAGTAGAGTCGCCAGTTCTGTAATACAGTGGGAAAACTGACTTTTGGTTTTGCGTTTTATCGCAAATGTTATGGGTAGCAAGAGTTACCACTGACTTTTCTTTTATCCAATAAAGTAAAGGGTGAAAAGAACAGGAGATACCTTTGATAATTCTCCGGGTAAGGGGGATAGGTTATGAAAAGGGAAGGTGTTAGCACCCTTTTCATTCGTAGTTATCTACGGGCTCTTAATCGCTAGCTCACTTTTGAAAATTATTTGTGAAGGTGTAAGTTTGAATTTTTTTTTTTAAATTCCTAATTTTGGAAAACTTTGTAATGATTCTCGTATCATTGAGAACACATACAAAGTGTTTGTTTTGAAAATATTTCAGAAAAGTGTTTGTGTGAAAAGAGATGTTTTTGTTTGTGAGCAAGCGACTACGAGCTATCTACCTACTCAAGAGTCTTTCGCATTACTTTCCTCATCTTTTAGATAGTGCTATCCTACCATTAGTTAGTAAGTAGTTGTGATACGGTGGCAGAACCGACAGTTAACACTGGTTTGCGTTTTGCGCTTTTTGTTTGCAAAATGTCGCGGTAAGCAAGAGTCATCACCGACTTTTATTTCATCCAATCAGGAAAAGGAAAAAGAATAGAAAAAACCTTTTTTTGAGATATTCTGAGTACGGGGGGGTAGATTATAGAAAGGGAAGGTGTTAACACCCTTTCTATCCATGGTTTTCCATGGGCTCTTAGGTACTTGCTCATTTTTCAAATTGCTTGTGTGTGTGCTTGTTTGTTTTTGAAAATATTTTACTTCGTGATAACCCTTGTATCCGTCCTCAAGGATGTGACGAAGTTTGTTTTGAAAATTTGTTTTGAAAGGTATTTGTGTGAAAAAAAATTTTGGTTGAGCGAGTACTTAAGATTCTACCTACTCGAAAAAAGATTGTTCATTCTCGTTTCCTTCAAATAGCGATATCCTACTATTAAGGAGTAGGTAGCACCGTCGTTGGAGTTGTAAGGGACGTTCGAAAGGGAAAAATACAATCACTAAAGCAACAGTTAGAAAACTTTAGTAGTAACCCTAGAGTCTTAAGATCTTTCCGAGGCAACATTTCCGAGGCAACATTCGAACAGGACATTTTGATCTCTTAGACAAGACGGCAACCACTAAAATATCCTATTCTTAATGATTGTTTACCGAAGGCAACCGAAGTGGGGTATACCCTAGGAGTGAATATGTGCATGTGAATTGTTTCAGTTATATAGTCTTTGCACATTAGGTGATCTACCATTTTAATTTCTAGATATTCTTGCCATACAATCCTATTAGCATACATCTAGACAATTAAATATTTGTAGGAATTTAAAAGTGCAAAAAATAAACCTATCTATTACAAGGCTTCGGGGGATGGGGATTAGTTACATAACCAAAGAATCGGGGATTAAAGTAGTAAATAAAACCCTAGTTTCACTATTACAAACCATTGGGAGTTACAAAAATAATGGAAAAGAAATAATTAAATGCGCGGCGAATTAAATACGAGGGATGTTGAAAAATAACCTAAACCCAAATTGAAAAAATATTCAAATCATTTTTGAGAAAAGAATTAATTAAGTTATGTACGACTTAAAACCCTAATTCTAACTATTTTAATTATAAAAGAAATTGAAATTAACCTAATCTAAACCAAATTAAATAATTTCAAGAAAAATAAAATATTTTGTAAAAAAAGATCTTGTGTATTTTTTTGGTTTTTTATTTGAGAAAAAAAACAATTTAATTGCAAATTATTTAAACCCTAATCTCTATTTAATTTTAAATGAAACAAAAATTAAATTAACCTAACTTACTAATTATATTAAACAAATATTATTAAAAAAAATCTTTTTTATGATTTGTTAATTTTATGAAAAAATGATAATTTTTGTGTTAATTAATTAAAACAATTAAAGGAAATTAATTAAAGAAATTAAAAAGAAAATAGAGAAGAAAAGCAAATTGGGCTTGTATGCTAGCAAAGAAGGGGGTGTCAATCTGAGTTTTTTAAGGCCCAAAACGCTCCAAGCCCAGTCAGCATTGGATTCCTTGTAGCATTGACCTGAGGGTGCATCGTAGTCCCTCATTGCTGGAGCGTTAGATCTGATGGTATGCTTGATCAAACGGTTGGACGCGAGGATGTATGGTGGACACCAGGACGAGTGATGCGTTGGATCTGTTGAAAGAAAATAACATAAAGGAAACGCTGGGACCTGGGGTCGAACGCAGGTCCTTATGCTTACCAACCATATGCCTTACCAATTACGCTACGTGTTTGAACTGTTAGTATAATGAAAACCAAATATAATAAAAATAAAACAAGTCCCTGATTCCCACGCGCGCGAACTTTTGAATGGTCCAATTCTGATTGGACACGCCATCATCTTCTCCAGGGAACCATCGCTTTTGGCATTGACCCTTTACCTACGGACAAACTCGTCACTATAGGCTATAGTGACGGTTTCTTATGCGTGGCTAAAACCTGCAAAAATCTTAAAACGAAATTCAAGCAACATAAAATCCATTCAAGGGCATGAATCAACTGTACTTCATCCCCTGAACATGAAGAGACCCTTAATTTGGCCTAATTTTACCTCTAGCTAGGGTTCCCCAATTTAGAGCTCACGAACCCTAACTATGGCAAATAGTTATTCCTGCATCAAAACTCAAATCCAGGCTATCAAAAAGCTTCCTAGCATGATCCTAAATATATATGCAAGCAAATTGGATTAAGAATGCGTAAAAGTAGAGAAACAAGTTTGAGTTTAGAGGGTGCAAAACGTGATGTATAGCTGGTGATTATGGTGGTTTGATTACTTGGTAATGATTGGAATAGCTTCTATGCACGCCCAGGAAGAGATTGCTAGCATCAAATTTCCTTGAATCGCCCTATAGATTGAAAACTGAATCCCATTTTTTGCAAAAAATCCACGTTTTGTTTTATGCTTTTCACGACTGCAAAACCTTGTTTTTTCTTTGTACTTGTTCATTATATCTCAATGAATTAGGGTTGCAAAACCGATTGGATCTTGAAGTTTTGATGAGATTTGATTTGATTCTTTAGCCATATGCAAACTTGCTATTTTGAGCCAAATCATCCCTTTCTTGTACCAATTATGCTTGAATCGTTTTGGCCTTGATAATTCAACATATTTTGATTGCCAACCTGTCCAAAAACCAAATCAAATCATATCTTTGCTATTATTCATCAATTATTTGATTTAATTTAATTTTTAATTAATAAAAAATTAAAATAAATTGATAAATGAAGAAAATAATGGGTGGAAGAATATTTGAGTCGTGGACCATATTATAAGTGAGGTGCAAGCATAAAACGTTAGGCCCATTTAGCAAAAAATGCATTTTAAGCACATTTGACTTTTGGCAATTTTTCAAAATTGGTCAACTTTGACAAGGCATATCTCTTCCAATTTTAACCCTAGAGATGTGTTCTTGGACTTTTTAGAAAGATTAGGATGTCCTCTAAGCAACCCTTTTGGTATCATCTCAATTGAGTCTTCCATGTTTATGTAAGAAGCTTTGACCCAAAAGGTGTTTTTGTTGACTTTTCAAAATGACCCATAATGTAGAAATTCATATATTTTTATGAGTGCATATTTTGAAATTGTGGGATGAAGATGAATTTTAGGGAATTGAATCCTCTTCAAAATGAGCTTTGGATGGAAAATTTCTAATAAAGCAAGTGGAATTTATTCTTGGTCAAAGTTTGGTTGTCTTTTACTAAGAAACCTTAATTTAGCAACTTTTGGGTTTTGATGAATTTGGAGCATTCCTTGGGGAATCATGATAAACCCTTGATCAAATGATGAAAGTCACTTCAAAATGTTAATGTTGACCAAAAATCATGAAGTTTGACTGTATGTGGGTCACAATTGACTTTTGACCTAATATAGTCGATTCTCAAGCATCTGAGCAGTTGATTGAGCAAACTTCTTGTGCAAGGCATGAAACTTGACATGTAGGGTCTTGAGGACATATTAAGACCATGGAGAGCATATTAGCCCTCTGTGGTTCACCCATCTTGATAAAAATGGAAACCCTAATTTGATTTATATTGCCTTATGAGAGAATTTGTCTGGTCCACTCTTGGGCAACCTTGAGCAAATTGAGGACCTCAATGGGCATGTGTTGAGTAAAATGAGAGGGAAAATTTTGGGGTACAAAAGCTGCCCCTGTTCAATCTTCTTAAACCTGAGGATGTAGATTGGATGTCTGCCTTTCGTAATCTGAAGGTGGAAGATGATTGAACACTAGAGTGCCCAGAAATTTGCACTCGCATGAAGTGGCACTTGATTTACGATATCGGGAATGGGCTTACAGATACCATTTGGAGATCGATAATGGAAGATTGTCGAAGATGGGCTTAAAGATTCCATCTAGAGAATGTTAATTTCTTGAGATATTCCTTTGACGAGAGTCCCTGTTGCTGTTGTTAATGAGGAATCTGCTGAGGAACGTTGGTATGTGTTTTGGGAGAAATAGAACTTTAGGAGCTTCAGTTGTCCATTACTCTATTGGGGAAGTAACTCTTGCTTGAGGAAGAGGAAGTGAACTGCATATCTGGTCGGTGTATAAGTTGTACCACGACTTACTGGGGAAATGCGAAACGAATCGTGTTTGATCAGGTCCCGGTCTTACAGTGTTATAAACTGTTGTCTGGAGATAAGAGACAAGGAACCTGGATAGTAAGGTTATGAGAAGGAACCTAGATAGTAGGGTTGCTTCGATATGAAATCCTGGATAGTAGGGCTATGAGAAGGAACCTGGGTCGTAGGGTTACTTCGATATGAAAGCCTGGTTAGTAGGGTTACTTCGATATGAAAGCCTGGATAGCAGGGCTGTGAGAAGGAACCTGGATAGTAGGGTTACTTTGATATGCAAGCCTGGATAGTAGGGCTGTAAGAAGGAACCTGGGTCATAGGGTTACTTCGATATGAAAGCCTGGATAGTAGGGCTGTGAGAAGGAACCTGGGTTGTAGGGTTACTTCGATATGAAATCCTGGATAGTAGAGCTGTGAGAAGGAACCTGGATAGTAGGGTTACTTCGATATGAAAGCCTGGATAGTAGGGCTATAAGAAGGAACCTGGATAGTAGGGTTACTTTGATATGAAAGCCTGGATAGTAGGGCTATGAGAAGGAACCTGGATAGTAGGGTTACTTTGATATGAAAGCCTGGATATTAGGGTTGTGAGAAGGGACCTGAATAGTAGGGTTACTTCGATATGAAAGCCTAGATAGTAGGGCTGTGAGAAGGAACCTAGATAGTAGGGTTACTTCGATATGAAAGCCTGGATAGTAGGGATGTGAGAAGGAACCTGGATGGTAGGGTTACTTTGATATGAAATCCTGGATAGTAGGGTTGTAAGAAGGAACCTGGATGGTAGGGTTACTTCGATATGAAAGCCGAGATAGTAGGGCTGTGAGAAGGAACCTGGGTTGTAGGGTTACTTTGATATGAAATCCTGGATAATAGGGCTGTGAGAAGGAACCTGGATGGTAGGGTTACTTCGATGTGAAAGCCTGGATAGTAGGGCTATGAAAAGGAACCTGGGTCGTAGGGTTACTTCGATGTGAAAGCCTGGATAGTAGGGCTGTGAGAAGGAACCTGGATGGTAGGGTTACTTCGATGTGAAAGCCTGGATAGTAGGGATATGAGGAGGAACCTGGGTTGTAGGGTTACTTCAAAGCGATAGTGTATATTAGTTACCCGTTTGATTTCGATAACTGAGTTTCCATTAGTCGTCTGTGGATGTGTTCTGTATAATTGTTGAATTTGTTGAAGCTAATCCTCTTTTCCTGAAAAGATATCAGGGTTAGTTATATGCGATGCATGAAATGCAGGGTGAGATGATGTTCTCAAAATAAATGAGATTATGTTGTATATGATATGCATGTGTATGTCATGATGTATGTTCATGAAATTCTATCGGGGTATGCTCACGTCTGGGAAAATAAATCCCTGACGGTTGCTGGAGACTTGTAAATATTCTGTCAGGAAGAGATGTTGGAGAATAACTCTGTGGGGACCAAACTTAGGGGGAAGAGATACTCTGCTAATCTGTAGGTATAAACTTAGCTGGGGATGAAATTCCGTTGTTGGAGATGATGAGCTTTGTTGGAGACTGAGCTTCTGTATCCATAGAAATAAACTCTGCTTGGGGGATGAAATTTACTGACTCACCCGCGATTGCGAACCTCGGCTGGGGATAGTTAAGTCCTGTTTCAGGAAAGCTGACATCAATGTCTTTGGATACGTTTACTCTGTGGGGAGTGTATGTACCAATAATTATGTTCCCAAGCTGGCTCTATCCCGATACCTACTGGGCAGAGTAACCGTCAGGTTCGACACTTATTGTCTTCGCCCCTGTTTCTGGAATTACGAGTAATTGCCTTTGTTTCTTATGTAAATATTTATGAGTGGTAATCATTTTCAAATGCATATATAAAAAATAAATTATTGGACGTTCTCACAAAACAAAACAGAAAAAGAAAAACACACTGAAGTTTCTTGTGAAAACTATTTGTATTGATTTTGAAGTCGGTCTGTAATAGGCATTTTGTACAAAGAGGCTGACGTCCTAGTAAGAGAACACCACCGAAAGATAGAAATTATACAATTTGTGTAAAAGAAAGAAAAACAGTTATGTGAAATGACCTCATTGGGTTCCAACTCTGCTATTGCCTTTATATCTTCAAGCGTCTCATCACTTTGATACTTGGCCGAAGATTGATCAGATTGGTTGGCACCGTCCAAGCTCGATAGTCGATACCGAAGTCTGGTCGCAAGATGATCCAATGAGACACAGTGATACGCTTCAATCCCTAACTTTTCCTGGACCGCCCTTTCGGTTTTTCAGTCCACCGGGATACCCTTTTTTGCCTAAGCCTCCCTTTCGGGTTTTCGACTTACCGGGTGTACAAATTTTTCATTTTCATCCCTTACTTTTTCCCGAACCCTTTTGGTTCGCCGGGAAGCCCTTATTTTTGCCTAGGCCAGTCGACCTAGCGGGTCTTTGATTATGTGTAGTATATTTTCACTATGTCTGCATTGACGGGGTGAGGAAGGTCGTCACCATCCATGGTGGTTAGAATCATAGCTCCTCCCGAGAAAATGTTCTTAACCACAAATGGCCCTTCGTACGTGGGGGTCCATTTGCCCCTGGGATCACATTGCAGCAGTATGATGCATTTGATCACTAGATCCCTAACTTGATATTCCTGGGGCCTGACTTTCTTGTTAAAAGCCTTGATCATTCGCTTTTGATACGTCTGACCATGGCCGATAGTGGTAAGTCTCTTTTCATCGATTAGATTTAGATGATCAAGTAGGGTTTGGATCCAGTCGTCTTTGTTCAAACTCGCATCCTTCATAATCCTTAGAGAGGGTATCTGGACTTCGATGGGTAGGACTGCCTCCATGCCATATACCACAGAGTAGGGTGTTGCCCCTGTCGACGTCCGTGATGAGGTACGGTACCCATGAAGAGCGAATGGTAACATCTCATGCTAGTCTTTATAGGTCACTGTCATCTTCTGTAGAATCTTCTTGATGTTCTTGTTAGCTGCTTCAACAGCCCCATTCATCTTTGGTCAGTAGGGAGAAGAATTATGGTGTTGTATCTTGAATTGTTTACAGAGCTCGGTGATCATTGTGTTGTTGAGATTCATACCATTGTCAATGATAATCCTCTCTTGGACACTATATTGACAGATCAGGTTATGTCGGATAAACCGCGCCACGACATTGGAAGCGATGGGCCTGATTTCTCCGATCATATCGATGCCCCACATCGCAAAGGGCCAAGGAGCCGTCAAGACATTCAGAGGAACCGGAGGTACATGCACCTTATCAGCATAGACTTGGCACTTATGACATGTTCGAGAGTGCTGATAACAGTCGGCTTCCATAGTGGACCAGTAATATCCTTCCCGTAGGATCTTCTTAGCCATGTTATGTCCACTAGAATGGGTTTCGAAGGTGCCTTCATGTAGATCTATCATGATCCTCTCTGCTTCGCTCTTGTCTACACACCATAGTAGTTTGGAGTCATGGTTGCGTTTATAGAGGATTCCATTACTGAGGAAGAACTTTGTAGCGAATCTTCTCAGAAATTTCTTATCGTTGACATATGCCCCTTCGGGATACTCTTGAGCCTCAAGATACCTTTTGACTTCATGAAACCAGGGTTTGTCTGCCACTTCTTCGGTATCAATCTCGCAGCAGTGTGCTGGTTCATCCAACCTCTCAATGGTAATCTGGGGAGCTTCAGTGTCCCACCTAACCTTGAACATAGAAGACATGGTAGGTAGCGCGTCCGCTAACTGGTTCTCCTCTCACGGGAAATGTTCGAAGGTTACTTCCTCAAAGTGTGGGAGCAATGTCAGTACATACTCTTTGTAAGGAATGAGATTCGGGTGCTTCGTATCCCACTCGCCTTTGATCTGGCTTATCACCATAACGGAATCCCCGAATACACTTAAGAACTTAATCCTCAGGTCAATAGCAGCTCAAAGACCCAAGATACATGCTTCATACTCCGCCATGTTGTTGGTGCAGTTGAAACATAATCGAGTGGTGAACAGAGTATGACATCCCTCGGGAGATATGATTACAGCGCCAATGTTGTTACCCAGTGCGTTTGAGGCTCCATCAAAATACATAGACCATCGAGATCCTTGTTCAGGTCCTTCATCTGGTCCAGGTTCTTCATAGTCAGTTACTAACATGATATTCTCATCCGGGACCTCAAAATTCATGGACTGTTAGTCGTCCATGGCCTGATGAGCCAAATGATCAGCAAATACACTCCCCTTTATTGCTTTTTGGTTTGTGTATTGTATGTCGTACTCAGTTAAGATCATTTTCCACCTTGCTATCCTTCCGGAGAGAGCGGGCTTCTCGAAAATGTACTTGATCGTATCCATCTTTGATATCAACAAGGTAGTGTGAGTCAGCATATACTGTCTCAGTCGGCGAGCAGCCCATGCCAAAGCGCGACATGTTTTCTCGAGCAATGAGTATCGTGTCTCACAGTCGGTAAATTTTTTGCTAAGGTAGTATATTGCGTGCTCTTTTCGACCAGACTCGTCATGCTGCCCCAACACACATCCCATTGAATTGTCTAGCACTGTCAAGTATAATATCAAAGGTCTTCCTTCAATTGGAGGAATCATAATTGGCGGTTCTTGAAGGTATTCCTTGATTCTTTCAAAAGCGGTCTGGAATTCATCATTCCACTTTACCACTTGATCTTCCTTCATAAGCTTGAAGATTGGCTCACAAGTAGCAGTCAGATGTGAAATGAATCGGGCAATGTAACTCAGACGTCCCAAGAAACTGCTTGCCTCCTTTTCTGTGCGGGGAACCGAAATCTCTCGTATGGCCTTTACCTTCGCAGGGTCTACCTGAATACCCTTGTCACTGACGATAAAACCCAGAAGCTTACCAGATCTTACCCCGAAGGTGCACTTGTTCGAATTCAACCTCAGCTTATATGTCTTCAACCTGCCGAACAGTTTCTGTAAATGATCAAGGTGCTCTTCCCCAGTCTGAGACCTGGCTATCATGTCGTCAATATAAACTTCGATCTCATGATGAATCATATCATGGAACAAAGCGACCAAGGCACGCTGATAGGTTTCCCCAATGTTCTTTAACCCAAAAGGCATCACCTTGTAGCAGAAGGTGCCCCACTGAGTAACTAAGGTTGTCTTCTCCATGTCTTCAGGAGCCATCTTGATCTGGTTGTAGTCAGAGAACCGTCCATGAAGGAGAATATTTTGTGTTGCGTGATGTTTTCAACCAGAACATCGATGTGAGGAAGTGGGAAATCATCCTTGGGGCTTGCCCTATTCAGATTTCTGTAATCCACACGCATCCGTACCTTACCGTCCTTCTTAGGTACCGGAACGACATTGGCAACCCACTGTGGATAAGAAGTGACAGCTAAGAATCCTGCCTCGAAGTGCTTCATGACCTCTGCCTTGATCTTCTTTGAAATCTCAGGGCGCATACGACAGACCTTCTGTTTAACCGGAGGACAGTCTTATTTAGTCGGAAGGCGATGTACCACAATATTAGTGTCCAAACCAGGCATGTCTTTATAGGACCAGGTGAAGATCTCAACATAGTCGTGCAACATTTGTATCAACCTCTGTTTGACGCTAAGCTCTAGATTTACACCTATTTTAACCTCCTTTTTGTCTTCCTCAGTACCCAAATTCACTGTCTCAATCGGCTCTTCATGAGGCTGTATGGCCCTTTCTTCTTGCTGTAGTAGTCTAGCAAGTTCTCCAGTCACCTCACAATCATCCTCACCTTTGTCCTCGGCTTGGTTGATCAGATTTTTGAAGTCATAACTGGCAATAGCAGAGCTGTTATCAATGGGATCCAGAGTGGATATGGATCTGCATTATGATACGTGAGTGTGTGTAAGAGAATAGCGGTTTTGATAAAGTGAAAAACAGAGAGCGCAAAATTTGTATGCAAGAAACGTCCAATGCTTTATTAATGATATATGAAATGATAAATAATAGCCCTCACAAGCAAAGCTAAGGTGCCTCGGGCAAGGCACCGGGCCGTAAAGTTTTAAGTTGTTCATTATAATCTCAAAACAGGCAAGTCAATTACTGCGGAATAAAAGAAACAGGTATAAAGTCCCTAGTTGTCCAGTTACTCGGTCCACCATTAGTAGTTGGGTAGATCCAACTGCCAATATTTGAGTCCTCCCCGCTGTCTTCAATGGCATTAATTCCCCGATTGCCGATGTGTAGAGGAGGTCTTCTAGCCCGAGCGCGTCTAACAGCCCTTTGAGCCCCTATAGTAAAGCCCAAACCAAATTTGTCAGTTTTCTGAGTGAAATCAGGGAGCTGACCCCAATTGGCACACCCACCTTCTTCAACCACAGCCCTGGCGTCCTTGAGAGAAGTCGTCTTCAAAGGAGGTTTATTGGTAGTAGTTTCAGTCGATGCCAAGATCTGAGGGACTTCTTCGAAGTTCTAACAAGGAGTTTCTATGAATTCCCCGTCCATCTCTATGTAGCGGAAGAAATTGAGGTGGCTCACCATATACTCCTCTTAACCCCGTACAGTGACAATCTTCCCTTTTACCGGATACTTCAGCATTTGGTGGAATGTGGAAGTGACTTCCCCAGCCTCGTGGATCCAAGGACGACCCAGCAAACAAGAATACGACGGTCTGATATCTATCACATAGAAGATGGACCCAAAAGTCTGAGAACCCACTTTGACAGGGATGTCCACCTCCCCGTGCACCATTCTCTTTGATCCGTCAAAAGCCCTTACCATAATGTTACTAGGCTTTAGAGTTATACCCTTGCAATCCAACCGATCCAACACCTTCTTCGGCAGAACATTCAATGAAGATCCAGTATCTACCAGCACATGAGCCATAGTGGTGCCCCTACATTCAATCGAGACATGCAGAGCATCATTATGCTTCCTTCCCTTTGGTGTCAAGTCTGCATCTAAAAAATCCAACCTATTATCAGCAGTCAGGCTGGCCACACAATCTTTGAACTGATCAGCTGAAGTCTCTTGCGGCACATGTGCAGTTTTGAGGAATGCAATCAAAGCCTTCGCATGGGCCTCAGAGCATAACAACAGGGATAACATGGATATTTTTTATGGGGTCTGCCCCAGCTTCTCGACCACATTGTAGTCGCTCTTCTTAATGATTTTCAGTATTTCCTCCATTTCTTGCTTAGAGGCTTCCACAACAATTTTCTTAGGCACCTCTGTCCGGGAAGGCTCACCTATAATCTCCTTGCCGCAGGTATCAGACGATTCGCTGACAGGGGTAATAACTGGAGTAAGAAAAGGAACAGTAGTTGATGTACTAGCAGGAATAACAGATGGAATGACAATAGGCTTGTTGACAGTCTTCGGGGAAATCTCGAGAGAGAAGACCCTTCCACTTTGGGTGATTTTTATGGTTCCAACAATGTTACCAATATTAGTATCAGCTTCTTCATCTTTCAAATATTGTTTGATGCGAGGAGAGTATACATCGGCCCCATAATGCCAGGGGACAACTTTGTCCGGGACATACGGGACAGGACCAAGAACGGTAATTATCAGCAGAGCAATTCTTGGAGCAGATGTAATCCTAACAGGTCTTCTCGAGGAAACCTTGGAAGGATTGGCGGAAATGGTTATAATGGCGACGTCTTAAATTGGAACAACAGGAATCATAGTTTTTTGAATAAAATCTCTCTGCTATCCATCAGGCGTTGAACACCTATCTTCAGCAAACGGCAACCAGAAGGTAGAAACGAACACATGTGGCAACCTTCACCATAACCCAGAAATAAACCGGCCAACAACAAATTCTTCTTGACAGTCATGAGAGGAGTAGAAACTTCGTCAATAGAGGTAATAAACAAACCAGTGTCTACAACATTAACTCCACGACCGTGCTTGGGCATGGGAGCCATTATGACATTTGCCTTCTCCAGAGCATCAAAATCTATTTCCTTGGCTTCAATCAAGTCTTGTACTTTGTTCCTCAGAGCCCAACAGTCATTTGTATCGTGGCCAAGACTCTCAGAATGATAGGCACACTGGGAATTCGGATTATACCGGGGAGATGTAGTATTTGGATTCTTGGGAGCCTCTTTCAAGGTTGTCAATTTGGATCTCAGCAGATGAGGTAGCACTTCAGCCAATGTCATGTCAATGCGGGTAAACTTCCATTGTGGTCTTTCCACCCTTTGTTGATTTTTGCATTGTGGAGCAACTGCAGGTCTAGGTATCATCACGGCACTCACTGTCTGATGATGTTCAGCCCTGTTTTGGCCCCTCGGGCTATAGATGGCACTAGCTTCTTTCTTACCAGCAAAAGGCTTCTTTACTGAACTTGAAGACGCATCTTTCTGTATTTTGCCGCTTCGGATCCCAGCTTCTACCCTTTCTCCAGTTAGGATCAGCTCGGTGAAACCAGCTGATGAGCTGCCGATCAAATGATTGAAAAATGGACCAGATAGCGTCCCCAGAAACATATCAACCAACTCCCTATCAGACAACGGGGGTTAAACTCTCCCAGCCAAGTCTCTCCATTTCTGTGCATGGTCCTTAAAGCCTTCACTTGCACCCATGGACATACTCTGAAATTGAGTACGGGTAGGATCAAGGTCGGAGTTATATTGATACTGCTTGTAGAAAGCAGCAGCCAGATCTTCCCAGTTTCGGACATTGGCTCCCTGCAGCTGGTAGAACCATTCAAGCTGAGTCCCTGACAGACTATCTTGAAAGAAATAAACCCACATATTTCTATAAGCGGCGCGGGGTTGGATCTTTCTGACATAAGAACGGAGATGGAGCTTTGGGCAGGACACCCCATCATACTTTGAAAAAATTGGAGCTTTGAACTTCTGCGGGATGACCACTCCCGACACTAATCCCAATTCTTCGAAATCCAGTCCAAGTATCCTCTGAACTTCCATGGCACTCAGACGGTCTTCCAACTATTTATATTTATCCTCAGCAGGAGGATATTTCTCATCATTGTAATCGGTATCATTGTCAGAAACTACAGGGCTAGGGTCCTTCTCTTTTTCCTGATTCCCCCTTCCTTAGATGAAGAGGTCAGATCGACTTGTCGCTTCAACCGCTCTCCAAACCTTCTGCCCATATTCACAATATCAACAACCTTCTTCTTTTTCTTCTTTTCTTTCAGGATGAGGGCTTTCAGATCCTCCTGCCCTTTTGCCAGACTTATGAACATTTGTTGGAACTGGGCGTTCTGTGTCTGAAGGTCCTTGATGGTTTGCTCGGAAGACATTTCATGCTGAAATAAACAGCGAAGAAGATGAGAAACCTGTAATGGTACTTGTAATGATGTGTATGATAATGGGATGCACATGCAATGATTTCAAAGACTTCGGGAAATTTAAATTTGCAAACCAAAATAAACAAAAACTTTATTAGCTGAATTTGAAGTTCAAATTCCTTTTAGGCGTTACAATTAAAAAACAAATCTAAAACTATAAAAGACATCAAAGTTCCCGTGGATGCTTCCTCTTTGTGCCAAGATAGTCATTAAGCCCTCTTTCTTCATGCAGTTGCTTCGTGAGCTCTAAACCCTTCCTTTCCTGAGCATGGAACTGATCCATGTAAGTATCCCGCTCCTTCATCAACTGAATCCAAGAGCTCTGTAATTCCCCAAGATCAATGGGCATGTAAGGATAGAGAACCGTGTAAGGAATACCCTCTTCTGTAGTGGATTCCACAATCACTGGCAAAACAGCCACATAAGGCATCATCAGCTTCTGGGCACGAGCTCGTACCCATTGGAGGTAAGGTTCTATAGGAATGGAAGTCTTTGGCCCCAAAGCCTTGGTGCCAGATCTGCTTACCATGCCCCAAGCTCGTATGAACCTCCGGCGATACTCTTTAACATCATCCCCATAGTTGAATATAATACCCTCAATAAATAAATCGTGGGGACCATCTCTTCGAGCATAACCAAATTATTGCAGAGCTAAACAAGGATTGTAGGTTATACCCCTCTAATACCAAGTAGTGGGACATTAGGGTACTTCCCGCAACGGTTAATAATAGCAGTGTTTTCCATAGCTCGAGAACACCAAAGAATATCCATGTGAGCGAGTGACATTATCCTTTGCGACCAACCCAAACCTTCTTCATTCTTCAGTACGGACTTAGGGAGGTGAGAAATAAACCACCTCGATATCAATGGCATGCAACACATAAGAATCCCTCTTCTCCTCATGGTACGAGTATGGAGAGTGTGCAAAATATCTCCGAGCAAGGTAGGCACAGGGTTGCGGGAGAGGAAGATCTTGATAGCATTCACATCTATGAACGAGTTCAGATTAGGTAATAGAACTAACCCATAGATTAGAAGAGACAAAACCTCCTCAAAAGCCTGAAAATCCATATCATCCTAAAACAGTTGGGCCTTGTCTATCAGAAACTTAGCTAAAAAACCCTTGACTCCGCTTCTAGTTTCCCAATTGAATACCACGTCGGCCCATGTCAGATGCAAAGCTGAGGCAATGACTTCTGGCTTAGGAACTTCTTCTAGACCTGTGAAGGGCAACTGTTCAAGAATGGGTATATCCAACAGCTGAGAGAATTCTTCCAAGGTAGGTACCAACTGATAATCTGGAAAGGTGAAGCAGTGGTGCTTGGGATCAAAGAACTGGAAGATTACACTCATCATCTTTTCATCAAAGTTTGAAGTAACCCGGTTGAGAAGTCGACCATGTCTCTTAGTGAACGCAGAAGTTTCAGAAACCCTTGATGCTAGCTCTTTGAGTTGGGAAGGTATCTTCACAAAGCTGATTCAAATAGTGTTTCTATGAACGAATGCCATGATCTGCAAAACAGAACAAAGATAAATTCCCTTGGTATTTGAAATGGTTAGTGCAATAAGAATGGATGATATATTATGATGCATGATGTCATGGGAAAACACAGGTATAGCAAACACAGGTTTAGAAAACACAGTCAAATCACACCAAATCCTTAGGTTTAAGGCCTGCATGAGGTTAAAGGTAGTACCCTCTTGAAGTTTAGTTAGTTTCAAACCTGTCTTAAAAAGTAACTGGGTTCTAAGGGATCTCAATATCACTGACCATCCTTTATCGGGCATTGTCTCAGCTCAAACAATCTTTTCTTGCAGCCAAAATATCCCGAAAGTCTGATCTCAATGAGTGTAGCATCGAGTATCAACCAATCCTCAGCTCTGCATCGAGGCCGGCTATCTCACTACTTTCTAATGGCCAAGTTGTTCAACTAAGGTTCTAAGTTCCGTTAGTGCTTCACGACACCACGCGGTGGCCTCGTATTCTCCTTGTTTCCCCACAAAGGATACCGGTACCAACCAAAGTGCCACACCAACACAGCCATCGCTTAAACCATATCGGTCTACGTCGTACAGTCTCCACGATCTATTACTATTTACCTAATAAGTGCCCCCAGATCCGTGTGTATGATCTATAGTAACCCCAAACAAACCCTAAAAAGTAAAGCAATCATGACAATCAAGAGAAGCAATTTAATGACCTAGATCCTAAGGTATACCCCACTTAACTATCCCCAGTAGAGTCGCCAGTTCTATGATACGGTGGCAGAACCGACTGTTAATACTGGTTTGCATTTTGCGCTTTTTGTTCGCAAAATGTCGCGGTAAGCAAGAGTCGCCACCGACTTTATTTCATCCAATCAGGAAAAGGAAAAGGAACAGAAAAAACCTTTTTCGAGATATTCTGAGTATGGGGGGTAGATTATAGAAAGGGAAGGTGTTAGCACCCTTTCTATCCATGGTTTTCCATGGGCTCTTAGGTACTTGCTCATTTTTAAAATTGCTTGTGTGTGAGATTGTTTGTTCTTGAAAATATTTTACTTCGTGATAACCCTTGTATCAATCCTCAAGGATGTGATAAAGTTTGTTTTGAAATTTTGTTTTGAAAGTTTTTTGTGTGAATTTTTTTTTTGGTTGAGCAAGTACTTAAGATTCTACCTACTCGAAAAAAGATTGTCCATTCTCGTTTCCTTCAGACAGCTCTATACTACTATTAAGGAGTAGGTAGCACCATCGTTGGAGTTGTAAGGGATGTTCGAAAGGGACAAATACAATCACTAAAGCAACAATTAGAAACCTTTAGTAGTAACCCTAGAGTCTTAATATCTTTCTGAGGCAACATTTCCGAGGCAACATTTCTGAGGCAACATTCGAACGGGACATTTTGATCTCTTAGACAGGAGGGCAACCACTAAAATCTCCTATGCTTAATGATTGTTTACCGAAGGCAACCGAAGTGGGGTAAACCCTAGGTGTGAATATGTGCATGTGAATTGTTTCAGTTATATAGTCTTTGCACATTAGGTGATCTACCATTTTAATTTCCAGATATTCTTGCCATACAATCCTATTAGCATACATCTAGACAATTAAATATTTGCAGGAATTTAAAAGTGAGAAAAATAATCCTAGCTATTACAAGGCTTCGAGGGATGAGGATTAATTACATAACCAAAGAATCTGGGATTAAAGCAGTAAATAAAACCCTAGTTTCACTATTACAAACCATTGGCAGTTACAAAAATAATGGAAAAGAAATAATTAAATGCACGGTGAATTAAATACGAGGGATGTTGAAAAATAACCTAAACCCAAATTGAAAAAATATTCAAATCATTTTTGAGAAAAGAATTAATTAAGTTATGTACGACTTGAAACCCTAATTCTAATTATTTTAATTATAAAAGAAATTAAAATTAACCTAATCTAAACCAAATTAAATAATTTCAAGAAAAATAAAATAATTTGTAAAAAAAGATCTTGTGTATTTTTTTGGTTTTTTATTTGAGAAAAAAACAATTTAATTGCAAATTATTTAAACCCTAATCTCTATTTAATTTTAAATGAAACAAAAATTAAATTTACCTAACTTACTAATTATATTAAATAAATATTATAAAAAAACTCTTTTTTATGATTTGTTGATTTTATGAAAAAATGATAATTTTTGTGTTAATTAATTAAAACAATTAAAGGAAATTAATTAAAGAAATTAAAAAGAAAATAGAGAAGAAAAGCAAATTGGGCCTGTACGCTAGCAAAGAGGGGGGGGTGCCAATATGATTTTTTTAAGGCCCAAAATGCTCCAAGCCCAGTCAGCATTGGATTCCTTGTAGCGTTAACCTGAGGGTGCATCATAGTTCCTCAGTGCTGGAGCGTTAGATCTGACGGTATGCTTGATCAAACGGCTGGACGCAAGGATGTATGGTGGACACCAGGACGAGTGATGTGCTGGATCTGTTGAAAGAAAATAACATAAAGGAAATGCTGGGACCTGTGGTCGAACCCAGGTCCTTATGCTTACCAACCATATTCCTTGCCAATTGCGCTACGTGTTTGAACTGTTAGTATAATGAAAACCAAATATAATAAAAAGAAAACAAGTCCCTGATTCCCACACGCGCGAATTTTTAAATGGTCCAATGATGATTGTACACGCCATCATCTTCTCCAGGGAACCATCGCTTTTGGCATTGACCCTTTACCTACGGACAAACTCGTCACTATAGGCTATAGTGACTGTTTCTTATGCGTGGCTAAAACCTGCAAAAATTTTAAAACAAAATTCAAGCAACATAAACTCCATTCAAGGGCATGAATCAACTGTACTTCATCCCCTGAACATGAAGAGACCCTTAATTTGGCCAAATTTTGCCTCTAGCTAGGGTTCCCCAATTTGGAGCTCACGAACCCTAACTATGGAAAATAGTTATTCCTGCATCAAAACTCAAATCCAGGCTATCAAAGAGCTTCCTAGCATGATCATATATATATATATATATATATATATATATATATATATATATATATATATATATATATATATATATATATATATATATATATATATATATATATATATATATATATATATATATATATATATATATATATATATATATATATATATATATATATATATATATATATATATATATATGCAAGCAAATTGGATTAAGAATGCGTAAAACTAGAAGAACAAGTTTGAGTTCAGAGGGTGCAAACCGTGATGTATAGTTGGTGATTCTAGTGGTTTGATGACTTGGGAATGATTGGAATAGCTTCTATGCACGCCCAGGAAGAGATTTCTTGCTATAAATTGCCTTTAATCGCCCTATAGATTGAAAACCGAATCCCACTTTTTGCAAAAAATCCACGTTTTTTTTGTGCTTTTCACGACTGCAAAACCTTGTTTTTTGCTTTGTTCTTGTTCATTATATATCCCTCAATGAATTAGGGTTGCAAAACAGATTGGATCTTGAAGTTTTGATGAGATTTGATTTGTTTCTTTAGCCATATGAAAACTTTCTATTTTGAGCCAAATCATCCCTTTCTTGTACCAATTATGCTTGATTCGTTTTGGCCTTGATAATTCAGCATATTTTGATTGCCAATCTATCCAAAAACCAAATCAAATCATATCTTTGCTATTATTCATCAATTATTTGATTTAATACAATTTTTAATTAATAAAAAATCAAAATAAATTGAAAAATGAAGCAAATAATGGGTGGATGAATATTTGAGTCGTGGACCACATTATAAGTGAGGTGCAAGCATAAAAAGTTATGCTCATTTAGCAAAAAATGAATTTTTGAGCACATTTGACTTTTGGCAATTTTGCAAAAAGGGTCAACTTTGACAAGGCATATCTCTTCCAATTTTAAACCTAAAGATGTGTTCTTAGACTTTTTAGAAAGCTTAGGTTGTCCCCTAAGCAACCCATTTTGTCTCAACTCAATTGAGTCTTCCATGTTCATGTAAGAAGCTTTGACCCAAAAGGTGTTTTTGTTGACTTTTCAAAAGGACCCATAATGTAGAAATTCATATCTTTTTATGAGTGCATATTTTGAACTTGTGGGATGAATATGAATTGTAGGGAATTTCATCCTATTCAAAATGAGCTTTGGATGGAAAATTTCTGATAAAGCATGTGGAAGTTATGCTTGGTCAAAGTTTGGTTGACTTTTACTAAGAAACCCTAATTTAGCAACTTTTGGGTTTTGATGAATTTGGAGCATTCCTTTGGGAATCATGATCAACCCTTTATCAAATGATGAAATTCACTTCAAAATGTTAATGTTGACCAAAAATATTAAAGTTTGACTGTATGTGGGTCATAGTTGACTTTTGACCTAATACAGTCGATTCTCAATCATCTGAGCAGTTGACTGAGCAAACATCTTGTGCAAGGCATGAAAATTGACATGTAGGGTATTAAGTACATATTAAGACCATGGAGAGCATATGAGGCCTTTTTGGTTCACCCATCTTGATGAAAATGGAAACCCTAATTTGAGGTATATTGCCTTAGGAGAGAATTTGTCTGGTCCACTCTTGGGAAACCTTGAGCAAATTGAGGATCTCAATGGGCATGTGTTGAGTAAAATGAGAGGGCAAATTTTGGGGTACAACAGAATCTCTATCATTGGATGTTTGAGGGACAGGTGCGGATCATCGTACAGTCATAAAGGCAACATATAGGGATACCTTTAGCAATTCGAAGGGACTATCATCATGTATTCATAGGAAATATTGAGGGACAAGATCATTTACCGAAGGCAGCACCAAAGGTTCATCGAGGGACTATGATCTTGATGATGATTTTTTAACTGATGTTCTTTGCTAGTGGTATCCCTACGTTCGAGGGACATGACTTATTTCCGAAGGCAACATGTGGAGTCACCCTAGAGGTGTGTGTGTGCAAAGTGTGTTAAGATTCAGTTATTTTAATCTTTAAGTTTAGGGTTATCTATCGTTTATTTTTAGATCTTATCATACAAACCTAATTACTATACAATTATATATACATACAAACATAATTATAGGTACAGAAATTAAAATGCGGGAAGATAAAACCTACGCTATTACAATGCTTCGGGGATGGGGGTCACAAAACCATAAACATAGGGGAAAAGTAGTAAACCCTAGTTTAAGCTATTACAACCTTTAGCAGTTACAATATTTGGTAAAACTCGCGTAAAATTTAAATCTAAAACTATTACAACTTGACATGAAGCTTATACATTCGGTCTAAGAAATTTAAATAGTGAAGAAAATAAGTATTAAGAAAGACATTTTTTAAAGAAATCTAAAAAACCTGATTTAATATTTTTGGCATTTTTGTTAAAATGATTAAACTAATTCTAAATTAAATTATAAATGAAATAAAACCTAAGTATAAAATTAATTAAAAAAAGTTAATTGGTAAAAAACATGTTTAAAAAATTGATTTGAGGGGTTCAAGGGAATCAGATTGCTAGGCCCAAACACGCTAGCCTAACAATTTGAATGATTCTGTATGACCAATTTCAAGAGGTACATCGTGGGGTTCCCTTCTGGCTGTTGGATCTTGATTGGTTGAGATCTGATGGTCAGGATGTGAGATGCATGGTGCATGCGCTAGACTGGGTTCATGTTGGATCTACAAGAGAACTGTGAGAAAAATAACATACCAGGGGAAGGGATCGAACTCTTTCCCTGGTACAATAACACCCTTACACACACAAGCTTACCGTTGGGGCGACCCTTGCATCCGGTAGCCTATATCCAATAATAACAATATATTCTAAAATGAAAGCTAATTTCAGACAAACAAAACAAACATGTGTGTGGCGGGCCATGGATTATTTGGATCAGCCAATAATGTGGTGGCATGCCCAGGCCATCGGAGTCGAACTACCAGGCAACACCAGATTCAACCCTCTAGTTGTCTTCTCCAATGAAGAGAAATTGGAAACCTGCAAAAACGACTCAAACAACAAAATCAAACCACTCAGATCCACTAATTTGGACCTTGTGGATCTGGTGGTGTGGTTAGTTTGGTCTAAAATTGACTGGAGTTATGGATTCGAAGCTTCCTTGAAGCTCTGCCCTAACAATGGTGTTTTGAAATTTAGACACCCAAACTCACATGTAGTACGTTAGATATGTTCTAAACATCAACAACAATATGAATGCATGCGTAAAATCTATTTAAATTACACGAATTGAAAGTTTGAAACCATGAAAGCTTACCAAATGGAGCAACTGTGATATGCTTGATTCGGGTGTTGGCGGGCTTGGCTATGGTATTTGATCGACTCCTTTGATCCCCAAGGAGTGATTTGTTTACTTGGTTTGGACTGAAACTGTTTGTAATCTTATAACTCGATTGCTTGGTTTCTTTGAAAATGTTATGAACAACGCCTTATCTTGGAGGCAACTGCCTATGTCTGTGAGATCTGAGGATTGTATACTTATATGACTTTGGATTAGGTCAACAAATATGGCCTCATATCATGTACAACCAAAGTTATAAATTATTTCCAAAATAAATTGAAAACTTTCCAAAACCACGAAGATCCTTCCCAAAATAGCTCCACACGATTTTTGTAGTTGGCTGGCATGGATTTGGGCTTTTGAATTGATTCAAAACAAGACTTGCACGCCTAAGCCCATTTACCTTGTATTTATTTTGAATTTAATTTTGATTTTAAATAAATAAAATCAAAATAAATAAAATAAAAACTAAAATAATGCATGGATGCACTTAGGGGTCTTTAAACATGTCATGAACACATTTGAATTCCAAAACTTAGGCCCAATATCCGAAAATCACAAATTTGCTCAATTGAGATATCATGCATTTCTCAAAAATTTCCCAAATTGTACAACCCATAACTTGATCAATTTTTATCATTTGAAGGTGATCTTGGACTTTTTGGAAAGATCAAGATGTTCTCTACAATTTCTATTTTGAGCATTTTTTTCATTTGGAGACTTTATCTTGATGTAAGTTACCTTGATAAAAAGTGTCTTTTTGTTGACTTTTGAAATGACATGTAATGTATTAGCTCATATCTTTCAAATGAAGCATTTTTTTGAATTGAGCATACAAATACAAAGTTATAGAGAATTGAATTTCCTTCAAAATGGGTTTTGGTTGGGGAAAAGTTGATGAGGCATGTGAAAGTTATGCTTGATCAAAGTTTAGTAGACTTCTCCTAAGGAAATCCTAATTTGGCAACTTTTGACCTTTGATGATTTGAGGTCTTTCCTTGAGTAATCATGATAAATCCTTGATCAAATGATGAATATCACTTCAAAATGTTGATGTTGACCAACAATATTAAACTTTGACTGTATGTTGATTATAGTTGACTTTTTATCCAATACAGTTGATTTTCAATCATCTGAGCCATTGATTGAGCAAACTTGTGATGCAAGGCTTGAAACTTGACATGACCATTGTTGAAGACCTATGGAGGACCATGGAAACAACTTGATACCTTTGAAAATCAATCTTCCTTGATAAACTCAAAACCCTAGTTGTGGACCCATTGCTTAGGAGGAGGTTTGATTGGTCAACCCTTGAGATTCTTGAGCATTTTGAGAACCCTTAAAAGAATGTCTTGAAGAAAATGGGACGGAAAATTTTGGTGTACAACACAGTCCTTAACCCAGCTCTGATACCATGTTAAATATGTTTGGATCTCATCCCTCAAAAGCTAGCTCAAAGGGTGAGGTTACCCTCACATATTTATACACCCAACAGCCTGAGAACCTAAGCAATTTAAGACTTCAAACAAAATCCAACAACATAATTACCAACTTCAACACATTTATTCTTTGTTCATGCGAAAGGAAAATATGAAATTCATCAATGGATATGAAAGTGGCATCATTGGATTCTTCTGTGGAGCACAAAACACAATCAAATCTTACAATCATAACCCTCAAGATCTTTTCAACAACTAAGATTTCAACTATCTTCTCACCATGAAAAGTCATCTTATTGACAATTGCAAGTGTTATTGCAAATTAATCTATGACATATTCACCTTCAATCATGCCAAGAATATCCAACTCTATTCGAAGAGCTTGTGATTGAGCGCATCCTACCTTTGTTGAACCTTGACACTTCTTATGCATAGAGTCCCAAATGTCCTTAGCCATATTATGCACCAAGATTGTTGTGAGTAGGGATGTCAAACAAGCATGCCCACCCCATTTAGGCCCACCCCATAAAAATCCGAAAAAATAGGTGTGGTGGGATGGGCCTTGTTGGCATTACACCTCTAAAGCTTAAAATTATAAAAATTCATGTTAATGTTCATGCCCACAAAAGTACGCAAAAAAACGAGGTGAGACAGAACGAACATATTAGAGGGTGAAAACTTAAAACCTTGGTCTGTTCCACGAATAAATACTGACAACACGAATATTGATAGCGTTTGGTTCTGCAGCTACTACCCACTTAGGGTTTCACCATTGGACAAGAAGATAAAATTTAAAACTAAGAAAGTAAAAAGATAGATTTGGATATACTTATCTCGTTTCAACTCCAAGCTATAATATAAATACTAGGTTAAAACTTAGGGTTGAGGCTGTTGGACCTAAGTCAAAATAAAGGAAATAAAAAGACGGGCCTAAGCCACTTAGAGGAATAAAAACAAAAAAAATAATAATAATAAAGATAATAAGAGATATGGTCCTTCATACAAAAGAGCTTCTTTAAAATTCTATTGAGCCTTCTATCACTACTTTTTGACATAAAAGAAACCTTGGCCTCGAGGTTTTGTTCAATATATGGCCCAATGTGATCCACCGAATTAGGGCTTGGTGGTAATGAGGAGTCAATGAGTTGAGGGAAAACTGATGGATTTGAATAACTGTGAGTAGTAGAAACTGCTGGTTGTGCAAGTGAAGTACAGCTGGTGGGAAATGTGTCATTGAGAGAAACATGAAAACCTATTTGTTTGAAATCCAATTGTAACACCCTAAATTCTATATTAATTATCATTTAATTAATTTAGCATGGATATATGAGTCATTGTGAAGTATTTGATAGTTATATGATGTTTTGGTGTTTTTATGTGAGTCCTTGTGATGATTTATGATGTTTTGATGAACATGAGGTGTATTATGATGTCGAGATGAATATGATGTTTAAAATGATGATTTGTATGGTGTAGGATGGATAATAAGAGATGTTTATAATTTAAATATTTAGTTGGAATTATTTAGATTTAATAGTAATTATTTAGAATTGTTTGGATTAAATAAATAAGATAGTGGTGTAGAGAAAATAAGGGCAAGGTGGTCATTTGGGAAGAATAAGGGGGGACAATAGTGGAAGACCATGTTAGGGGTCCAAGGGGTAAGTTTGGTATAAGGAAGATTTGGGAGTTGGAACGATCATTATGTGCGATGGTAAGAATTGGAAGAAGGCTGTGGAGAAAGAAAGCTAGGGCATAGAGAGGAAAAAAGGAATTGTAAAATGCAAAGAGGAATCGAAAGCTAGAAATAATCTTAAGGTAATGTGAGTTTTATCTTGATTATTATAATTGCTTTAAGGTTTAGATAATTGTAGATTTGTGTCAGGTTTTGGTTGTGATGAATATGAGATGATTTAATGAAATAGATGGTGTTTTTTAGCCTTGGATTATAAATAATTGTATCCATAATGTAGAATACATTGGATTGTTGAGGTTTGATGAAAACCCTGTGATTAGATGATGTTTTAGGACCTATAATGTGCATAAATCGCAAAATTGGGACTGCTTTTTATGCAGGAAATCACAATAAGAAAACCCTGTTCGTGCAGGATCGTCGAGCGATGGAGTCTCGTTGCTGGGTAATGATGGCATCACTTAGTCGTCGTCAGATGAAAATAGAAGCGAAGAAGGGCAGAAAAGAAGAAGGTTACTGGAGTGTGTATCTCCTAGCGTCTTCGGGCGATGCAAGACACGAAAGGTGTGTCTCCAAGCGATATAAGTGGTGTCGATGGGCAGTGGTGTCCAAAATTGAATGGATGAGTTGGTTTTTCTTAAAAGAGCCGTAACTTGAGTTTTAGAACTCGGTTTTAGGTACGGCTCAAAGCGTTGGATATCTAATGCAATGAACTTTAGTTAGATGGAATGCAATGAGAAATAAGAAGTATATTCCCAATAACTAAGCTAGGAATAAGTTAGGTTTTTCTTGTTGGATTACAATGATGCTTTGTTTATTATGATGATATGATGATGTTATGATGATGCTTTGTTTATTATGAAGATATCATCATGTTATGATGATGTTTTGTTGATTATTATGATACAATGATGTTGTGATGAACTCATGAATGATGGTGCATTTTGACTAGTTATGGTCGTATTTATCATATTGTCGTGCATCATGCATTCATGGCATATTTTAGGACTTGGGTCCAGTGATGTTAGGATTTTGGTCCAGTGATGATGATAAGACGATAGTCCATTGAAGGTATAAATGCATTTGTGCGAATTGGGTGCAAAATTGTTTAAGTGCTCTGGTTCCAAGTGGGAATTGATCCTATTGGTGGGTATCTTTGGAGATAAGAATGAATGAGTCATCAGTGAAGTTTTGGTACCACATGCATGAGTTTATAATGTTTCATTACATTATAAGTGACATTGCATAATGATGTGATTAAATGATGCTTGTTGATAATTGGTATTTTGATGATATGTTGTTATGTATTGATGATGTTACGAAGGTGTGAGTATAATATGAGGTTCTGATGATGTGTGATGCCTTGCCTAAGTGCATGTATATTATATTTATTCCTTATGTGTTTTATAATGATTATGATTTATTCACCCTTTCTGCTTAGAAATGTCGCCTTTATTCATGGGTAACTTGCAGGTGATCAAGATTAGTGCATGGAAGCTTAGAGGATAGTTTCAGAGTGTGTTTATTGCTTTTCATTGAATAAAGAGAGTCTTGATTTGATATATAACATCAAGGTTGGGATCGATTAGTTTTGAACCATGCACTATTTTGTTATCTTGAGATTTTGTATTACCGTCATGACTTTTTCCATGTTTCGGATTATGATGTTATAAACATGAAGTGTGATGATTTTATTAACATTTGAACTACCTTTCATGGTATTGAGATTATTTTATGAAGGAGTTTAAGACTCATTAGTGTCGCTGCAAAGTTTAAAAGGAATTAGTTATGATATTAGAGATTATATTCAAGTGTTTTCTTGCAACTCGTGTTACGGAGCAAGATTATTTGTGAAATAATATTTATATGAAGAAGTGACATCCTTGTTATTTTTTTATGTTTAATTATTTATTAAAAATATTTGTAAAAATCATTGGGTTTTATAAGGATGTTACACCAACGGTCCAATAGAAACTGTTGGATGTCCTTAAAAGCCTTGAGTCGTGTGCGTGTGGGAAGTGTCCTTGGAAGATTCTATGTTATATTCCAAGACAAATGGATGTGTTTGGATAAGTACATCACTTGTGGGTTTAGTCAGAGAAACTTCTTCACTTTGGCTTTGTTGTTTCTCTTTCTCCTTAAAGCGCTCTGAAAAATCTTCTTCAAGCTGAGGGTGAAAAATATTCTCTTTCTCTTTCTTCAAACACTTATCAGCATCTTCTTCAAAAGTCTATTGGTTTTGTGACAAGCGATTAGGTTGAATACATGTAGTTTGTTTCGCCTCTTCATCTTTCTCAAAACTTTGTGGGTCTGTATACAAACTGTTCTTGTGCTTTGTAGAAGAACTGGTTATGATTTCTATTTGTTCTTCTTGTTCATAAGGCACTGAATCAGGCGGAATGGGTAAGAAGTCAAAGACGGATCGGTTCCCGTGTAGAGGAGAAGCTGAGATACATGTATTACATGGTGGATCTTCGAAGATGGTGAAAGATCAAGCTCGTACAAGACCTCCCCGATTCGTCTTAAAACCTTGAAGGGTTTGAAATACTATGGGAATAGATTTTGTGAGGTTCTCTTGTTCACCGAAATCTGCCGATACTGTTTCAGGAAAAGTAGAACTAAGTCTCCGATAACAAATGTACACTCAATCCTTTTTTGTTTACTTGTTCTATCATCTTAAGTATGCTTCTGTTCAGATTTGTTTTCAAAGTGTCAATGATCTCTTGTCTTTGTGTCAAAACGTTATCGACTGACATGTTTTTCTATGTTTCTTTTGTATAGTCTAAGAGTAAGAGTGTTGGTAGGGGTCTACCGTAAAGAGCTTCGAAAGGTGTCATGCCAATGGCTGAATGTAGGGAAGTTTTGTACTGAAATTTCGCAAGGTGCAGAAATTAAAACCATTTCCGCGGGTGATCATTTGTGAAGCAACATAGGTAAGTTTCCAAACTCTTGTTTACAACCTCTGGTTGTCTGTCCGTATCGAGGTGATAAGATTTGCTATGTTTCAGGGCAGTTCCTTGTAATCGGAAAAAGCTCCTTCCAGAAGATACTGAGGAAACGAGGATCTCAATCTGAAACAATCGAAGTGGGAATTCCATGGAGGCGGAAATTTTTTGATGAAAACCTAGTAGCAAGTTCTGGTGCAGTAAAGTTTGTTGGTAACGTGATAAGGTGGACGAACTTGCTTAAACGGTCGCAAATGACCCAAATCATTGTGTGACCTAAAGATGGAGGTAAATGGGTGATAAAATCCATTGTTAAATCTTCCCATACTTGTTTTGGAATTTCCAGAAGTTGTATTAATCCCAGTTTTCTCTTTGGCAGGTACTTGTTTCATTAAAAGACATGACAACATTGAACAAAGGTTTTGGTGTCTTTGTATATACCTGGCCAGCTGAAAGATGATGAGATTTGAGCAAGTTTTGTTTGTGTAAGTGTTTAGTTGTTGGCATGTTTTTTGGTAAAACCAGTTGTGTGAATGTCATGACTGATGTCATAACATTCTGGGATACTAGGTACATTCTGCAGAAAAAGAATGTCATACAGGAGCTGCTCAATATGAGTGTTTAGCTGATCATTATGCAATGATCATATTTATTGCATTCTACCAAAATCAGTAAACAGGATTCTTGTTGTCATAACCAATGTTAACACATCCCGTACTGATCTAACAGTTGTGCAGATTTGTTATTTCTGAGATTTTTCAGGAATCTGGTTTATACAGTCCAAATCAGAATCTCACGTGGACATTAGGTTAACTTTGCTTAACCCTAATCTGGTTGTTAAAGACCTATGACCAAGTCTTGAGGTTAACCCTAATTAACCCTAGCTATTTTCGTGGAAGCCCTAACAGAAGAATAGCTGGCTATATATTCCTCATGAAGACTGTTGGTTAAAGATACTTTTTGACAGAAGATCAATAAGGGATTGTATAGTTGTAACTACTGTGAGCCAATCAATTATCATTGTGATAAGTGATTTGGAGTAGGATTTGGTTGTAAGGGTAGTGTATCACTCAAAGCTTTGAAGCACGAGTGTTTGTGTTACTTGATTAAAGCTTTGAAGCAAAGTAAAGTTAGGGTTGTGTATCACTCAAAGCTTTGAAACACGAGTGTTTGTGTTACTTGATTAAAAGTTGTGAAGCAAAATCAAGTGTATGTACTGAAGAGTGTCTTCATAATTTCATTAGTCAATTGTTTAGTATCACTGCTGTGATTGAGGGGGAGTGAGTAGGAACTCAGGTTTAAGTTGAACTTAGATTGAAGTTGCATTGGGAAGGTCTTAAGTGAAAGAGATAAACTGGTTGGTTTATTCCTGAATTAATATCTCTTATAGTGAATTTCCTCCCTGGCTTGGTAGCCCCCAGAGTAGGTGTTGTTACACACTGAACTGGGTAAACAATTGACTGTGTTCTTTACTGCTTTTAGATTTACTGTCTTGAAGAGTGTCAGATACGGTGTCATAACATTCACCGTGACATTAAGTATCTGCTGCCAGAATTTCAATTGGCATCATAGCAAGCACCCTGCCTATCTTACTGGGTGAGATCTAGGGATATTATTTTCTGGCGCTATGGACAAAGAAGGAGGATTTGGAAACAGACCACCCATTCTGGATGGATCAAATTATGACTACTGGAAACCTCATATGATTGCCTTCTTAAAATCACTGGACAAAAAGGCTTGGAGAGCTACTGACAAAGGATGAAACCATCCCACCATAACTGGGAAAGATGGGACAACCAGTCTGAAACCTGAGGAAGAATGGAGCAAAGAAGAAGATGAGTTATCCCTGGGTAACTCCAAAGCATTAAATGCCTTGTTCAATGGAATTGATAGAAACATATTCAGACTAGTACATCAATGTGAACTGGCCAAGGAGGTTTGGGACACTCTCAAAACTACCCATGAGGGCACATCCAAAGTAAAAATGTCAAGGCTTCAGATGCTGACTACCAAATTTGAGAACCTAAGGATGATGGAAGATGAGACCATTCATGAGTTTCACATGAACATCTTGGAAATTGCCAACACCTCAGGAGCATTGGGAGAAAAGATGTCAGAAGAAAAGCTGGTGAGAAAGATACTCAGATCCTTGCCTAAAAGATTTGCAATGAAGGTGACTGTTATAGAGGAAGCTCAGGATATCTGCAACTTGAAGGTGGATGAACTCATTGGGTCACTTCAGACCTTTGAGATGGGGATCAGTGACAATGTCGACAAGAAAAACAAGAGCATAGCACTTGTATCTAATACTGAAGATGAAAACAAGGAGGATGAAGAAGAAAATATTTCAGAAGCTATAGCCATGCTTGGAAGACAGTTCAACAAAATCATCAAGAGAATGGACCCAAAGTCAAGGTCAAATGTTAAGAACATTCCTTCTGACATTAACAGATCCTATGACTCCAGCAGAAGACCAAAGTCTGAAGAGAAGGGAAATCAAAGCAAAGGAATTCAATGCCATGGATGTGAAGGATATGGGCACATTCGAGCTGAATGTCCTACCTTTCTTAAGAAACAAAAGAAAGGAATGTCTGTTACTTGGTCTGACTGTGACTCAGAAAGTAATTCTGAAGAAGAATCTGCCAAACTAGTTACTGCACTAACTGGTATTTGTAACTCTGATAGTGACTCTAGTGATGAGGAAGTGACATTTGAAGAACTGGCTGACTCCTACAAGAAGCTATGTACCAGAAGTGCTGAAGTCTGTCAGCAAAATGAGAGACAAACACAACTCATAGTAAAGTTGGAGGCTGAGAAGAAGGCAAGCATTGATACTATAAGTCATATAGAAGGGGAAGTTCAAATGCTAAACTCAAAACTTGACCAGATGACCAAATCTGTCAAGATGCTGAAAAATTAGAAGAAATCCTTCAGGTTGGACAAAATGTGGGAAACAAGTCTGGTCTAGGATTTGTGGCAGCAAAGAAATCTATTGTAGACAAGAAGAAGATCAGGCCTGATAAACAAATGTCAAAGCAGATGTCACAACATAGAACTCAACATCGATAACAGAGATATATGAAGAAAAAATATCAAAGATGGAGATGTCATCATTGTGGGAGGTTTGGTCACATAAAGCCATTCTACTTCAGATTATATGGATATCCTAATCAGACCCCAGTTGTCAAACCTAAGTCTAACAAGGCACCATATACTTAACAGTGGAAGAAAAAAGCTAATGCCCTGATAGCTCACACCTCCCTTAGAGTCTCTGCAAAGGAAGACTGGTACTTTGACAGTGGATGCTCTAAACACATGACTGGAATCAAGAATCTTCTCAATAATGTTAAACCTCACACTACTAGTTATGTGACTTTTGGAGATGATGCTAGAGGAGAAATCAAAGGAGTTGGAAACTTGGACTTCCCTGGAGTTCCAAACCTAAATGAAGTATTGCTGGTAAAAGGCTTGACTGCTAGTCTCATAAGTATGAATAAATTATGTGATCTAGGATTCAAGGTCAACTTCACCAAGTCTGAATGTCTTGTAACTAATGAGAAACAAGAAGTTGTAATGAGAGGAGTCATATCTAAAGACAACTGCTACTTATGGGAGTCTGAGAACACTAATTATTCTTCTGTGTGCTATATTGCCAAAGAAGAAAAAGAAGTGAAACTGTGGCACCAAAAACTTTGTCATTTCCATCTAAGAGGAATGAAAAGGATTATATCCATGGAGGCAGTCAGAGGGATTCCAAGGCTGCAAATTGATGAAGGGAGAGTCTGTGGTGAATGTCAGGTTGGAAAGCAGACTAGGATGTCACATCCAAAGTTAAGACATCTGACCACCTCTAAGGTGCTAGAACTTCTACATATGGATCTGATGGGACCAATGCAGGTGGAAAGTCTTGGTGGAAAAAGATATGCCTATGTTGTTGTGGATGATTTTTCCAGATTCACCTGGATTAACTTCATTAGGGAAAAGTCTGATGTATTTGAAGTATTTAAGGAACTGTGCAAAAGAATTCAAAGAGAAAAAGAAGGATGCATTGTCAGAATCAGAAGTGATCATGGCAAGGAATTTGAAAACAGTAAGTTTGATGAGTTCTGCTCCTCAGAAGGAATTAATCATGAATTATCTTCACCCATAACTCCTCAACAAAATGGAATTGTGGAAAGGAAAAACAGGACTATATAGGAATCTGCCAGAGCAATGATACATGCCAAAAGACTTCCTATTCATTTTTGGGCTGAAGCTATGAATACAGCCTGTTATGTCCATAACAGGGTCACCTTGAGAAAGGGAACATCATCCACCATTTATGAACTTTGGAAAGGAAGAAAGCCTACAGTGAAGTACTTCCATGTATTTGGAAGCAAATGCTATATTCTGACAGATCGTGAACAAAGGAGAAAGATGGACCCTAAAAGTGATGAAGGAATATTCCTAGGATACTCTACCAACAACAGAGCTTATAGGGTATTCAATTCCAGGACCAAAGTTAAGATGGAATCTATAAATGTCATAGTTGATGATTACCGTGAAGAAACAAATGTCCCATATGATGTTGAGACATTCTTTGAGACTTCAACTCAAAAGGATGATATTCTTCAAACTACTTCATCAGAATCAGAATTAAAGGAAGCTAACAAAGACCCTTCCATCAGAATTCAGAAAGATCATCCTAAGGAACTCATCATAGGAGATCCTAACAATGGAGTCATTACAAGATCTAGAGAAATCATCACAAACTCTTGCTTTGTATCTAAGATTGAACCAAGAAATGTTAAGGAGGCGTTGACTGATGAATACTGGATTGGAGCAATGCAAGATGAATTGAACCAATTCAAGCAACATGAAGTATGGGAGTTAGTTCCTAGACCAGGAGGAACAAACATCATTGGCACAAAATGGATCTACAAGAACAAATCAGATGCTGAAGGAGTTATCACCAGGAATAAGGCAAGACTTGTTGCTCAAGGATACACTCAAGTTGAAGGGGTTGATTTTGATGAGACTATTGCTCCTGTAGCCAGACTGGAATCAATCAGACTCCTATTAGAAATTGCCTGTCTCCTTAAGTTCAAGTTATTTCAGATGGATGTAAAGAGTGCCTTCCTAAATGGGTACTTAAATGAGGAAGTTTATGTGGAACAGCCTAAAGGATTTGTGGATCCAAACTGCCCTGATCATGTCTACAAATTGAGGAAAGCTTTATATGGCCTGAAACAAGCTCCTAGAGCATGGTGTTGTACCCCAAAATTTACCCTCCCATATTCTTCAAGATTTGGCAGGGTCAAGCTTCAAAATCCCTCAAGAGTTGCACAGTCTAACTGCCTCCTAACACAGTCAAAATTAGGGTTTTGGTTCTTGCAAAGAAATTGAGGTTTTCAAGGGTCCAATCAAGTCCCACATGCCTACATACATTGTCAAGCATCCATATGTCAAGTTTCAAGACTCACAGTATCAAATTGCACAGTCAAAAACCCTAAATGCTCCACAGTCAACTACAGGGGCAAAATGGTCATTTGACAGTCAAAAGTCAAAATTTTTGGTCAACATCTTATTTTTAAGCCACAAACATCATTTGATCAATTCTTGATCATGATTCTCAAAGCATGGCTCAAAAAGTCTCAAGATGCAAAAGTTTCTATTTTTGGACAGCTGAAAAGTCAACTGCAAATTGACCAAGGCATAACTTCCTCATGGCTTATCAGAAAAATCCCATCCAAATCTCATTTTGAAGAGAATGACATTTCCTACAACTCATCTTCACATTCCAAGTCCAAGAAATGCTCTCACAAAAAGTTATCAATTTCAACATTATAGGTCATTTTCAAAAGTCAACAAAAAGGCACTTTAAGTCAAAGACCATAACTTGAGATTGGTAAATCAAAATGACATGGGACCAAAGGCATTGGTTAGAGGACTTCAAGACGTTTCCAAAATTTCCAAGAACATGTTTGTAGCTTCAAAATTGAGCAAGATATGCATTGGAGAAGTTGGGAAATTTTTGGGAACTTTCAAAAGTCAATTATGCCTAAAACACTTCAAAATTGCTAATGGGCCTCAAATTCTTTCTTGAATCATTACCCAAAGCCTATGCACGACCCATTGAGCTTAAAAGGATTTATTTTCTTATTTTTAATTAATTAATTGAATTTTTATTCTTATTAACTCATTTAATTAGATTTAATTATGAGAAAATATCAAATAATGCTTTTTCAAATCTTTTTATGCAGCAAATACACTCATTATATGCTAAAGATTTAGTGCATCATCCAAGGGGACAAGATCATCCACATTTGGCAAGATTTTCATGAAAAAAAGATTGGAAAATATATGATTGGCAATCAAAGATTCAAGTCATCAATTCATGGACTTTTGGGCTCTTTCTTGACCTAATTTGCTTCACATACTTATGCACAACCTAACCTAATTCAGAGAGACACGAAAAGCTGCTCACAAACTCATAACCACTTTGCAACTTTTCAACAAAAACTTGGAAACTGATTTCATATTTGTAGGGTAATTGAAGGCCTCAAAACGTTTCCATTACGTTACTGACATTGCTAGGAAACTATTGGCATCAAGAACAAGTCCCCATACTCCAAGAATCGGTAGAACAGAATCACCTTTTTAATAAATATGTCCATAATCGAATTTCAATTTCTATGCATCATTCATGTGTTTTGATCATTGATTTGTATTACTAACATCTTCCTGAAGCGTTTGGTATAGTTTAATTGTTCTGAAATTGCTTGAAACAAAATTCACCATTGAAGGACATTAGGGTTTCAGAAGCTTCAAAATAGGGCTTTTCACATATGATAAAATTGGACCTCAAGACCAATATGGTTGAACTCATTGCAAGAAGCCTAATTCATTGAGATAATCGCGCCTTTTTTATATTAACTCCTCTCCTATTCGCTATTATTCACTGTTCCAATTAGTGGGGGTTTAAAACCCCCGCTACTTGTTCATGTTGCAGGTAAAAAAGATGAAGAAGAAGCATGTGTGTCAAGGCGTGGTTGGATAGTTCAAACATCTGGCGCGCTTTTCTTTGTTTATACCACTAACATTGTTTTTTTTATATAACATTTATTCTCCATTATATGAACAAGCGCGTTGCCTGGCTCAGTTGGTTGATGAGGTGTCTTGCAGGTATAGGGACCTGGGTTCGATTCCCAGGTCCTCCCACTTAATCCATGATTTTTGTTATAATGCTTTCCTATGCAGCGCTCACTCAAGGGCTCACCATACACACTCACGCTCAGGCTTGCCACGCGCTCCTGATGATCAATCCAAGGGCCACTGAATGAGATCCATGGTGGTCCAGTCAAACAAGCGTGCACACAATCCTGGAAAGTCAAACAAAGGCTTTGTCAATGGGCCTGAATTGCTGCAGTTTTACCTCCATAATGGGCCAGACACCCCCCCTTGTTTGTATATTTAATTTCATTTTCTTTTTTCTTTTTAATTCTTTTAATTGCCTTAATTACTTTTATTTAATTCACCTAAAATAATTATCTTTTCATAATAAAAATCAGAAAATCAAAAACCCAAAAAAAAATATTTTATTTATTAATTTCCTCATTAATTTATTTTTGTAAATAAATGTTAATAATTAATTTAGGTTTTACTTTAATCTTTTTCTTAACAAATAAAAAATATGTAGAATTAGATTTTTTTGACATTTTCATCTTTTTCTTAATTAATTATTTTTCTCATTATTTATTATTATAATTACTATTTATTTTTGTAAATAAACATGTAATTTAATTAACTAGTAAATTAGGTTAACTTTAATATTTTCATTAATAATTAAAAATAATCTAGAATTAGGGTTTCCTTTTAATTTTAATTTTCTTTATTTCATAAATACCAAAAACACAAAAAACACCTTTCTTTAATTAAATAATTAAATAGACTTTAATTTAATTTAATTTAATTTCAAGCAAAGGGTCAAAACTCTCGGACGTTTAATTTTAATTCTTTTCGCGCATTGTTTTCTTTTTGAATATTATGTAACTGCTCAAGGATGTAATAGTAATTAGGTTTATCGCTTTCCTTTTAATTTCCGCACTTTTATCAAAAACGGGTCTTTGTACTTTGGCGATGTATAGACCCGCGCCTTGTAATAGCGTAGCTTTTATCTTTCCGCATTTAAATTTCCGCACTCTTAAATTCTAAATTGCATGAAAGAATGTATGGTTAATTAAAAATAACTCGTAGCTCACAATGCCATGATCAAAGATAACTGTTAAACTGAAAACAACACACAAATACACACACCACTTCTAGGGTACGCCTCACCTGTTGCCTTCGAAACGTGGTCGTCAAGTATAGGACGTTTTAGTAAGTCCTTATGTCCATGATCCAGTTGCCTCGGAATAGTTGCCTCGAAACGGTTGCCTCGGATTAAAAAAGGATCAAGGACATAAGGGTAGCTTCTAAGGTGTCCTGCTGTTGCTTCGGTGACCACACTGTCCCTACCATCGAATTGACCTGAACACCTCTAACGGTGGTGCTACCTACCTCTCAATGGTGGGATGGCACTACCTTAAGGACTTCTACACAGCCTAATTCCTTAGGGTAGTTAGATGACTCATGGATACTTGCTCTCTTCAAAAAACAAATCAAAAACCTTTTCACACCGACACTTTCAAAAAGCTTTCAAAACAATTTTTCAAACACTCTTGAGGACAGATACAAGAGTTATTCAGAAATCTTTCGAAGAAACTTTTTCAGACCCACTCACAATCGAAAAGCAAACATTTCGAAAACATAAGAGCAAGTATCTAAGAGCCCATGGATAACCATGGATAGAAAGGGTGCTAACACCTTCCCTTTCTATAAATCTACCTCCCGAACCGAGAAACTATCTCATAAGGAATTTTGCTGTGCTTTTGTCCTGTCCGTGTTGGAGAAAATAAAAGACGGTGGCGACTCTTGCTTCCGCGACATTTCGCGAACTAGCGTTAAACAGTCAGTTCTAAATCCACCGATCACAGAACTGGAGACTCTGCTGGGGAGACTTAAAGTGAGGTGTACCTTAGGATAGCTCATACTTGTGTTTTCAATTGCTGTGTTTGTTTGCTTTATTATTATGGGCTGCATCGGAGTTACATAGATCCTAACCCGGATCTGGGGATACCCTGTTAGGTAGCATAAGCTGTGAGGGACCTGTCTGGCGTAGACCGACATGGGTGAAGCAGTGGCTACGTTGGTGTGGCGCCTTGGTCTGTACCAATATCCCTTTTGTCGCAACGAGGAGAATATGGGTCTTCTGAGGAGTCATTAAGCACCAACCGAACTTAGAACCTTAAATGACCCAACTTGGCCAATAGAACAGTAGCAGTATGCTACACCCATTAAGGCTAAACTATCGTGATGGTTCTGGCTGCAAGAAAAGATTGCGATGCTGGAGTTATGACCGATTGAGGGTAGTCAGTGATATTGGGATCCTCTAGAACCCGGTTACTTTTGATTAGGACAGGTCTTAACCAACCAACTTCAAGAGGGTAGTACCCCAAACTTCATGCTGGCCTAAACTCTAAGGGCTCTCTTGTGTGACTTGTGTGCCTTCAAACTTAACTACTTGCATACTTGTTATCTGGCACACAAGTTTCTTGTAGGTTTTGTTTACAGTCCTTAATCTGGGCTCATAACAGGATCTACTTATATCGCTCCATGCATAGCATAGCATCATACCATTGCATACATCCTGCATAAGGACTAATCCATTTCAAGGATCTCAAGGGCTTGTGATGCAGGTCATGATGAACCAATGTCTAGCAAGGGGCAAAGGGGATTTATTTTCCTCCAGCCAAGTTGTCCAGAGATCAAAACATGACAACTCGAGTCAGGGGCTATGACCCACTCGATATGGTGAGCCTTGACTCTTGAAGAAGGACTCTCAACAACATGAAGTTCCTTCAATCAAGCTACAAAGATTCAAATTCTAACAATTTTTCTTGTTTACCCTGCAAGATCCTTGAAAACATTGCATGCATACATACATACCATTGCATTACAGGTACTCCTTTGACAGGTCACTTACCTTCTTCGCTGTTTATTTCAGCAATGGCTTACCAACAAGATAACCAGGGTCCTCACGCTCAAGAGACTCAGTTCAGGGAGATCTTCTTAAGCCTATCCAAGGGGCAGGAAGAGTTGAGGACACTCCTTATGGGGAATTTGGCCAAGAAAAGTCCCGAAGATGACAAGGACGAACAGCTGAAACGTCTGCAAGCTGAGGTAGATACAATGAGAACCCAGATGCTGAGGCAAATGGCTCTCATACAAGGCTTAGCTCAGGAGCAAGAAGAGTTGAGGACTATGATCAGTCAGCTTCATCAAGACATGAAACAACCAGCCCAAGTCAGGAACCAGGTCATTGATCAGCTTCCAAGAGGACAAGAGTCTGGTATGGTGAAGAATAGACCTCCCCAAATTGCTACCACTTCACAGGTCCAACCACAACCCCGCCTAGAGCAACAGGTTGATCAGAGTAAGCCAAGCAGGTCTAGGAGGCAGTTCACCCAGCTCAACATGCCATTGTTTCAAGCTCTACAACACCTGCTGAGGTTGAATCTGATTACACTAAGAGCTCCTCCCCGGAATCCAAACACTTCCGCTCCTAACTATCATCCCAACAAAAGATGTGTGTACCACTCCGATAGTTCTGGACATGACACTGCCGACTGCTGGGCTCTGAAGAACAAGGTCCAGGATCTGATTAATGAAGGAGTAATGGATTTCACCCGAGAGGGTCAGGATGAGTGCTTCTACCATCCCTACAGGATTCACCATTTGAAGTAACAAGTCCTGAAATGAGAAGACTTTTTGTCCATTAGAATTTTCAAGTTGTAATTTTCTTTTGATTGTTCAAACAATTATCATGTCAAACGTTGTTATTTCATTAATGCATCGCATATGTCTGTTTTGAATCAATATATTCGCATTCGCTATATTCAACTGCTTTCATTTTTTTGATGTCAACTCTCAATTAACAATTCTAAGCCTCTTGAGGGAGGATGACAAAAACGATACCACAACCTACAGTATGCTTTTGAACAAACCCCGCTGATGAGGTACATGCATTGTTTCAATCCCTAAACATTGGAGTTATAAGGAAGATAATCCCTCGTCAACCCCCTTTGAGCCAAAGAAGTCGGAGTTTTTTCTTTTCGAAAATTAAAACCCTTAATCATAACCTGGGGCAGGGTAGTTCTCTCAGTTGACCCAAGTGCATAACAAATGGCACCAGAGAGGTCCTTTCAAAACAAAAAAAGACAGTGATGGTTCCGAATAATTAAAGGCAGGCAGTCATTACTTCTCAAAATAAAAGCCCATTAAGTCAAAACCTATGAAGGAGACTTACAAAATTGGGGCATCCCGCTGACTGTAATCACAAAAAGGAACAGTTCAGGCAAAAAAACAGGGATAATAGAATCAAAAAGAAAGAGGTCCTATAAACCCTCAACAGAAAAGAAATGACTGCCTATTCAAAATAAACTGTCAGTATCCGGACCATCACTGATATATCAAAGCAAAGACTCAAACAAGGTCTAACGCACGATCAGCTGAGTTTAGGTTTGAAGAACATCACGAAGAGCGGGTGGGTACAAATATAATTTGAGCCTTTACCCTTTGTTTCTTAAACCGTGAACCAGGCCACGTTATAACCCTTAAAAGTCCTAGCTGAAGCATGGGTTAGTTCGAAAGCATACTGTTACCAAAGGTATCCTGACTCCTTAAGGCTTGCGGTAAAATAACAAGTTGACATCACAATTTGCAAAAAATTCACTTGTTTTTATGAAAAAAAAACTGCATTTTCAAAAACTTCAAGACAGACATAAGCTTTGCATTTTTAATATAACACTGTTTGCATATGACTATTTGTTTGAACAGCATAGAAGTTCGCACGACGAATGTCTAATGAACAAAAGCACCTCCAATCAAGGGGCACGGCATGATCATTGTCCATCATCTGGGGCAGTTAAGTCAAGATTCATAGAATCTCTCAAAGGCCAACCAGCCTGGGGCAGATCTCCATATGGATCAATTAGGGCATTGGACGTGAATTCCAGCAACAAATCTTGCATGACCAAATATATTCTGGTATCATGGCGACACAACACTATTGACAGTGACAACTCCCTGCATTCTGAGAGCGTGGGCATAGTCGAAAAAAATACTACGCACAATCAAAGACCCGCTAGGTCGACTGGCCTAGGCAAAAATAAGGGCTTCCCGGAGAACCAAAAGGGTTCGGGCAAAATAAGGGATGAAAATGAAAAAATCTGTACACCCGGCAAGTTGAAAACCTGAAAAGGCGGCTTGGGCAAAAAAAGGGTATCCCGGTGGACTGAAAACTCGAAAGGGCGGTCCAGGCAAAAGTTAGGGATCAAAGCGTACGACTATGTCCCGTCCTCTCGTCACTTGCCTACCAGAAAAAGATTTGTCAACTGGCAGTTATCAAACACCTCCACAGGTATCTTCTCCCTCAGAAACAGGGGCAATATGGAATTGTCTAAGCGATCTAGTTGCTCTGTCCACCAAGGTACCAAGGTAAGTTCGGCTGAAGAATATGACCAAGATACCTTCACTCTCTGCAGAGTAAGACCAGATTCAACGATTCTCCCCAAGCAAAGTTGATCTCCCGTCAGTCCTAACAAGGCACAGTATTCTCCAGCAAGTCAGCAGCGCTCTCCCCCAAGCAGAGTTAGACCACTGTCAACCTTAAGGAAGTTGGGTATCCCCAGAAGATCTCAATATTCCCCAGCGGAGTATACGGACATTCTTAACAAGCATCCTCGATAATCTTAACCTAAGATTGTTCCCCGGCGATATATCGGACACCCAGTGAGCTACTTCCCCGGTACAGTCCAATCTGAGAAGTCTCCCCAGGAGAGTCGAATCCATCTCCCCAAGAGGAAGCTTATCCCCAGTAGATTCTGGAAGCTTATCCCCTGCAGAGTGCGAACGCTCTCCCCCGGCTTTAGTCAAAGGTTATTTCCCCACCAGGATATAACTGGGTTATCCTCAGCCAATTGCCACGGAAAGATCGTCCCCAGCGAAGTCTTCCTATCCCCAGCGGAGTTCATCAAATCTTCCAACAGAACTCAACAACGATATCCCCAGTGGAGTTATCATCAACCTCAACTAAGTACCTCTCTTTCCCCACAGAGTTCACTCCCCGCAGAGTAATCTATTCGCCAAGTTTATTCCCCAACGGAGCCATCTTCTCCTACCAGTATTCTTGCAACATCAGCCCAGGATTCAACAAGCTCCCGGCATTCGTCAAGGATTTACTGTCCTAGACAAAAATACATTCATGAACATCATATCTTCATACATTATAGCATGCATACGCATCATACAACACAAATCTCATTTATTTTTGAGAACATCTTAAAATCATGCAGTTCATGCATCATGAAATTGCATACAATTAATACTTTGCCTTTTCAGGAAAAAGTCAATCAAAAGATGATTACCATCTACCTTTACAGTTCCAGATCAACACCGGTAACAAGCCAGGAAAATTCTGTAAACGACTGATCGTGGGTTAATATCCCAAACCAAACAGGACAATTATCTACTTGATCATCCTCGGGCAACCCTACACCGGTTCCTTTTCTTCCAAAGGAAGTCTTACATGGGCTCATCAACAGGCAACCCTACACAGGTTCCTTCTCAACCTCAGATGTAGTTTTACACGAACTCATCATCAGGCAACCCTACACCGGTTCCTTCTCAATTTTCAGAAGAAATCTTACACGGACTTATCACCAAAGTAACCCTACACCGGTTCCTTTCATTTCAGACGAAGTCTTACACGGACTTATCTCAAGATAACCTTACCCCGGTTCATCAAGAAGTTTTACACGAACTTATCCTGCAGTAACCTTACCTCGGTTCCTCCATAAGTCTTACACGGACTTATCTCAAGATGACCTTACCCCGGTTCATCCATAAGTCTTACACGGACTTATCTCAAAGTAACCTTACCCCGGTTCCTCCAGAAGTTTTACACGAACTTATCCCAAAGAAACCCTACACAGGTTCTCTCTCTCCAGACGTAGTTTTACACAGACTCGTTGTCATCAGAAACCCTACCCAGGTTTTACCTCTTCCCAAAGATGCAGTTTTACACGGACTCGTCATCAGTAACCTTACACAGGTTTCCTTCTCAACTCCAGACGTAGTTTTACACGGACTCGTCGTCAAAGTAACCCCACACATGTTCCCTCCTCAAACTCCAGGCGTAGTTTTACACGGACTCGTCATCAGTAAACCCTACGCAGGTTTACTTCTCAGCTCTAGATGCGGTTTTACACGGACTCGTCATCAAAGAAACCCTACACAGGTTCCTTCTCCATTTCAGATGCAGTCTTATACGGACTCATTATCAGTCAACCCTACACAGGTGTCCTTCTTTCCAAGATGCAGTTTTACACGAGCTCATCATCAGGCAACCCTACACAGGTACCCTCTTTCAACTTACAAAAAGTTACAATTCAACAGACAACCTCCAGATGGCATCTATAAGCCCATCCACCTACCAACAGTTCCAAATGGCATCTATAAGCCCATTCCCGACAAGGTTCCGTCACAGTTCAAGATGGCATCTATAATCCCATCCTCCTATCCATCATCTCTCCAGATGGCATCTGTGAGCCCATTCCCGCTATCACATTGCTGATACTCTACTATGTGAGTGCAAATTTTTAGGCACTCTAGTGTTCAATCATCTTCCACCTTCGGATTACGAAAGGCAGGCCAGCCAATCTACATCCTCAGGTCTAAGAAGATTGAACAGGGGCAACTGTTGTACCCCAAAATTTGCCCTCCCATATTCTTCAAGATTTGGCAGGGTCAAGCTTCAAAATCCCTCAAGAGTTGCACAGTCCAACTGCCTCCTAACACAGTCAAAATTAGGGTTTGGTTCTTGCAAAGAAATTGAGGTTTTCAAGGGTCCAATCAAGTACCACATGCCTACATACATTGTCAAGCATCCATATGTCAAGTTTCAAGACTCACAGTATCAAATTGCACAGTCAAAAACCCTAAATGCTCCACAGTTAACTACAGGGGAAAAATGGTCATTTGACAGTCAAAAGTCAAAATTTTTGGTCAACATATTTTTTTGAAGCCACAAACATCATTTGATCAATTCTTGATAATGATTCTCAAAGCATGGCTCAAAAAGTCTCAAGATGCAAAAGTTTCTATTTTTGGACAGCTGAAAAGTCAACTACAAATTGACCAAGGCATAACTTCCTCATGGCTTATCAGAAAAATCCCATCCAAAGCTAATTTTGAAGAGAATGACATCTCCTACAACTCATCTTCACATTCCAAGTCCAAGAAATGCTCTCACAAAAAGTTATCAATTTCAACATTATAGGTCATTTTCAAAAGTCAACAAAAAGGCACTTTAAGTCAAAGACCATAACTTGATATTGGTAAATCAAAATGACATGGGACCAAAGGCATTGGTTAGAGGACTTCAAGACCTTTCCAAAATATCCAAGAACATGTTCATAGCTTCAAAATTGAGCAAGATATGCATTGGAGAAGTTGGGAAAGTTTTGGGAACTTTCAAAAGTCAATTATGCCTAAAACACTTCAAAATTGCTAATGGGTCTCAAATTCTTTCTTGAATCATTACCCAAAGCTTATGCACGACCCATTGAGCTTAAAAGGATTTATTTTATTATTTTTAATTAATTAATTGAATTTTTATTCTTATTAATTCATTTAATTAGATTTAATTATGAGAAAATATCAAATAATGCTTTTTCAAATCTTTTTATGCAGCAAATACACTCATTATATGCTAAAGATTTCGTGCATCATCCAAGGGGACACGATCATCCACATTTGGCAAGATTTTCATGAAAAAAAGATTGGAAAAAATATGATTGGCAATCAAAGATTCAAGTCATCAATTCATGGACTTTTGGGCTCTTTCTTGACCTAATTTGCTTCACATACTTATGCACAACCTAACCTAATTCAGAGAGACACGAAAAGCTGCTCACAAACTCATAACCACTTTGCAACTTTCCATTACGTTATTGACATTGCTAGGAAACTATTGGCATCAAGAACAAGTCCCCATACTCTAAGAATCGGTAGAACAGAATCACCTTTTTCATAAATATGTCCATAATCGAATTTCAATTTCTATGCATCATTCATGTGTTTTGAACATTGATTTGTATTACTAACATCTTCCTGAAGCGTTTGGTATAGTTTAATTGTTCTGAAATTGCTTGAAACAAAATTCACCATTGAAGGACATTAGGGTTTCAGAAGCTTCAAAATAGGGCTTTTCACATATGATAAAAATGGACCTCAAGACCAATATGGTTGAACTCATTGCAAGAAGCCTGATTCATTGAGATAATCGCGCCTTTTTTATATTAACTCCTCTCCTATTCGCTATTATTCACTGTTCCATTTAGTGGGGGTTTAAAACCCCCGCTACTTGTTCATGTTGCAGGTAAAAAAGATGAAGAAGAAGCATGCGTGTCAAGGCGTGGTTGGATAGTTCAAACATCTGGCGCGCTTTTCTTTGTTTATACCAATAACATTGTTTTTTTTATATAACATTTATTCTCCATTATATGAACAAGCGCGTTGCCTGGCTCAGTTGGTTGATGAGGTGTCTTGCAGGTATAGGGACCTGGGTTCGATTCCCAGGTCCCCCCACTTAATCCATGATTTTTGTTATAATGCTTTCCTATGCAGCGCTCACTCAAGGGCTCACCATACACACTCACGCTCAGGCTTGCCACGCGCTCCTGATGATCAATCCAAGGGCCACTAAATGAGATCCATGGTGGTCCAGTCAAACAAGCGTGCACACAATCCTGGAAAGTCAAAAAAAGGCTTTGTCAATGGGCCTGAATTGCTGCAGTTTTACCTCCATAATGGGCCAGACACCCCCCCTTGTTTGTATATTTAATTTCATTTTCTTTTTTCTTTTTAATTCTTTTAATTACCTTAATTACTTTTATTTAATTCACCTAAAATAATTTTCTTTTCATAATAAAAATCAGAAAATCAAAAACCCAAAAAAAAAATATTTTATTTATTAATTTCCTCATTAATTTATTTTTGTAAATAAATGTTAATAATTAATTTAGGTTTTACTTTAATCTTTTTCTTAACAAATAAAAAATATGTAGAATTAGGTTTTTTTTTGACATTTTCATCTTTTTCTTAATTAATTATTTTTCTCATTATTTATTATTATAATTACTATTTATTTTTGTAAATAAACATGTAATTTAATTAACTAGTAAATTAGGTTAACTTTAATATTTTCATTAATAATTAAAAATAATCTAGAATTAGGGTTTCCTTTTAATTTTAATTTTCTTTATTTCATAAATACCAAAAACACAAAAAACACCTTTCTTTAATTAAATAATTAAATAGACTTTAATTTAATTTAATTTCAAGCAAAGGGTCAAAACCCTCGGACGTTTAATTTTAATTCTTTTCGCGCATTGTTTTCTTTTTGAATATTATGTAACTGCTCAAGGATGTAATAGTAATTAGGTTTATCGCTTTCCTTTTACTTTCCGCACTTTTATCAAAAACGGGTCTTTGTACTTTGGCGATGTATAGACCCGCGCCTTGTAATAGCGTAGCTTTTATCTTTCCGCATTTAAATTTCCGCACTCTTAAATTCTAAATTGCATGAAAGAATGTATGGTTAATTAAAAATAACTTGTAGCTCACAATGCCATGATCAAAGATAACTGTTAAACTTAAAACAACACACAAATACACACACCACTTCTAGGGTACGCCTCACATGTTGCCTTCGAAACGTGGTCGTCAAGTATAGGACGTTTTAGTAAGTCCTTATGTCCATGATCCAGTTGCCTCGGAATAGTTGCCTCGAAACGGTTGCCTCGGATTAAAAAAGGATCAAGGACATAAGGGTATCTTCTAAGGTGTCCTGCTGTTGCTTCGGTGACCACACTGTCCCTACCATCGAATTGACCTGAACACCTCTAACGGTGGTGCTACCTACCTCTCAATGGTGGGATGGCACTACCTTAAGGACTTCTACATAGCCTAATTCCTTAGGGTAGGTAGATGACTCATGGATACTTGCTCTCTTCAAAAAACAAATCAAAAACCTTTTCACACCGACACTTTCAAAAAGCTTTCAAAACAATTTTTCAAACACTCTTGAGGACAGATACAAGAGTTATTCAGAAATCTTTCGAAGAAACTTTTTCAGACCCACTCACAATCGAAAAGCAAACATTTTGAAAACATAAGAGCAAGTATCTAAGAGCCCATGGATAACCATGGATAGAAAGGGTGCTAACACCTTCCCTTTCTATAAATCTACCTCCCGAACCGAGAAACTATCTCATAAGGAATTTTGCTATGCTTTTGTCCTGTCCATGTTGGAGAAAATAAAAGACGGTGGCGACTCTTGCTTCCGTGACATTTCGCGAACCAGCGTTAAACAGTCAGTTCTAAATCCACCGATCACACATGGTATGACAGGTTGACAAAATTCCTCTCTGACAAAGGATACAGGAAAGGAGGCTTGGATAAAACTCTCTTTGTCAAAAATGAAGGAGGAAAGATAATGGTAGCTCAAATCTATGTTGATGACATAGTGTTTGGGGGAATGTCAGATAAAATGGTTAAACATTTTGCTGACCAGATGCAAGCTGAATTTGAAATGAGCCTCATGGGAGAATTGACCTACTTTCTTGGATTACAAGTCACACAGATGGAAGACTCAATTTTTCTTTCTCAAAGCAAGTATGCAAAGAACATTGTCAAGAAGTTTGGGATGGATAATGCCAGTCACAAAAGGACTCCTGCACCTACTCATTTAAAGCTGTACAAAGATTCAAGTGGGGTTAAGGTGGACCAAAGCTTGTACAAAAGCATGATAGGAAGTCTGATATACTTAACAGCCAGCAGACCTGACATTGCTTTTACAGTTGGAGTATGTGCAAGATACCAGGCTGAACCCAAAGTAAGTCATATCAACCAAGTGAAGAGAATTCTGAAGTATGTGAGTGGAACCTACAACCATGGCTTGCTGTACTCTCATGGATGTGAACCAACTCTGACTGGTTACTGTGATGCTGAATGGGCTGTAAGTGCTGATGATAGAAAGAGAACCTCTGGAGGATGTTTCTTCTTAGGAAATAATCTTATCTCCTGGTTCAGCAAGAAACAGAACTGTGTGTCTCTATCTACTGCTGAAGCTGAATACATAGCAGCTGGTAGTAGTTGTTCTCAAATGATCTGGATGAAACAGATGCTTACTGAGTATAATGTCACACAAGATGTTAAGAAGCTGTGAACCAGACATGCAAGAAGGTCACAAGCCTCTTCATCTGGTAAATCCTCTCAACCATCATCTTCTGTTCCTCCAGAAATAGAAAATATGGAAGGTTCAGTTTATGTTCATCAAGCTATAGCTAGACTTGTCACTAGGATTCTAAATGAGAATCACTCTGTACCTGGCATTTCTGTACCTTTGAATCACGAATCTGCTAGTCCAAATGTTGAAATGAATCCAGATGTCACTCAGAATGTTGAGACACCTGATGACAACATAAGGAAATCTCCTGAAAATCGTGATGATAACCAGAACCCTACTGAGAAGGATGTTGAACCCCCGGTTATTGATGTTGATGAAGAATACTCTGACAATGACTTAATTGCCAATATCAATCCTAGCATAGCTAGACGGATGATGAACAGAAAAGGAAAGCAGGATGCTGCCAAAAGCCTCTCCAAAGAGAAGACTGCTGATGTTGTTCATAAGAAAACCATGTCTGAGAACAAGACTGGAGTAGAAGCTGTGAAGGCTGGATTGTCAAAAGAGAAAGGGAAGGTGAAAGCTCGAGTACCTGCTGGTAGTCTCTCAAAACCTTTGAGACAACCAATAGCAAAGAAAAGGAAGGAGCCTGAACCCTCTGAATCTGATGAGGAATCATAATTTGAGTTTGATGTTGAAGACATTCCTCACAAAAGGAAACTCTCTTCAAGCAAAATGCCTAAAGTCCCTGAAGTTGCCACTAACAACATCTCCTTTCACCATCCAGAGAATGCAAATAGGTGGAAGTATGTATGTTTGAAAAGGATCGCCTTAGAAAGAGAGCTGAACAACAGTGCCATGGAATGTAAGGATATCATGGATCTAATCAAAAATGCTGGTCTAATAAATACTGTGGTAAAGTTTACCAACTGCTATGAAGTTCTTGTCAAAGAATTCATAGTAAATTTATCTGATGGGTGTGCTGATGGAAAGTCAGCTGATTTTAAGTGTGTGTATGTGAGAGGAAGAAAGATAAATTTCTCTCCCTCTGAAATAAACAAATTCCTAGGAAGACCTGATGATGCTTGCCCTGAGCTAGAGGTTATTGACAACCAAGTGTGCCAAACCATCACTGCAAATCAAGTCAAGAACTGGCCCTTAAAAGGGAAGCTGAATGCAAGCAAGCTGAGCATGAAATTTGCCATTCTGCATAAAATTGGTGCAGTTAACTGGGTTCCCACCAACCATAAATCAACCATCTCCACAGGCTTGGGAAGATTTATTTATGCTATTGGAACCAGGACAAACTTTGACTATGGCAAGTATATCTTTGATCAAACATTGAAACATGCTGGAAGCTGTGCTATTAAAGGCCCTATTGCCTTTCCCTCTCTCCTATGTGGTATAGTCCTTGCTTAGTATCCTGACATTCTAGTTGAAAAAGATACTGTATGCAAAAGAGCCCCTGCTCTTGGGTTGCACTATAAGCTATTTCAGGGAACACATGTTCCTGACATTGTCATGACATCAGCTGAGACATCAATTGTCAAATATCATTCCAAGAAAACTGATGTTATAGCTGTGCTGAAGGAAACCTGCAAAGAGCTTGATACAAGGAAAAGGACTCTTGAGGACCTGATTGCTACACTAGAACAGGAGGAGATTGAAGGACAAAGAAGGGAAGAGGATGCTGCTGAAGACCAACTTAATGCTGAAGATAGTGCCTCCTCTGAAGATGACAGTGCTTGAAGATCAGTGTAGTTGAAAAGTTTGCTGCTAGTACCTGATGCTGCAAATGACTTTTGATTTTTTTTTCTCTCTGTGTTTTTATTATTCCTTTTGGATGACTGTATAACCTAAAAGTACAAGTATCTATGGAATTTAGAATCCACAGAAATGCCAGGTACAAAGTGATTCTCATTGATAACACAATTTTATATAGTATATTTGATTTAATTTTCATAGATAATGTTAGTATTTTTATTTAATTATTTCATTTTATTTCCATATTACGCCGGTATTTTTATTGTTTCAGGTATTTTATTTTAATTAGACAAATTGAGCAAAGTGAAGAAATTAAGAGAGTTATTGGACTAAATATGCAAGAAATGAAGAAAAGGGGTGTGCAAAGCAAAAATGATGGATCAAAAGGTTTATTATCTCCAAACTGGGCCCAAAACGAAATCAGGCCCACGCAAGCAAAAGAGCCCTAAAGGCACGTGCAAGAGTGAGACGCACGTCTCAACTCTTCTCCTACAATTGAGGCGCCCGCCTCAGACCCTCTCCTTAGTGGGAGGCGCCCGTCTCAACGTGGTCAAAGGGAGGAGTAAATCTAGGGACGACCACCTCCACTCAAGGCAGTTAGAACGAGAAATTTGAGGAAAAGTAGTACGAAAATATCTCATTACATGGTTACATTCTACCACTATAAAAGGAGATCAGGAAATCAAAATTGGAGGCCGTTTTTCTTAGCATTATTTTTCCAGTTTCAGAATTTACCTTCCCGCGTTATTATTTTTCCATTGTAATTCAGTTTCCAGCAGTTATTTTCCAGCCAGTTCCTTTTCAAATACTTAGATTTTATTTCTGTAGAAGAACCGGGATTTTGTACAAATTGATTCAAGCTTCAAGAATTATTTCCAGCATTTATTTAATTCAGGTTTCTTATTTACATCGCTTTAATTTATTTAATTAATTATTTGCATGAGAGATATTTATTTAGCCATGAATTTATTTACGAATGTTAATTCCTTTAATGTATTCATGTCTGCTTTTATGAGTATGTCTGGCTAAATTATTTAAATATCGGTATGTAACGAGTTAATTTGAATGGATCCGGAATAAACAGGCTTGATTATATTTTATGAAATAAACACTTTTTCTGATTTAGTTATCTAATTTATTTTGTTAAAAAGGGTTTAGAAACCAACAGAGCGAAAGTTTGAGGCTAATAAACTGACTAAGATTAGAAACCAATAGAGCGACAGTTTGAGGTTTAGAATCAGATAGTAGATACTAGGTATTGTTTTTAAAGACTGCGACAACGTTTTAAAACCAATTAAACTTTATTTATTTTCAAAAAGTAATTTTAAAATCAATGGGATAGCGAAAGCATACATCAAAGTTTAAAATTATAATTTACTTGAATAGAGCGAAAGTTTGAGAATAGATTTTTGAATAAATACTTTTTGCTGAAAAAGATATTATTATCATTTTTAGAAAATAAGCCAGTGGAAAGCCAGATTCTTTAATATTAACGAAGTACATACCGATATTCGCATTACTATTATTTCAATTAGAATTAAGTTTTATTACCCAAAAATTCCCCTAATCAATTATTCGATAGCTATAGCTTTACACAGTAGTTTAGGTTACGTTAGTTCGATTTATAGTCCCTTAGGTTCGATATCTTTTAAAACTATGCGATAGGGTTGTATACTTGCAGTCTCCCGATTAATTTAGACGATAAAGTCGCGATCACTCATTTAGAATCATAGTGACAAGTCTAGCTATAGCTTGATGAACATAAACTGAACCTTCCATATTTGCTATTTCTGGAGGAACAGAAGATGATGGTTGAGAGGATTTACCAGATGAAGAGGCTTGTGACCTTCTTGCATGTCTGGTTCGCAGCTTCTTGCTTTTAGATTTACTGTCTTGAAGAGTGTCAGATACGGTGTCATAACATTCACTGTGACATTAAGTATATGCTGCCAGAATTTCAATAAAGAGCCATAAATAGGCCAAAGATACTTGTACTTTTAGGTTATACAGTCATCCAAAAGGAATAATAAAAACACAGAGAGAAAAAAAATCAAAAGTCATTTGCAGCATCAAGTACCAGCAGCAAACTTTTCAACTGCACTGATCTTCAAGAACTGTCATCTTCAGAGGAGGAACTATCTTCAGCATTAAGTTGGTCTTCAGCAGCATCCTCTTCCCTTCTTTGTCCTTCAATCTCCTCCTGTTCTAGTGTAGCAATCAGGTCCTCAAGAGTCATTTTCCTTGTATCAAGCTCTTTGCAGGTTTCCTTCAGCACAACTATAACATCAGTTTTCTTGGAATGAAATTTGACAGTTGATGTCTCAGCTGATGTCATGACAATGTCAGGAACATGTGTTCCCTGAAATAGCTTATAGTGCAACCCAAGAGCATGGGCTCTTTTGCATACCGTATCTTTTTCAACTAGAATGTCAGGATACTGAGCAAGGACTATACCACATAGGAGAGAGGGAAAGGCAATAGGGCCTTTAATAGCACAGCTTCTAGCATGTTTCAATGTTTGATCAAAGATATACTTGCCATAGTCAAAGTTTGTCCTGGTTCCAACAGCATAAATAAATCTTCCCAAGCCTGTGGAGATGGTTGATTTATGGTTGGTGGGAACCCAGTTAGCTGCACCAATTTTGTGCAGAATGGCAAATTTCATGCTCAGCTTGCTTGCATTCAGCTTCCCTTTTAAGTGCCAGTTCTTGACTTGATTTGCAGTGATGGTTTGGCACACTTGGTTGTCAGTAACCTCTAGCTCAGGGCAAGCATCATCAGGTCTTCCTAGGAATTTGTTTATTTCAGAGGGAGAGAAATTTACCTTCCTTCCTCTCACATACACACACTTAAAATCAACTGACTTTCCATCAGCACACCCATCAGATAAATTTACTATGAATTCTTTGACAAGAACTTCATAGCAGTTGGTAAACTTTACCACAATATTTATTAGACTAGCAGTTTTGATTAGATCCATGATCTCCTTACATTCTATGGCACTGTTGTTCAGCTCTCTTTCCAAGGCGATCCTTTTCAAACATACATACTTCCACCTGTTTCCATTCTCTGGATGGTGAAAGGAGATGTTGTCAGTGGCAACTTCAGGGACTTTAGGCATTTTGCTTGAAGAGAGTTTCCTTTTGAGAGGAATGTCTTCAACATCAAACTCAAATTCTGATTCCTCATCAGATTCAGAGGGTTCAGGCTCCTTCCTTTTCTTTGCTATTGATTGTCTCAAAGGTTTTGAGAGACTACCAGCAGGTACTCGAGCTTTCACCTTCCCTTTCTCTTTTGAAAATCCAGCCTTCACAGCTTCTACTCCAGTCTTGTTCTTAGACCTGGTTTTCTTATGAACAACATCAGCAATCTTCTCTTTGGATAGGCTTTTGGCAGCATCCTGCTTTCCTTTTCTGTTTATCATCCTTCTAGCTATGCTAGGGTTGATATTGACAATTAAGTCATTGTCAGAGTATTCTTCATCAACATCAATAACCGGGGGTTCAACATCCTTCTCAGTAGGGTTTTGGTGATCATCACGATTTTCAGGAGATTTCCTAATGTTGTCATCAGGTGTCTCAACATTCTGAGTGACATCTGGATTCATTTCAACATTTGGACTAGCAGATTCTTGATTCAAAGGTACAGAAATGCCAGGTACAGAGTGATTCTCATTTAGAATCCTAGTGACAAGTCTAGCTATAGCTTGATGAACATAAACTGAACCTTACCTATTTTCTATTTCTGGAGGAACAGAAGATGATGGTTGAGAGGATTTACCAGATGAAGAGGCTTGTGACCTTCTTGCATGTCGGGTTCGCAGCTTCTTGACTTTAGTGGGGTCAGCTGCCAGTTCACGAAGAGGAGTTATCTCCAGAACATCAGAATCCATGCAGTTTGTGATTGCCCTAGGTTCTCGATCAGAGGATGCGGAAGAAGCAGTCGCCTCTGAAGAGTATGATGACATGGATAGTTGAGACATTTTGAGTGTTTTAGAAAACAGGTAACAGTGATAGTGAAGTCTTCGTTTGAGAGATTGAAGATTGTTGCAGAAACGCGAGAGGAGGGAGATATATGAATGTCTATTCAACTTCTTAAAATTTTGGAAAGAAATAGAGAAGCAGATGATTAGCCCAATCAGAGTAGACTTAACTAAAATATCTCTCTCATCCCTTGTTTTAAGCAAAATTAATTGCTACATTTCTTCATGTTGGCAAATACCCAGCTTGCCCCTCAAATTTTCAAATTGATTTGCATCAAGTGCCTTGGTAAAAATGTCAGCCAGTTGTAGTTCAGTGGCAACATGTTCCAGTTTAATCGCCTTCTCCTCTACAAGATCTCTGATGAAGTGATGTCTAATGTCAATATGCTTGGTCCTGCTATGCTGAATATGATTCTTGGAAATGTTGATAGTACTCAGATTGTCACAGTACAATGTCATAACATCTTGTGTGACATTATACTCAGTAAGCATCTGTTTCATCTAGATCATTTGAGAACAACTACTACCAGCTGCTATGTATTCAGCTTCAGCAGTAGATAGAGACACACAGTTCTGTTTCTTGCTGAACCAGGAGACAAGATTATTTCCTAAGAAGAAACATCCTCCAGAGGTGCTCTTTCTATCACCAGCACTTCCAGCCCAATCAGCATCACAGTAACCAGTCAGAGCTGGTTCACATCCATGAGAGTACAGTAAGCCATAGTTGTAGGTTCCACTCACATACTTCAGAATTCTCTTCACTTGGTTGATATGACTTACTTTGGGTTCAGCCTGGTATTTTGCACATACTCCAACTGCAAAAGCAATGTCAGGTCTGCTGGCTGTTAAGTATAGCAGACTTCCTATCATGCTTCTGTACAAGCTTTGGTCCACCTTAACCCCACTTGAATCTTTGGACAACTTTAAATGAGTAGGTGCAGGAGTCCTTTTGTGACTGACATTCTCCATCCCAAACTTCTTGACAATGTTCTTTGCATACTTGCTTTGAGACAGAAAAATTGAGTCTTCCATCTGTGTGACTTGCAGTCCAAGAAAGTAGGCAATTCTCCCATGAGGCTCATTTCAAATTCAACTTGCATCTGGTCAGCAAAATGTTTAACCATTTTATCTGACATTCCCCTAAACACTATGTCATCAACATAGATTTGAGCTACCATTATCTTTCCTCATTCATTTTTGACAAAAAGAGTTTTATCCAAGCCTCCTTTCCTGTATCCTTTGTCAGAGAGGAATTTTTTCAACCTGTCATACCATGCTCTAGGAGCTTGTTTCAGGCCATATAAAGCTTTCCTCAATTTGTAGACATGATCAAGGCAGTTTGGATCCACAAATCCTTTAGGCTGTTCCATATAAACTTCCTCATTTAAGTACCCATTTAGGAAGACACTCTTTACATCCATCTGAAATAACTTGAACTTAAGGAGACAGGCAATTCCCAATAGGAGTCTGATTGATTCCAGTCTGGCTACAGGAGCAAAAGTCTCATCAAAATCAACCCCTTCAACTTGAGTGTATCCTTGAGCAACAAGTCTTGCCTTATTCCTGGTGACAACTCCTTCATCATCTGATTTGTTCTTGTAGATCCATTTTGTGCCAATGATGTTTGTTCCTCCTGGTCTAGGAACTAACTCCCATACTTCATGTTGCTTGAATTGGTTCAATTCATCTTGCATTGCTCCAATCTAGTATTCATCAGTCAATGCCTCCTTAACATTTCTTGGTTCAATCTTAGATACAAAGCAAGAGTTTGTGATGATTTCTCTAGATCTTGTAATGATTCCACTGTTAGGATCTCCTATGATGAGTTCCTTAGGATGATCTTTCTGAATTCTGATGGAAGGGTCTTTGTTAGCTTCCTTTAATTCTGATTCTGATGAAGTAGTTTGAAGAATATCATCCTTTTGAGTTGAAGTCTCAAAGAATATCTCAACATCATATGGGACATTTGTTTCTTCATGGTAATCATCAACTATGACATTTATAGATTCCATCATAACTTTGGTCCTGGAATTGAATACCCTATAAGCTCTGTTGTTGGTAGAGTATCCTAGGAATATTCCTTCATCACTTTTAGGGTCCATCTTTCTCCTTTGTTCACGATCTGTCAGAATATGGCATTTGCTTCCAAATACATGGAAGTACTTCACTGTAGGCTTTCTTCCTTTCCAAAGTTCATAAATGGTGGATGATGTTCCCTTTCTCAAGGTGACCCTGTTATGGACATAACAGGCTGTATTCATAGCTTCAGCCCAAAAATGAATAGGAAGTCTTTTGGCATGTATCATTGCTCTGGAAGATTCCTGTATAGTCCTGTTTTTCCTTTCCACAATTCCATTTTGTTGAGGAGTTATGGGTGAAGAGAATTCATGATTAATTCCTTCTGAGGAGCAGAACTCATCAAACTTATGGTTTTCAAATTCCTTGCCATGATCACTTCTGATTCTGACAATGCATCCTTCTTTTTCTCTTTGAATTCTTTTGCACAGTTCCTTAAATACTTCAAATACATCAGACTTTTCCCTAATGAAGTTAATCCAGGTGAATCTGGAAAAATCATCCACAACAACATAGGAATATCTTTTTCCACCAAGACTTTCCACCTGCATTGGTCCTATCAGATCCATATGTAGAAGTTCTAGCACCTTAGAGGTGGTCAGATGTCTTGACTTTGGATGTGACATCCTAGTCTGCTTTCCAACCTGACATTCACCACAGACTCTCCCTTCATCAATTTGCAGCCTTGGAATCCCTCTGACTGCCTCCATGGATATAATCCTTTTCATTCCTCTTAGATGTAAATGACAAAGTTTTTGGTGCCACAGTTTCACTTCTTTTTCTTCTTTGGAAATAGAGCAGACAGAAGAATAATTAGTGTTCTCAGACTCCCATAAGTAGCAGTTGTCTTTAGATCTGACTCCTCTCATTACAACTTCTTGTTTCTCATTAGTTACAAGACATTCAGACTTGGTGAAGTTGACCTTGAATCCTAGATCACATAATTGACTGATACTTATGAGATTAGCAGTCAAGCCTTTTACCAGCAATACTTCATTTAGGTTTGGAACTCCAGGGCAGTCCAAGTTTCCAACTCCTTTGATTTCTCCTCTAGCACCATCTCCAAAAGTCACATAACTAGTAGTGTGAGGTTTAACATTATTGAGAAGATTCTTGATTCCAGTCATATGTTTAGAGCATCCATTGTCAAAGTACCAGTCTTCCTTTGCAGAGACTCTAAGGGAGGTGTGAGCTATCAGGGCATTAGCTTTTTTCTTCCACTGTTGAGTATATGGTGCCTTGTTAGACTTAGGTTTGACAACTGGGGTCTGATTAGGATATCCATATAATCTGAAGCAGAATGGCTTTATGTGACCAAACCTCCCACAATGATGACATCTCCATCTTTGATATTTTTTCTTCATATTTCTCTGTTCTCGATGTTGAGTGCTATGTTGTGACATCTGCTTTGACATTTGTTTATCAGGCCTGATCTTCTTCTTGTCTACAATAGATTTCTTTGCTGCCACAAATCCTAGACCAGACTTGTTTCCCACATTTTGTCCAACCTGAAGGATTTCTTCTAATTTGTCAGTTCCATTTGTCAGCATCTTGACAAATTTGGTCATCTGGTCAAGTTTTGAGTTTAGCATTTGAACTTCCCCTTCTAGATGACTTATAGTATCAATGTTTGCCTTCTTCTCAGCCTCCAACTTTACTATGAGTTTTGTTTGTCTCTTATTTTGCTGACAGACTTCAGCACTTCTGATACATATCTTCTTGTAGGAGTCAGCCAATTCTTCAAATGTCACTTCCTCATCACTAGAGTCACTATTAGAGTTACAAATACCAGTTAGTGCAGTAACTAGTTTGGCAGATTCTTCTTCAGAATTACTTTCTGAGTCACAGTCAGACCAAGTAACAGACATTCCTTTCTTTTGTTTCTTAAGAAAGGTAGGACATTCAGCTCGAATGTGACCATATCCTTCACATCCATGGCATTGAATTCCTTTGCTTTGATTTCCCTTCTCTTAAGACTTTGCTCTTCTGTTGGAGTCATAGGATCTGTTAATGTCAGAAGGAATGTTCTTAACATTTGACCTTGACTTTGGGTCCATTCTCTTGATGAGTTTGTTGAACTGTCTTCCAAGCATGGATATAGCTTCTGAAATATTTTCTTCTTCATCCTCCTTGTTTTCATCTTCAGTATTAGATACAAGTGCTATGCTCTTGTTTTTCTTGTCGACATTGTCACTGATCCCCATCTCAAAGGTCTGAAGTGACCCAATGAGTTCATCCACCTTCAAGTTGCAGATATCCTGAGCTTCCTCTATAGCAGTCACCTTCATTGCAAATCTTTTAGGCAAGGATCTGAGAATCTTTCTCACCAGCTTTTCTTCTGACATCTTTTCTCCCAATGCTCCTGAGGTGTTGGTAATTTCCAAGATGTTCATGTGAAACTCATGAATGGTCTCATCTTCCATCATCCTTAGGTTCTCAAATTTGGTAGTCAGCATCTGAAGCCTTGACATTTTTACTTTGGATGTGCCCTCATGGGTAGTTTTAAGAGTGTCCCAAACCTCCCTGGCCAGTTCACATTGATGTACTAGTCTGAATATGTTTCTATCAATTCCATTGAACAAGGCATTTAATGCTTTGGAGTTACCCAGGGCTAACTCATCTTCTTTTTTGCTCCATTCTTCCTCAGGTTTCAGACTGGTTGTCCCATCTTTCCCAGTTATGGTGGGATGGTTCCATCCTTTGTCAGCAGCTCTCCAAGCCTTTTTTTCCAGTGATTTTAAGAAGGCAATCATACGAGGTTTCCAATAGTCATAATTTGATCCATCCAAAATGGGTGGTCTATTTCCAAATCCTCCTTCTTTGTCTATAGCGCCAGAAAATAATATCCCTATATCTCACCCAGTAAGACAGGAAGGGTGCCTTCTCTGATGCCAATTGAAATTCTGGCAGCAGATACTTAATGTCACAGTGAATGTTATGACACCGTATCTGACACTCTTCAAGACAGTAAATCTAAAAGCAGTAAAGAACACAGTCAATTGTTTACCCAGTTCAGTGTGTAACAACACCTACTCTGGGGGCTACCAAGCCAGGGAGGAAATTCACTATAAGAGATATTAATTCAGGAATAAACCAACCAGTTTATCTCCTTCACTTAAGACCTTCCCAATGCAACTTCAATATAAGTTCAACTTAAACCTGACTTCCTACTCACTCCCCCTCAATCACAACAGTGATACTAAACAATTGACTAATGAAATTATGAAGACACTCTTCAGTACATACACTTGATTTTGCTTCACAACTTTTAATCAAGTAACATAAACACTCGTGCTTCAAAGCTTTGAGTGATACACAACCCTAACTTGACTTTGCTTCAAAGCTTTAATCAAGTAACACAAACACTCGTGCTTCAAAGCTTTGAGTGATACACTACCCTTACAACCAAATCCTACTCCAAATCACTTATCACAATGATAATTGATTGGCTCACAGTAGTTATAACTATATAGTCCCTTATTGATCTTCTGTCAAAAAGTATCTTTAACCAACAGTCTTCATGAGGAATATATAGCCATCTATTCTTCTGTTAGGGTTTCCACGAAAATAGCTAGGGTTAATTAGGGTTAACCTCAAGACTTGGTCATTTTGTGATAATTTTGGTAGAATTAGACTTGGTAGATATTATTAATTCTTCTGCTTTCTAATCTCTGATTGTTTAGGGGTTTTAGCCAAAAGTTTGCCAAAGGGGGAGTTTGTAAGTGTTTAGTTGTTGGCATGTTTTTTGGTAAAACCAGTTGTGTGAATGTCATGACTGATGTCATAACATTCTGGGATACTAGGTACATTCTGCAGAAAAAGAATGTCATACAGGAGCTGCTCAATATGAGTGTTTAGCTGATCATTATGCAATGATCATATTTATTGCATTCTACCAAAATCAGTAAACAAGATTCTTGTTGTCATAACCAATGTTAAGACATCTTGTACTGATCTAACAGTTGTGCAGATTTGTTATTTCTGAGATTTTTCAGGAATCTGGTTTATACAGTCCAGATCAGAATCTCACGTGGACATTAGGTTAACTTTGCTTAACCCTAATCTGGTTGTTAAAGACCTATGACCAAGTCTTGAGGTTAACCCTAATTAACCCTAGCTATTTTCGTGGAAGCCCTAACAGAAGAATAGTTGGCTATATATTCCTCTTGAAGACTGTTGGTTAAAGATACTTTTTGACAGAAGATCAATAAGGGACTGTATAGTTGTAACTACTGTGAGCCAATCAATTATCATTGTGATAAGTGATTTGGAGTAGGATTTGGTTGTAAGGGTAGTGTATCACTCAAAGCTTTGAAGCACGAGTGTTTGTGTTACTTGATTAAAGCTTTGAAGCAAAGTCAAGTTAGGGTTGTGTATCACTTAAAGCTTTGAAGCATGAGTGTTTGTGTTACTTGATTAAAAGCTGTGAAGCAAAATCAAGTGTATGTACTGAAGAGTGTCTTCATAATTTCATTAGTCAATTGTTTAGTATCACTGCTGTGATTGAGGGGGAGTGAGTAGGAACTCAGGTTTAAGTTGAACTTAGATTGAAGTTGCATTGGGAAGGTCTTAAGTGAAGGAGATAAACTGGTTGGTTTATTCCTGAATTAATATCTCTTATAGTGAATTTCCTCCCTGGCTTGGTAGCCCCCAGAGTAGGTGTTGTTACACACTGAATTGGGTAAACAATTGACAGTGTTCTTTACTACTTTTAGATTTACTATCTTGAAGAGTTTCAGATACGGTGTCATAACATTCACTGTGACATTAAGTATCTGCTGCCAGAATTTCAGGTTGCACTCTAGAATGACCGATAGTAGGTGTGGAATGGAACTCATGAAGTATAACCTGACTTATTTTTGGAATTAATGTTATGTAGATCTTATCCTTGTAAAACACGATGTTGTCTGTGAACTTGAACAAGACTTGCATATGGGGATCTGATTTATACTTAGCGACTAAGTCTTGTCCTTGTTTTTCTTTGGTGTAGTGCTTCTGGAGTTGAGCGAGGATTGAAGGTATTGGTAAGGAGATAGTGAGGAATACAACTTCTTCTTCTGTATGTCTATGACTGAGGGCGTCTGCCACTTGATTACTTTTACTAGGTGTAATACGGTGGGAGAACTGACTTTTGGTTTTTGCATTTTATTGTAAATGTTGCAGATAACAAGAGTCGCCACTGACTTTTCTTTTATCCAATAAAGGAAAGAGTGAAAAGAACATGAAAGACCTTTTGAGAATTTTCTTGAGTTCGGGGGGTAGGTTATGAAAAGGGAAGGTGTTAGAACCTTTTTTATCTGTAGTTATCTACAAACTCTTAATTGTTAGCTGTTGTACCCCAAAATTTGTCCTCTCATATTTCTCAAAACATTGCAAGAAAGATCTCCAAGTTGTTCAAGGTAGTCCAAGAGTTGGCCAGACAAGCTCTCTCATAAGGCAGTCTACCCCAAATTAGGGTTTCATGTTGCATCAAGATCATTGATTCCAAGTGATCTCAAGTACTCACCAATGTCCTAATATGTTCTCAAGGCCATCCATGTCAAGTTTCAAGCCTTGCAGAGGAAGTTTGCTCAGTCAATTGCTCAAAGTTTCAAAAATCGATTGTGCTAGGGCAAAAGTCAACTGTAACCTACATACAGTCAAACTTCAAGACTTTTTGTCAACATTCTCATTTTGAAGCATATTTCATCATTTGATAAAGGTTTGATCATGATTCATCAAGGATTGATCATAATTCATCAAGATTCAAAAATTGCTAAATTAAGGTTTTGTAGGAAAAGTCAACTCAACTTTGACCAAGCATAACTTTCTCATGATTTATGAGAAATGACCCATCCAAAGCTCATTTTGAAGAGGATGCAATTCCCTATAATCCATCTTCAGCTCACAAGATCAAAATATGCACTCACAAGAAGTTATGAATTTGGATATTATAGGTCATTTTGAAAAGTCAACAAAAACACCTTTTTTGTCGAAGCTTCAAACTTGAGCATGGAATATCAAATTGAGATGAGACCAAAAGGGTTGTTTAGAGGACATCTCAAGATTTCTAAAAAGTCCAAAAGCACCTCCAAAGAGTCAAAATTGAGGAAGTTATGCATTGTTGAAGTTGACCTTTTTGCAAAATTGCCAAAAGTCAACTATCCCTAAAACTTCAAATTTTGCCAAATGGGCCCATTCTTTTTCACTTGTTTTGAGTTGGCATTATTGCCCACGTCCTCTAGCCTTGGCCATGTGTCCATATCATATTTTTATTAATTATTTGGGTTTTTATTTGAATTAATTTTATTTAAATCAAATAAAATCAAATAAAATCCAAAAGCATTGATAACAAGGATTTTGTGATTGTTTCAGGCTCTAATTACAGCTAGCAAGGCAATCAAAATCATATCAAGGCAATTGTGTACAACGAGATTGGATTTGGACCAAATTTGGAAGGTTGTTAAAGGAGGATCAAATCAAATATCAAAGCATTGATAGAGAAGGATTTGGACAGAGTTTGCAACCCTAATGCATTATACAATACATAAGGAGGCGAGACAAATCAGAATAGAGGTTGGAGATCAAGCATAGAGCAAGAACCGAATTTGCAAAAACAAGCAAAAAGTGAGAATTAGAAATCACTCTTAGAGGCAGTTTCAAGGCTCTTTAACGATCTCAATCGTTTCCTGGAAGCTTTCACAACCTAAACCAATCAAAACCATGCATTTTCGAGCTCTCCCGTGCACTGTAAGTCGTTCACGGAACCATCCTTTTCTTGAAATCGATTAGCTTCATTCTTGCATCTATAAGGAAAAATAATTGCATATTCTTGATCACCATGATGTTTGCAAGCTTTTTCCAATAGCCAATTTCATTTATCTGACCTATATCATGAATCACCATTGTTAGGGTTTTGTATTTGGTTTTAGGGCTTTTTGTTACAGGAATAATTGGCCTTCGTGAAGGGTATTATCTTGTTCAGGGGAACAAGACGAGCTCAACCATGGTGCTAGCTTCCATTTATGTTGCCCATGGAGAATTTTGGAGTGAACAATGCCTTTAGCAACGGACGTTTGTCCGTAGGTATAGGTTGTCAAACTTTTACCCACAGTGCCAGGAAGAAGACGACCCATGTGGCACCCCTCTATTGGCCTGTTTGAATTTCGCGCAAAAATTCCACTAACGCACTTGTTTTCTTATATTATTATTGATTTGTATTATATTAACAAATAGAAACACATGGCGTAGTGGTTACAAGTGGGACGTTTAAGGCGTTAGAGGCTGAAGGTCAGGGGTTCGATCCCTGCCTCCATCATTTGTTATTTTTCCTAACAATTTCAGGTGATTCAATGCACGCCTAAGCTGGAGATCCATCATACTCCCTCACCAATCAACACGCCAGATGGCCAGATGGCCAGATCTGGTGGCTATCATTGAAGGCACACCCTAGGCCGAGTCAATGCATACGCAGGGGATCACAAAAGTCAATTGGATCTTCACAAATGGGCCAGAAAATTGCTATTGACACCCTCAATATTCAGGCCCATCACACTCCTTTCTTTTTTATTTTGTTTATTTTATTTAATTGTTTTATTTTATTTAATTTAATCACTAACCAATAAATAAATTTCTTTTTATCAAAAAATCACAAAAATATTTTTTACCCTATTAAATTTCAGAATTTTATTTTTCATTAATAAATATTAATTAATTAATTAGGTAACCTTAATTTATTTTGTAAATAAATAAAATCAATTAGAATTAATAGGTTTTAACACTAATTTAACCATTTTATTTTCTTTCATAAAATAACAAAAAATCCAAAAATATGTCATTTAATGTCTTTCATTAATTAATTAATTTAATAATTAATTTAGTGTTTAATTTTAGGAATTAACTTCTTTTCTTAAAAAAAAACATTTTCTTTAATTAAAAGGGTCAAAACCCCTAATTTCCCATTCGATTTAATTTTGCATCGCGCGCTTTATTTTTCTTTATCCAATTAATGTATCTGCTCTCGGTTTGTAATAATTAATTAGGATATTTATTATTCCGCTTTTAAATTTCAAAGGGTTGTTTTTGGCGATGTAAATACCCGACACCCTGTAATAGTTAGTTTAAATTCCGTCCCTTTAATTTCTGCAAATTATTCAACTATTAGATGTTTGATAATAGGGTTTGCATGACAAGAATGGATGTCTAATTTAAAACAGTTAGATCACCCTTAACATGTGCAAAGATAAAAATAACTGAAATCAACACACTCGCACATGCGCACTCCTAGGGTACACCCCACTTGGTTGCCTTTGTAAACGGTCATTGAGTATAGTTTGTTTTAGAGGTTGCCCTCTTGTCTAAAAGATCATAAGTTGCCTCGAAATGGTTGCCTCAGATATTGTTGCCTCAAACAAATTATCTAAGACATTGGGGTTACCGCTAAGACGTCCTAACATTGCTTTAGTGATCGTATGTCCCTCTTTCGAATTGACCCTCAAACTCCAACGACGGTGCTACCTACTCACTAATAGTGGAATAACATTGTCTAAAGGAAACAAGCATAGAACAATTCCTTTTTCGAGTAGGTAGATTAGTTCTTAGATACTTGCACATCCAAAACAAAACTCTTTCACACTTACACTTTTACAAACAAGTTTTCAAAAACACTTCATTACACTCTTGAGGACAGAAGCAAGAGTTAAATCAAAGTTAAAACAAAAACTTTTCAAAACCCACAAATACAAAGAAATTTTTTTTGAAAACAATGAACAAGTACCTAAGAGCCCGTAGATAACTACGGATAGAAAGGGTGCTAATACCTCCCCTTTCTATAATCTACCCCCCGTACTCAGAAACATCTCAAAAAAGGAATTTTTCTGTGCTTTTTTCCTTCCCTTGTTGGATAAAATAAAAGTCGGTGGCGACTCTTGCTTACCGCGACATTTTGCAAAAACAAGCGCAAAACGCAAACCAGCATTCTAAAAACAGTCCAGCTCTGGCCACCGTATCACATTAGCTCACTTCGAAAATGCTTTGTGTTTTGTGTATGTTTGCAAATATTTTGAGAAATGCCTAAGTACGACAATTTTGTAATGATTATCGTATCGTTGAGAATGTATACAAAATGTTTGTTGAAAATATTTGTGAAAGAAAGTGTCGTTTTGTGAAAAGATGTTTTGGAAATGCCAATGTAAGGCAGTTTGCTTTATAATAACCCTTATATCAGTCCTCAAGAGTGTTTATAAAGCATTTTGAAAGTAGTTGTTTTGAAAGTGTGAGGTGTGAAAATTATTTTAGTTTATGAGCAAGCGATTACAAGCGATCTACCTACTCAAAAATTCTTTGTTCTTTTCCTCCTCCTTTAGATAATTTTATCCTACTATTAGTTAGTAAGAAGCCCTATCATTAGATGTGAGGGACAAGCGTGGGTCATCGTATAATCGTAGAAGGAAACTTGTAGGATGTTTTAGCAATTTTCATAAGGGGCTAAGATCGTTTACCGAAGGCAGCATCGAAGGGTCATCGAGGGACTATGATCTTTTAATTGAGGGTCTTTCCTAAAGCATCTCACGTTCAAAGGACATGACTGTTTAAATCCGAGTGTAGCGGTAGAAATGTTGAGACAAAGCTATTGGATTGACTTGACTTGCACAAATCAAATAAAAATCGCCATCGCGCTTTATTGTTTCTAAAGGAATGGGAAAAGAGTGAATAACCCAAAAAGAGGGGGAGAGAATCTAAGTTTGGGGGTTGGTTATGTAAAGGGAAGATATTAGCATCCTAAACATTTATGGTATTATGCAGGAACCTCTTTGAAAATTTGTGTATTTTGGCTATAAATGTTGTATACAAAAATAGATTGTGGGGATGACAAAAGAAGTATATTTTACAACTTTTTTGCACCTTCCGCGGTTGCGAACCTTTAGTTTCTACGTACCACCTTTCGTGCAATAAGGGATCAGGGTACTCGTAGTTCACCTTTAAAAATTTTAAAACACATGTGTGTTGGTTAATTTTAAGAGACGAGACATCATCGTCTTATCCGAGTGGAAGAACATACTTACTACCCATAATTATGAGAAAGAAGAATTTGCGTCATCTCAAAGTGGAGGAGTGGAGGATATGGCTTGGATTTCAAAATCAATAAAGTCTCGCTCAACACCCAAGTGGAAAATATCTCGCTTCACTATATATCGTAGAAGTATAGTAGCTTGCATCACTACAAAGATTGACAAGAGTATAATCTTTTTGAGAAAATTTTAAGATAAAAAACCAAAATGGAAAAATGGTTTGAATGAGATTGATTGACTTTTAGTATTCTCACAAAAATTGTTAAAGTATTATTAAGTTGGTTAAAGTTTGATTATGAAAATATTTTTGAAAATGCATGGACCTAAGTCCAAGTTTATTGTGAAAGCGATTCAAGTTTAAAAACAAGAAGAGTTTTCAAAAGGAGGAAGAAGATTTTTGAAATTAAAGAAGATGGGAGGAGATGAAGGGGCTATCCTAAAGCATAAGGTAAAAGTTAGGGAAAAGAACCGTCTAACCAATAATAAGTCAACACTTGACACAATGAGTCAATGTAGAATTCTCATTCTTTGGATTGAAACCAGACAAACAAAGATAATAAACCTCTTAAGAATTCTAAACTTCAAATGCATTAGGTCTTCATAAAATTGGGCAGAGTAACAGTTGTGTCCAGATGTATTCCCAATCACAGATAAAGCATATATTCAGAATAACCTGTATACAAAGGAAACAAATAACCCAATGTCTCGGGGTAAACCCCAAGAACTCCAGACAAAATAGCAATAGAAGTCACAAGGTCTCAAGGTAGGTCAAGTTCTATAATCTTAAGTCCAAGAAGTCCATAACTCCATAATGCCAAAGATAGTAACCAAATAGTCCAAGTAACATTAAAGCTTTTTATTGTTCAAGTTGGTAATTAAGTATCTTCAAAAAGAAAATAAAAGCTCAAGTGAGCAAAATAAAAATGACATAAATATAAATGCTCAAGTGAGCAAAGATGAAAATAGCATGAAATAAAAATACTAATATAAATGGCGCCTAAAGTAAAAGCATAAAATAAAAGCATAAAAATAGAAGTCAATTGTTAATGAGTTAGAAATTAGAAGTTAGTTGAATGACCATCTTGAAACTTGCATTTGAAAACTCATTAGAAGATTGATAAAATCAAAGCCTTTCAACAACAAGTTTCATTTGCTTTTTGTCAAGTATATCATTCATTTCAAATTCTCAAGGCAATAACAAATGATCAACGATGTTTAAATGATTCACTTAGTCAAAAATGTATGATGATTCATTAGAGGATTGGTAAGACTAAAGCCTCTTAACAATGAACCTCGAGGTTATTAGATCAAAGGTTTCAAAATAAACATACTTGGGCTTGCAAATGTAGGTTTGGGCCACGAATGATCATTTTCCGAATCGGGACAAAATTTAGCGCTATGTTAAGCAATCGTAAGTGGACTTATGTAGAAGTCGCACCTATTTTGAGGTCAGTCAATAGCAATCTATGTGTCATATGTTTTAAGTGATGGTATGTAAATCATCCTCTAACAACATATCACACAAAAGAGAAGGGGATAAGATGAAGAGGGAGGGGATATATTTGAATCAAAAAATTTTAATCAAACTATCATTAAAATCATCCATCCATTTTAGTGGATTTAAACTAAACACCCAAGATTCAATGATGTTAATGAAGTTTATGATCAACAATCACATAGCCAGAATATATAAAAAATATATTGCATTTAATAAATAAAATAAAAAAGGAAAAATAATTTTTTTAATGTTCTTAAAATGAAAATAAAAGGTAAAATAACAACCTATATTCAAAGTATCAAAGAAAAATTTAAAAAGGCCATAGAGAAATTATAAATGATCTCAAATATTTTTATAAATTTTTTTTGGTAATTATTTAAAATAGAAAAACATTTTTAAACTAATTTAAATCACTCAAATAAGTAAAAAAAAAGATTAAAAAAATAGTAGAAGTCAAAATAAAAATCTAGAAAAAAATTCAGAAGGTCAGAAATAAGGAAAGTGATTTTTATAAAAAAAATTAGAATTTTAAAATATCAAAAAGTATTTTTAAATGATTAGAAACAAATCAAAATAAAGATAAAATTATTAAAAATATCAAATCTAAAAATAAAATCATGAAAAATAAAAATCAGAAAGAGAAAATTTGAAAAAAAATTTGTGAATTTTTTAGATAATTTTTAGGTCAGAAATGGATTTTCTATGATTTTTTGAAGTTTGGTGTAAAAAATAGAAAATAAAATAAAGTTTAAAAAAATGTAGACAATTGAATGAGAGTCAAAGCGCGCTAGTAATCAGATCCAAAGGATCAGACACGCTGTGCATATCATGGTTAACTTTGGAAATTGCACTGAATCACTTTTTTAAATATTTAAAAACAACTAAAATTCTAGCGCGTTAGATGTAGTCTGACTAATAGAAGTAATCAAATCTAAGGGCTCTCAAAGCGCTCGTATGATAAAGAAAACATACCGGATTAAATTCAAAAAATCACATGTCACACTTTCATTGGTTGGAGCACGACACATAGGTCGTCTTCAACCTCCAAACGCCTTAGATTGGGATTCCTCAAACTGTAAAATTAGAGGACCAGACCGGTACCATTAGATTCGTCTCTTCAAGACGATTCTAATGGTACCATTGCGCCAAATTTATATAAACTGAGCAAGGCTTAAATTGAAAAAATGCAGAAATAATAGCGAGCACGAAATTCTGGAATATCTCACTCAAATCTCAATGAAATTGAAAATTATAAACAGCCTGAGAATCAGAAGGATGAAGAGAGTAGATTAGTCTTTTATTTAGATCAATTTGACCAAGAAATCTACCTGAATGAAGTATCAAAAGTTGGACCTGAAACTGGACTTCTGTAGATCAATATAGGTCACAATTCTTGAAGGTAAGAGTATGGTTAGCTTCAGAGAAGTTCAATGAAGCTAACTGAATAGAGCTTTTGATGTTTTGGAGTGAGAATGCAAGAAATCAGAAATTCAAATTCAGAGTTCGTATGAGATCTGAACAGGGGTCAATTGGATATCAAGATTGAGCAAATGAGTGAGGGATGATCCTTATTTATAGTTGATCATAATGTAAGGCTCAAGCATGTGAATTGGAGGCAAAATCAATGAAATCGTGTGAATCTGCTAAGTGGGAAAAGTGTGACTTCACATGGCTCAAAACACAGCAAAACGGATGGTTCAAGGGTCGTTTTTCATTATGGTAAGTTCCTAAACACGATTAGACGCGAAATTGATCCTTAAACCGGCTTGTAATTGGATTTAAATTGATTTTCAAATTTGACTGAACATGAAACTTCAACTTCAAGATGCCAACTTCATAGTCATGGTGCTAACAATGCAGGGCACTACATGATGTGATTTTTGAAGCATTGGAGAGATCTCTTATCAAGCTTTACAATTTGAAAACAATGGTTACATTTAATGTCTTGGATCAAAAGTTGTATACCTTTGAAATCAACAAAAACACACGGATTTTCCACACTTAGAAAAATTTCTAAGTTTGGCATTAAAAGTGACTTGTAATGTTTTGCATCCAAACATGGCCTTCCATTCACAATTTTCTTTTGACCAAAAACGATGGCATGAAGTAGATCTCTTAGATGATATTTTAAGATTTCAACCACTTAAAAACTCCAAGAATTGAGAGAGTTATGACCTTGTGAAGTTGGTGAAAATCCATGAAATGACCTATAACCTTTTGAACTCTAAAGGCATTTTCCACTCATTTTCAAGTCTTTCTCATGAAAGAAAAGTTGAAGTTCACATACTTAAGAGCATTATGGAAATATAATGGGCTCAAGGATATAAAAATAGACCAAGTTATGGTCTTTTGAAGTCACACAAGGGAATTTGATGGCCCATCTAGAGGACTTATAATATTTCTTCATCATTAGGCATCTTCCACATAAAATTTTCTTGAAACTCTTGAAATTATTACTTGAAACCCTTTAAAGAGAAACATGTATTTGGAATCACTCAAAAATATCAAAAGATGAGCAAGATATAGCCCTTAGAAGTTCAAAACCCTAGCTCCTAAAGTACCAAAATAACTTGGAAACCCCTTTCAATTTTGACAAACTTTCTTGCATAATTACTCTTTCCATGTGAATAGAAGTTGTTGTGAATGATAATAAGAACCCATAGCAAAAAAAAAAACACCTCCAAATGTTAATAATTGAGAGAGTTATGCACTTGTTATCAAGAAAATCAAGAACTTGTCCAATTAGGTCAAACTTCTTCAATCAACTCTTGCATCTTTTGACTTTCTTTGACAAATTGAGGCGTGATGAATCATATTAGACCTTGTCATAATATTACTTCAAATTATCTTCAATGATGAAGCTTTAACCTCAATGAAATTTTGTTGGAGAAGGCATGAAATTAAGCTCATGAACATATGAATCAACCTGATGAAATGTGTTGTGCCCTTACCATAATATCATCAATTAAAGAAAATATTCATTGATTTATTAGTTAAAAGTTAATTAATACAAAACATAAATGATCACAATATGCTTGGTAATCCCCCATGATCAAACTTAAAGATAGGGAGAAGAACCAAATCCTAGTGTGATCTTGATATGATTGAGTTGATATGAGATGATATTGGAATCTTAGGGGGAAAATTAGGATACAACACTGACGCAACAAGTTAAGGTTACCCTAGAGGTGCATGTGTGAGAAGTGTTTTTATTTCAAGTATTTGTCTTTGAGATTAGGTTATCTAACAATTGATTTTAATTTTGCCATACAAACCCTAATTACTAACAATAATAAGAAAAGCAGTAAATTACGGAAATTAGATGTCCTATGCTATTACAATGCTTCGGGGATGGGGATACAAGTTTTATGAAGGGGGAAGGAAAGCAATAAATTGGAATTATCTATATAAACTTTTGACAGTTACATAATTGTATTAATACGAAAAATAAACAAATGCGCGGAGATAGAAAGGGGAAAGATGCAAAAACCCTAAAAACTCTAAGTATTTTAAAAAATATTTTGTTGTTTCTTTGTTTGGAAAATATTTGAAATGTGAAATAAAAAATTAGACCTAATTCTAATTTAATTTACAATTTAATTATTTAAAATAAAATAAAGTGTGATTAAATTAAATAATCAAAAATTAATTAATTAAAATCTAAAGAATTCTAAGTATTTAGAAAATATTTTTCTTGTTTTATTTAGAAAATATATTTGAAATATAAAAACCTAATTATAATTAGTTTACAAAATAATCATTTAAAATAAAACAAAGGTGATTAAATTAAATTAATTTTAATAATCAAAAATTAAATTAATTAAATAAAAAAACCTAAATATAATTTTTTTTTGTGGTTCTATTTTTTTTGTTGATTTTAAATAAATTTATTTTAGAAAAGAAAAATTTAATTAAAATAAAAAAGAAACAAAATAGGCCTGAGTGTAACAAGTAATAAAAGGGGTGCGAAGTAGCAAAAATCCTAGGCCCAACTCAAAGAGCCCAAATGCCTGTGTGATCCAGTGAGGCTGATCTTAGGAAGTACACCATGATTCTGGCTGTCTGGAGCATTGGATCTGGAATCTTGAAATCTGATGGTCAAGATGTGAGGTATACCACACGCGCTTTGGACTTGTTTGCACTGGATCTGTGAGAAATAAACATGGAAAAGAAAAATGTCCCACACCTGACTTGAACTCGTGACCAGGCATAGGTATGACTTAAGAGCAAGAGCGTTGTCACTAGGGTAGTTGTTACATTCGATGATAAAACATGTTGTAATAAATATAAAGTAAACTTGTTTTCAAAATTGGACTTTATCTTCTTCCTCGCGCTCGTTTACAACAACAATAACAACATTGTTTAATTTTGCAAAACTCTCATTTGTCAACCATTTTAAAAAATGTAAACATCAAACTTGCTTAAAATTTAACCACGAATCCAACCATATAGCTTTCAAAAGATATAGATCAATGGTTAGGATGAATTTTGCTTGGTACCAAACTGAACCCTAATATTTTAGAAACTTCAATTCCAAAATTCTCATCACACTGTCAACAAAAATGAAAACTAAGGACATGGTTAGCTTCAGGGCATTGATATCTACATTTTATCTTTTTAAATTGAAAGCAAATGATGCGTGTATAAGGATTTCAAAGTTGGAGAAACTTACCTCTTGAAGTGAAAACTCCAAACGCGTATGGAGGCTTCCAGGTGTAAGTAAATGATTGATTAAGCTTCCTTGGACATCCCTGAAGCTATTCTAATCCTTACTTTATGCTGAAAGTGTCTGAATCTATCCAACCAAGTCAATGTACAAGCTTTAGATATGGAGTTTAGAGGATAATGAAGATGGTGTTACAGAAGTGTAACAAGTGTTTGAATGTGTTATATGTGACGTATGTAAGGTGTATGGATGATAAAAAAGAGAAACACGTGAGTGGATTTGAAGTTGGGTGTTGGAAGCTTCAAATGTGCAACAATGGTGGTTTCTTGGTAATTCTAAGTTTGAGAGTGTTTTAGGGCTTGTCCATTCATGTGTTAGCTTGCAAATGGTCTATCTATTTATAGAGAAAAGGTTTGAGGGCTTGAAGTAACCAGAATCTTGAGATAATAAGTTATGGTTTTGAAGCTTTGTTTTGAAGTAACTTGCAAAGTCATGGTTCCAAGGCATGGTACAATGGCTCATAGGATGGTTAGGAGTTGTAGGCATGTTGCTTATTACTTTGACATTGTGTGTTTGTAGAAGAAACATGTGAGAGGCTCAAGGAGAGTTGACAAAAGGCATAAAGCAACCTTTATCAAAATGGAAGTCTTGCCTTTCTTCTCAAAATGGCAAAATGATTTGGTTAAAGCTTACACCAATTGGATAATGGCTCAAAAGTTTGTGTAGTCTTCTGATTATGGATAGATTTAGAGGTTACAGGCCTGAAAAAAATGATATTACAGGACATGGATATGAGATTTGGTCATTAGGTTTTCATAAGAATGACTTATATTTCAAGAATGGATGCCCAACTTCATGTCTTAGAAACTTATAGCTCAAGCATGATATCTTTGTGTTCTTGGACATTTTGGAAAGCTTGAATCATTATCTTCAACTTTCATGTTGACCATTTTGGCTAAATAAATTGGGATCTTGGTGAAAAATGGCCATGAAGTTGGGGCAAACTACTGATCAAAACTTGTAAAAAAATTTCTAAGTGATGGATAAAAAACATCATGACTTCATGGGATTATATCTCTTAAATTAAGAACTTTTTGAGGATCATCCCATATTAATAAAGTTGTAGAATTCATCAATCCCTACAACTTTCATGTTGAAAGTTTTCCTTGAATCAACTTGTATCTTGAGGAAACTTGCTTGTGAAGTTAGGGTTTTTTAGGTATAAAACACTTGAATTTTTTCTAAGTGTTTGAAAATCTTGACTTTTTACTTTTGTTGACTTTCTTGATTCTTGATGATCAAGTTTGATAGTTTTTAATATCTTGATAATTCTTTATTTTGAATTCCAATGTTGACAAAAAAAGTCAAAGTTTGACTTTTGTGTGACTGTTGAATTTTCATCAATTGATTCAATTCTTCAATTATCAATCACTTGCATCTTTGGAAATGTGTTGATCCCTTGATATCGTGCTTCAAGCCATTAGGTCATGTACTAGGCCAACAGTCAATGATCAGTCATCTTCAGTCAAAACCTTAATTTTCAAAAATTTTGACCTTTGATGATATGAGGACTTTCCTTGAGGAATCATGGTCAACCCTTGATAAAATGATGAATATCATCTCAAAATTTTATGATAAAAAATATTGAAGTTTGACTATATGTTGACCACAATTGACTTTTTACCAATATATGTTGATTTTCAATAATCTGAGCCATTGATTGAGAAAACATGTGAGGCAAAACTTGAAACTTGACATAAGAATTATTGAGGACCTATGGTGAACTATGAAAGTCATTTGAAAACCAAATCTTCTTTTAGAAGCACCAAACCCTAGTTGAAGACCCTTGCTTAGGAGGAGGTTTTGACTAGTCAACTCTTGAGTAGTTTTGAGCAAATGGAGACCTCATGAGAATGTCTTGAAGAAAATTGGATGGCAAATTTTGGGGTACAATAGCTGCCCCTGTTTAATCTTCTTAAACCTGAAGAGTTAGATTGGTATGTCCGCTATTCGTGACTAGAAGGTAGAAGATGATTGAACACTTAAGTGCTCAGAAATTTGCACTCGTATGTGCCCGAAGTAATGATGTTGGTTGATGTAATACAAGAAATGGGATTAAAGATGCCATTTGGAGAGGTAATGGAGAATTGTCGGAGATGGGCTTATAGATGCCATCCAAAGTAATTGTTGATAGAAATTAGACTAAGTTTACATTTGACTTCAACTGGAAGAAGTATTAGAATAAATTTACGCTTTATTTAAACTGAGCCAAAAGAGGTCTTTTTGTCTTTAACTAGAAGAAGTATCAGAATAAATCTATGGTTGATTTAATCGAAGCCAGAAAAAGTATAATGGTAGAAGTATCAGAATAAATTTATGCTTGATTTAATCTGAGCCAAAAGATGTCTTTGAAGGAAGTGTTCATCATGTAGATAGTCGCCCCGTCCTGTTTCGAGAATTGATCTTCATCTGACCATAAAGAAAGAAAGATAGTTTCCCCGTCCTGTTTCGGGAGTTAATCTTTGCTTGGTTGTATAGATAGTTTCCCCATCCTGTTTCGGGAATTAATCTTGGACCCATTTGAGAATTGTTGATGATATTCGTCTGTTGATTGATCTTTCCTGAAAAAGTGAAGAGTTAGCTGTATGTAATGTCATGATGTATGAAATGCATTGCGTAATGATGTTCTCAAAATAAATGAGACTGTGTTATATGTATTCCGTATGCATATGCTTATGATATTGGTAAATTATGTATGGATGTCAAAGGTTAATGGAATTGTATCAATAGCTCCTTATGATATTCTGTTGGGGAAAATGAATCCATGGCTGGCGTTGGAGATGAAGAACATGTGTAATCTTCAACCTTGTCTAGAATTCTTCCGTTGGGGATTTCTGCTTGCTTTTTAAGGAAACTCTGCTGGGGAATGTTGACTTCTATTTGGGGAGAAGGGTTCAAGAACATTAGTCGTTCATCGCTCTAATGAGGAGTTTAATTCTTATATACCTTGATTGGGGATAAAAGAGATGGATAACCTTCCGGCTCATCGAGAGAGTTTAATTCTTATGTACCTTAACTGGGGATAAAAGAGATGGATAACCTTCTGACTTGTCTGGGGAATTTAATTCTTATAACCTAACTAGGGATAAAAGATATGGATAACCTTCCAACTCGTCTAGGGAGGATAAAGTTGACTGATATCTGGTCCATTTCCAAGTTTCGTAGCAACTTTCTGGAGATAGTGGCTGTTGTACTCCAAAATTTGCCCTCTCATTTATCAAGACTTTTCTCACAAGATTTCTTTGACTCAAGACTGGATTAGGGTTTGGTCAGTTCAAGGCATATCATCTTGCACTGATGACCTAAAATTAGGGTTTAAGGTTGCACAAGTATTTTTGGACTATCATTGCTTCATGTGACTTTCAAACATCATTATGGATCCCTAAGATTACTCATGACAAGTTTCAAGCCTTGAACCACATTTTTTATCAGTCAATTGGATAGTTGACCTAAAAATCAACTGTATTGGGGAAAAAGTCAACCATGACCAATTTACAGTCAAACTTCATAATTCATGATCCACATCAACATTTTAGACTTATATGTATCATTTGGTCAAGTTTGGATCACAATTTCTCAAGAAATTTGATCAAATCACCAAAAGGGCAAAATGTAAAAAATTAGGGTTTTGACTAAGGTAGGGCAATTTCTGATTTTTAACCTAGAAAATGACCATTTGAGTTAAAGCATGCTTTCAAGGATTCAATTTCATCATCTTTACCTAATAGCATGGTTCAAAACATTGCAATTTCATTGGATTGACAGATGAAATTTGCAGTCAATTGATCAAAAGTCAAATGTACACTGAAAAGTCAAACTTTGACTTTTTGGTCAAAATCAAGTGCCAAGGGTCACTATCCATCAAAACATGTCAAAATGTGAAACTTTTTCATCAATAAATCCAAGTTTGAAGATTAGGGTTTAAATTTGAAAATTTTCTTAACTTAGAAAATTTTCTAAGTATAGAAAATTTCTTATTTTTTCTCAACTTTAGGCCATTTTTTCACCATGATGCATAATGATTCAAAGAAATTTCCCAACATGAAAGTTGTAGACCTCCATGAAATCTAAAACTTTTCTTCACAAACTCTTCCCTAAATATGCTTGGATCTCAAGATATAAATTTATGAATACATGCTCATGAACTAAATAACTTAGTGAAATTTTGCCCTAATTTAGGCAGGTTTTGGACCCAACTTCATGGAAATTTTTCGCCTAGTTCCAAGAGGTATCTTGAAATGTATTTCAAAGATGAGTTATAGATAACATTGCAAGCTTTCCAAAATGTCCAAGAAATCCTTAAGATCATTTTTGAGTAGGGAGAACCGAAGAGATGAAGTTGGCATTTTCTCACTTTTTGTCCAAGCCATTTCATGAAGAACAAAGTTCCAATCAGTGCCTATGCTGCCTAATCCATGTTTTACAGGTCCAAAAATTGTTCATCACTCCTTAATTTAATTCTTAATCAGTTGACAAAGCTTTGATCCATGCCCTAGAGCCATTATCCAAGTTGTAATTCCATAAATGGCATAAAGTGACCATTGCCATTTTGGAAAAGTTCCACTTTTGCAAACTTTACAAATCTTGAGCATTGAACCTATCCCCTTGGCACATACAAGTACCACAGACCTAAGGAAACTTGTATAGAACAGATACCAACCCTAAGCAAGCCAGTGCAAGCATGTAAAGCTTTGTCTTGTCACTTTGCTTCAAAAGTAAGAAAGGTGGCCAAAAGTCTATAACTCACAAACCCGTAGAAGAGCTGATAGGGGACCTTCTCCATACTAATATACAAACACAATACAACACATGACACGATTAGTTAAGGCCTTAAACACTCCCAATCTCAAAAACACCAGAAAACTGTCCAAACTTGTAGTTTTTGGCATAAGCATACCAATCTCATATTTGGCTCGTGCGTTTCCATTCTTGATCATCAAAACATCTTACCTACTTGATATATAACCAATCTAGACCTTCATCCCTGTACTGTAACCCCTTCTCTATCTTCTGCCATTTTTGATTTCAAAGCTTGCAGGTTGACTTGGCCAAGGAGTTTCAGACACTTTCAAAGCAAGGTAAAGGTTGGAATACATTCAGGGAAGTTCAAGGAAGCTCAAGCAAACATCAGGCCTCCATCAAACTCACTCCAGTTCAATCCACGATTTCAACTGAAGGAGGTAAAATCTCAAACTCTATCTCCTTGTACAAGCAACCATTGGCCATGATTTATGAATAAATAATGTAGTCCTCATTACAACAAAACTATATATATCTTTATCTTGCATTGATTTTACTTGAGTTGAGAGAATTTGGAATTTGAAGTTTATGACAATATTAGGTTTAAATTTAGGGTTGTTAAAATTCTTTCCGACCTTTGATTGTTAGTTCACATAACTTATATGGTTAGAATCGTGAGATCAAATACTACAGCTTTCATGTTATGAGTTTTCATTTTTATGGAAGAATGAGAGAGTTACAGGATGTCTGACCAAGCTTGAGGAAGAAGATGAAGTACATGGCAAGGACTTGTTTCATGTTATATTATTTTTGCTTTCCTTAAGACAATGGATGTATAGCCACCCCAGTGGCAAAGTAGCGCGTTGGTGAGACCCATGTCCTGGGTTCGAACCTGGGCGCTACTTTTGTTTTTCACACTTTTGCCATTTTTCTGTTTTTTGTGATCTTTTGCAGGTTTGGGCTTTGTTCTTTGGGCCATAGTTTTTTTGCTAACACACTACTGCCATTTTTTCTATAGCACCCCCTTTGCCCAACTCTTTTTTTTATACTTTTATTTTATTTAGTTTATTTTCATTTTAATATATTAATATTTTCTTTAATGTTTAAAAATCCAAAAAATATAAATTTCATAATATTGCATCTTTATTTTATTTTAGTTTATTTTTTACATAAAAATATATTTTATTTTTAATATATATCATATATTTTCTTAATAAACTTGTAAAATATAATTTAAATATATTTAGTTTAATTTATTTGTTTACTTTTCATTCCATACTTATAAATATTTATTTTTTGCATATATAAAAACTTTATATTATTTTATACAATATTATTTATTATTTTAATACAACAAAATACATAAAAAATAGTATATAAGAGTTTTATTTTCTTTGAAAATAATAATTAGAGTTAAGCCTCCCTTTTAAAATTAATTTCTTTTCCTTATATTTTTAGGTTTAGATTAAAATTTCTTTTACATAAAAACAAGACAAAAAAATTTTCTTACATGTACATCATATTGCATCTTTAAATATTGTATTTTATTTATTCTAATTCGTACAAATTCGATTTGGTTGTAATAATTAATTTAGGTTTACATTCTTGCAAATCCTCATTCAAACTTGTATTCCCCCCTCCCATAAATTGTTGTAATAGCTTAGTAATATTTACATTATGCAATTTATCGCTTTACATGCCACGATTAGTAATTAGGGTTTGCATGATAAGATCGAAACAAAGCAAAATAGAAAACCCTAAATACAAGATAAAACCAAAGCATGAAAATGGTACACTTGCACACAAGCATCCTTAGGGTTTTCTCCACTTGGTTGCCTAATACAAAAATGGCCATATTACGCATGCGAAGTATCTTGGCAAAACAAACAAGTATAAGATCATAGTCCCTCGATGACGCTATTCAAGGTTGCCTTACAAAAATGATCTTGGTCCCTCAAAATGCTAAGATACTTTGCAAACATTTCTAATCATGGCTATACGATGACCCACACCCGTCCCGTTTACATCCAAAGATAGGGTTACTTACCAAATCAATGGTAAGACAATAATGTCAAAGGAATAGAAAATGCATAAGAAAGACATTTGAATAGGTAAATTGCTTCTATTTACTTGCTCTAATTTCAAAACAACTATCCTTGCTATTCTCAAAACAAACACACATTTCAAAAAAACATCTTACAAACATTGAAAACATTTTCAAAAAGACAAACATCTTTGTATACATTCTTACGAACGAGAATCATTACAAAGATTGCCTAAACGAATGGCCTCTTTTACAAAATACTTTCAAAACCACACCAAACACAATTTCAAACAAAAAAAAGCAAGTGATCTAGCAAGTAACTAAGAGCCTATGGAAAACCATGGATGAAAAGGGTTCTAATACCATCCCTTTTCATAATCTACCCCCGGAACTCAAGAAACAATCTCAAAGGTCTTTCCTGTGCTTTTTCACCTTTCCTTTTGGATAAAAGAAAAGTCGGTGGCGACTCTTGCTAACCGCAACATCTACGATAAAACGCAAAACACCCAAGTCAGTTATCCCACCGTATCACAGTGGCGACTTCACCAAGAGAGGAATTTTTCCCCTGATTCGTAGCCATTTGAGGAATAGACTAAAACTGCGGAGACTGTAATTTGTTGGGGGAAATAAACCCTTTTTTGGAAATAAACCCTGTTGACGGAGAAATACTCTGCTGAGGAAACAAGCTCTGTCGGAGAGAAGAAATCTGCAGGGGGTTTTACAGTTTTGGAAGATTAAACTCAGTTGAGGAAGATAAATTGCATGAACTGTACTGACTGAAACTCCTTAGGTTGGTGATATTTCCAGGAAGGAGATCATATTCTTTTTTTACCAGAGTGATCTGTCGGGGAAATTGTGAAGAATGTATCTTCATTGAAGATGAATTTTGTGAAGATTGTTATGTGGTTATAATCTCATGGAAGTGGCTCTGTGGGGATTTGTGGATAGCTTGGACATTATCCCAACTCCTAGAGTCTTGAGTAAATGCTCATTCTTGTTCTTATGTATATATTCGTTAACAATTAATTATATTCATATGCATATGTTCATTCAATTTTAGTCATTTGGACATTTTTGCAAACAAAATAGAAAAATTTAAAAATAAAAAGTTTGAATTTTTAGGGTGTATTTGCATTGATAGTTTACCTATAAACATGAGATTTTGTACAAAGATACATAAATCCTAGTAAGAGGAAATTGTCATGAAATGAAAAGAGTAAAAAGTGAAAACAAAACATATAGTTATGTGGAAATGATCTCGTTGGGTTCCAACTCTGTTATTGCCCCCATGTCTTCGAACATCTCATCCCTTGTTATCGGAAGAAGTTGATTGAACTTGTACCATTTGAAATTTTGACTTTAGTAATAAAGCTTGCAGTAAGTGATCCAACAGGACATAGTCGTACACTTTTAATCCCCGACTTTTTCCTGGATCATCTTTTCAGATTTTCAGTCCACCGAGATAACCTTTTTTGCCCAAACCATCTTTTTAGGTTTTCGATTTGCCGGGTGTACAATCTTTTATATATATCCCTAATTTTTTCCTGAACCTTTTTGGTTCGCCGAGATGCTCTTACTTTTTCCTAGTCCAGTCAACCTAGCGGGTCGTTTTTCATGCATAGTATCTTTTCACTATGTCCACGTTCACAGGGTGCAGGAAGTCTTCACCGTCCATGGTGGTTAGTATCATAACACCGCCCGAAAATACTTTCTTGACAATAAATGGCCCTTTATAGGTGGGAGTCCATTTTCCCCTGGGATCACCTTGTGGTAGAATGATGTGCTTTATTACCAAGTCACCAGCTTGATATACCCGATGCTTGATTTTCTTATTAGATGCCTTGATCATACGTTTTTGATACATCTGACCGTGACAGACAACTGTAAGCCTCTCTTCGTCAATCATATTCAATTGGTCTAGCCTGGTCCGAATCCACTAGTCTTCGTCTAAATATTCATCTTTCGTAATTCTCAAAGAAGGAATCTGAACTTCGATAGGTAGAACAACTTGCATACCATAGACTAGAGAGAATGGGGTTACTCCAACTGATGTTCACGCTGAAGTGCGATAGCTATGAAGAGAAAATGGTAACATCTCATGCCAGTCTTTGTAAGTCACAACCATCTTTTGAACAATCTTCTTTATGTTCTTGTTGGCAGCTCCCAATGTACCATTCATCTTTGGTCGATACGGAGAAGAGTTGTGGTGCTTGATCTTAAACCGCGTACAAAGTTTAGTGATCATGGTGTTGTTGAGGTTGGTACCATTGTCCGTGATGATTCTCTCAGGGATGCCATACTGATAGATAAGATTTTGTTTTATGAACCGTGCGACCACATTCTTGGTAATGGAGGCGAACGAGGCTGCTTCAACCCATTTTGTGAAGTAGTCAATGGCGACGAGAATGAAACGATGTTCGTTAGAAGCAGTAGGCTTGATTTCTCAAATCATATCAATGCCCCACATTGTGAATGGCCAAGGAGCAGTCAAAATATTCAGAGGAATCAGAGGCACATGAACCTTATCAGCATAGATCTGGCACTTATGACAAGTTCTCGAGTGGTGATGACAGTTAGTTTCCATAGTCGACCAATAGCAACACGCTCTCAAAATCTTTTTAGCCATAGTATATCCACTGGAATGAGTACCAAAGACGCATACATGCATGTTTTGCATAATTTCTTCTGTTTCCTTCTTGTCCATACAACAAAGCAAAGTCGAATCATGATTGCGCTTGTATAAAATCTCATTGCTCAAGAAGAACTTAGCCGAGAACCTTTGTAGGAATTTCTTGTCATTGATTGTTGCCCCTCCAGTGTATTCTTGAGCTTCAAGGTACCTTTTCACTTCATCAAACCAAGGTTTTTCTTCTACTCCATCAGTGTCAATTTCGTAGCAATGTGTCGGTTCGTCAAATCTTTCAATGGTGATTCTAGGAGCCTCTTTGTTCCATTTGACCTTGAACATGGATGACATGGTAGATAATTCATACGCCAACTGATTCTCTTCTCTCGAGATATGCTCAAAAGTAATCTCTTTGAAGTATAGAATCAAAGTTAGCACATGTTCTCGGTAAGGGATAGGATTCAGATGCTTCGTATCCAATTCTCCCTTAACTTGACTGATTACCAAGGCTGAATCCCCATATATGCTTAGGAATTTGATTCTTAGGTCAATAGCAGCTTTAATACCCATGATGAACGCTTCATATTCAACCATATTATTGGTGCAGTCAAAGCAAATTTTGGCAATGAATGGTGTATGGCAACCTTGAGGAGAGATAATTACAGCACCAATTTTGTTGCCAAGTGCGTTGGAAGCTCCATCGAAAACCATAGTCCATTGGGATCCTAGCTCAGGTCCTTCATACAGTCCATGTTCTTCACAATATGTAATTAGCATGATGTTCTCATTCGGGAATTAGAAGTTCAAAGATTGGTATTCGCCTACAGCTTGATGTTCCAAATGATCTGCCATGAAACTTCCTTTAATTTCCTTTTGAGTGGTGTATTGAATGTCGTATTCTATAAGGATCATTTGCCATCGGACTATTCTTCCGGGGAGAGTTGGCTTCTCGAATATGTACTTGATGGGATCCATTTTAGAGATTAATAAAGTAGTATAAGTCAACATATACTGTCTTAGTCGGTGAGAAGCTCATGCCAAAGTGCAACAAGTTTTCTCGAGCAATGAATATCTTGTTTCACAGTCGGTAAACTTTTTGCTAAGGTGGTATATTGCATGCTCTTTTTGACCAGACTCGTTATGCTGCCCCAATACACACCCCATTGAATTCTCTAGCACGATTAGGTACATGATTAAAGGTCTCCATTCAACCGGTGGCATCAGAATCAAAGGTTCTTGTAAGTACTCCTTGATTTTGTCAAAATCTATTTGACAGTCGTCGTTCCACTTTACTACTTGATCTTTCTTCAACAGTTTGAAGATTGGCTCACAGGTAGCAGTCAAATGAGAGATGAGTCGGGAAATGTAGTTCAGTCGACCTAAGAAACCTCTAACTTCCTTCTCAGTATGGGGAGCCTGCATTTCTTGAATAGCTTTAACCTTTGCGGGATCAACTTCAATACCTTTACCACTAACGACGAAACCTAGGAGTTTTCTAGACCTCGCCCCAAAAGTGCATTTGTTCAGATTTAGACTTAGTTTGTACTTCTTCAGCCTTTCAAATAACTTATACAGATGATCAAGATGTTCTTCTTTAGTCTATGACCTGGATATCATATCGTCGAAGTAGAACTCTATCTCATGATGAATCATGTCGTGAAATAAGGCTACCATGGCACGCTGATAAGTTGCCCCTGCATTCTTCAACCCAAAAGGCATGACCTTGTAACAGAAAGTGCCCCACTGTGTGATGAATGTATTTTTTGCCATGTCTTCAGGTGCCATCTTGATCTGATTATAACCTGAGAAACCATCCATGAAATAGAATACCGTGTGTTGAGCGGTGTTATCGACCATAACATCAATATGTGGAAGTGGGAAGTCATCTTTGAGGCTTACCCTGTTCAGATCCCTGTAATCTACACACATACGTACCTTGTCGTATTTCTTTGGTACCGAAACAACATTAGCGACCCATTGAGGATAGGATGTCACTGCTAAGAAACCTGCATTGAATTGTTTCATAACCTCGGCCTTAATCTTTTCCCACATTCCAGGACGCGTGTGATGAACCTTCTACTTAATCGGAGAATAACCCTCTTTCATTGGCAGAAGGTGAACCACAATATCAGTATCGAGCCCTGGCATGTCTTTGTATGATCAAGAAAATACCTGAACATAGTCGTGCAACATCTGAATCAATCTATCTTTGACACTGCCCTCTAAGTTGACGCCTATCTTGACCTCTTTTCTGTGTGTCTCAGAACCCAAGTTTACCACTTCGATCGACTCTTTGTGCAGTTGGTTAGCCTTTTCTTCTTGTATTCAGAGTCTGGCAAGATCTCCAGGTATTTCACAATCTTCCTAACCTTCGTCCTCGGCTTGGTAGATCGGATTTTCAAAGTCATAAGCGGCAATAACAAAATTGTTATCAACGAGATCCAGAGTGGATGGGGATCTGCAATGTAGTGTGTGGGTGTGTGTAAGAACACATAACTATTCAAAAGTGCAATAAAGTAAAAGAAAGACAGAGAGCACAAAATTTGAATGCAAAATGTCCAATGTTCTCATTAAATGAAAATATGACATATGAAATGACAACCCTTAACAAATGGATCATTGTGCCCCGACAAGACACAAGGTTTAAATTCATTATTTTAAAAGAGATTATATAACCAAACTTCTAAAATCAATAAAAAATAAATAGCTATTACTCCTGACTAAAGGAGATGGAGATAATGTCTTCTGCTTTCCATTATTTCGACCGTGCTTCGGCATCGGTGCAGATATCACATTAGGCTTCTCTGGAGCGTCAAACTCCACTCACTTTGCCTCTATCAGGTCTTGGATTTTATGCTTGAGTGCCCAACAATCATTGGTGTCGTGTCCAACACTGTCTGAATGGTAGGCGCATTTAGCATTAGCATGATAATACGGAGAGGACGTGTTCACATTCTTTGGTGCCTCCTGAATGGTGGCGAGATTCAACCTCAATAGATGGGGGAGCACTTGCGCTGGAGTCATATTAATGCGGGTGAACTGCCGTTGTGGTTGTTCCACCCGTTGTTGATTTGGTCTGGACTGGTTATAACGAGGTTGCTCACTTGAGGGATTTTGAATCATTATGGCCCCCACAGTTGGCCGACGCTCCGTCTTCCCTGCTCTCCTCTGAGAATATACCACAGCTGTCTCCTTCTTAAAAGGCTTCTTCTCAACACTTGCAGCAAAACCCTTTTGAATTTTCCCTGACTTGATGCTAACTTCTATTCTTTCGCCTGTTAAGATCAAATCGGTAAACCCCGCGGAAGAGTTACCAATTAGATGATTGAAAAATGGCCCAGATAGGGTCCCTAGAAACATATCAACGAGTTCACGGTCGGTTAAAGGAGGCTGCACCCTGCCAGCCAAATCCCTCCATTTTTGCGCATATTCTTTGAATCCCTCGCTTGTTCCTAGTGACATACCCTGAAGTTGGGTACGAGTAGGAGCAAGATCAGAATTATACTGGTATTGTTTGTAGAAAGCGGTGGCCAAGTCTTCCCAATTCCTGACACTGGTTCCTTCTAGCTGATAAAACCACTCCAACTGAGTTCCCGAAAGGCTGTCTTGAAAGAAATGAATCCAGAGATTTTTATCTGCCGTATAGGGTTGAATCTTTCTTACGTAGGATCTGAGATGCATTTTTGGGCAAGACAGCCCATCATACCTCACAAACACTGGCACTTTGAATTTTGGGGGAATCACAATCCCGGCAACCAAACCCAAGTCTTCAAAATCCAAACCTGGTACTCTTTGTAATTCCATGGCGGCCAATCTGTCTTCTAGCCCTTTGTATTTGTCATCAGCTGGAGGATATTGCTGATCAGAGTAATCTTCATCCTCTTCGACCTCCTCTTCTTCCGCATCAGACTCGGAAGGTACCGCAGCTCCACCTCCTTTGCTGGTTCCTTCATCAGAGATAGGAGGAAATTCCAGCACTCTCCGAGCTTCTCCGTCAAATCTTCTCCCCAAAGTAGCCACCCCGAGTCTCCTTTTCTTCTTTTTCACTAGGTCTTTGTTCCCCAATTGAGTCTTGATATCCTCCTGACCCTTAGCCAAGGTCATCAGGAGCTGCTGAAACTGTGCATTTTGAGTTTGTAGGTCTTTGACTGTTTGCTCGAGATCCATCTTACTGAAATAAACAGCAGACAGATAAGGAAACCTGTTGAAGAGACCTGCTTATGCACTTGATGAATGGTATGCTTATGTATGCAATGCATTCAAGGATTTAGGACATTCAAAATTGTTTCAGACAAAGAAGAACGCAAGTCATATTAATAAGAAGAAATTTGTTAGTACATAAATGCCCCATGGGCCAAATATTACAAAAATTTCTTAAGGTAAAAAGACATTGCACATCCTCTTTGGTGCGATGTAGGTGTTGAGGGCCTCTTGCTCACGGAGTCGGCGGGTAAGCTCTAGAACCTTCTTCTCACTAGCATAAAAGCTAGCTTCGAAAGTATTCCGTTCCTCCTTGAGCTGAATCCAACTTTTCTGCATTTCCTCCCACGATGTAGGCATGTCAGGATGTAGGATGGTGTAGGGAACCTCTCCTTCACTGACGGGCTCTTTAATCACAGGGAGTACATGAGGATAAGGCATCATCAGACTTTGGGCTCGGGCTCGTACCCACTTGAGATAAGACTCAAGGGGGATGGAGTTCTTGTATCCCAGAGTCTTGCTATCAACCTTGTTGGGTCTTCCCCAAGCTCTGATGAACCTTTGGCGAAGTCCTTGCGCATCGTTGTCGAAGTCAAAAACTAGGTCAGGAATCAACATGTCATGAGGGCCATCCCTCCGTGCATATCCAAATTGCCTTAAAGCTAGGCAAGGGTTGTAGGTGATACCTCCTCTGATTCCAAGTAAAGGAACATTAGGAAATTCTCCACAACGATCGACGATGATGACATTTTCTCTGGACCGAGAACACCAATGTACATCAGAGTGAGTAAGAGTCATCAACCGTTGGGACCACCTTGAGCCTTGGTCATTCTTCAGGACAGATTGTGGAAGGTGCGAAATAAACCACCTTGCAAGGATAGGAGTACAGCACATCAGAACACCCCTCTTTCTCATTGTTCGTGTGTAAAATGAGTGAAGAATGTCCCCAAGCAATGTTGGTATTGGATTTCTGGACAAGAAGATTTTGATGGCGTTGACATCTATCAATTGGTCAGAATTTGGGAACAAGACCAACCCATAGATAAGGAGTGCCACAATCTCTTCAAAGGCTTGTAGGTCCAATGAATTCCAACATTCTTGTGCCTTCTCAAACAAGAATTTTGCTAAGAAGCCTTTGACGCCGCTTCTGGTTTCCCAATGCCCCTTGATGTCGGCTGGTTGTAGATGTAATGCTCGAGATACATCTTCCGGCTTTGGTTCCTTTTCCGTACCGTTGAATGGTAGTTGATTAAGGATAGGGATTCTTAGGAGTTGAGAAAACTCCTCCAAAGTGGGCACCAACTGATAGTCAGGGAAAGTGAAACAGTGGTGAAGAGGGTCAAAGAACTGGAATAGCACTTTCATCATGTCTTCTTCAATGTTGGTGTTGACTAAGCTGAGCAGTCTACCATGTCTTTCACTGAAGGATGAGCTTTCCGGAATTCTTGAGGTAAGCTCCTTGAGTTGAGGAGAGATTCTCACAAGGTTGACTTGGATGGTTTTTCTGCGAGGAATTTCCATAACCTGCAAAACAAGAACAAAGATGAAGATCCAAACCCTTGAAATGGTTAGTGAATGCATATGATGTTTTATGATGTCCATGATGTATGCACAAAACATATGTACAAGCAAATCACACCAAACCCTAGTTTCCGGCTTGCATGGGGTTTCATAGGTAAGTACCCTCTTGAGTGTAGTTGGCTTAAAAACCTGTCCTATAAATAGTAACCGGGTTCTAAGGAGCTCAATATCATTGGATTGTTTTCATTGTTCATTGTGATTTGGTTTAGCCACTTAACTAGCGACCAAAATATTCCGAGAAAACAACCCTCAATGAGTGTAGTATCGAGTATCTACCAACTTCGGACTGCACCAAAGCCGGTCATCTCACTACCCCTAATAAAAGGCCAAGATGGTCAAGTAAGGTTCTAGGTTATTAGTGCTTAGTGACATCACTCAGCGGCCCCGTACTCTCCTTGATTGAACTCAAGGGTTACCGGTACTCACAAATATGTCGCACTAATATAGCTATTGCTTCGACCGTGTCGGTATACCCCGCACAGTTTCCACAACGTATTGCTATCTATGAATGTTTCCCAAATCCGGGTGTAGGATTGCAAACCCAAACAATAGAACCAAGATATAAAGAAAACAAATCAAACAATTAGTCATGCAAGAGGGTGATCTAAGCCCTAAGGTTACTCCACTTTTAAATTTTCTCCCCAGCAGAGTCGCCAGTTCTGTGATACGGTGGGAGAACTGACTATGGTTTTGCGTTTGTTTTCGCAAATGTTTCGGTTGAGCAAGAGTCGCCACCGACTTTTTATTTTATCCTAAGGAAAGGTTTAAAAAGCACAGCAAAAACCTTTGATATTTTTCTTGGGTTCGGGGAGTAGATTATAGAAAGGGAAGGTATTAGCACCCTTTCTATCCAGGGATATCCATGGGCTCTTAGGTACTTGCTTAGATCAACTTGCCTTGGTTTTCAATTGTTTGAAATGGTGCTTTATGTGTGGTTTTTGAAAAGGTTTTGAAAAAGATGCCTTGTATAGGCTACCCTTGTAACAATTCTTTACTCGAATGTTTTACAAAAGGTGTTTGTCTTTTTGAAAAGATGTTTCAAGGTTTTTGAAAGTTTGTTTTGAAAGTGTTTGTGAAGTGTGGTTTGAAAAATAAGCAAGTGTTTTTGTTTTGCAAGTGGACAAGTACTTAAGAGCGATCTACCCTAAAGTTCTCAAAGATTTTTGTTATGCTTTAACCCTTTTAACAATTTTGTTCCACCATTGTATTTGGTGGACAATCTTGTGTTAGGATGTGAAAGGGACGGGCGCGGGTCATCGTTTAGACCATAATTGCAATAGTGCTAAGTATCCTTGGGCAATTTTTTCTTTGAAAGGGACTTTGATCATTTTAGGCAGCTTTCGAAAGCGTCATCGAGGGACTATGATCATTTGATTTTTTGCTTTGCCCAAAGAGACCTAACATGCAATATGGCCTAATTTTGAAAGGCAACAAGTGGATGTAACCCTAGGGGTGTTAGTGTGCAAGTGTGCTTTATTTGCATACAAGAGTTTTTTCTTTGAATTAGGTTTTTCTATTTCATTGATTTTATCTTGCCATACATGTCCTAATTACTAGCAATAAGAAGCGGAAATATAGAATCCTACGCTATTACAACAATTAGGGGAGGGGATACACATTTGTACATGGGGGGTTCAATGAGAAAAATAGACAAAAAAGAAAATAGCAAAAAACAAGATATATATAGAGAGAGAGAGAGGGAGCCCGCACGCTGCTGAGAGGTCATCAGAAGTTCTGACTCAGATCCGCTGCCAGATGATCAACCTCTTGGTTAAACTGTATGAGTCAGAACTTCTGACTCTGGCACCTGCAAAACAGAACCTTGTTAGTGGGGAAATCAGAAGTTCTTATTCCCATGCGCTGCAAGACAAAAGTTTGTTAGTGGAGAAACCAGAAGTTCTGATTCTGCTGAAAAGGCAATAATTCTCAGAGGTTCTGATATCATTGACAGCAAAACAGGCTTCAGATGTGCTAACGTCAAAGTCAACACTTGGCTTTTCCCTGTACTAACCAGAACATCTGTAATCCTGTTGTTACTCCACAAAACAGGAAACATATTTGGAACAGATCCAGCAAATACAAAAATGTTTCAGAGGTCAGAACCATCAAGGTCCCAGGCAAGTCCTATACTGGCTCAGAATGTTCTGAGGTATGAAAATCCTCAGATCATAAACAGCAACAACGTGATATTTACATTATGTTTATTTGAGTATGCACAGCTGATGATGCTTAACAGCGTGATGAGGGTCAGCAGGTGCTTACCTGACTGTTGGAAAAGTTGGTGGGTGAAAGTTAGCTTTTGGCTCTGGTAGTGTTCTGGACAGATTTTCTTGGAAAGGGCTGGTAAAGGCGTATACGTATGTAGGGTCAGAAGTTTGGAAAGGGTGTTTTTGGTTCACAGAGAAAACTGGATATTTGATGAAGTTTGAAGGTGAGAAACTCAAAGTTATGAAGCAAAACTGGAGATTTTGACAGAGTTTCAGAACGCTATGTTGCTAAGAGTTCTGTTTCTCACTTAGCAATTTCTGTTTCTTTTCTTGAACGCCTTTTGCAGTGGTGAAGACTCTCTATTTATAGGAAAAGTTCTTGTGGATGCCTTGAACATTAAAGCGCCAACAGAGTTTGAATTTGTTCTTTGATAGAAATTCCTGGGAAGTTGTGATAACAGATAGCTTTCAGCCTAGGCTGCAGCAGCAGGCGTAGATTGAGGAGAAGTGACCTCTGAAGTGGGCGGTGGCGTGTAGACCCATGCCAGAATCTGCACAAAAGCGTTTTCCAAGCCACACGTGAATGTTCAGGAGTGGTTGGAAGCATTAATGGGCATTAAATGGTGATAAGACCTATCAACATCAATATTCTGGTAATGGAAACCAACGTTGCATCAGCAGCGTAGACCATGCTCTGGCCTTGGCTTCTTGTAAGCTCTGGAGATTCTCCTGGTTTTCTGGTACGTTCCTTGGATGTACTTCTGGACAATCTGGGCGTAGAGATTCTGTATCAGTGTAACACCCATTCTTCTGACCTTTTCATCTTCTGAATTTGGCATGTTCTGAAGGAGCCTTCAGACTTCCCTCCTTCTCTTGCATTCCTTTAGCAAATTCTGACTGAGCTTGTGTAACTGCTGAAGGGGCATGTTCTGTTTGAGGCTTACATTCTGAACCACGTTTACAACTTCTGATTGAACTGATGTAGCTGCTGAAAAGCCAACTTCTGACCACCCTCAGGCTTGCAACTTCTGACGGTTTTTATCTGGAATGGGTCCAGAAGTTCTGAAGCGCTGATTTTTCTTAAATACTCATTTTAGAGAAACGTTCTAAGTATTTAGAATTTGATTTTTCTCAAGATAAAAGCGTTGTTTTTGGAGTTCGTGGGATCATCTTGCTCTTGTAAGTGGCTTTCTTGGGCAAAAGGATAACTCAGGACTTGGATTTGTTTCAGAGGGACCTTGAAAATCCAAGATGGTTTCCTGAAGAAAGGGAGGGCAAATTTTGGGGTACAACAGTTGCCCCTGTTCAATCTTCTTGAACCTGAAGAGTTAGATTGGCAATCTTGCCTTTCGTGACTCGAAGGTAAAAGGAGATTGGACACTAGAGTGCCCTTAAATTTGCACTCGTCAAAGCAATGGATGCGGAAATGGGCTTAAAGATGCCATTTGGAGATGGGCTTAAAGATGCCATCTGGAAGGGTGACCGAATCTCGTCGGGGATGGGCTTAAAGATGCCATCTGGAGATGGGCTTAAAGATGCCGTCTAGGAGGGTGACAGAATCTCGTCGGGGATGGGCTTAAAGATGCCATCTGGAATGAAGATCAGAAAGGTGTCCATGGTTTGAACCATCTCTGGGGCTTGAATAAGCAATAGATTGACATCCGCTGTTGGGAAGAATCCGTAAACTGTTCTCAAAAGTTGCATCTGAAAAAGTTGGTAGATTAGCATCCGTTGTTGGGAAGAATCCATAAACTGTTTTCAGAAGTCTTGAGGTCGAATAAGCAATAGAGCAGCATCCGTTGTTGGGAAGCGTCCGTAAACTTTTCTCAAAAGTTGCATCTGAACAAGCTGATAGATTATCATCCGTTGTTGGGAAGAATCCATAAACTGTTTTCAGAAATCTTGAAAAGAAACTGAACAAGCGATAGGTTAACATCCGTTACTTGGAGAACCCGTGAACTGTTTTTAGAAATCTTGAAGTTGAATAAGCAATAGAGCAGCATCCGTTGTTGGGAAGCGTCCGTAAACTGTTTTCAAAGGTTGCATCTGAACAAGCTGATAGATTAGCTTCCGTTGTTGGGAAGAATCCATAAACTGTTTTCAGAAGTCTTGAGAAGAATTTGAACAAGCGATAGGTTAACATCCGTTACTTGGAGAACCCGTGAACTGTTTTCAGAAATCTTGAAGTTGAATAAGCAATAGAACAGCATCCGTTGTTGGGAAGCGTCCGTAAACTGTTTTCAAAGGTTGCATCTGAACAAGCTGATAGATTAGCATCCGTTGTTGGGAAGAATCCATAAACTGTTTTCAGAAGTCTTGAATTTGGAAGAAGAACCGGTGTAGGGTTCCCTGATGATGAGCTCGCGTAGAACTGCATCTGGATAAATCTGGGATAAGCATTAGAATGTTGCCATGTCTGGGTCAGATCTGAAATATTCCTGGAAGGAATTTCGGGAGATAATGATTTTTGGTCTGTCGACTGATCTTACCTGAAAAGGTAAAGGGTTAGTTATATGCAATGTCATGATGCATGATGCAATGTATGTTATATGATATGAATGTAAATGGACGTGCATGTAAGCTGGAGGGCTGTCTTGCAAAGGATAGATGAATCCGAGATGGCTGAAGATAAAAGTATCTTGAATGCTGCCGGGAAGAATAATTCCTTGGCTGTTGCTGGGGAAGAGAGTTCCTGATGACCTCTACTGGGGAGCTTCGATCCAATAGACTCATGTTGGGGATGCAAGACTGAGAATCTTCACCTTGGTGGGAAGTAACTCTGGCGACTTCACTGGGGAACTCAAGATTTTCCCTCCCAAAACTCTGTGGGGAGAAGGCTCACTAGTCTGGCTCCGCTAGGGATTGATAATTTTGAAGCCTTAGCTCAGCTGGGGATACTGAAACTTAAACTCTGAGGGGAATTGAATTCCGGAGGATTCTCTGGCTGGGGATGTACAAAGACAACCTCCTCTGGGGATTGTATTGGTAAGTTATGCTGGGGAACTCTGATGAACTCCGCTGGGGATAGGAATAAATTTGGCGAGTGCGATCTTCCGTGGCGCTAAGCTGAGGATAATCCAGTTATAAGCCCTTGTGAGGAACAATTTCGAATAAAACTTGAGTGAGACGTCCGTACTCTACAGGGGATAAGCCTCTAGAATCTACTGGGGATAAGCTTCAAGCCTCGCTGGGGATATGGATTCCAAATCTCCTGGGGGCTTCCTTTGAAAGGGTATCAGGATATCCAACTATATCTTCAACCCATCAGCAATCCTCTTTCTTGATAAGGAAATGATTATGTTCAAATGCATATGCCTATTTAACAAAACATTGGACGTTTCTCAAAATAAAACAGATAGTGCAAGAGAAAAAGTGAAAGGAAAAGACACAAATTTCTGGGAAGAGTATTTGTATTGACTCTCTATGAGTATATTTGTACAAAGGAGACAATGATCCTAGTAAGAGGATTTTGTCGTAAAGATTTATACAAAATAAAGGATGGCTGTGTGAAATAATTCCATGGGATTCCATTCCGATATAGCTTTCACAACTCTGAATATCTGTCCATTCAATGCTTCGTTTGCCGATGACTGGATTGATCAGAAGACTGGGACTGGTTGATGAAGAGATTGTCCTTGAAGCGATCCGACGAGACATAGTCATACGCTTTAATTCCCTAACTTTTGCCTGAACCGCCCTTTCGGGTTTTTGATCCACCGGAAAACCCCTTTTTGCCCAAGCCGCCCTTTCGAGTTTTCGACTCGCCGGGTGTACAAATTTTTTTGTTTTTATCCCTAATTTTTGCTTGAACCGCCCTTTCGGGTTTTCGATTCACCGGGATGCCCATTTTTTCCCAAGCCGCCCTTTCGGGTTTTTGACTTGTCGGGTTATTTTATGCGTAGTATCTTTTGACTATGTCTGCGTTCGCAGGGTGCGGCAAATCGTCGCCGTCCATGGTGGTCAGAATCATTGCACCACCAGAAAATATGCTTTTGATCACAAATGGTCCTTCATATGTAGGAGTCCATTTGCCCCTGGGATCACTTTGCGGCAAGATAATCCGCTTGATTACGAGATCTCCGACTCGATACACTTGACGTCTGACTTTCTTATTGAAGGCCTTGATCATCCGTTTTTGATACGCTTGACCATGGCATATAGCAGCGAGTCGCTTTTCGTCGATCAGATTGAGTTGATCAAGTCGGGTCTGTATCCAATCATCTTCATTCAAACCTGCATCCTTCATAATTCTTAGAGAAGGAATCTGGACTTCCATATGTAAAACAGCTTCCATGCCATAAACCAAAGAAAATGGGGTTGCCCCAGTTGAAGTACGTGTCGTCGTACAGTATCCATGCAGAGCAAACGGTAACATCTCATGCCAGTCTTTGTAAGTGACCGTCATTTTCTGAATGATCTTCTTAATGTTTTTGTTTGCAGCTTCAACAACACCGTTCATCTTCGGCCGATAGGGAGATGAATTGTGATGATAAATCTTGAACTGTTCGCACAATGCGGTGATCATCGTGTTATTTAGATTTGTACCGTTGTCTGTGATGATCCTGTCCGGAACACCATACCGACATATGAGATTCTGCTTGATAAAGCGGGCAACCACATTTTTAGTGACAGAGGCGCAGGAAGCTGCCTCGACCCATTTGGTGAAATAGTCAATGGCGACCAGGATAAAGCGATGTCCGTTGGAAGCCGTGGGCTTGATCTCTCCAATCATACCAATGCCCCACATTGCAAAGGGCCACGGAGCAGTCAGAACATTGAGGGGAACCGGAGGGATATGAACTTTATCAGCATAGACTTGGAATTTGTGGCAAGTACGGGAATGTTGATGGCAGTCAGCTTCCATGGTAGACCAGTAATAGCCTGCCCTTAGGATCTTCTTAGCCATTGTATGCCCGCTCAAGTGAGTGCCAAATGTGTCGCTGTGTATATCAGTCATGATCAACTCTGCTTCAGCTTTGTCTACGCATCGGAGTAACACACAATCATGGCTTCGTTTGTAAAGGATGCCGTTGCTCAGGAAGAATTTTAGCAGCAAATTTCCTTAAGAACTTCTTGTCATTTACGGAAGCTCCTTCGGGATAATCTCTAGTCTCGAGATACCTTTTGATTTCATGGAACCAAGGTTGTTCCACTACTTCTTCGGTATTAATCTCGTGACAATGCGCAGGTTCATCCATTCGCTCGATGGTGATTTAGGGAGCCTCGTTATCCCAGTTGAGTTTAAACATGGAGGACATTGTGGCCAGAGCATCCGCCAGCTGATTCTCTTCTCGCGGGAAATGCTCGAAGGTAATTTGCTCGAAATGAGGCAACAACGTTAGGACATGTTCTTTGTATGGGATAAGATTAGGATGCTTGGTATCCCACTCTCCTTTGATTTGACTGATAACCAAAGCCGAGTCCCCAAATACGATCAAAGATTTGATCCCCAAGTCTATAGCAGCCTTGAGACCAAAGATGCAAGCTTCGTACTCAGCCATGTTGTTTGTGCAGCTAAAGCAAAGTCGGGCCGTAAAGGGAGTGTGACAACCTTCCAGGGAAATGAGTACCGCGCCGATACTGTTTCCAAGTGCATTTGAAGCACCATCGAAGTACAGGGTCCATCGGGATCCCTTTTCGGGTCCGTCATACGGTCTGTCACCTTCAATGTTGTCCAAATTCATGATGTCCTCGTCTGGGAAGTCAAATCTCATGGGTTGATAGTCTTCGATAGCTTGATGAGCCAGATGGTCAGCTAGTACACTCCCTTTTATAGCTTTTTGGGTGGTGTACTGAATGTCATACTCAGTTAGGATCATTTGCCATCTGGCTATCCTTCTAGATAAAGCGGGCTTTTCGAAGATATACTTAATAGAATCCATTTTAGAAATCAACAAGGTAGTATGAGTCAACATATACTGTCTTAGTCGGCGAGCAGCCCATACCAAAGCGCAACAAGTTTTCTCGAGCAGTGAGTAGCGAGTCTCACAGTCGGTAAACATTTTGCTAAGGTAATAAATGGCATGCTCTTTTCGACCAGACTCGTCATGCTGGCCCAAAACACACCCCATTGAGTTATCCAAGACGGTCAAATACATGATCAATGGTCTTCCTTTGACGGGTGGTATCAGAATAGGAGGTTCTAGCAAATACTCCTTGATTCTATCAAAAGCAGCTTGACAATCGTCGTTCCACTCGACTACCTGATCTTTTTTCAAGAGTTTGAAAATTGGCTCACAGGTAGAAGTCAGATGTGAGATGAATCTGGCAATATAGTTCAAGCGCCCCAAGAATCCTCTAACCTCCTTTTCAGTACGGGGAACAGGCATCTCTTGTATTGCTCTTACTTTTGTTGGATCGACTTCAATGCCTTTGTTGCTTACAATGAATCCCAGAAGTTTACCATACCTAATTCCAAAAGTGCACTTGCTTGGATTCAGCCTGAGTTTGTGTTCTTTCAACCTGGCAAACAGCTTTTCTATATGTTCAAGGTGCTCTTCCTCTGTTTGTGACCGAGCTATCATATCATCTACGTAAACTTCGATCTCATGATGTATCATATCATGAAATAAAGCTACCATGGCGCGTTGATAAGTTGCCCCTGCGTTCTTTAGCCCGAACGGCATCACCTTGTAACAGAAAGTGCCCCATTGTGTGACAAAAGTTGTTTTCTCCATGTCCTCGGGGGCCATTTTGATTTGATTGTAGCCCGAGAACCCATCCATGAAGGAAAACACTTTATGCTGAGCTGTATTGTCGATCAAAATGTCGATGTGAGGTAGTGGAAAATCATCTTTGGGGCTGGCCCTGTTCAGATCCCGGTAGTCCACACACATCCTGACTTTGCCATCTTTCTTAGGTACCGGCACGATGTTAGCGACCCATTGAGGATAGGACGTAACAGCCAGAAAGCCGGCGTCGAATTGCTTCATCACTTCTGCTTTTATCTTTTCAGACATGTCAGGCCTCATTCGGCGGGCTTTTTGCTTGATCGGTGGACAGTCCTCTCTTGTGGGGAGACGGTGAACCACGATGTCTGTGTCTAAACCCGGCATGTCTTCATAAGACCAAGCAAAGATTTCAACATACTCATTCAACAATTGTATCAGGCGTTCCTTGACACTCAGTTCCAGATTGGCACCCACTTGCACCTCCTTCCGGTCTTCCTCGGTCCCTAAGTTGACAATTTCCAATGACTCTTCATGCGGTAAGATGGCCCTTTCCTCTTGCTGTAGAAGTCTGGCTAGTTCCCCTGGTACTTCACAACCTTCGTCATCTTCATACTCGGCTTGATTGACCAGATTTTCAGAGTTATTGAAAGATATAGCAGAATAGTCACCCATGGAATCCGGAGTGGATGGGTACCTGCATTGGTGAGTGTGGGTGTGTGTAAGGGATAGCCATCCTTAAAAATGCAAAAGGAAAGAAAATGAACACAAGCAGTTTATCAAATGAAAAACGTCCAATGAATCATTAAACATGGCATATGGATATGAAAAATAATCAAAACCCTTACAAATGGACCTACATGCCCCGGGCAAGGCATGAGGTGAAAAGATAGTGTACGGATTGTTTGAAAGTAAATATTACAGACCAGATAGGGAATGTTTTAACAGATAAATTACTAATGAATAAAAGTGATGGGGACAAAGTCTTTTGCCTCCCAGTTGCTCAATCCTCCTTTGACAGTTGGGTAAATCCACTCTTCGATGTTGCTCTTTTTGTCTTCATCTTCCAAGGTGTTGATTCCGTAGGGAGAAATTTTGACTGGCGCTCTTTCAATCTTCGAACGACGCATAACTTTCTGGCCAGCGGCCGTGAACCCTAATCTAAATTTGTCTGTCTTATGTGGAATATCAGGCAACTGCCCCCATGCTGAATTCTTCCCTTCCTTTATTGCGGCCCTTGCGTCTTCCAGAGATGCCATCCTGGCCATCTGCCTCGGTGCCTCAGCTGCCAACTTTGCTACTGCTATTTCAGGAAAGACTCCTTCGAAATGCTGAAAAGGTGTTTCAATGAACTCCCCTTCTACCTCCACGTACCGGAAAGAATTCAAGTGGCTAATCATGTACTCCTCTTCACCATGGACAGTAATGATCTTTCCCTTGACAGGATACTTCAACATCTGATGTAAGGAGGAAGTGACTGCCCCAGCATGGTGTATCCAAGGTCTACCCAGCAAGCAAGAGTATGACGGACGGATGTCCATCACATAGAAAGTAGATTTAAACACCTCAGTGCCTACTTTGATGGGAATTTCAACCTCTCCATGGACCATTCTCTTCGAACCATCGAAAGCTCTGAAAACAATATCACTTGGCTTCAATTCCAACCCTTCACAATCTAGTCGGTCCAAGGCCTTCTTAGGCAATACGTTCAGTGACGAATCAGTATCGACCAAGACATGTGCGAGAGTGGTTCCTCGACACTCGACTGAAATGTGTAAAGCATCATTGTGGTTTCTACCTTTAGGAGTTAGGTCGGCATCAGAAAAACCTAATCCATTGTCCGCAGTAAGGCTAGCCACGCAATTCTGAAACTGATCTGCAGAGGTTTCCTGGGGCACATGAGCTGCCTTCAGGAATTTTATCAGGGCTTTAGCGTGCGCTTCTGAGCAAAGTAGCAGTGCCAACATGGAGATCTTTGAGGGGGTTTTCCCCAGCTGTTCTACCACATCGTAATCACTCCTTTTGATTATCCTCAAAATCTCATCCATTTCCTTCTTGGAGGTCTCTGGGATGACCAAGGGTTGAGCCCTCGTCCTGACGAGCTCATCTTGGATTCCTTTACCTTTGTCAGCAGTGGTAGGAGGGACAGTACTAGGAACAACAATGTCTTCAACCAAAGGAGTTCTAGCAGAAAGTTTTATTGGTGCGGGGATGACTTGGTCGGCTAATGAGGGTCCAAAGACTGCTCTTGGAGGGGCAATCTCTGGAGAAAATATTCTCCCGCTCCTAGTGATTTTGCTAGTGCCCGCAATGTTACTAATGCTGGCTTCTTCATCATCCGAACCTTCTTTGGTTATTTCGATTTGTTTGATACCATGGTAGTACACGTCACCGCCATAGTTCCATGGTATGGACTTCTCAGAAACATAGGGGACAGGCCCTGGCATTGTTATCTTCAAAGGAACAGATTTCGTAGCTGGTGTAATCTTAACGGGCTTTTTGACGGCCTTGGAGAGATCGGCGTGAATGGTTATGATTGAGACATCTTCAATATGAGTTGGGACAGCAGAAACCTTTTCAAACAAAATTCGTCGGCTATCCATAAGGCCTTGGATGCCTTTCTTCAGTAACGGACAATCAAACGGCAGAGAGTAACAACAATAGTAGTCTTCTTTACATCCCGGGAAGATCCCGGCCCTTAACAGATTCAACTTAATGGTTAGCATTGGAGTAGTCAGATCACTGACATCAGCAACATACAAACCTTCTTCAATGGCGTTGACTTTTCGACCGTGCTTCGGCATGGGTGCAGATATCACATTAGGCTTCTCCGGAGCGTCAAACTCCACTTCCTTTGCCTCTATCAGGTCTTGGATTTTATGCTTGAGTGCCCAACAATCATTGGTGTCGTATCCAACACTGTCTGAATGGTAGGCGCATTTAGCATTAGCATGATAATGCGGAGAGGACGTGTTCACATTCTTTGGTGCCTCCTTGATGGTGGCGAGATTCAACCTCAATAGATGGGGGAGCACTTGCGCTGGAGTCATATTAATGCGGGTGAACTGCCGTTGTGGTCGTTCCACCCGTTGTTGATTTGGTCTGGACTGGTTATAACGAGGTTGCTCACTTGAGGGATTTTGAATCATTATGGCCCCCACAGTTGGCCGACACTCCGTCTTCCCTGCTCTCCTCTGAGAATATACCACAGTCGTCTCCTTCTTAAAAGGCTTCTTCTTAACACTTGCAGCAAAACCCTTTTGAATTTTCCCTGACTTGATTCCAGCTTCTATTCTTTCGCCTGTTAAGATCAAATCGGTAATCCCCGCAGAAGAGTTGCCAATTAGATGATTGAAAAATGGCCCAGATAGGGTCCCTAGAAACATATCAACGAGTTCACGGTCGGTTAAAGGAGGCTGCACCCTGCCAGCCAAATCCCTCAATTTTTGCGCATATTCTTTGAATCCCTCGCTTGTTCCTAGTGACATACCTTGAAGTTGGGTACGAGTAGGAGCAAGATCAGAATTATACTGGTATTATTTGTAGAAAGCGGTGGCCAAGTCTTCCCAATTCCTGACACTAGTTCCTTCTAGCTGATAAAACCACTCCAACTGAGTTCCCGAAAGGCTGTCTTGAAAGAAATGAATCCTGAGATTTTTATCTACCGTATAGGGTTGAATCTTTCTTACGTAGGACCTGAGATGCATTTTTGGGCAAGACAGCCCATCATACCTCACAAACACTGGCACTTTGAATTTTGGGGGAATCACAATCCCGGCAACCAAACCCAAATCTTCAAAATCCAAACCCGGTACTCTTTGTAATTCCATGGCGGCCAATCTGTCTTCTAGCCCTTTGTATTTGTCATCAGCTGGAGGATATTGCTGATCAGAGTAATCTTCATCCTCTTCGACCTCCTCTTCTTCCGCATCAGACTCGGAAGGTACCGCAGCTCCACCTCCTTTGCTGGTTCCTTCATCAGAGATAGTAGGAAATTCCAGCACTCTCCGAGCTTCTCCGTCAAATCTTCTCCCCAAAGTAGCCACCCCGAGTCTCCTTTTCTTCTTTTTCACTGGGTCTTTGTTCCCCAATTGAGTCTTGATATCCTCCTGACCCTTAGCCAAGGTCATCAGGAGCTGCTGAAACTGTGCATTTTGAGTTTGTAGGTCTTTGACTGTTTGCTCGAGATCCATCTTACTGAAATAAACAGCAGACAGATAAGGAAACCTGTTGAAGAGACCTGCTTATGCACATGATGAATGGTATGCTTATGTATGCAATGCATTCAAGGATTTAGGACATTCAAAATTGTTTCAGACAAAGAAGAACGCAAGTCATATTAATAAGAAGAAATTTGTTAGTACATAAATGCCCCATGGGCCAAATATTACAAAAATTTCTTAAGGTAAAAAGACATTGCGCATCCTCTTTGGTGCGATGTAGGTGTTGAGGGCCTCTTGCTCACGGAGTCGGCGGGTAAGCTCTAGAACCTTCTTCTCACTAGCATAAATGCTGGCTTCGAAAGTATTCCGTTCCTCCTTGAGCTGAATCTAACTTTTCTGCATTTCCTCCCACGATGTAGGCATGTCAGGATGTAGGATGGTGTAGGGAACCTCTCCTTCACTGACGGGCTCTTTAATCACAGGGAGTACATGAGGATAAGGCATCATCAGACTTTGGACTCGGGCTCGTACCCACTTGAGATAAGACTCAAGGGGGATGGAGTTCTTGTATCCCAGAGTCTTGCTATCAACCTTGTTGGGTCTTCCCCAAGCTCTGATGAACCTTTGGCGAAGTCCTTGCGCATCGTTGTCGAAGTCAAAAACTAGGTCAGGAATCAACATGTCATGAGGGCCATCCCTCCGTGCATATCCAAATTGCCTTAAAGCTAGGCAAGGGTTGTAGGTGATACCTCCTCTGATTCCAAGTAAAGGAACATTAGGAAATTCTCCACAACGATCGACGATGATGACATTTTCTCTGGACCGAGAACACCAATGTACATCAGAGTGAGTAAGAGTCATCAACCGTTGGGACCACCTTGAGCCTTGGTCATTCTTCAGGACAGATTGTGGAAGGTGCGAAATAAACCACCTTGCAAGGATAGGAGTACAGCACATCAGAACACCCCTCTTTCTCATGGTTCGTGTGTAAAATGAGTGAAGAATGTCCCCAAGCAATGTTGGTATTGGATTTCTGGACAAGAAGATTTTGACGGCGTTGACATCTATCAATTGGTCAGAATTTGGGAACAAGACCAACCCATAGATAAGGAGTGCCACAATCTCTTCAAAGGCTTGTAGGTCCAATGAATTCCAACATTCTTGTGCCTTCTCAAACAAGAATTTTGCTAAGAAGCCTTTGACGCCGCTTCTGGTTTCCCAATGCCCCTTGATGTCGGCTGGTTGTAGATGTAATGCTCGAGCAACATCTTCCGGCTTTGGTTCCTTTTCCGTACCGTTGAATGGTAGTTGATTAAGGATAGGGATTCTTAGGAGTTGAGAAAACTCCTCCAAAGTGGGCACCAACTGATAGTCAGGGAAAGTGAAACAGTGGTGAAGAGGGTCAAAGAACTGGAATAGCACTTTCATCATGTCTTCTTCAATGTTGGTGTTGACTAAGCTGAGCAGTCTACCATGTCTTTCACTGAAGGATGAGCTTTCCGGAATTCTTGAGGTGAGCTCCTTGAGTTGAGGAGAGATTCTCACAAGGTTGACTTGGATGGTTTTTCTGCGAGGAATTTCCATAACCTGCAAAACAAGAACAAAGATGAAGATCCAAACCCTTGAAATGGTTAGTGAATGCATATGATGTTTTATGATGTCCATGATGTATGCACAAAACATATGTACAAGCAAATCACACCAAACCCTAGTTTCAGGCTTGCATGGGGTTTCATAGGTAAGTACCCTCTTGACTGTAATTGGCTTAAAAACCTGTCCTATAAATAGTAACCGGGTTCTAAGGAGCTCAATATCATTGGATTGTTTTCATTGTTCATTGTTTTGGTTTAGCCACTTAACTAGCGACCAAAATATTCCGAGAAAACAACCCTCAATGAGTGTAGTATCGAGTATCTACCAACTTCGGACTCCACCAAAGCCGGTCATCTTACTACCCCTAATAAAAGGCCAAGATGGTCAAGTAAGGTTCTAGGTTATTAGTGCTTAGTGACATCACTCAGTGTCCCCGTACTCTCCTTGATTGAACTCAAGGGTTACCGGTACTCACAAATATGTCGCACTAATATAGCTATTGCTTCGACCGTGTCGGTATACCCCGCACAGTTTCCACAACGTATTGCTATCTATGAATGTTTCCCAAATCCGGGTGTAGGATTGCAAACCCAAACAATAGAACCAAGATATAAAGCAAACAAATCAAACAATTAGTCATGCAAGAGGGTGATCTAAGCCCTAAGGTTACTCCACTTTTAAATTTTCTCCCCAGCAGAGTCGCCAGTTCTGTGATACGGTGGGAGAACTGACTATGGTTTTGCGTTTGTTTTCGCAAATGTTTCGGTTGAGCAAGAGTCGCCACCGACTTTTTATTTTATCCTAAGGAAAGGTTTAAAAAGCACAGCAAAAACCTTTGAGATTTTTCTTGGGTTCGGGGAGTAGATTATAGAAAGGGAAGGTATTAGCACCCTTTCTATCCATGGTTATCCATGGGCTCTTAGGTACTTGCTTAGATCAACTTGCCTTGGTTTTCAATTGTTTGAAATGGTGCTTTATGTGTGGTTTTTGAAAAGGTTTTGAAAAAGATGCCTTGTATAGGCTACCCTTGTAACAATTCTTTAATCGAATGTTTTACAAAAGGTGTTTGTCTTTTTGAAAAGATGTTTCAAGGTTTTTGAAAGTTTGTTTTGAAAGTGTTTGTGAAGTGTGGTTTGAAAAATAAGCAAGTGTTTTTGTTTTGCAAGTGGACAAGTACTTAAGAGCGATCTACCCTAAAGTTCTCAAAGATTTTTGTTATGCTTTAACCCTTTTAACAATTTTGTTCCACCATTGTATTTGGTGGACAATCTTGTGTTAGGATGTGAAAGGGACGGGCGCGGGTCATCGTTTAGACCATAATTGCAATAGTGCTAAATATCCTTGGGCAATTTTTTCTTTGAAAGGGACTTTGATCATTTTAGGCAGCTTTCGAAAGCGTCATCGAGGGACTATGATCATTTGATTTTTTGCTTTGCCCAAAGAGACCTAACATGCAATATGGCCTAATTTTGAAAGGCAACAAGTGGATGTAACCCTAGGGGTGTTAGTGTGCAAGTGTGCTTTATTTGCATACAAGAGTTTTTTCTTTGAATTAGGTTTTTCTATTTCATTGATTTTATCTTGCCATACATGTCCTAATTACTAGCAATAAGAAGCGGAAATATAGAATCCTACGCTATTACAACAATTAGGGGAGGGGGATACACATTTGTACATGGGGGGTTCAACGAGAAAAATAGACAAAAAAGAAAATAGCAAAAAACAAGATATAGAGAGAGAGAGGGAGCCCGCGCGCTGCTGGGAGGTCATCAGAAGTTCTGACTCAGATCCGCTGCCAGATGATCAACCTCTTGGTTAAACTGTATGAGTCAGAACTTCTGACTCTGGCACCTGCAAAACAGAACCTTGTTAGTGGGGAAATCAGAAGTTCTGATTCCCCTGCGCTGCAAGACAGAAGTTTGTTAGTGGAGAAACCAGAAGTTCTGATTCTACTGAAAAGGCAATTATTCTCAGAGGTTCTGATATCATTGACAGCAAAACAGGCTTCAGATGTGCTAACGTCAAAGTCAGCACTTGGCTTTTCCCTGTACTAACCAGAACATCTGCAATCCTGTTGTTACTCCACAAAACAGGAAACATATTTGGAACAGATCCAGCAAATACAAAAATGTTTCAGAGGTCAGAACCATCAAGGTCCCAGGCAAGTCCTATACTGGCTCAGAACGTTCTGAGGTATGAAAATCCTCAGAACATAAACAACAACAACGTGATATTTACATTATGTTTATTTGAGTATGCACAGCTGATGATGCTTAACAGCGTGATGAGGGTCAGCAGGTGCTTACCTGACTGTTGGAAAAGTTGGTGGGTGAAAGTTAGCTTTTGGCTCTGGTAGTGTTCTGGACAGATTTTCTTTGAAAGGGCTGGTAAAGGCGTATACGTATGTAGGGTCAGAAGTTTGGAAAGGGTGTTTTTGGTTCACAGAGAAAACTGGATATTTGATGAAGTTTGAAGGTGAGAAACTCAAAGTTATGAAGCAAAACTGGAGATTTTGACAGAGTTTCAGAATGCTATGTTGCCAAGAGTTCTGTTTCTCACTTAGCAATTTCTGTTTCTTTTCTTGAACGCCTTTTGCAGTGGTGAAGACTCTCTATTTATAGGCAAAGTTCTTGTGGATGCCTTGAACATTAAAGCGCCAACAGAGTTTGAATTTGTTCTTTGACAGAAATTTCTGGGAAGTTGTGATAACAGATAGCTTTCAGCCTAGGCTGCAGCAGCAGGCGTAGATTGAGGAGAAGTGACCTCTGAAGTGGGCAGTGGCGTGTAGACCCATGCCAGAATCTGCACAAAAGCGTTTTCCAAGCCACACGTGAATGTTCAAGAGTGGTTGGAAGCATTAATGGGCATTAAATGGTGATAAGACCTATCAACATCAATATTCTGGTAATGGAAACCAACGTTGCATCAGCAGCGTAGACCATGCTCTAGCCTTGGCTTCCTATAAGCTCTGGAGATTCTCCTGGTTTTCTGGTACGTTCCTTGGATGTACTTCTGGACAATCTGGGCGTAGAGATTCTGTATCAGTGTAACACCCATTCTTCTGACCTTTTCATCTTCTGAATTTGGCATGTTCTGAAGGAGCCTTCAGACTTCCCTCCTTCTCTTACATTCCTTTAGCAAATTCTGACTGAGCTTGTGTAACTGCTGAAGGGGCATGTTCTGTTTGAGGCTTACATTCTGAAACACGTTTACAACTTCTGATTGAACTGATGTAGCTGCTGAAAAGCCAACTTCTGACCACGCTCAGGCTTGCAACTTCTGACCGTTTTTATCTGGAATGGGTCCAGAAGTTCTGAAGCGCTGATTTTTCTTAAATACTCATTTTAGAGAAACGTTCTAAGTATTTAGAATTTGATTTTTCTCAAGATAAAAGCGTTGTTTTTGGAGTTCGTGAGATTATCTTGCTCTTGTAAGTGGCTTGCTTGGGCAAAAGGATAACTCAGGACTTGGATTTGTTTCAGAGGGACCTTGAAAATCCAAGATGGTTTCCTGAAGAAAGGGAGGGCAAATTTTGGGGTACAACAGGGATGAATCAAATGTGATAGAAAGGTCCAAATAACAAGCAATACAACCAAATCGAATTTTGTGCGATTAATGAAAGCTATAATAATCTATGAAATAAACTCAACCAACAAAATAAAAAATCTAAGTATTTTTACTTGAAAAGAGAAAAGTAAAACCTATTCTAAAAATAAAATAAAATAATTGATTAAATTATAAGTTTTATTTTTTGTATTTTTATTTACTTAAGTAAAATCTAAAGAAGGAAAACAAACTAAATTATTTTTTGGCGTTTTATTATGAAGAACTTAAACAAACAATTTAAGACTAAATACAAAATTAATTAATAAAACTATTTATAAAAATCCTAAATTAAACTAATTAATTTATTTTGAAATTATATATATTTTGATTTAATTGAATTAAATAACCTAATTAAAAACTAAAATTGTAATCTTTAATTATTAATCTAATTAACTAAATCGGAAAAAAAGTTAAATGAAACTAAAGGACATAAATTGTAATAAGATGATAAGAATTAAAATAAATAAATAAACAAGAAAAATCTATGCAAGACAAAACAAACCCAAAGCCAAATAATAACAAGTTAAAAGAGAGTACCAGTACGGTGAAGCTGTCGCCTTCATTCACCCTTTCATCTTTTCATCATTTTCAATTCAAAGGGAGGTACATCCGCTGAGAGAGATAAAGATAAAATTATATTTTTCTTCCTTCCCCAACCGATTTCTTTTTTCTTTCATGCGAGATCTCTGTTTCTCATCTCTTCATCTGAGAAGCGAAGCAAATTCCGGTGGTGATGGAGATAGCATCGAGAATGTTGGCGGAGAGATTCCCCGAGGGAGGCGCGGTTGAGGAGGAGTCAGATCTAGCGGTGAGGTCGAAGGGAGTTTCGACGGAAGGAGATGTGAGCGGAGGTTTCAAGTTGCTTCTGTTTTAGGTGGAGTGTCGTTTTGGATTCGTCGGTGGAAGGGGATGGCTTCTTCGGCTTGTTGGTAACTTTTCTGTTTTCTTTGTTATCCAATTTTGAATGATGATTATCAGGTTTTTTCTGAATTTTTTGTGATTGTTCTGTTGTTCTTGCTCTTGATGAGGGTTAATAGTTTTGGGGTATGATGCTTTGTTAACAACTTTTTTCGTTTGATGCTTTGTTAAAGGTTTTTTTGATGGTTAACAGGTTTTTGGATTGAGGCTTTGTTACTGATTTTCTGAGTTTGATGCTTGGTTACAGGTTTTTGGTTTGATGATGGTTACTGCTTGATTCTGAGTTTTTGTGTTTGAGTTTTGTTCACAGCTTTTGAGTTTTGAGGCTTTGTTACAGGTTTTGAGATTTTTTTCAATGATGGTTGACAGGTTTTGGGTTTGAGGCTTTGCGACTGGTTTTTTCTCTTTTCCCTTCTTCTGCTGGTTTTCTCCATTTTTTTGGATATCCCTCTCTTCTCCCAAACGCTTCTGTTATAACCTTGAGAAAATGGTGGGAAACCAAAATGTATTTGAATATTTTGGTATGCTGTTCTAATGGCCTTTTTGTTGCAGTTTTGTTTTTTTTTTCATTTTCTATGCAAATCGTGACAGGTTGTGGGCTGAGCAGCAAAGCTGTTTGGACTGTTTTTATATTTTACAACAGCTCTTCTTTTGTAGCAGAACTTTTGCAGAATGTATTTTGGGCAATTATAATAGCCTAGGTGACTTCTTTCCTCTCTTCTCTCAATGATAATTAAAAAAAAGAAATTTGCCCTTTTTCCTTTTTTTACTAATCTGAAACGTTTGCAGTTTGGAAAATGATGATATATCGTTTCTTGAGCAAGTTTTGTTTGATTTAGCATCTAGCTATTTGTCATACTTGCCACACTGCTGCCTCGTTTTAGCTTTTGATTGTGTTGTTTGTTCAGTTTGCGATGTTGTTGTTGTTTGGATTGTAATGCCGCTGTTTGTTTGGTTTAGTTTGTGACAAAGTTGTCTGTTTGATTTGTAATGTTGTTGTTTGTCCATCCAGTTTGTAATGCTGCTTGTTTGGACAGTTTGTAATGCATTTTGTTATTGTAGCATGCTCGCGAATTTCTCTTCTTCTTTCTTTTTGTGAACCAAGAAGGGTAACCTTCTTTTGATTTGAAATTAGGGGAAATAGATTGTGATGAATTAAATAGCATTCTGATTCCACATTTCAAACCTTAATGATGAATACCTTTTGGAAAAATTTCTTGTTCATGCCCATATAATTTTGTACTAATCATGTTTTCTTTCTCTTGTTTTCATGTGAGAAAAATTTGAGATGACGAAGCAAAGAACGCAAGAAATATGTGGCAAACATGGAAGTCTTGGAGATAAGCAAAGGAATCTGATACGACTTCAATCTTCAAACAACTTAGGCATAGGTTAATTCTCCTAGGCCACACATTCATTTGGATTTTCTTTGTAACTTAGAAAGATTATTCTGGTATTTTGATGTATTGTATCCAATAGTTGTAACAATTTATCTTTTAAATACAATAAGTTGTAAAACATAAAGTATTAAAAGAAATGAATTTTTTTTTTGTAACAATCTTGGACAGTGTGTGTGAAATTGGAGAAAATCTTGAGTTGTAGCATGAAGTATTCTGGTGTCATTTTATAACTTGAAATCCTTTATCAACAACAACTTGTAATTTCTCTTTGCATCCTAATTGACTTTTTTGAAATTCCCAATCAGGATATTTGAAATAAAATGCTCCAGTCTGGTAACTTAAATTCCAAGTAATCCCAATAACTTTGTAACTGCATTTCAAACAAACACGCACTGTATATTCCATTTCCTAACCAAACAAATGTTTTAAGGACGTAAATCATCTGGTCAACCTGGATCCCAAAATCATGAGTGTCGTAAATGACAGTCTTAACCTCCATCTCTTGTCCCAAACAAATCATGCTCTGAGAATAAACATTATCCTTTCAGTAAACTGTGTTTAAGAAAATTCAAAAATCAATCAAATGCCTTGCGATGATTTGATAATTTTAAAGTTTTCCGAACTCCAATTTCTTCTGATTCTTTGAAGGTAAACCCGTGAGCGATATCACGTGTGACCATGAACAGACATAATTGTCTCAAAATCTTGTAGCTTGAAGAAATCATAAATACAACCTTGAGGAAGCATGAAGACCTGTGAAGGCCAATTGGATCTTTGAAAACTTATTTTCTTTTGAGAATTGCAAAAAACCCTAATTGCTGGTTTACTATCCCAAAAGAGAATCTGTCTGGTCGATTTCTGAGCCAACTTGAATATCTGAGAAACCCTAGGGTTGTGTCTTCCATGAAAAATGGGAGGTCAAATTTTGGGGTACAACAGGAGCCAAGTCAGCATTATATTGATACTGCTTGTAGAAAGCAGCAACCAAGTTTTCCCATGTGTAAATGTTGGTTCCTTCCAGCTGGTAGAACCACTCAAGTTGAGTACCGGACAAACTTTCTTGAAAGAAATGGACCCATAATTTCCTGTCACCAGTATGAGGTTGGATTTTTCAAACATACGACCTCAGATGAAGTTTGGGACAAGAGACCCCATCATATTTAGCAAAGATAGGGACCTTGAATTTGTAAGGGATGACCACCCCAGGGATCAGACCTAGCTCTCCAAAATCCAATCTAGACACTTTCTAGATTTCCATAGCTTTGAGTCGGTCTTCCAACTGCTTGTATTTGTCATCTGCATGAGGATACTGCTCGTCAGAGTATTTTTCATCTTCGAAACCCTGATTGTTTTTATCTTCACCCATGACACTTCTGCCATCCTCTTCTTGGTTGTCGTCTTCCTCAGAGGAAACATCATTTACTCGAATTGGTTGAGTATGACCTTTAAATCTTCTCCCTATTTCGAGGATAACAACCCGCTTCTTAGTCTTCTTTTTCATGGTGAGGAGCGCCATCATCTCTTGTTGCCCTTTGGCCAGATTTAGAATAGCCTCTTGAAATTGTGCATGCTGAGTTTGGAGATCCTTGACAGTTTGTTCGAGAGCCATCTTATACTGAAATAAATAGTAAATAGATGAGGAAACATGTATTGGAAAACCTACTTATGAAATGATGCATGATATGTGGATGCAATTTTTTCAAGGTCTTTAGGAGATTTAAATTTTCTATCCAAAAGGAAACAAAAATAAAGATTTCATTAATAAGTTCAAAATTACAACTTCCTTCTAGGCTTACAATGGAAAGCAAAATGGTCTTAAGGAGACAACAATATAAACTCCTAAAACCGAAGACTCAAGTCTCCCACAGACGCTTCCTCTTCGTGTCGATGTATGCATTAAGGCTTTGCTTCTCGTGAAGTTACTTTGTAAGCTCCAACACTTTCTTTTCACTTGCATAAAAATGAGCTTCAAAGGTGTCCCTTTCTTCCTTGAGTTGAATCCAAGACTTCTGCCATTCTTCGAGGCCAGTAGGCATGTCTAGATGGAGGATGATGCGAGAAACATCTCCTTCGACAATAGGCTCTAAGATCACCGGTAGAACAGCTGGATATGGCATCATAAGGTTTTGAGTGCGAGCTCGTACCCATTTGAGATAGGGCTCCAAAGGGATAAAAGTCTTTTGTCCTAAAGTTTGGCTATCAACCTTGTTTACCATGCCCCCAAGCACGTATAAACCTTTAACGATAACCTTGTGGATCATTTTTGTAGTCGAACACAATACATTAGATAAGTGCGTCATGAGGACCATCTCTTTGATCATAACCAAATTGTCGTAGAGCCAGAGAAGGGTTGTAAGTAATACCTCATCTAATGCCAAGGAGTGGAACATTAGGGAATTCCCCGCAGCGGTAAATGATAGTAACATCTTCCAGAGATCAAGAACACCAATAGATATTTGAATGAGAGAGCGACATCATCCTTTGAGACCACCTCAAGCCTTGTTCATTCTTCAATATCAATCGGGGAAGGTACAAAATAAACCACCTTGATACCAGAGGTATGTAACACATAAGAGTCCCTCACTTCCTCATAGTACGAGTGTGAAGATAATGCAAAATGTCTCCGAGCAAGGTAGGTACAAGTTTATGATTAATAAATATTTTGATGGTGTGATCAGTGGGAATGAGAACTGACTATTTTTTAATGCTGGTTCGCGTTTGCGTTTATTTTTGCAAAATGTCGCGGTAAGCAAGAGTCTCCACCGTCTTTTATTTTATCCAACAAGGAAAGGACAAAAGCACAGAAAAATTCCTTTTCGAGATTTTTCTCGGGTTCGGGAGGTAGATTATAGAAAGGGAAGGTATTAGCACCCTTTCTATCTGTGGTTATCCACGGGCTCTTAGGTACTTACTCACTATGTTTTCAAAAGTTTGCTTTTCTTTGTGTTTGTGGGTTTTGAAGGCTTTCGTTCATCGAATATTTGTTGTGTGAATTTCTCCGCTGTCAAACAAATAGCCAAATGCAAATAGTGATATTCAAATAATGCAAAGTTTATGCTTGTCTCGAAGTTTTGAAAAATGCGTTTTTTAGCAGAAAACTCTTTATAAGACAATTTCAACACAAGATTTATGGCAAAGCCTTACAGGAGTCAGGATACCTTTTGTAACAGTATGCTTTCGAACTAACCCATGCTTCAGTTAGGACTTTTGAAGGGTTGTAACGTGGCTTGGTTCATGGTTTAAGAAACAAAGGATAAAGGCTCAAAGTATATTTGTACCCACCCGCTCTTCGTGATGTTCTTCAATCCTAAACTCAGTTAATTGTGCGTCGAACTCTATTCGAATTTGGAATGACATTTTGGTGATGGTTCACACAAGTTGGATTTTGGAAGGCAGTCATTTTTGCAACATTTTTCATGTTGTTGAGGATTTGTAGCGACCTCGTTCTTTTGATTTGTTATCCCTAACTTTTTCCTGACTGTTCCTGTTTTCGAGATTACAGTCAGCGGGATGCCCCAGCTTTCTTAAGCCTCCTTTATAGGTTTTGGCTCAATGGGCTTTTCTCTTTTGAGGGATTGACTGCCTATGAGATAAGGAACCACCACCGTCTTTTGATTCCAGAGGAATGCTTTTGATTTCGTTCTTTGTATTATGAATTGAGAGTTTTGCGACTTAAAGCGCATTTGAATTAACTGAGAGACTACCCTGCCCCGGGTTTAAATTAAAGGTTTCAATTTGTGTTTAAAACAAAAAACTCCTACTTCTTTGGCTCGAAGGGGTTGACTAGGGATTATCTTCCTTATAACTCCAGTGTTTAGGATTTGAAAGAAACGCCTGTACATCGTCAGCAAGGTCTGTCCAAAAGCATACTGTATGAGATTATGGCATTGTTTCGTCATCCTCCCTCTAAAGGCTTGTAACTTTTAGCAAGAGTTGAATGTCATAAAGTGAGTAAAAAGCATAGTTTAAATGTAATGAAAATAATTGGATCAAATCAAGACAAACATATGTAATGCATTAATGAAACAGAGTTTGACATTAACAAATAATTGTTTGATTAACAAAAGAAATTACAACTTGAAAATTCAAATGAAACAAAGACATTCTCAATGATTTGGCGTAGGAGCAGTGATTATGCTAGAGTCTCCAGAGAACCAAACTCAATCTCCTTGGCATCAATCAAATTCTGAATCTTGTACTTCAATGCCCAACAATCGTTAGTATCATGACTGGGATTGTCAGAATGATAAGCGCAGGTCGCATTAGGATTGTAGTTAGGTGAAGAATTCATGGGGTTTGGGTGAGGTCCTATCAATGTAATTAGATTCATCCTTAAAAATTGTTGCAATGCTTGAGACAACGGCATGTTAATGTTGGTGAACTATCTTTTAGGCTCATCTGGCTTTCGTTGATTTCCCTTTTGCTGTTGTCGGTGTGACGCAGAACCAGAAGAGACCAGGACTGCCCCTGCGTGTTGGTGACGGTGACTTTTTTGACTGTTCACAGCATTGGACTCTTTCTTTCCATTGTAGGGCTTTTTCTGAGCATCAGAAGGTGTAGCTTCTTGAATCTTCCCACTTTTGATGCCAGCTTCGACCCTTTCGCCGGTCAGTATTAGCTCGGTGAATCCGGCTGAAGAGCTTCCGATCAAGTGTTTGAAATAGGGACCAGACAAAGTCCCAAGAAACATGTCCACCAACTCCCTATCAGACAGAGGGGGTTGGACTCTTCCGGCAAGATCTCTCCACTTCTGAGCGTAGTCCTTAAAGCCTTCGCCTGTACCCATAGACATACCCTGAAGCTGAGTACGCGTGGGAGCAAGGTCGGCATTATACTGGTATTGCTTGTAAAAAGCAGGGGCAAGGTCCTCCCAGTTGCGGATGTTAGCTCCTTCCAGTTGACAGAACCATTCAAGTTGAGTCCCTGACAGAGTATCTTGAAAGAAATGAACCCAGAGATTTCTATCAGCAGTATAGGGCTGAATCTTCCTCACATATGACCGGAGGTGTAGTTTTGGAAAGGAAGCTCCGTCGTACTTGGCAAAGGCACGTGCCTTGAATTTATGGGGAATCACCACCCCAGAGGATAGACCTAGATCTTTGAAGTCCAGACCGGGCACCTTATGTATTTCCATAGCGTTCAAACGGTCTTCCAGTTGTTTGTACTTATCCTCAGTAGGAGGATACTGTTCTTCATCATAGTCTGCCTCGTTGTCAGAGACTTCAGGGCTAGGAGCCCTCCTTTCTTGTGGATTATCTTTCCCTCCAGATGGGGTGGTCAGATCAACTTTGTTCTGCATCCCGTTTCCAAACCTGCGTCCAGTATTGAACAGGATGGTCCTCTTTTTCTTCTTCTTTTTCTCCTTCAGAATCAAAGTCTTCAGGTCCTGCTGACCCTTAGTTAGGCTCATGACCAACTCTTGAAATTGGGCATTCTGGGCCTGGAGGGCCTTGATAGCTTGCTCGGTTGAAGGTTCAGTAGACATGATGATTGCTGAAATAAACAGCGAAGAAGATAAGAGACCTGTACTGGGAGACCTGTTATGCAATGATATGTATAATATATGTATGCAATGTTTTCAAGGATCTCGCGGGGTAAACAAGAAACTGTTAGAATTTGAATCTTGTGGCTTTGATTGAAGGAACTTCATGTCGCTGAGAGTCCTTCTTCAAGAGTCAAGCTCACCATATCGAGTGGGTCATAGCCCCTGACTCAAGTTATCATGCTTGGATTTCTAGACACCCTTGGCTAGAGGAAAATAAATCCCCTTTGCCCCTTGCTATCCATTTGACTTACCATAACCTCCATCACAGACCCTTGAGATCCTTGAAATGGTTAAAGAAATATTAAGGTATGATATTATGATGTGTATGCTAGCGTTTAAGCAAAAGCGTGAGGTGATGTAAGTAAACCCTACAATAAGTCCAAATTATTGGATAAGGACTATAAATAAAACCTGCAAGGAACTCATTTGTCAGATAACAAGAATGTGCAAGTAGTTCAAGTTTGAAGGCACACAAGTCACACACATAGCCTTAAGTTTAGGCTGGCATGGAGTTTCAAAGGTAAGTACCCTCTTGAGTTTAGTTGGCTCAAAACTTGTCCTATAAATGGTAACCGGGTTCTAAGGAGCTCAATATCACTGGATTATTTTCTATGTTCATTGTTTCGGTTTAGCCACTTACTGGCGACCAAAATATTCCAAGAAAACAATCCTTAATGAGTGTAGTATCGAGTATCTACCAACTTCGGACTGTACCAAAGACGGTCATCTCACTACCCCTAAAAAAGGCCAAGATGGTCAAGTAAGGTTCTAGGTCATTAGTGCTTAGTGACATCACTCAGAGGCCCTGTATTCTCTTTGATTGACTCAAAGGCTACCGGTACTCACAAATATATCGCACTAATATAGCTATTGCTTCAACCGTGTCGGTATACCCTGCACAGTTTTCACAACGTATTGCTATCTATGAATGTTTCCCAAATCCGGGTTAGGATCTATAGAACTCCGATACAAGCCCACAATTAAAAGCATACAAAGCAATGCAATTGAAAACACAAGTGATCTAATCCTAAGGTACACCTCACTTATAAATTCCCCAGCAGAGTCGCCAGTTCTGTGATCGGTGGGAATGAGAACTGACTGTTTTTTAATGCTGGTTCGCGTTTGCGTTTATTTTTTCAAAATGTCGCGGTAAGCAAGAGTCGCCACCGTCTTTTATTTTACCCAACAAGGAAAGGACAAAAGCACAAAAAAATTCCTTTTCGAGATTTTTCTCGGGTTTGGGATGTAGATTATAGAAAGGGAAGGTATTAGCACCCTTTCTATCTGTGGTTATCCACGGGCTCTTAGGTACTTGCTCACTATGTTTTCAAAAGCTTGCTTTTCTTTGTGTTTGTGGGTTTTGAAAAAGAGTTTTGTTTTGTTTTTGAAGAAAGTGTAAGTGCGAAAAGTTTTGTTTTGTTTTTTAAAGGAGCAAGTACTTAAGAACCTCTACCTACTCAAAAGGGAATTAAATTGTGCTAATGTCCTTTAGACAATTCTATCCCACTATTGAGGAGTAGGTAGCATCGTTGTTGGAGTTTTCGGGTCAATTCAATTTAAGGGACGTGTGGTCACTAAAGCAATGTTAGGATGCTTTAGCGGTAACCCTGATGTCTTAGATCATTTTTATCGAGGCAACTTTGATCTTTAGACAGGAGGGCGGCCTCTAAGACTTCCTATACTCAATGACCACACTTGAGGAAGCCAAGTGAAGTATACCCTAAGAGTGGCATGTGCGAGTGTATTGTTTTTTCAGTTATATTATCTTTGCATGTCATGGTGAGCTACTGTTGATTTTAAGTTTAAGAGTTAATCTTGTCATACAATCCTAGTTAGCATACATCTAAGCAGTTAATATATGTACAGGAATTTAAAGTGCAGAAATTGTAAATCCTACGTTATTACAAGGCTTCGGGGGATTATTTACATGTCCAAAAATTGGGGGAATAAAAGCAGTAAAGTAAAAGTCTTAATTTAAGCTACCACAAACCAGTAAGCAGTTACAATAAAATAAACGCGCGTGAATCTGAAAAATCCTCAGAATAAGAACTTTTGTTGTTTTATTTTATTTTTGGGAAAATGCTAAATGTTCAATTAAGTCAAATTTAATTAATTAAAAAACCTGATTAAAATTAACTCCAAAACATACTTAATATTTTTTGCATTTTTTTGTTTATGAAAAGGATTGAATTTAAATAAATCCTAAGTCTACTGATTTTAAAATTGGAGAAAATAAGTTAAAATAATTAACTAAATTAAATCCTAATTCTAAGTTACTTATTTTTATGATTTTTATGTTGATTAAAAAAAACAAATAAAATGGTCCAAACGAAAATGAAATCAGGCAGTAAATCAAGAAAAACAAAATAATTCTGGAGGCCTGGGTCGAAAGAAGTGTGGGCTGTCTTTCGACCCAGTGAAGAGGCTGGATCGAAGGGTGCATGAGGGGCTGTACTCTGAGGGTGTTCGATCTAGATATGTCATCCTTCGATCTGGAATTCCTGGGTCCAGTTCGAAGCTAAGCTGTTGAGCTTCGAATCTCTGAACAGGATCCTGAGAATATATTTCCTGCAAAAAACGAAACACATGTTAAAGGTCCAGGGGGGACTTTACCCCCCTGATTCGAATCTCCTCCCTATTCGCACCTGCTGATCTGGGTCTAGGTTTATTTTATTCTGGGATTCGAAGGAGAAACTCAGATTGTGCCCAAGCAATGGCACAATCTCATCTCTACACTGTAGCTTATATGTAGCACATTAAATCATTCACAAACAACAGTAATAACGTGAATATGCAATCAGAGATCGAAATGAGTTTGAGATTAGATTTCTTTTTACCAAACAGAAGTGCTTTGATCTATGATTCTGAGTGTGGAATGGCTGGTGCAGGGATTGGGTATGGCTTCCTGGAAGTGCTGATGATTTTTGGCAGCGTATCTCCAAGTTCTCCCTGTTTCTTTTCTCTATTTTTTCTGTATATTTTCCTCCTCTACACTGCATGCTTTCCTCTGTATTTATAGGAGTGTGGGGGTCTAGTAACGGCAAGAGACAACCCATTAAACAGGCCTTTAAAGCCATGAGACAAGAATCAGACACATTAAATAATTTCCTTTTTTGAAATATTCATGTCTCTTGAATGAACCTGGACACTTTTGAATTTCGAATGCCTTCAGGCCCTACTCTTCGATTGGTCTTGATTTGCCTCCTTCGAATGGACTTCTTATGTACCCTTCGAATGGGCCTTCTGAATGCTTCTTCGAATGGTCTTGAGTTGCACAGAATCACTCTGGTCGAATCAGCTCTTTAGGAACAGAAAAGGCAAGAATCTGGCCTTTAACTCAGGAATTAAATCCACAATCAGCATTTAATTATTTCTATATTTGCAAGGGAAACATGCCATTTTCTCATGTTCAATGTGCCTGGACATGTTTTTTTGAGTGCCCTCTTGATGGCTTTGTTAACAGGCCAATCGAAAGGCTTTGTTAACAGGCCAATCGAAAGGTGTTGTTCATGCTAATCGAAGGACATGGTTCACATGCCTGTCGAATCTGCCTTGACACAATGCTAATCGAAGTGCTTGTCCATAATGCCAATCGAAAGGCTCATTCAGAATACCAATCGAAGGGTCTTTCAGAATGCCAATCGAAGGCCTTGACATAATGTCAATCTAAGTGCTTGTCGATAATGCCAATCGAAAGGCTCATTCAGAATACCAATCGAAGGGTCTTTCAGAATGCCAATCGAAGTGCTTGTCCATAATTCCAATCGAAAGGCTCATTCAGAATACCAATCAAAGGGTCTTTCATAATGCCAATCGAAGTGCTTGTCCATAATGTCAATCGAAAGGCTCATTCAGAATACCAATTGAAGGGTCTTTCAGAATGCCAATCGAAGTGCTTGTCCATAATGCCAATCGAAATGCTCCTTCAGAATACCAATCGAAGGTTCTTTCAGAATGTCAATCGAAAGGTACTTAAAGCTCCACTCAAAAAATTTCTTTTTCCTTAGGCAAGGGTTTCTGGTCAACCATGCAGGGGGGAAGACTTTGGAAAACATGAGAGGGCAAATTTTGGGGTACAACAGATGGCATTCACATCTATGAGTTGGTATGGATTATGCAATAGCACCAAACCATAGATCAACAAGGCCAAGATTTCTCCGAAAGCTTGAAAACTCATAGCATCCAAAAACAGTCGAGCTTTCTCTAACAAAAATTTAGCTAGAAAACCCTTGACTCCACTTCTTATTTCCCAATTTGATACAATGTCAGACCGCTTTAGATGTAAGGTTGTTGCAATTTCTTCAGGTTGTGGATCTCTCTCTAAACCAGTAAAAGGTATTTGATTGAGAATAGGTACTCCCAGTGATTGAGAAAACTCCTCCATTATGGGTACCAACTGATAATCGGGAAAAGTGAAGCAGTGATGTGCATGGTCAAAGAACTGGAATAGAACACTCATCATATCATCTTCAAAACCATAGGTAACTAAACTGAGTAGTCGACCATGCCTTTTGATGAATGAATAACTTTCGGGAACCCTTGAGGCTAACTCCTTAAGTTGAGAAGGTATCCTTACAAAACTGATCCAGATAGTGTTTCTGCGAGTGGAAGCCATAACCTACAAAACAGAACAAAGATAAATCCCAAGGTCCTTGAAATGGTTAGTGAAAATGATGTGTGTAATGATGTCATGATGTTATGATGTCATGTTCGCACTAATTTAATCAAACACAAACAAAACACACCAGGTCTTAGGTTTAAGCTTGCATGGAGTTTATAGGTAAGTACCCTCTTGAAGTTTTAGTTGGCTCAACCTGTCCTAAAAGAACTAACCGAGTTCTAGGAATCTCAATATCACTGATCTTTCTCTCAGGCATTGTTTCACCACAAGCATCTAAATTGCAACCGAAATATCCCGAGAGTCCAATCTCAATGAGTGTAGCATTATGTATCAACAAACTTCAGTCTGCACCAAAACCAACCATCTCACTACTTTCTAATGGCTAAGTTGTGTCAACTAAGGTTCTACAGTCAGTTAATGCTTATGACATCACACAACAACCCAGTATTCTCCTTGACTTACTCAAGGGACACCAGCATAAACCAATGTATCACACTAACGTAGCCATCCTTTCAACCATATCATTCTACGCCGTACAGTCTTTATGATCTTTTGCTACTTACCTAAAATGCCCCCAGATCCGGGTATAAGACCTATACAAGAAATAAACCAAAGCATATCCCGAAGTATAAAGCATACAAAGCAAACAAGTAAAGTAATAAAGGTGATCTAGCTCTTAAGGTAACCCCACTTTTAGTTTCAATGTCCCCAACAGAGTCACCAGTTCTGTAATACGGTGGGAGAACTAACTTTTGGATTTTGTGTTTTATCGCAAATATTGTGGATAGCAAGATTCACCATCGACTTTTCTTTTATCCAATAAAGGAAAGGGTGAAAAGTACAGGAAAGACCTTTTGAGATTTTTCTTGATTTCGAGGGGTAGGTTATGAAAAGGGAAGGTGTTAACACCCTTTTCATCTGTAGTTATCTATGGGCTCTTAATTGCTAGCTCACTTTGAAAATGCTTTGTGTTTTGTGTATGTTTGCAAATATTTTGAAAAATGCATAAGTACGACAATTTTGTAAGGATTCTCGTATCGTTGAGAATGTATACAAAATGTTTGTTGAAAATATTTGTGAAAGAAAGTGTCGTTTTATGAAAAGATATTTTGAAAATGCCAATGTAAGACAGTTTGCTTTATAATAACCTTTGTATCAATCCTCGAGAGTGTTTATAAAGCATTTTGAAAGTATTTATTTTGAAAGTGTGAGGTGTGAAAATTGTTTTAGTTTGTGAGCAAGCGATTAGGAGCGATCTACCTTCTCAAAAAGTCTTTGTTCTTTTCCTCCTACTTTAGATAGTGCTATCTATCATTAGTTAGTAGGAAGTCATATAGGGCAACTTGTAGAACGTTTTAGCAATTTTTGTAAGGGACTAAGATCGTTTACCGAAGGTAGCATCTAAGAGTCATCGAGGGACTATGATCTTTTAATCGAGGGTATTTGCTAAAGCATCTTATGTTTCAGGGACATGACTATTTAAATCCGAGGCAACAAGTTGAGGTTACCCTAGAGGTGCGTGTGTGAGAAGTGTTTGGATTTCAAGTATTTGTCTTTGAGATTAGGTTATCTAACAGTTGATTTTAATATTGTCATACAAACCCGAATTACTAATAATAATAAGGAAAGCAATAAATTGCAGAAATTAAATGTCATACGCTATTACAATGCTTCGGGGATGGGGGTACAAGTTTTATGAATGGGGGAGGAAAGCAATTAACCCTAATTATCTATACAAACTTTTGACAGTTACATAATTGTATTAATGCGAAAAATAAATAAATGAGTAGAGATAGAAAGGGGAAAGATGCAAAAACCCTAAAAACTCTAAGTATTTTAAGAAAATATTTTGTTGTTTCTTTGTTTGGAAAATATTTGAAATATGAAATAAAAATTTAGACCTAATTCTAATTTAATTTACAATTTAATTATTTAAAATAAAATAAATTGTGATTAAATTAATTAATAAAAAATTAATTAATTAAAATCTAAAGAATTCTAAGTATTTAGATAATATTTTTGGTATTTTATTTAGAAAAGATATTTGAAATATAAAAACCTAATTCTAATTAGTTTACAAATTAGTCATTTAAAATAAAACAAGGGTGATTAAATTAAATTAATTTTAATTATCAAAAATTAAATTAATTAAATAAAAAAAACTAAATCTAATTTTTTTGTGATTTTATTATTTTTGTTGATTTTAAATAAAATTATTTTAGAAAAGAAAAAGTTAATTAAAATAAAAAAGAAATAAAATGGGCCTGAGTGTAACAAGTAATAAAGGGGGTGAGAAGTAGCAAAAATCCCAGGCCCAACTCAAGGAGCCTAGGCACCTGTGTGATCTAGTGAGGCTGATCTTAGGAAGTCCACCATGATCCCGGCTATCTGGAGCATTGGATCTGGAATCTTGAAATCTGATAGTCAAGATGTGAGGCATACCACGTGCGCTTTGGACTTGTTTGCACTGGATCTGTGAGGAATAAACATGGAAAAGAAAAATGTCCCATGCCTGGTTCGAACCTATGACCAAGCATAGGTATGAGTTAAGATCAAGCGTACTGTCACTGGGGTGGCTGTTACATTCGGTGATAAAACATATTGTAATAAATATAAAGTAAACTTGTTTTCAAAAATGGACTTCATCTTCTTCCTCGTGCGCGTTTACAGCAACCACAACAACATTGTTCAAATTTATAAAACTCTCATTTCTCAACCATTTTAAAAAATGTAAACATCAAACTTGCTTGAAATTTAACCACGAATCCAACCATATAACTTTCAAAAGCTATAGTTCAATGGTTAGGATAAATTTTGCTTGGTACCAAACTGAACCCTAATATTTCAGAAACTTCAATTCCAATATTCTCATCATACAATCAACATAAATGAAAACTAAGGACATGGTTAGCTTCAGGGAATTGATATCTATATTTTATCTTTTGGAATTGAAAGCAAATGATGTGTGTATAAGGATTTCAAAGTTTGAGAAACTTACCTCTTGAAGTGAAAACTCGTAACATATATGGAGGCTTCCAGGTGCAAGTAAATGATTGATTAAGCTTTCTTGGACCTCCCTGAAGCTATTCCAGTCCTTACTTTATGCTGAAAGTGTCTGAATCTCTCCAATCAAGTCAATGTGCAAGCTTCAGATATGGAGTTTAGAGGATAATGATGATGGTGTTACAGAAGTGTAACAGGTGTTTGAATGTGTTATATGTGATGTATGTAAGGTGTATGGATGATAAAAAAGACAAATGCACGAGTGGATTTAAAGTTGGGTGTTGGAAGCTTCAAATGTGCAACAATGGTGGTTTATTGGTGATTCTGAGTTTGAGATTGTTTTAGGGATTGTCCATTCGTGTGTTAGCTTACAAATGGTCTCTCTATTTATAGTGAAAAGGTTTGAGGGCTTGAAGTAACCAGAATCTTGAGATAATAAGTTATGGTTTTGAAGCTTGGTTTTGAAGTAACTTGCAAAGTCATGGTTCCAAGGCATGGTACAATGGCTCATAGGATAGTTAGGAGTTGTAGGCATGTTTCTTATTACTTTGACATTGTGTGTTTGTAGAAGAAACATGTGAGAGGCTCAAGGAGAGTTGACAAAAGGCATAAAGCAACCTTTATCAAAATGGAAGTCTTGCCTTTCTTCTCAAAATGGCAAAATGATTTGGTTAAACTTACACCAATTGGATAATGGCTCAAACGTTTGTGTAGTCTTCTGATTATGGATAGATTTAGAGGTTACAGGCCTGAAAAAATGATATTACAGGACATGGCTATGAGATTTGGTCATTAGGTTTTCACATAGGATGACTTATATTTCAAGAATGGATGCCCAACTTCATGTCTTCGAAACTTCTAGCTCAAGCATGATCTCTTTGTGTTTTTGGGAATTTTGGGAAGCTTGAAACATGATCTTCAACTTTCATGTTGACCATTTTGTCTAAATCAATTGGGATCTTTGTGAAAAATGGCCATGAAGTTGGGGCAAAAAACTGAACAAAACTTGTAAAAAAAAATCTAAGTGTTGGATAAAAAACATCATGACTTCATGGGCTTATGTATCTTAAATTAAGCACTTTTTGAGGATCATACCACATTAACAAAGTTGTAGAATTCATCGATCCCTGCAACTTTCATGTTGAAAGTTTTCCTTGAATTAACTTGTATCTTGAGGAAACTTGCTTGTGAAGTTAGGGTTTTTTAGGTATAAAATACTTGAATTTTTTCTAAGTGTTTGAAAATCTTGACTTTTGACTTTTGTTGACTTTATTGATTCTTGATGATCAAGTTTTATAGTTTCGAAATCTTGATGATTCTTAATTTTTGAATTCCAATGTTGACCAAAAAAGTCAAAGTTTGACTTTTGTGTGACTGTTGAATTTTCGTCAATTGATTCAATTCTTCAACTATCAATCACTTGCATCTTTGGAAATTTCTTGAGCCATGTAATTAGGTCAATTTTTTGTATTTGAGCCCTTTAGATCATGCTTCAAGCCATTAGGTCATGCACTAGGCCAACAGTCAATGATCAGTCATCTTCAATCAAAACCCTAATTTTGGCAATTTTTAACCTTTGATGATTTGAGGAATTTCCTTGAGGAATCATGGTCAACCCTTGATCTAATGATGAATATCACCTCAAAATTTTGATGTTGACAAAAAATATTGAAGTTTGCTTGTATGTTGACCACAGTTGACTTTTTACATAATATAGTTGATTTTCGATCATCTGAGTCATTGATTGAGCAAACATGTGAGGCAAGACTTAAAACTTGACATAAGCATTATTGAGGACCTATGATGAACTATGAAAGTCATTTGAGACCTTTGCAAACCAAATCTTCTTTGAGAAGCACCAAACCCTAGTTGAAGACCCTTGCTTAGGATGAGGTTTTGACCAGTCAACTCTCGAGTAGTTTTGAGCAAATGGAGACCTCATGAGAATGTCTTGAATAAAATGGGGGGGGGGGATTTTGGGGTACAACAACAGGTTTGTAAAATATGTCAAAACTAAATCCCTGTAACTTTGCTTCCCACTTTTGTTGTTCTGGTGTCTGTATAGTCTAGACCAACAAGTTTTTTAAACTTTTTTTATCAGTGAATATATGGAAATGTATCCCTATTAAATATTGACGCAATTTTTTTACAACTTCAGTGATGGCGTACATTTTGCGAGCATAAATGGAAGAAGCTTGCATGCAGTTGCATATTTTTTATGAAGAAAGATAGATGATGACTATCTTGAGAAAAGACTGCACCAATGGCCACAACGGAAGCATCTGGTTCGAGGGTGAAGATCTTTGAGAAGTCTGAAGAGCTAATACATGAGTTTTTGTCATTTTTTTCTTTAAAGTTATAAATGTTTTATCCGCTTCTATACTCCGTGTAAACTTAGTGAAACGTAATAAATTGGTGAGCGGAGCAGCATGAGAGGCGTAATGACGAACAAAACACCGGTAAAACCCTTTGAGGACTAAAAAAACCCCTGAGTGTCGTGAGTGAATGTGGCTTCGGCCAATCTAAAACTGCTTGAATCTTAGATGGATCTGGGGTTACACTACTAGAAGATATAATATGACCTATATAACCAACACTTGAAACAACAAACACACATTTGGACAATTTAGAAAAAAAATTAATTAGAAGATAATAGTTCTAAAATCAGTTTCAAATGACGCACATGTTCAGATAAACAGGGACTATAAATAAGTATGTCATCAAAAGAAAACTAAAACGAACTGTCTTAGATAAGGGCGTAATAGATTATTCATTTCCACTTGAAAATAACTAGGAGCATTAGTTAGGCCGAAGGGCATTACTAAAAACTCATAGTGCCCATCAAAGGTTCTAAATGTTGTCTGATGAGTGTCTTCTGGTGTAACTCTAATTTGGTGGTAGCCTGACTTGAGGTCAATATTTGTAAACAAAGACACAAAACCTAACTCATCAAAGAGTTCATCAATAGTTGGTATAGGAAATCTGTCACAGATTGTAAGGGTCTTAAGTGCGTGATAATCAACAAAAAATTGCCAGGTTCCATCCTTTTTGCGCACAAGTAAAACAGGGGAAGAATAAGGGTTGTTGTTAGGTTTAATGATGCCTTCATGAAGCGTGCCATTAATGATTGTGGTCATGGCTTCTTTTTGGGATTGTAGATAACGATAAGGTTTAACATTCATAGGGGCGGTGTTAGGTTCAAGGGGGATGTGATGGTCATGTGGGCAGAATGGGGATAGGCTTTTAGGTTATTGAAAACATTTGAATGAGATTGTGAGATGAATTTTACTTTGGGGGGTAAGGTTTTTGATATTGATTCAATTTCATTAGTGGGTTGGGTTTTGGAATTATGAGGCTTATCTTGGGTGGGTTGGTACATAAAGAGGTGCATGGAGGCAATAAAATCAGTGGGAAGTAGGTGGCATAGTTGGTTGTAGGTAGAGTGAGTTGGGGTTGTTTTTGGGTCACCAGTGATAGTAACCTCTTTCTGATTATGTGTGAATGAGATTTTTGGAATAAAGAAATCGGTCAGGAGAGGTTCTAGGGTTCACAACCATTCCATTCCTAAAATAATATCTGCCCCTTCAATAGGCAGTAAATAGAAAGGAATGAAAAATAAGTGATTTTGTGAAGTGATGGGTACTTGAGGATATAAGTCGGGGCAATTTAATTGGGACCCATTTCCACCCATAATAGAAAAATTAGGGATAGGTTTGGTGGGTATTTTGAGGTGGTGTGCAATCTGAGGTTGGAGGATGTTATGGGTACTGCTTGTATCAATTAGAATAGTGACATTTAAGTCATCTAATATGCCTTTTAATTTTAGTATCTTTGGGGAGAATTTCCCATTATCTGCTTGGGGTGAGAGCTGAAAGTAGGTTTCTTCAGAATTGTAGTCCCCTTCAGTTATTTCATTAAGTTCGACAGTCCCATCATATTCAATAGGAATGTCATCATTAATCATGAGTAAAAGGAACTTTCCAGCAGCACAACGGTGGTCTGGAATGAATTTTTCATCGCAATTAAAACATAATCCTTTAGCTATACACTCTTCTCGTTTGGCATCAGTAATTATGTGAATGGGAAAACGATTGGAAAAAGTGTTTAAGTTGGTGGTAGTAGGGGTTTGAAGGGTAGTTGAAGTGGTCATATTTGGGGTGGAAGTTTATTAGCTGTGTTGGGAGGGTTATAGGACAAGGTTGGATAATGTGTGGGTTGTTTGGTGAATTTGGGTTTGGACTAAATCAATTTTGCAAGGCCCACTGCTTGGGAGATAGAGTACAATTGGTGGATAACGATTTCATTCCGAATTTCAAGAATTAAGCTCGAAATAAACCAATTAAGAATTACTTCTAGTGGTAAACCCAGCACCCTGTTACTTAATTTCTCAAAATTTGCTTGATATTCTGCCACTGAACCATGTTGTCTAAGTTTAAAGAGATGGGCATGATGGTTTTCAAAAGTTGATGGACCAAAACACAATTCGAGTGCTCTAGAGAAAGTGTTCCAATATGTTAATTGTTGGTTTTAGAACATCCACTTATACCAGCTCAAGGATTCTACCCTCATTTAAAAAGCAACCATAGGAAGTCTGTTTTCAATTTAAATGTTATAAAAACCAAAAAGTTATTCTGATTGGAACAACCACTCCAAAGCATCTGTACCGTTAAACACACATGTGATATGGTGGCAAAACCAACTGTTATACTAGTTTTCATTTTGTATTCACAAATGTGCGGTAAGCAAGAGTCGTCACTGACTTTTCTTTTATCCAACAAAGGAAATGGTGAAAAGAACAGAAAAGACCTTTTTCGAGAGTTTCTGAGTAAGGGGGTAGATTATGGAAAGGGGAGGTGATAGCACCCTTTCCATCTGTAGTTTTCCATGGGCTCTTAGATACTTGCTCATTTTGAAAATTGCTTTCGTGTTTGTGTGTTTTAAAAAATTTGTTTGCTTTATGCTAACTCTTGTATCAGTCCTCAAGAGTGTTGATAAAAGGTTTTGAAAGTGTAGTGTGAAAAACTTATTTTTGAGCAAGTACCTAACAATTATCTACCTACTCGAAAAAGTTCGTTCTTTTCCTTTAGATAGTGCTATCCTACTATTAGTGAGTAGGTAGCCCTATCGTTGGATGTTGAGGGACTATCGAAGGGACATTTACGGTCACTAAGGCAACTGGGCAAGAACTTTTAGTAATTGTCCTAAAGTTCTAAGATCACTTTTTAACCGAGGCGGCGTCGAAAGGGTCATCGAGAGACTTGTGATCTTTTGAACTAAAGGGCAGCCACTAAAGATTCTCACATTTCGAGAATTGTGACCATTTTCGAAGGCAACCAAAGTGGGAGATACCCTAGGGGTGAGCATGTGCAAGTGTATTGATTCAGTTCATTTATCTTGCGCATTAGGGTTATCAAATCATTTTCTTTTTAGTCTTTTTCATGCAATCCTATTAATCTAAGCAGTTAATAGTGCGGAAAATGAATTACAAAAAATAAAATTCCTAAGCTATTACAAGACCTTGGGGCAATTACATAAATAGCACAAGAAAATAAAATGCGGAATTTTAAACCTAATCAAAGCTATTACAAACCGGGAAACAATTACATAATGGGAAAAGAAAAAGAAAATGGAAAAAAAGGATAAACTCGCGAAGATCAAGACGGGAACAAGTTGAAAAGTCCTAAAAATCTAATTATTTAATAAAACATTTTTGGTATTTTATTGAGAAAAAGATTTGAAATTTTAACCTAATTTCTAATTAATTTTAATTTAAATAAAAAAGTTAAAATAATCAAATTAATTAATTTTCAAAAATTAATTTTAATTATGAAAAACCTAATTCTATTTTTTTGTGATTTTTGTTGATTTTAAAAATAAAAATGAATTTAAAAATAACATAAACTAATTAAAAACAAAATAAAGTAAATTAAACAAAAAATGAAATGGGCCTGATAGTAGGAAGCAATTTGGGGGTGTGGCGCTGCAATTTGGTCTAGGCCCAGAACATGCAAAGCCCAGTGCCTTCCTGATCTAGTGGGGGATGCGCCTGAGGGTCTACCATGAGGAAGCATTCCAAGAGCGCTGGATCTGGATCAATGAAGATCTGATGGCTATATCTGAGGGTGCAAGGTGCGTGCTTGGTCATGCACCACAGGGAATCTTCCTGAAACAATAGAAAAAATGCAAGAACGTTGGACCTAGGATTCAAACCCAAGTCTCTTCCCTCATATGCTTGCTTGCCTTGCCATCTGCGCTTCCTTCTCATTCATGTATATAAACAAAGAAAAATAATATAATATGAAAACCCATAAAACGGCTGAGTCAGCAAGACACACGCGCGCTGTGGGGTCCCTCATATTCATACCAACCAACCAAAAGGTCCCATTGTGCCACGCAAGGTATCTGGCCGGTCAAACCACCCCGGACGGTGGCTCCGATCACCATCTCTGACTAGCCAAAAACAGAAACTTGCAAATCATGCAAGATAAAGACGCAAAGGGTACCCTACCCCCCTAATTTTGGGGTCTTCGATCACGATGGTGATGTTTCTAATGACTGGAGTGACCTGCAAATTCAGATACAAAGAAAAAGAAACTTCGTGCCCTAACAATGGCACTTCTTGGTTCTAACGTAAGAGCTTGCATATAATGGTTCTAAACCCTTACAAACAAGATATTAAACACAAATATATGCAGAGATGTCACTTATATGCCATGAATAAAAAGTTTGAAGTTTGAGAAGTTTACCAAATCGTGAGTTATTCGAAGGGATGGTCCTGTATGCTTTGGCCTTCAAGATTAGGTTGGGTCAACCCCTGGGATCCTCAGAAGGATGATTGAGTGCTTGGATCAGACTGAGGTTGGCTGGATCGAGCGAACCAAGGTTGAACTTCTTTGAATTTTTTTTTTGAAACTTTAGGGTTCTGTTTGAGGCTAGCTGCACGTGTGTTCTTTGGCTGGCATGTTTGTGCATATATACTGAATCTCTTTAGGTCAACAAATGTGGAAAAATATCAATGCCTTCATGAAAGAAATATTTGATTTCCAAACTTTCCATTTTTGAAGATTTCTCCCTTTCATGGCCTTGCACGTTTCTCCTTGCTATAATCAGAATATATTGCCCAATATTTAATGGAAATATGATCTCAATCCAATCTTTTATTATTTCCATTATTTACTTATTTAATTTTGAATTTTAATGAATAAAATATCAAAATAAATATCATAAATAATAGAATAATTCATGGGTGGGCTTAGAGGCTGTGTACCATGTTGGAAATAAGTTTCAAACATAAAAGGGTAGGCCCATTTGGAAAAAATCCAAGTTTGTTCCATATTGGCTTCATGCACTTTTCCAAAAATTGGTCAACTTTAACAATGCATATCTCTCTTAATTTTAACCCCATGAGGGTGTTCTTGGACTTTTTAGAGAGGTTAGGATGTCCTCTAAACAAATCTTTTGGTTTCATCTCAATTGAATCTTCCATGTTTATGTACCAAGCTTTGACCCAAAAGGTATTTTTGTTGACTTTTTGAAAGGACTCATAATGTATAAGCTTGTATCTTTCAATTGGTAAATTTATTGAACTTGAGGGCTGAAGAGAAGTTGTAGGGAATTGGATTCTCTTCAAAATGAGCTTTGGTGGAAAAATTTATGATAAAGTATGAGAAAGTTATGCCTGGTTAAAGTTTGGTTGACTTTTCCAATAGGAACCCTAATTAGCAATTTTGACTTTTGATGAATTAGGAGCATTTCTTGAGGAATCATGATCAACCCTTGATCAAATGATGGATACCACTTCAAAATGTTGATGTTGACCAAAAATCTTGAAGTTTGACTGTAAACACAAAATCTTGAAGTTTGACTTTTGACCTAATATAGTTGATTTTCAGGCATTTGAGTAGTTGATTGAGCAAACTTATTGTGCAAGGCATGAAATTTATCATGGATGATCTTGAGGATATATTAGGACCATAGAAAACATTTGAGACCATTGGAGCTCATATATCTTGATTAAAATTGAAACCCTAGTTAGAGGTTCATTGCCTTATGAGGAGAATTTGACTGGTCAATTCTTGGTCATCCTTGGGCAAGTTGGGGACCTCAATGGGCATGTGTTGAGTAAAAAGGGAGTGAAAATTTTGGGGTACAATATCTTCCCCTGTTCAATCTTCTTAAACCTGAGGATTTAGATTGGCTTGTCTGCCTTTCGTGATCTGAAGGTGGAAGATGATTGAACACTAGAGTGCCCATAAATTTGCACTCGTCTGAAGTGATATTGTTGGTGGATAATATCGTGAATGGTATTACAGACGCCATTTGGAAAGGATCACAGAAGACTATCGGAGATGATCTTAAAGATGCCATCCAAGGAATATGCTGACTTCATAAGAAGTCTCTTTTTGGGGATTCCTGTTCCTGCTGTTTGAGGAGGAGTCTGTTGGGGAATGTTTTAAGGGAATAGAGTCTAGGAACTTCGGTTGTCCATTACTCTATTATGGATTTGTCTCTTGACTGGAGAGACGAAAGAGAGTTGTTATCTGGTTGGGATCCAGGCTTCATAGTGACTTGCTGAGGATAATGAGGCTGACTGTTATCCGGTTGCATTCTAGGTTTCCCAACGACTTATCGGGGAATATGAAATTAACTGTTATCTGGTCGATTCCAGGCGTCGCAGTAATTGTAGACATTGAACAGTTATCTGGTCGTATCTAGGATTCATCTTGAATCTGAGGTATACCGTTATCTGGTCGGGTCCAGGCTTCAATGTCATAGATTATACTATCATTCGGTCAGGTCCAGGCTTCATAGTAATTAATAAACTGCTATCTGGTCATACTCCAGACTTTACAGTATCTTTAACTGGATAAGAATCAGAAAATATTAGTGTCGATTAAACTGAACCAGTAGAGGCCTTGAGTTATCTTTAACTGGATAAGAATCAGAAAAATCTTAGGGTCGATTTGACTGAACCAGAGAAAGTATCCACCATAAATGAATCATAATAAATCATTGGTCGATTTAAACTGAACCGGTAGAAGTCTTGAGTTATCTTTAATTGGAATAGAATCAGAAAAATCTTAGGGTCGATTTGACTGAACCAGAGAAAGCATCCTCCGGAAATGAATCAGAATACATCATTGGTGGATTTAACTGAACTAGAGAAAGTATCCACCGGAAATGAATCAGAATAAATCATTGGTCGATTTAAACTGAACCAGTAGAAGTCTTGAGTTATCTTCAACTAGAATAGAATCAGAGAAATCTTAGGGTCGATTTAACTGAACCAGAGAAGTCTTTAATTGTCTTTGACTGGACAAGAATCAGAAAAATCTTAGGGTTGATTTAACTGAACCAGAGAAAAGTTTATTGGAAATGAATCAGAATAAATCATTGGTCGATTTAAAATGAACCAGTAGAGTTCTTGAGTATGATCTTCTGAAGAAAATGCTGGAATAACCTTTCGTCAGAGTTAGCCTTTGAAAAGACTGTCAGGTCATATAAGTAGTTTGTGATGTTTACTGATTGATCTTTCTTAAAAAGGTAAAGAGTTAGTCATGTGTAACGTCATGATGTATGAAATGCATTGTGTGATGATGTTCTCAAAATAAATGAGATTGTGATGTATGTAATACGTATGCGTATGCCATGATGTACGAACATGGAATTCTGTTGCGACATTTTCTAGTCTGGAAAAATAAATCCCTGACTGCTTGCTGGAGATTACTAGGAAGCTAAATCTCGAACTGCTGTTTGGTAGATGAGGAAAGTGATTCTTTCATTTCTGCTGGGAATGATGAATGGAGATGATTTATCAGGTATTTCCTCTTTCCGTTAGAGGGTATTCTGCCGGGGATCTTTGGCTTCTGCTTGAGAATATTCTGCCGGGGAGAGGATGCTCTATTGGAAGATCTTACCAATGTAGAGAAATAAACTCTATTGGGGGATGAACTTCCGCAGCTAGAGAAATAAACTCTATCGGGGATGAGGCTTTATAAACTGTTTGAGATTATAGAACTTAACTGGGGAACATGGATTTCGTCTCTCCGAGGAAACTTTGCTAGAGGAGGTAATTCCTGCTTAGGAAAGAAGAGGTCAAAACTTTGGTTGTTTTCACTCTGTGGGGACATAGACATCACTTGGACGTATGTGAAGGAGGTAGTGGTGACTTTGTAGTAGGACGTCTCCGCCTTTGTTCCTGATGGAGGACATAACTGCGGGGACTACAAATGGCTTTTTAGATTTTGCCCTGTTTCTTAAAGTCATTAGCAATTATCTTTCTGTTTTATTTTATGTAAGTATTTGAAAACAATAATCATGTTCAAATTCAAATTCATATGTCAAAAATAACCACTGGACGTTTTTTGCAAAACAAAACAGAAAAAATGAAAACAAAAAGTTTTGTACTTTCAAAGAAGTGTTTTGTATTGATTTTGAAGTTTGCCTATAATAGGCGTTTTTGTACAAAGAGACTGACATTCTTAGTAGGAGAATGTCGTTATGAAAATGAAAACTATACAAAAGAGAAAACAACTATGTGTAATAATCCCATTAAGTTTCAATTCTGCTATTTCCCTTATATCCTTGAGTGTCTCATCACTTTGCTACTTGTCCGAAGTTGACTGGATTGATTGGTACCGATTGAGCTTGGTAGTTGATACTGAAGTCTGGTTGCAAGGTGATCCAATGGGACATAGTTATACGCTTTAAATCCCTAACTTTTGCTTGGACCGCATTTTTGGGTTTTTAGTTCATCGGGATACCCTTTTGTGCCCAAGCCGCCTTTTTAGGTTTTCGACTTGTCAGGTGTACAAACTCTTTTGTATTTATCCCTAATTTTTGCACGAATCCTTTTGGTTCGCCGAGATGCCCTTATTTTTGCGTAGGCCAGTCAACCTAGCGGGTCTTTATTCAGGCTGTTGTACCCCAAAATTTGCCCTCTCATGTTTCCCAAAGTCTTCCCCCTGCATGGTTGATCATAAACTCTTGCCTAAGGAAAAGGAAAAATTTTTAGTGTTGCTTCAAGTACATTTCGATTGGAATTCTGAAAGACCCTTCGATTGGTGTTCTGAAGGAGCCTTTCGATTGGCATTCTGTCAAGCTCTTTCGATTGGCATTCTATCAAGCTCTTTCAATTGGCATTCTGGCCAAGCGTTTCGATTTGCATTCTGAAAGACCCTTCGATTGGTGTTCTGAAGGAGCCTTTCGATTGGCATTCTGGACAAGCCTTTCGATTGGCATTATGGACAAGTACTTCGATTGGCATTATAACAGTGTCCTTCGATTGGAATTCCAAAAAGGTCCGTTCGAAAGAGCATTCAAAGGGGCCATTCGAAGAAGCTTTGGAAAGCATTAGAAGGAGGCCATCAGCCCATTCGAAAGGGAGCATTCGAAGGAGGCCATCAGCCCATTCGAAAGGGAGCATTCGAAGGCCAGTTACATGTCATTCAAAATTCAAAAAGGGACAGGATCCCATGTGTTTAGCCAATGTTACAAACTCTCATTCATGTCTTTCAAAACACATAATTAATGTAACAAATCCTCATTCATGGCTGTCAAACACATAATCAAGGTCATTTAAACCTTTGTCTTCCTGTCCCCTCCACCCCCTCTATATAAAGAAATCACAAATGTTGCAAACATACACGAAAAATATATAGAAAAATAGAGAACTTGGAGATACGCTGCCAGCACTTCCAGGAAGCCATACCCAATCCTTGCACAAGCCAAAGCTACTACCCAGCGAACGCCTCCACCCTCAGAACTACAGATCGAAGCACCTCTGTTTGGTAAAAAAGGATTTAATCTCAAACTCATTTTTAAATTCATTTTGATTGCATATTCATATTATTACTGCTGTTTGTGAATGATTTAATGTGCTACATATAAGCTACAGCGTAGAGATGAGATTGTGCCATTACTTGGGCACAATCTGAGCCGTTCCTTCGAATCCAATGATAAAATAAACCCAGACCCAGATTCAGCAGGTGCGAATAGGGAGGATATTCGAGCCAGGGGGGGTAAAATCCTCCCTGGACCTTTAACATATGTTTCATTTTGCAGGAACTACATCATCAGATTCCTGTTCAGAGTTTCGAAGCTCAGCAGTTTAGCTTCGAACTGGACCCAGGACTTCTAGTTCGAAGGATGACATGTCCAGGTCGAAAACCCTCAGAGTGCAGCCCCTTCATGCACCTTCGATCCCGCTTCTTCACTGGGTCGAAAGACAGCCTGCACCTCTTTCGACCCAGACCTCCAGAATTATATTTTTTTCTTGTTTTTGCTGCCTGGCCCATTTGTACTTTGTTTACTTTGTTTTTTACTTTTAGTTTTTTTTAATCAACATAAAAATCATAAAAAATAAATAACTTAAAATTAGGATTTAATTTAGTTAATTATTTTAACTTATTTTCTTCAATTTTAAAATCAGCAGACTTAGGATTTATTTGAATGCAATCCTTTTCATAAACAAAGATGCAAAAATACTAGGTATTGTTTTAGAGTTAATTTTAATCAATATTTTTTTAATTAATAAAATTTGACTTAATTGAACATTTAGCATTTTCCCAAAAAATAAAATAAAACAACAAAAAGATCATATGCTTAGGATTTTGAAGATTCACGCGCGTTTATTTTTATTCCCCCAATTTTGCACATGTAAATAATCCCCCTCCCCGAAGCCTTGTAATAGCGTAGGATTTACAAATTCCGCACTTTAAATTCCTGTATATATATTAACTGCTTAGATGAATGCTAACTAGGATTGTATGACAAGATCTAAAAACAAATGGTAGAACACCTAAATAAACAAGGATAATATAACTGAAAATTGACACACTTGCACATGCCACTCCTAGAGTACACCTCACTTGGTTGCCTCGAGCGTGGTCATTAAGTATAGGATGTTTTAGAGGTCGTCCTTTTGTCCCAAGATCATAAGTTGCCTCGAAATGGTTGCCTCGATAAAAATGATCTAAGACATTAGGATTACCACTAAAGCGTCCTAACGTTGCTTTAGTGACCACACGTCCCATAAATTGAATTGACCCGAAAACTCCAACGACGATGCTACCTACTCCTCAATAGTGGGATAGCATTGTCTAAAGGACTTTAGCACAATTTAATTCCTTTTTGAGTAGGTAGAGGTTCTTAAGTACTTGCTCATTTTAAAAACAAAACAAAACTTTTTCGCACTTACACTTTCTTCAAAAACAAAACTCTTTTCAAAACCCACAAACACAAAGAAAAGCAAACTTTTGAAAACATAGTGAGCAAGTACCTAAGAGCCCGTGGATAACCACAGATAGAAAGGGTGCTAACACCTTCCCTTTCTATAATCTACCTCCCGAACCCGAGAAAAAAACTTGAAAAGGAATTTTTCTGTGCTTTTGTCCTTTCCTTGTTGGATAAAATATAAGACGGTGGCGACTCTTGCTTACCGCGACACTTTGCGAAAACAAACACAAAAAACGAACCAGCATTCCAAAACAGTCAGTTCTCATTCCCACCGATCACAGAACTGGCGACTATGCTGGGGAGATAATAAGTGAGGTGTACCTTAGGACTAGATCACTTGTGTTTTCAATTATATGCTTTGTATGCTTTAATCTTTGTTCTATTGTTTGGGTTTGAAATCCTCCACCCGGATTTGGGAAACATTCATAGATAGCAATACGTTATGGAAACTGTGTGGGGTATACCAACACGGTTGAAGCAATAGCTATATTGGTGCGACATATTTGTGAGTACCGGTAGCCTTTGAGTCAATCAAAGAGAATACGGGGCCGCTGAGTGATGTCACTAAGCACCAATGACCTAGAACCTTACTTGACCATCTTGGCCTTTTTTAGGGGTAGTGAGATGATCGACTTTGGTGCAGTCCGAAGTTGGTAGATACTCGATACTACACTCATTGAGGATTGTTTTCTTGGAATATTTTGGTCGCCAGTTAAGTGGCTAAACCGAAACGATGAACATAGAAAACAATCCAATGATATTGAGCTCCTTAGAACCCGGTTACTATCTATAGGACAGGTTTTGTGTCAACTAAACTCAAGAGGGTACTTACCTATGAAACCTCCTGCAAGCCTGAAACTAGGGTTTTTGTGTGACTTGCTTGTACATGTGTTTCTGAATACATCATAAAGCATCATATGCATCTGCTAACCATTTCAAGGGTTTAGATCTTCATCTTTGTTCTTGTTTTGCAGGACGTGGAGTCTCTCCGCAGGAAAACAATTCAAGTCAACCTTGTAAGGGTCCCTCTTCAACTCAAAGAGCTTACATCCAGGATTCCCGAGAATTCTCTCTTCAGTGAAAGACATGGTAGACTCCTCAGCTTGGTCAACACCAACATTGAAGAAGACATGATGAAAGTTCTCTTCCAGTTCTTTGACCCCCTACACCACTGTTTCACATTCCCTGATTATCAATTGGTGCCTACTTTGGAAGAATTTTCTCAACTCCTGAGAATTCCTATTCTTAGTCAACTACCCTACAACGGTACGGAAAAGGAATCGAAACTTGAAGATGTTGCTCAAGCATTACGCTTACAACCATCCGACATCAAGGGGCATTGGGAAACCAAAAGTGGTATCAAAGGATTCTTGGCAAAGTTTCTGTTTGAGAAGGCACGAGAATGCTGGAATTCTCTTTATCTACAAGCCTTTGAAGAGATTGTGGCACTCCTTATCTATGGTTTGGTTTTGTTCCCAAATCCTGATCAACTTATAGATGTAAATGCTGTCAAGATTTTCATATCCAGGAATCCCATACCTACATTGCTTGGGGACATCCTTCACTCATTTTACACACGAACAATGAGGAAAAGAGGTGTTCTCATGTGTTGTACTCCTCTCCTAGCAAGGTGGTTTATTTCTCACCTTCCACAATTAGTTTTGAAGAATGAGCAGGGTTTAAGGTGGTCACAACGATTGATGACTCTCACACATTCTGATGTACATTGGTGCTCTCGGTCCAGAGAAAATGTCACCATCATTGATCGTTATGGAGAATTTCCTAATGTTCCTTTACTTGGAATTAGGGGAGGCATTACCTACAACCCCTGTCTAGCCTTGAGACAATTTGGATATGCTCAGAGGGATGGCCCTCATGACATGCTGATTCCTTACCTAGTTTTTGACTTCGACAATGATGCGCAAGGGCTTCGACAAAGGTTCATCAGAGCTTGGAGGATGCCTAATAAGGTGGATAGTAAGACACTGGGGCACAAGAATTCCATCCCCCTTGAGCCTTACCTCAAGTGGGTACGAACCCGCTCACAGAATCTTATGATGCCATATCCTCACATTCTCCCCTTGATCAAACAGCCTGTTATGGAAGGAGAGGTTCCATACGCCATCCTACATCCTGACATGCCAACATCATGGGAAGAAATGCAAAAGAGTTGGATCCAACTCAAGGAAGAACGGAATACTTTTGAAGCTAGCTTCTATACCAGTGAAAAGAAGGTTTTGGAGCTTACCCGCCGACTTCACGAGGAAGAGACCCTCAACACTTACATCGCTCCAAAGAGGATGCGCAATGTCTTTTTACATTAAGAATTTTGTAATATTTCGCCCATGGGGCACTTATGTACTAAATTTCTTCTTAATGTGACGTGTGTTCTTTTTGTCTGCAACAAATTTGAATTTTTGAACCCTTGATTGCATTACATAAATAACATATCATTCATCATATGCATAACAGGTACCCTTTTACAGGTCTCTTATCTTCTTCGCTGTTTATTTCAGCAATCATCATGTTTGCTGAAACTTCCACTGAGCAAGCTATCAAGGCCCTCCAGGCCCAGAATGCCCAATTTCAAGAGTTGGTCATGAGCCTAGCTAAGGGTCAGCAGGACCTGAAGACCCTGATCCTGAAAGAGAAGAAGAAGAAGAAAAAGAAGAGGACCATCCTGTTCAACACCAGACGCAGGCTTGGAAACGAGCTGCAGAATGAAATTGATCTGGCCACCCCGTCTGGAGAGAAAGACAATCCACAAGAAAGGAGGGATCATAGCCCTGAAGTCTCCGACAACGAGACGGACTATGATGAGGAACAGTATCCTCCTGCTGAGGATAAGTACAAACAGTTGGGGGACCGTTTGAACGCTATGGAGGTACAGAAGGTGCCCGGTCTGGACTTCGGAGATTTGGGTTTATCATCTGGGGTGGTGATTCCCCATAAGTTCAAGGCGCCTGCCTTTGCCAAATATGACGGAGCTTCATGTCCAAAGCTGCACCTCCGGTCATATGTGAGGAAGATCCAACCTTACACTACTGATAAGAACTTATGGATCCATTTCTTTCAAGACAGTCTCTCAGGGACTCAGCTTGAGTGGTTCTACCAGTTGGACGGAGCCAGTATCCGCAGCTGGGAGGATTTGGCTGCTGCATTCTTTAGGAATTATCAGTATAATTCCAACCTCACTCCTACGCATACTCAACTCCAGGGTATGTCAATAGGGACGGGTGAAGGATTTAAAGAGTATGCTCAAAAATGGAGAGACCTTGCCGGAAGGGTGCAACCACCTCTAGCTGATCGTGAACTTGTTGATATGTTTTTGGGGACCCTGTCTGGTCCGTTCTTTAATCATCTGATTAGAAGCTCTTCAGCCGGGTTTACAGACCTCATCTTAACTGGTGAGAGGATTGAAGCGGGTATTAAAGCTGGGAAGATACAGAAGGGTGCCTCATCGAGCACCGAGAAGAAACCATTCAAGAAAGAGTCCAGTGCCGTCTATAGTTCAAGAAGAAAGAGCAGACCTGAACACCGCCAAGCTGTCAATGCGGTTGTTATCTCAAAACCTGCCGGTGCTCCTCAGCATCACAACCAACGAAGGAACGAGAGACCTCAAAGGCAATTCACTTGTCTCAGCATGACCTTGTCTCAGATTCTGCCACAATTGCTGAAGACCAATCTGGTGACCCTAAAAGAAGCTCCAAAGAATCCAAATACAAAGTCACCAAGGTATAACCCTAATTCCCGCTGCGCTTTTCACTCTGATAGCCTGGGGCATAATACAGACGATTGTTGGGTTTTAAAGAACAAGGTGCAGGACTTAATTGATGCAAAGGAGATTGAGTTCGAGGCACACGAGAGGCCTAATGTTGTAACTGCTCCCATGCCCAGGCATGGAGTGAATGCTGTAGAGGAAGACTTGTTTGTAGTTTCTGTGGATGATGTTGTTACCCCTCTAATGACTATCAAGAAGAACCTATTGCTAGCCGGTTTATTTCCGGGCTGTGGTGAAGGTTGCCCTATGTGTTCTGCTTTACCTACTGGTTGCCCATCTCTGAAGTCAGGTATCCAGAACCTGATGGATAGTAAAGAGATTCTTTTTAAGAAGACTACTGTTCCACCCGTTCATTCTGAAGAAGTTTCTATCATTACCATTTTCGATAATTCTTCCAATGCTCCCTCGAGGACGCCTGTTAGAATTACATTTGTTCCGAAGACTGCACCTATAACCATCACTGTTCCGGGGCCCATCCCCTATACATCTGACAAAGCTGTCCCTTGGCACTATGGGGCAGATGTTTATGTTCTTGGAGTTAAGCAAGAGTTCGGTGCTGATACCGGCGTCAGCAACATTACTGGGCCTGCTAAAGTCACCCGCAGTGGTAGACTTTTCTCACCTGATATTGCTCCGCCAGTTGTCCGAATACCTGTTGTCATTAAACCTGCAAGTGTACCTGCTGCTGTTCCTGATCAAATTCCTATCCTTCCCCCTGTCGCCGAGTCTTCTGACGCTCGGGGCAAAGGGATCGCCACTGATATGTCTGCCCAGACGGAGGCGCCAAAGACAATCACTGTTGAAGCTTCCAAATAGGAGATGGAAGAGATTCTGAAGATTATTAAGAAGAGTGATTTTAATGTAGTTGAGCAACTGGGGTAAACCCCATCCAAGATTTCTATGTTATCATTGTTGTTGTGTTCAGAGCCCCATGCCAAGGCTGTGATTACCTTCCTAAAGACGGCCCACGTGCCACAAGAGACATCAGCTGATCAATTTACGGATTGTATGGCCAATTTAACTGCTGATAATGGTTTGGGTTTCTCCGACGCTGATCTGACTGCTAAAGGGAAGAACCATAATGATGCCCTGCATGTCTCCATTGAATGCAGGGGCACTACTCTTGCACATGTGTTGGTTGACACTGGTTCCTCGTTGAACGTCTTGCCCAAGAAAGCTCTAGACAGGCTGGATTGCGAAGGTTTAGAGCTAAAGCCGAGTAACATTGTTGTCCGGGCCTTTGATGGGTCTAAGAGGATGGTGCACGGTGAGGTTGATATTCTAATCAAAGTTGGTTCTCAGGTCTTCAATTCTACATTCTATGTGATGGACATTCGGTCGTCCTATTCTTGTTTGCTGGGTCGTCCATGGATCCACAAAGTTGGAGCCGTAACCTCAACGCTCCACCAGAAGTTGAAGTACTCGGTTAAAGGCAAGATTGTGACAGTTCAAGGGGAGGAGGAGTACATGGTCAGCCACCTCAACTCATTCCGGTACGTAGAGATGGATGGGGAGTTCATTGAGACCCTATTTCAACACTTTGAAGAGGTTCCTCAAACACTGGCATCAGCTGAGACTGTGATTGAAGACTCTCCCATGAAGATGGCTTCCTTAAAGGATGCCCGGGCTGTTATTGAGAAGGGTGAGTATGCAAACTGGGGTTGACTTCCTGATTTCACTCAGAAGACTAACAAGTTTGGTTTAGGTTTCACTGCAGAAGCTCAGAGGGCTGTTCGAAGTGCAAGGATTGGAAGACCTCCTGTGTTCATCAGCAACTCGGGAGTAAATGCCATCGAAGATGACGTGGAGGAATCTGAATTCGACAGTTGGATCTATCCTACGACCCACGGTGGACCAAACAACTGGACAGCAAAGGATTTCATCCCAATTACTTTTATTACTCAGTAATGAGCTTTTTTGTTTCGAATTTGTAACAGACAATGTTTTGAAACTTTATGGCCCGGTGTCTTACCCGTGGCACCGTGGCTTCATTTGTAAGGGCCTTTGTATGCCATTTTCATATATCATTAATGAAAGCATTGGACGTTTTCGCATTTCAAATTTTATGTTCCTTGTCTTTCTTTATTGCATATTGCAAAACAGCTATTTTACACACACTCACATATACAGGTCCCAATCCACTCTGGATCTCACTGGTAACGACTCTGCTACTGCCAGTTATGACTTCGAAAATCCAATCAACTTAGCCGAAGACGAAGGTGAAGATCATTGCGAAGTGCCTGTTGAGCTTGCAAGACTGCTACTTCAGGAAGAGAGGGCCATTCAGCCACATGAAGAGCTAGTGGAAACAGTGAATCTGGGTACTGAGACAGACAAAAAGGAAGTCAAGATCGGTGCAAATCTGGAGCTTAGTGTGAAACAGCGGTTGATTCAGATGCTGCATAACTACGTGGAAATCTTTGCCTGGTCTTACGAAGATATGCCTGGGTTGGATACCGACATTGTGGTTCATTGCCTGCCTACGAAGGAAGACTGTCCTCCGGTAAAATAGAAGGTTCGCCATATGCGTCCAGAGATGTATGAGAAAATCAAGGCCGAAGTTATGAAATAGTTTGACGCCGGTTTTCTAGCAGTAAGTTCTTACCCTCAGTGGGTTGCCAATGTGGTTCTAGTGCCGAAGAAGGATGTTAAGGTCCGAATGTGTGTTGACTACATGGATTTGAACAGGGCAAGCCCTAAGGATGACTTCCCTCTGCCTCACATCGACGTTCTGGTTGACAATACTGCTCAGCACAAGGTATTCTCCTTTATGGATGGTTTCTCCGGTTATAATCAAATCAAGATGGTTCCTGAAGACATGGAAAAGACCACTTTCGTTACCCAGTGGGGTACCTTTTGTTACAAGGTCATGCCTTTTGGGTTGAAGAATGTTGGGGCAACATATCAGCGTGCCATGGTTGCTTTATTTCATGACATGATCCATCATGAGATTGAAGTATACGTCGACGATATGATTGCGAGGTCCCAAACTGAGGAGGAACACCTTGACCATCTACAGAAGCTGTTTGACAGGTTGAAGTTATACAAGCTAAGATTGAACCCAAACAAATGCACCTTCGGGGTACGGTCTGATAAATTGCTGGGTTTCGTCATAAGCGACAAAGGTATTCAAGTGGACCCTGCCAAAGTGAAAGCCATACAAGAGATGCCAGCTCCCAAGACAGAGAAAGAGGTCAGAGGCTTTCTAGGACGTCTGAACTACATTTCCTGATTCATCTTGCACCTAACTGCTACTTGAGAGCCAATCTTCAAACTGCTGAAGAAAGATCAAGTGGTATGTTGGAACGATGAATGTCAGACTGCTTTCGAAAGAATCAAAGAGTACCTCCAGGAGCCACCTATTCTTATGCCACCAGTGGAAGGGAGACCTCTAATCTTATACTTGACAGTACTTGACAACTCAATGGGGTGTGTGTTGGGGCAGCATGACGAGTCTGGCCGAAAAGAGCATGCTATTTATTACCTTAGCAAAAAGTTTACCGACTGTGAGACCCAATACTCACTGCTCAAGAAAACTTGTTGCGCTTTGGCATGGGCTGCTCGCCGGCTGAGATAGTATATGTTGACTCACACTACTCTGTTGATTTCAAAAATGGATCCAATCAAATATATCTTCGAAAATCCTGCCTTGTCCGGAAGAATAGCAAGATGGCAGATGATCTTGACTGAATATGACATCCAGTACACAACTCAAAAAGCAATCAAGGGAAGTGTATTGGTAGACCATTTGGCACATCAGGCAGTGGATGATTACCAGTCTATAAACTTTGAATTCCCAGACGAGAATATCATGTTGATAACTGATTGCGAACCACCTGGACCGGATGAAGGACCTGAGGAAGGATCCCGATGGTCTATGCACTTTGATGGAGCTTCAAACGCTTTGGGTAATGGTATTGGCGCTGTGATCATATCTCCTAAAGGCTCTCATACTCCGTTTACCGCCCGTCTATGTTTCAACTGCACCAACAACATGGTAGAGTATGAAGCATGCATTATGGGTCTGCGAGCTGCAATTGACCTAAGGATTAAGTTTCTGAGTGTCTTCGAAGATTCCGCCCTCGTGATCAGTCAGATCAAAGGAGAGTGGGATACAAAACACCCAAATCTTATTCCTTATAAGAAGTATGTATTGACGTTGCTTCCACACTTCAAGGAGATAACCTTTGAACATTTCCCAAGAGAGGAGAATCAGTTGGCGGACGCGTTGGCTACAATGTCTTCTATGTTCAAAGTCAAATGGGACAATGAAGCTCCCCGGATCATCATTTGGAAATTGGATGAACATGCACATTGCTGTAATCTTGAGACTGAAGAGGTAACTAAAAAACCTTGGTATCATGAAGTGAAGAGGTACCTTGAAGCTCAAGAATACCCCGAGGGTGCATCTGTTAATGACAAGAAGTTTCTAAGAAGGTTCGCGGCAAAGTTCTTCATCAGCAATGGCATTCTTTACAAACATAACCATGATTCAACCCTACTGTGTTGCGTGGATAAAATTGAAGCAGAAAGGATCATGGCAGAGCTGCATGAAGGTACTTTCGGAACTCATTCCAGTGGACATACCATGGCAAAGAAAATCCTTCGGGCAGGATATTACTGGTCCACAATGGAAGCCGACTGTTATCAACATTCTCGGACATGTCACAAGTGCCAGGTCTATACTGATAAGGTGCATGTTCCTCCAGTTCCTTTGAATGTTTTGACAGCGCCTTGGCCTTTTGCAATGTGGGGCATTGATATGATCGGCAAGATCAGACCTACGGCATCCACCGGGCATCGTTTCATCCTGGTAGTGATTGATTACTTTATGAAGTGGGTTGAAGCAGCTTCCTTTGCTACGGTAACCAAGAATATCGTGGCACGGTTCATTCGGCATAACCTGATCTGTCGATACAGTGTACCGGAGAGGATTATTACGGACAATGGTACCAATCTTAACAACAAGATGATCACTGAGCTCTGCGAGCAATTCAAGATACAGCACCACAACTCTTCTCCCTACCGGCCGAAGATGAATGGGGTTGTCGAAGCAGCAAATAAGAACATTAAGAAGATTGTGCAGAAGATGACAGTAACATACAAAGACTGGCATGAGATGTTACCATTTTCTCTTCATGGGTACCATACCTCGGCACGGACGTCAACAGGGGCAACACCCTATTCCTTGGTTTATGGCATGGAGGCGGTCTTGCCCATTGAAGTTCAGATACCCTCTCTTCGGATCATGAAGGATGCAGGTTTGAGCGAAGACGACTGGATTCAGACCCGGCTTGATCAATTGAATCTAATCAACGAAAAGAGACTTACTGCTATTTGTCATGGTCAGACGTACCAAAAACGAATGATCAAGGCATTTAACAAGAAAGTCAGACGACGAGAGTATCAAGTTGGGGACCTGGTAATCAAGCGCATCATTCTACCTCAAGGTGATCCCAGGGGAAAATGGACCCCTACTTACGAAGGGCCATTTGTGGTTAAGAACATCTTCTCAGGAGGAGCGATGATTCTAACCACCATGGATGGTGACGACCTTCCTCACCCCGTCAATGCAGACATAGTAAAAAGATACTACGCATAATCAAAGAACCGCTAGGTTGACTGGCCTAGGCAAAAATAAGGGCTTCCCGGCGAACCAAAAGGGTTCGGGCAAAAATAAGGGATGAAAATAAAAATCTGTACACCCGGCAAGTCGAAAACCTGAAAAGGCGGCTTGGGCAAAAATGGGTATCCTGGTGGACTGAAAACCCGAAAGAGCGGTCCAGGCAAAAATTAGGGATTAAAAGCGTAACACTATGTCTCATTGGATCACCTCACATCCGGACTTCGGTATCAACTATCAGGCTCGGATGACACCAGTCAATCAGATTCATCTTCAACTAAGCAGCAAAGTAATGAGATGCTTGAGGATATAAAGGCAATAGCAGAGCTGGAACCCAGTGGGACTATTCACATAGTTGTTTTGTGTTCACAAATTGTATAAATTCTATTTGTTCGGCGGCGTTCTCTTACTAGGACGTCAGCCTCTTGTACAAAACGCCTATTTACAGGCCAAACTTCAAAAAAATCAATACAAATTCATTTTTAAACAAATTTCAAATTGTTTTTCCTTTATCTGTTTTGTTTCGCAAAGAACGTCCAATGTTCATTTTTGGTATATGCATTTGACATTAATTGCTGCTCATAAATATCTACATACGAAACAAAAGACAAATTACGGGTGATATCAGAAGTAGGGGCAATAAGATTTGTCTGAGCTGTCTAGTTACTCTGTCCACCAAGATACCAAGGTATATTCAGCTGAAGAATATGGATAAGATACCTTCACTCCCCGCAGAATAAAAACGGTAATGGTAGTTCTCCCCACTGAGACTTGCAACCATGAACAAATCAGCAAGACTCTTCCCAAGCAGAGTTGATCTACCCTCAGCCCGAAAAGGTTTGGTATCCCTAGAAGGTTTTAATATTCCTCAACGGAGTATAAGAATGTTCCCCAACGGAATACAAGATACCCCCGTTGGAGTCATTTCCCCAGCGCAGTCTAAAAAGGCTTCCCCGCCAGAGTTGAATCATCTTACCCATTAGATTCTTGAAGCTTGTCCCCTGTAGAATACAAATGTATCTCCCCAGCCAAATTTAGAAGGTTATCCTCACAAGAGTCTAACTGGGTTATCCTCAGCAAAGTTGCAACTGAAAGATCATCCCCAGCGAAGTTCTTTCTTTCCCCAAGCAGGACTTTTATCCTCAACAGGTTCAATATCACCAGCAACGGTAATCTATCCCCAGCGGAGTTTATCATTGAAATCCCCAACAGAGCTTATCAATGGAATCCCCAGCGGAGTTATCACTAAAATCATCAACAGAACATTTCTTCCCCACAGAGTATTTCCCTTCAGAGTAATCTCTTCATCAAGTTTATTCCCCAACGGAGTTCTTTTCTCCTGCAGGTTTATTCTCACAATCATCTTCGTTCATCATCCCCAGCGGAAACGAAGAACTCAACTCTACTCGCCAGCAGCTCCGGGATTTATGTTCCCCAGCTAAAACATCGCATTCCCATACATCATGAGACATAAATTACGCATCATACGAATACAATCTCATTTACTTTGAGAACATCATTGCCTGATCCATATCATGCATTGCATATGACTGACCTTTACCTTTCAGGAAAAATGCAGTTAAGTTCTCAGCTTAGTCGAAGATCTGACCAGTTCTTAAATCTTAATTGAATTATCATCAGTTGAATTTCGGATAAGGTTCTCAATCTTGACAGTTTCCTCCTTCATAGTGTGGACAAGTTCTATAACCTCAACGGTATACTCCATTGAGCACGAGACAGTTCCTGGATCTTGATGAAGATGTTTCCCTACGTCATAGTGTGGATAAGTACTATAACCTCAACGGTATACTCCATTGAGCACGAGTCAGTTCCTAGATCTTGATGTTTTCCTCCATCATAGTGTGTACAAGTTCTATAACCTCAGTGGTTTACTCCATTGAGCACGAGACAATTCCTAGATCTTGATGAAGATGTTTCCCTACGTCATAGTGTGGACGAGTACTATAACCTTAACGATATACTCCATTGAGCACGAGTCAGTTCCTAGATCTTGATGTTTTCCTCCGTCATAGTGTAGACAAGTTCTATAACCTTCGTGGTTTACTCCATTGAGCACGAGACAGTTCCTGGATCTTGATGAAGATGTTTCCCTACGTCATAGTGTGGACGAGTACTATAACCTCAACGGTATACTCCATTGAGCACGAGTCAGTTCCTAGATCTTGACAGTTTCCTCCGCCATAGTGTGGACAACTTCTATAACCTCAACGGTTTACTCCATTGAGCACGAGACAGTTCCTAGATCTTGATGAAGATGTTTCCCTATGTCATAGTGTGGATGAGTACTATAACCTCAACGGTATACTCCATTGAGCACGAGTCAGTTCCTAGATCTTGATGTTATCCTCCGTCATAGTGTGGACAAGTTCTATAACCTCAGCGGTATACTCCCAGTGGGCAAGAGACAGTTCCTAGATCTTGATGAAGATGTTTCCCCCCAATTGAATTATGAACAGGTTCTTAAAACTCAGCTGAAGCATTCTCTCAGTTGAAGCACAGGCAGGTTCCTAAATCTCAACGAAATAAGACTTCCCCAGTGGAATCTTCTACAACAATAGGTATGCAAGTTCTCGCTAAGGAATCTCTTATGCGATCGACACTCCTGCAGATGGCATCTATAAGCCCATCCTCCTACCAACAATCTCCAAATGGCATCTGTAAGCCCATTCCTGACATCACAATGCTGATACTACACCATGCGAGTGTAAATTTCTGGGCACTCTAGTGTTTAATCATCTTCCACCTTTGGATCACGAAAGGCACGCAAGCCAATCTACATCCTAAGGTTTAAGAAGATTGAACAGGGGAAACTGTTGCACCCCAAAATTTGCCCTCTCATGTTTCCCAAAGTCTTCCCCCTGCATGGTTGATCACAAACTCTTGCCTACGGAAAAGGAAAATTTTTGAGTGTTGCTTCAAGTACATTTCGATTGGCATTCTGAAAGACCCTTCGATTGGTGTTCTGAAGGAGCCTTTCGATTGGCATTCTGTCAAGCTCTTTCGATTGGCAATCTGTCAAGCTCTTTCGATTGGCATTCTGGCCAAGCGTTTCGATTTTCATTCTGAAAGACCCTTCGATTGGTGTTCTGAAGGAGCCTTTCGATTGGCATTCTGGACAAGCCTTTCGATTGGCATTATGGACAAGTACTTCGATTGGCATTATAACAGTGTCCTTCGATTGGAATTCCAAAAAGGTTTGTTCGAAGGAGCATTCAAAGGGGCCATTCGAAGAAGATTTGGAAAGCATTCGAAGGAGGTCATCAGCCCATTCGAAAGGGAGCATTCGAAGGAGGCCATCAACCCATTCGAAAGGGAGCATTCGAAGGCCAGTTACATGTCATTCAAAATTCAAAAAGGGACAGGATCCCATGTGTTTAGCCAACGTTACAAACTCTCATTCATGGCTTTCAAAATACATAATTAATGTTACAAATCCTCATTCATGGCTGTCAAACACATAATCAAGGTCATTTAAACCTTTGTCTTCCTGTCCCCTCCACCCCCTCTATATAAAGAAATCACAAATGTTGCAAACAGACACGAAAAATATACAGAAAAATAGAGAACTTGGAGATACGCTGCCAGCACTTCCAGGAAGCCATACCCAATCCTTGCACAAGCCAAAGCTGCTACCCAGCGAACGCCTCCACCCTCAGAACTACTGATCGAAGCACCTCTGTTTGGTAAAAAAGGATTTAATCTCAAACTCATTTTTAAATTCATTTTGATTGCATATTCATATTATTACTGCTATTTGTGAATGATTTAATGTGCTACATATAAGCTACAACGCATAGATGAGATTGTGCCATTACTTGGGCACAATTTGAGTCGTTCCTTCGAATCCAATGATAAAATAAACCCAGACCCAGATTCAGCAGGTGCGAATAGGGAGGAGATTCGAGCCAGGGGGTAAAATCCTCCCTGGACCTTTAACATATGTTTCGTTTTGCAGGAACTACATCATCAGATTCCTGTTCAGAGTTTCGAAGCTCAGCAGTTTAGCTTCGAACTGGACCCAGAACTTCTAGTTCGAAGGATGACATGTCCAGGTCGAAAACCCTCAGAGTGCAGCCCCTTCATGCACCTTCGATCCCGCTTCTTCACTGGGTCGAAAGACAGCCTGCACCTCTTTCGACCCAGACCTCCAGAATTATATTTTTTTTCTTGTTTTTGCTGCCTGGCCCATTTGTACTTTGTTTACTTTGTTTTTTACTTTTAGTTTTTTTTAATCAACATAAAAATCATAAAAAATAAATAAATTAGAATTAGGATTTAATTTAGTTAATTATTTTAACTTATTTTCTTCAATTTTAAAATCAGCAGACTTAGGATTTATTTGAATTCAATCCTTTTCATAAACAAAAATGCAAAAATACTAGGTATTGTTTTAGAGTTAATTTTAATCAGTATTTTTTTAATTAATAAAATTTGACTTAATTGAACATTTAGCATTTTCCCAAAAAATAAAATAAAACAACAAAAAGATCATATGCTTAGGATTTTTAAGATTCACGCGCGTTTATTTTTATTCCCCCAATTTTGGACATGTAAATAATCCCCCTCCCCGAAGCCTTGTAATAGCGTAAGATTTACAATTTCTGCACTTTAAATTCCTGTATATATATTAACTGCTTAGATGAATGCTAACTAGGATTGTATGACAAGATCTAAAAACAAATGGTAGAACACCTAAATAAACAAGGATAATATAACTGAAAATTGACACACTTGCACATGCCACTCCTAGAGTACACCTCACTTGGTTGCCTCGAGCGTGGTCATTAAGTATAGGATGTTTTAGAGGTCGTCCTTTTGTCCCAAGATCATAAGTTTCCTCGAAATGGTTGCCTCGATAAAAATGATCTAAGATATTAGGATTACCACTAAAGCGTCTTAACGTTGCTTTAGTGACCACACGTCCCATAAATCGAATTGACCCGAAAACTCCAACGACGATGCTACCTACTCCTCAATAGTGGGATAGCATTGTCTAAAGGACTTTAGAACAATTTAATTCCTTTTTTAGTAGGTAGAGGTTCTTAAGTACTTTCTCATTTTAAAAACAAAACAAAACTTTTTCGCACTTACACTTTCTTCAAAAACAAAACTCTTTTCAAAACCCACAAACACAAAGAAAAGCAAACTTTTGAAAACATAGTGAGCAAGTACCTAAGAGCCCGTGGATAACCACGGATAGAAAGGGTGCTAACACCTTCCCTTTCTATAATCTACCTCCCGAACCCGAGAAAAAAACTCGAAAAGGAATTTTTCTGTGCTTTTGTCCTTTCCTTGTTGGATAAAATAAAAGACGGTGGCGACTCTTGCTTACCACGACACTTTGCAAAAACAAACGCAAAACGCGAACCAGCATTCCAAAACAGTCAGTTCTCATTCCCACCGATCACACAGGCGTAGTATCTTTTAACTATGTCTGCATTCACAGGGGAGGAAGGTCGTCACCGTCCATAGTGGTCAAGATCATGACTCCACTAGAAAATATGTTCTTGATTACAAATGGCCCTTCGTATGTGGGAGTCCATTTACCCCTAGGATCACCTTGCAGAAGTATGATGCGCTTGATTACCAAATCACCAACTTGATATAGATGATGTCTGACCTTCTTGTTAAAAGCCTTGATCATATGCTTTTGGTACATCTGGCCATGATAAACAGCCGCAAGCCTTTTTTCATCAATCAGGTTCAGTTGGTCAAGTCGGGCCTGGATCCAGTCATGTTCGTTCAAACCCGCATCCTTCATAATTCTCAAAGAAGGGATCTGGACCTCAATAGGTAGGACAACTTCCATACCATACATTAGAGAGAAAGGTGTTGCTCTTGTTGACGTACGTGCTGAGGTGTGGTAACCATGAAGAGAAAATGGTAACATCTCATGCCAGTCTTTATATGTCACCGTCATCTTCTGGATGATCTTCTTAATATTCTTATTATAAGCCTCCACAGCGACATTCATCTTCGGCCGGTAAGGAAAAGAGTTATGATGCTGGATCTTGAATTGCTTACAGAGCTCGGTGATCATAGTGTTGTTGAGATTTATACCATTATCTATAATGATTATTTCGGGGATACCATACCGACAGATAAGGTTATGCTTGATGAACCGCGTCACAACATTCTTGGTAACAGAAGCAAATGAGGCAGCCTCAACCAACTTCACAAAGTAATCAATGGCGACTAGGATAAAGCGATGCCCATTTAAAGCGGTAGGTATGATTTCTCCGATCATGTAAATGCCCCACATTGAAAAGGGCCAAGGAGCAGTCAAGACATTCAGGGGAACTAGAGGCACATGTACTTTATCAGCATAGATTTGGAATTTGTGACAAGCCCGTGAATGCTGATAACAGTCTGCTTCCATAGTGGACCAATAGTATCCTGCTCGTAGGATCTTTTTAGCCATGGTGTGTCCACTAGAATGGGTGCCAAAGGTACCTTCATGTAAATCTTCCATAATCCTCTCTGCTTCGCTCTTGTCTACACACCGAAGTAAAGTAGAGTCATGGTTGCGCTTGTAGAGGATTCCATTACTAAGGAAGAACTTAGCAGAGAACCTTCTTAGAAACTTCTTATCATTGACATATGCCCCCTCAGGGTGTTCTTGAGCTTTGAGATACCTTTTCACTTCATGGAACCAAGGTTTATCCGTTACCCCTTCAGTATCGATCTCATAGCAGTAAGTTGGTTCATCCAATCTCTTAATAGTGATCTGAGGAGCTTCGTTGTCCCATCTGACCTTGAACATGAATGACATAGTAGCAAGCGCTTCCGCTAACTGATTCTCTTCTTGTGGAAAATGTTCAAAGGTGACGTCTTCAAAGTGTGGAAGCAATGTCAGCACATGTTCTCTGTAAGGGATGAGATCAGGATGCTTCATGTCCAACTCTCCTTTGATTTGACTTATTACCAAGGCTGAATCTCTGAAAATACTCAAGAACTTGATTCTTAGGTCAATACTAGCTTTGAGACCCACGGTGCATGCTTCATACTCAGCCGTATTTTTGGTACAGTTGAAACATAGCCTGGAAGTGAAAGGAGTATGACAACCTTTAGGAGATATGATTATAGCATCGATACCATTTCCAAGTGCATTGGAAGCTCCATCAAAAACCATAGTCCATCGGGATCCTTTTTCAGGTCCTTCATCTGGTCCGGGTTCTTCATAATCAGTCACTAACATGATATTCTCATTCAGGAATTCAAAGTTCATGGATTGGTATTCATCCACAGCCTGATGATCCAAATGATCAGCTAATACACTTCCCTTGATTGCTTTCTGGGTTGTGTATTGAATGTCGTGTTCGGTCAGGATCATTTCCCATCTTGCTATTCTTCTAGAGAGAGCAGGCTTCTCGAAGATGTACTTGATAGGATCCATCTTAGATATCAACAAAGTAGTGTGAGTCAACATATACTATCTTAGTCGGCGAGTAGCCCATGCCAAAGTGCAGCAAGTTTTCTCGAGCAGTGAGTATCTTTTTTCATAGTCGGTAAACTTTTTTCTAAGGTAGTATATTGCATGCTCTTTTCGACCAGACTCGTCATGCTTCCCCAACACACACCCTGTTGAATTATCTAACACTGTTAAGTACATTATTAAAGGTCTTCCTTCAATCAGAGGCATCAAAATTGGAGGCTCTTGAAGGTATTCCTTGATTCTATCAAAGGCAGTCTGTCATTTGTCATTCCACTTTACCACTTGATCTTTCTTCAGGAGTTTGAAAATGTGCTCACAAGTAGCAGTTAGATGGGAAATGAACCTGGAAATGTAATTTAGGCGTACCAAGAAACCTCTAACTTCCTTCTCAGTGCGAGGAGCCGGAATCTCTTGTATAGCTTTTACCTTTGCAGGGTCTACCTGAATACCCTTGTCACTGACAATGAAACCTAGGAGTTTACCAGACCTTACCCCAAAGGTGCACTTGTTCAGATTCAGCCTTAACTTGTACGTCTTCAACCTATCAAACAGCTTTTGCAAGTGATCGAGGTGCTCTTCCTCTGTTTGATATCTGGCTATCATGTCGTCAACATAGACCTCTATGTCATGGTGAATCATATCATGGAACAAAGCTACCATAGCTTGCTGATAGGTTGCCCCAGTATTCTTCATACCAAATGGCATCACTTTATAACAGAAAGTGCCCCATTGTATGACAAAGGTTGTCTTTTCCATGTCTTCGGGTACCATCTTGACCTGATTGTAACCATAGAATCCATCCATGAAGGAGAATACCTTATGTTGTGCGATGTTGTTAACCAGAACGTCAATATGGGGAAGCGGAAAGTCATCCTTGGGGCTTGCCCTATTCAAGTCTTTGTAATCCACATACATACGTACCTTGCCTTCCTTCTTAGGCACCGAAACCACGTTAGAAACCCATTGTGGATAGGAGGTGATAGCTAAGAACCCAACGTTGAACTTTTTCATAACTTCTGCCTTGATCTTCTCTGACATTTTAGGATTCATACGACGGACCTTCTATTTTAATGGATGGCGGTCCTCTTTTATTGGTAGGCGATGAACCACAATATTAGTGTCAAGTCCTGGCATGTCTTCGTATGTGTTGTACCCCAAAATTTGCCCTCCCATATTTCTCAACACATGGCAAGTGAGGTCCCCAAATTGCTCAAGGAAGTTCAAGAGTTGACCAGACCAACTCTCTCCTAAGGCAGTCTACCTTAAATTAGGGTTTCATTTTTCATCAAGATGCTTGAATCCAAAGGATCCCAAATGCTCACCATTGTCCTAATATGTTTTCAAGATCATTCATGTCAAGTTTCAAGCCTTGCAGAGGAAGTTTGCTCAGTCAATTTCTAAAATGCCTAAAAATCAATTGTGCTAGGTCAAAAGTCAACTGTGGCCCACATACAGTCAAACTTCAAGATTTTTGGTCAACATCCTCATTTTGAAGTATTATCCATCATTTGATCAAGCGTTGATCATGATTCCTCAAGGATTGCTCACAATTTATCAAAACCCAAAAGTTGCTAAATTAGGGTATTGTAGGAAAAGTCAACTTAACTTTCACCAAGCATAACTTTCTCATACTTTATCAGAAATGACCCATCCAAAGCTCATTTTGAAGAGGATGAAATTACCTACAATTCATCTTCAGCTCCCAAGTTCAAAATATGCACTCACAAGAAGATATGACTTTTGACATTATAGGTCATTTTGAAAAGTCAACAAAAACACCTTTTGGGTCAAAGCTTCATACATGAACATGGAAGGCTCAATTGAGATGAGACCAAAAGGGTTGCTTAGAGGACATCCTTATAAAAAGTCTAAGAACACCTCTCTAGGGTCAAAATTTAGAGAGTTATGCATTGGCCAAGTTGACCATTTTTGCAAAATTGTCAAAAGTCAAATCTGCTCAAATTTGCATTTTTTGCTAAATGGGCCCAACTTTTTATGCTTGCACCTCAATTATAATGTGGTCCACGACTCAAATACTTATCCACCAATTGTTTGCTTCATTTTTTAATTTATTTTGATTTTTAATTAATTAAAAGGTGAATTAAATAAAATAAATGATGAAAATTATCAAAGATTTGATTTGATTGGTTTTTTTTGACAGGTTAGCAACCAAGATTTGATGAGCTTGCTTGATCAATCCGAATCAAGGCTGATTGGGACAAGAAAGGCATAATTTGGCTCAATATAGCAAGTTTACATATGCCATAAAAATCAAATCAAATCTTGAAAACTTCCAAAGATGTGATCAGTTTTTACAACCCTAATGCATTCTATGATATATATTGAACGTATCCAAGGCAAGAACAAGGGTTAGAAGTCGTGCATAGCCAAGAACCAAACTTCAAAATCTCAAAGAAAAGTGGTGATTCAATTTCCATCCTAGAGGCCAATCCAAGCCATTCTAACATTTCCAACAGATTGCTGGACATCCCAGGAACGTATCCCAATCAATTGCAAGCCGCCTCAGGTCTAGAATTAGCGCATAGCAGTCACACGGTTTGCCTAAAAACTCGTTTTTGATTTCATTTATTTACTCATCATATGCACGTTTTGATTATATATTTTTGTTCATCATTGAGTTTGTAAGCTATTGGTACCATTTAATTATAGTTATAGTACAGGAATCAAGATATGCCATTGTTAGGGTTCCTTGGTTCGTTTTAGGGGTTTGCATTATAGGCAAAATCAGGCCTGGCTTCTGGTACCATGATACTCGTGGGGATGAGACAAGTTGATTGCTACCAACCATTGTCATTTATCTTGAGCATATGCAATTTTTGAGATGCACAGGTTTGTACCTACAGCAAAGCAACCGTAGGTAAAAGTTCTGTTGCCTAAAACGACGGTTTGGGGAAGAAGATGAGGCGCGGCAATCTCTGGTTGGGTGGTTTGAATTTTCGCGCATCTTTTGAATATGTTATTTGTTTTTTATTATATTATTTTACTTCCATTATGTGAATAACAAAAACGCATGGTTCGGTTGGCAAGCGAGCATTGGAAGTAGGCCTGAGGACCTGGGTTCGATCCCCAGGTCCCAATATTTGTTTCATATAATTTTGCTTCATATGATTAGGTGCGCTGCTTATCAGGATGTCCACCATATGCCATCAACATTTGGCCATTAAACACATCTCTAGCCCAGATCCAACGTGCCATCCTTGGAGGCCTACCATGCTCCTCAAGTCAACATACACACCAGATCCAGCGAAGTCAAAAGGGCTTGGACTTGTTTGGGCCCAGAATTTCAATAACACACCCCCCTCTTCAGCATTGCTATCAGGCCCATTACTCTTTTTCTTATTTCTTTTATTTTCTTTAATTCTTTTAATTTTTCTTATAATCATTTTATTTAACAAATTAATTGTTGTTTTTTCATAAAAAATCATAAAATCAAAAAAATCAAAAATTAGAATTAGACTTTTTTTTTATCAAAATTAATTTTATTAAGTTAATTTAATTTAGTTTAACTTAGGGTAATTTTAACTTGTTTTTTTATATAAATAAAATTAAATAAAGATTAGGGTAAATTTTTTATTTAATTCCTTTATTTTTTCTCAAATAAATAAAAATACAAAAAATAGTTTTTAGATTGAATTAATTTATTTTTTCTTAATTTAAAATTAATTAGAGCTTAGGATTTTATTTTTAATTTAACTATTTCATTATTTTCTTAAAACATGACAAAAACATTTTTTTAATCAATCGCGAATAGGTTTATTTAAGGGTCAAAACCCTAGTCGTGTCGTATTTAATTCGCCGCGCGTTTATTATTTTTGCCAATATTTTTGTAACTGCTCACTGGTTTGTAATAGTTAACTTAGGGCTTTTACTTATCTCTTTTTCCCCGGGTTTTTGGCTATGTAATTAATCCCCCTCCCCGAAGCGTTGTAATAGCGTAGATTTATTTTCTCGCATTTTTAATTCCCGCAAGTATTTAACTGTCTAGATGTATGCTAATAGGATTGTATGACAAGAATGCATGACAAATTATTACGGTTAGAAAACCCTAATGTGCAAAGATAAATAAAAGAAAACAAATCACTCGCACATATCACTCTTAGGGTATACTCTCACTTCGGTTGCCTTCGATAAATGATCATTAGGCATAGGGTGTCTTAGTGGTTGCCCTTCTGTCTAAAAAGATCAAATGTCTCGTTTGAATGTTGCCTCAGAAATGTTGCCTCGAAAATGTTGCCTCAAATATGATCTTAAGACTCTAGGGTTATTACTAAGGTATCCTAACATTGCTTTAGTGATCGTACGTCCCCTTTGAATTGACCCTTGCAAACTCCAACGACAGTGCTACCTACTCCTTAATAGTGGGATAACACTGTCTAAAGGAAATAGAACAAAAACAATCTTTTTTCGAGTAGGTAGAATCTTAAGTACTTGCTCAATAAAAACTTTTCACAGAAATACCTTTCAAAACAATTTTCAAAAACAACTTCGTCTCACCCTTGAGGACTGATACAAGGGTTATCACGAAGTAAAACATTTTCAAAGCAAGCACAAGCACAAGCAATTTAAAAATGAGCAAGTACCTAAGAGCCCATGGAAAACCATGGATAGAAAGGGTGCTAACACCTTCCCTTTCTATAATCTACCCCCCATACTCAGAAACATCTCAAAAAAGGATTTTTTTTCTGTACTTTTTTCCTTTCCGATTGGATGAAATAAAAGTCAGTGGCGACTCTTGCTTATCGTGACATTTTGCAAACGCAAAATGCAAACCAGCATCAAACAGTCGGTTCTGCCACCGTATCACAGAACTGGAGACTCTGTTGGGGACTTAATAAGTGGGGTATACCTTAGGATCTAGTTCATCATAATTGCTTCTCTTGATTGCTTTGTTTTCTTTATTTTTGAGGGTTCTGTTTGGGGTTACTATAGGTCCTACACCCGGATCTGGGGAATACCTTTTAGGTAAGTAGCAATAGACTGTGAGGGAACTGTACAGCGTAGACCGATACGGTTGAAGCAGTAGCTACGTTGGTGTGTCACTTTGGTTGGTATCGGTATCCCTTATGGAGAAACGAGGAGAATCCGGGCCGCCGCGTGGTGTCGTTAAGAATCAACTGACCTTAGAACCTTTAATCGCCCAACTTGGCCATTAGAAAGTAGTGAGATAGCTGGCCTTGGTGTAGAGCTGGGAACTGGTTGATACTCGATGCTACACTCATTGAGACCATACCCTCGGAATAATTTCGGCCGCAAGAAAAGATTGTGTGAGCTGAAACCATGACCGATGGAGGATGGTCAGTGATATTGAGATCCTCTAGAACCCGGTTACTTTGCTAGGACAGGTTGAACCAACTTAACTTCAAGAGGGTATTACCTTTGACCTCATGCAAGCCTTAAACCTAAGGGATTTGTGTGATTTGACTGTGTTTGCAATATTTGTGTTTGCTATACCTATGGTTTATCATGACCGCATGCATCATAACATGGCATTCATGCTTCATTACACTAACCATTTCAAAGACCAAGGGAATTTATCTTTGTTCTGTTTTGCAGGTCATGGCTTCCGTGCATAGAAATACCATCCGAATCAACTTTGTGCAGATACCTGCCCAACTAAAAGAGCTAGCATCAAGAGTTTCCGAAACTTCTACTTTCATCAAGAGACACGGTCAACTTCTCAGCCTGGTTACTTCAAACCTTGATGAACAGATGATGAGCGTACTATTTCAATTCTTCGATCCCAAGCTTCACTGCTTCACCTTTCCAGATTACCAGTTGGTACCCACTTTGGAAGAGCTCTCTCATTTATTGGGCATATCCATTCTTGAACAGGTACCCTTCACAGGTATGGAAGAAGTTCCTAGGCCAAAAGACATTGCCTTAGCTTTGCATTTAAAATGGGCCGATGTGGTATCCAATTGGGAAACTCGAAGCGGAGTCGACGATTTTCTAGCCAAATTTCTGATAGACCAGGCTCAGTTATTTTGGGATGATTTGGATTTTCAGGCTTTTGAGGATGTCTTGGCTCTTCTTATCTATGGGTTTGTTCTCTTCCCTAATCCGGACTCCTTTGTGGATGTGAATGCTGTCAAGATTTTCCTTTCTCGTAACCCTGTGCCTACCTTGCTTGGAGATATCTTGCATGCTCTCCATACTCGTACTATGAGGAGAAGAGGGACTCTTATGTGTTGCATGTCGTTGCTATCGAGGTGGTTTATTTCTCACCTCCCTAAGTCAGTGCTGAAGAATGAAGAAGGTTTGGGTTGGTCATACAGAATAATGTCACTTGCTCATACAGATATTCTTTGGTGTTCCCGGGCTATGGAAGACACTGCTGTTATTTACCGCTGTGGGGGATACCCTAATGTCCCATTACTTGGTATTAGAGGGGGTATAACTTACAATCCTTGTCTAGCTTTGCGACAATTTGGTCGTGCTCGGAGAGATGTTCCCCATGAGTTACTTCTCGAGGACATTGTATTCGACCATAAGGATGACGTTAAGGAGCATCACCGAAGGTTCATACGAGCTTGGGGCATGGTAAATAGATCTGACCCCGAAGAATTGGGACCGAAGACTTCCCTTCCTATGCAGCCTTACCTCCAATGGGTCCGAGCTCCTGCCCAGAAGCTTATGATGCCTTATGCGGCCGTATTATCAGTGATTGTGGAGCCCATTAATGAAGAGGGCATTCCTTACACGGTTCTCTATCCTTACATGCCCACTGATCCTGGGGAGTTGCAGAGGTCTTGGATTCAGCTGAAGAATGAGCGGGATACTTACCGGGAGCAGTTCCATGAGCAAGAGAGGAAGGTTTTAAAACTCACCAGGCATCTCGAGGAAGAAAGAGTGATCAATAACTATATCAGCACAAAAAGAAAGCGTCCATGGGATTTTTGATTTTGCTTTTCTAGTTTTAGATTTGTTTTAATTACTTCTTTGTAACGCCTTAAAAGGAATTTTTAACCTTTCAAAGTTAAGCTAATAAAGTTTTGTTTATTTTTGGTTTGCAAATTTAAATCTCCCAAAGTCTTTGAAATCATTACATGCGCATCCCATTATCATGCACATCATTATAGGTACCACTACAGGTTTCTCATCTTCTTCGCTGTTTATTTCAGCAGAAATGTCTTCCGATCAAGCCATCAAAGATCTTCAGGCACAGAACGCCCAGTTCAAACAGATGTTCATAAGTCTGGCTAAGGGGCAGGAGAATTTGAAGACCCTTATTCTGAAAGAGAAGAAGAAGAAGAAGGTCAGAATTTTGAATATGTGCAGAAGGTTCGAAGAAAGGTTGAAGCATCAAACTGATCTGACCTCTTCATCCAAGGACGGGGAGAACCAAGAAAGGGAAAAGGACCCTAGTCCTGCAGTTTCTGAGAATGATACTGATTACGATGATGAGAAATATCCTCCTGTTGAGGATAGGTACAAGCAGTTAGAAGACCTTCTGAGCGCTATGGAAATTCAGAAAATACCTGGTTTGGATTTTGGAGAATTGGGACTGGTATCGGGAGTGGTCATCCCTCATAAGTTCAAAGCTCCGGTTTTTTCCAAGTATGATGGAGTGTCCTGCCCAAAACTCCATCTCTTCTCGTATGTCAGGAAGATTCAACCCCACACAGCTGATAGAAATTTGTGGGTGCATTTCTTTCAAGATAGTCTGTCAGGGACTCGGCTTGAATGGTTCTATCAGTTGGAGGGAGCTAATGTCCGAAACTGGGAAGATCTTGTTGTTGCTTTCTATAAGAAGTATCAGTATAATGCCGACCTTGCTCCCACTCGTACTCAGCTCCAGGGTATGTCTATGGGTGCAGGTGAAGGTTTTAAGGACTATGCTCAAAAGTGGAGAGACTTGGCTGGAAGAGTCCAACCCCCTTTGTCTGATAGGGAGTTGGTTGATATATTTCTGGGGACGCTATCTGGTCCGTTTTTCAATCACTTGATCGGCATCTCGTCATCTGGTTTCACCGAGATGATTTTAACCATTGAAAGAGTAGAAGCTGGAATTCGAAGTGGTAAGATACAGAAGGATGCCTCTTCGAGTTCGGTAAAGAAGCCTTTCACTGGTAAGAAGGAAGCCAGTGCAGTCTATAGCCCGAGAGGCCAAAGCAGATTTGAACACCATCAAACAATAAATGTTGTAGTGATACCAAGACCCGCAGTTGCTCCACAATGCAACAATCAACAAAGGGTGGAAAGACCACAACGGCAGTTTACCCGCATCAACATGACTTTGGCTGAAGTTCTGCCTCATCTGTTAAAATCCAACTTGGTAACCTTGAGAGAGGCTCCCAAGAATCCAAACACTACTTCTCCCAGATACAATCCCAACGTGAGGTGCGCCTACCATTATGAGAGTCCTGGCCACAATAAAAATGATTGCTGGGCTCTGAGAAACAAAGTACAACATCTGCTTGAAGCCAAGGAGATAAAGTTCGATGCTCCAGAGAAGCCGAATGTTATAACCGTCCCCATGCCCAAACATGGTTGTGGAGTTAATGTTGTTGACACTGACTTGTTTGTGACCTTGGTTGAAGAAATTTATACTCCTCTTATGACTGTTAAGAAGAATTTGTTGTTGGCCGGTTTATTTCTGGGTTATGGTGAAGGTTGCCACATATGTTCGATTCTGCCTTCCGGTTTCCGTTTGTTGAAGTCAGGTGTCCAGCGCCTGATGGATAATAAAGAGATTTTGTTCAAGAAGACTATGATTATCGTTGTTCCCAATGAAGACTTTGCCATTATAACCATTTCCTCCAATCCTTCCAAGGTTTCCTCGAGAAAACCTGTTAGGATTACACATGTTCAAAGAATTGCTCCGTTGATAATCATTGTTCCTGGTCCCATCCTGTACACCTCAGAAAAGGCTATCCCATGGAATTATGGTGTTGATGTGTACTATCATGGCATTAAGCAAGATCTGAAGAACGAAGAAGTTGATACTGATGTCAGTAATATTGTTGGGACTAGTAAAGTTACCAGAAGTGGAAGGGTCTTCTCTCCAGAGATTTCCCCGAAGACTATCATCAAGCCTATTGTTATTCTAACTGCTGCTCCAACCAGCACTCATGACATTTCTCCTGTTCCTACTCCAGTTATTACACCTGCTACTATTCCTATTCTTACTCCAGTTATCACCCCTGTTGCTGAGCCATCTGGGACTCGGGGCAAGGAAATCGTAGGTGAGCCTGCCCGGACGGAGGCACCTAAGAAAATTGTTGTGGAAGCCTCTAAACAAGAAATAGAGGAAATATTGAAAATTATCAAGAAGAGCGACTACAATGTGGTCGAGCAGCTGGGGCAGACCCCGTCAAAGATCTCCATGTTGTCTTTGCTATTATGTTCTGAAGCCCATGCGAAGGCCTTGATTGCATTTCTCAAGATTACGCATGTGCCGCAGGAAACTTCAACAGATCAGTTTAAAGATTGTGTGGCCAGCCTGACTGCTGACAATGGGCTGGGTTTTTAAGATGCGGATCTGACATCGAAAGGAAGAAATCATAATGATGCTCTGCATGTCTCGATCGAGTGCAGGGGCACCACTATGGCCCATGTACTGGTAGATACCGGGTCCTCACTGAACATTCTACCAAAGAAAGCATTGGACTGTTTGGATTGTGAGGGTTTGACTCTAAAGCCTAGTAACATTGTGGTAAGGGCTTTTGACGGATCAAAGAGAATGGTGCACGGGGAGGTGAACATCCCTGTCAAAGTGGGTTCTCAGACTTTTGGGTCCACCTTCTACGTAATGGATATCAAGCCATCATATTCTTGCTTGCTGGGTCGTCCTTGGATCCATAAGGCTGGGGCAGTTACTTCCACACTCCATCAAATGCTGAAGTACCCAGTGAAGGGAAATATTGTCACAGTGCAAGGTGAAGAAGAATATATGGTGAGTCATCTCAATTCCTTTCGCTACGAGAGATGGACGGGGAATTCATAGAAACTCCTTGTCAGAACTTCGAAGAGGTCCCTTAGACTTTGGCGTCAACTGAAGTTACTACCAACAAACCTCCGCTAAAGATGGCTTCTCTCAAGGACGCCAGAATTGTAGTTGAAGATGGTGGGTGTACCCATTGGGTTCAGCTCCCTGATTTCACTTACAAAACTGACAAATTTGGTTTGGGCTTTACTACAGGGGCTCAAAGGGTTGTTAGGCGCACACGGATCGGAAGACCTCCTCTACACATCAGTAATTGGGGAGTTAATGCAATTGAGGATAGTGAAGAAGATTCAGACATCGACAACTGGATCTACCCGACAACCAATGGTGGACTGAATAACTAGATGGCGAAGGACTTCATACCTGTTTCTTTTATTCTGTAGTAATTGACTTTTGTTTTGAGATTTGTAATAAATAGTTTGAAACTTTACGGCCCGGTGCCTTTCCCGAGGCACCTTGGCTTTTCTTGTGAGGGCTTATTATTTGTCATTTCATATATCATTAATAAAGCATTGGACGTTTCTTGCATACAAATTTTGTGCTCCTTGTTTTTCTTTTATATCTCTTACTTTATCAAAACAGTTATTCGCTTACACACACTCACGTATCATATTGCAGATCCATACCCACCCTGGATCCCATTGATAACAACTTTGTTACTGTCAGTTATGACTTTAAAAATCCGATCAACCAAGCCGAGGACGAAGGTGAGGATGATTGTGAGGTTCCTGGAGAACTTGCTAGACTGTTACAGCATGAAGAAAGGGCCATACAGCCTCATGAAGAGCCAGTTGAGTCAGTGAATTTGGGTACAGAGGAAGACAGGAAATAGGTTAAGATAGGTGCGAATCTGGATCCTAGTGTCAAACAACGGTTAATACAGATGCTACACGACTATGTTGAGATCTTCTCCTGGTCCTATGAAGACATACCTAGTTTGGACACTGATATTGTGGTACATCGCCTGCCGACCAAAGAAGACTGCCCTCCGGTAAAGCAGAAGGTCCTCTGTATGCGCCCCGAAATGTCAGAGAAAATCAAGGCAGAGGTCATGAAACAGTTCAACGCAGGATTCTTAGCTGTCACTTCCTATTCGCAGTGGGTTGCCAACGTCGTTCTGGTACCTAAGAAGGATGGTAAGGTACGGATGTGTGTGGACTAAAGAGATCTAAACAGGGCAAGCCCCAAGGATGACTTCCCACTTCCTCACATTGATGTTCTATTCGACAACACCGTGCAACACAAGATCTTCTCCTTCATGGATGGTTTTTCTGGCTATAACCAGATTAAGATGGCTCCTGAGGACATGGAGAAGACAACCTTCGTTACACAGTGGGGCACCTTCTGTTACAAGGTAATTCCTTTTGGGTTGAAGAATGTTGGGGAAACTTATCAGCGCGCCATGGTCGCTTTGTTCCACGATATGATTAACCACGAGATCGAGGTTTATGTTGATGATATGATATCTAGGTCCCAGACTGAGGAAGAGCACCTTGATCATCTCCAGAAACTGTTTGACAGGTTGAAGACGTATAAGATGAGGTTGAATCCAAACAAGTGTACCTTCGAGGTAAGGTCTGGTAAGCTTTTGGGTTTTATTGTCAATGACAAGGGTATTCAGGTGGACCCTGCAAAGGTAAAGGCCATACAAGAGATTCCGGTTCCCCGCACAGAAAAATAAGTTAGAGGTTTCTTGGGACGTCTGAATTACATCGCCCGGTTCATTTCACATTTAACTGCTATTTGTGAGCCAATCTTCAAGCTAATGAAGAAAGATCAAGTGGTAAAGTGGAATGATGAATGCCATACCGCTTTCAAACGAATCAAGGAATACCTTCAAGAACCACCAATTTTGATGCCTCCAGTTGAAGGAAGACCTTTGATATTATACTTGACAGTGCTAGACAATTCAATGGGGTGCGTGTTGGGGCAGCATGACGAGTCTGTCTGAAAAGAGCACGCCATTTACTACCTTAGCAAAAAGTTTACCGACTGTGAGACCTGATACTCATTGCTCGAGAAAACTTGATGCGCTTTGGCATAGGCTGCTCGCCAGCTGAGATAGTATATGCTGATTCACACTACCTTATTGATATCAAAGATGGATCCGATCAAGTATATTTTCGAGAAGCCTGCTCTCTCCAGAAGGATAGCAAGATGGCAGACGATCTTAACCGAGTACGACATCCAATACACAACCCAAAAAGCAATCAAGGGGAGTGTATTGGCGGATCATTTGGTGCATCAGGCCGTGGATGACTACCAGTCCATGAATTTCGAGTTCCCTGATGAGAATATCATGTTGGTAACCGACTGCGAAGAACCTGAACCGCATGAAGGACCCGAGGAGGGATCCCGATGGTCTATGTATTTTTATGGAGCCTCGAATGCATTGGGTAATGGCATTGGCGCTGTAATCATATCTCTTGAGGGTTGTCATACTCCATTCACCGCCCGATTATGTTTTAACTACACCAACAATATGGCGGAGTATGAAGCGTGTGTCATGGGTCTTCGAGCTTCTATTGACCTGAGGATTAAGTTCTTGAGTGTATTCGGAGATTCCTCTCTAGTGATAAGTCAGATCAAAGGCGAGTGGGATACGAAGCATCCGAATCTTATTCCTTATAAAGAGTATGTACTGACGTTGTTCCCACACTTTGAGGAGATAACCTTTGAACATTTCTCGCGAGAAGAGAACCAGTTGGCGGAAGCGCTAGCTACCATGTCTTTTATGTTCAAAGTCAGGTGGGACAATGAAGCTCCCCAGATTACCATTGAGAGATTGGACGAACCCACACATTGCTGTTACATTGAGACTGAAGAGGTAGCAGATAAACCTTGGTTTCACGAGGTAAAGAGGTATCTTGAGGCTCAAGAATATCCCGAGGGGGCATCTGTTAATGATAAGAAGTTTCTGAGAAGGTTCTCTGCGAAGTTCTTCATCAGCAATGGAATCCTCTATAAGCGTAACCATGATTCAACCTTACTGTGGTGTGTAGACAAGAGCGAGGTAGAAAGGATCATGGCAGAGTTACAAGAAGGTACCTTCTAAACTCATTCCAGTGGACACACCATGGCTAAGAAAATCCTACGGGATGGATATTACTGGTCCACTATGGAAGCCAATTGTTATCAGCACTCTCGAACCTGTCATAAATGCCAAGTCTATGCTTATAAGGTGCATGTACCTCCGGTTCCCCTGAATGTTTTGACAGCTCCTTGGCCCTTTGAAATGTGGGGCATCGACATGATCGGCGAGATCAGACCTACTGCATCTAAAAGGCATCGTTTCATTCTGGTAGGAATTGATTATTTTATAAAGTGGGTTGAGGCAGCTTCCTTTGCTACAGTAACCAAGAATGTCGTGGTGCAGTTCATCCGACATAATCTGATCTGTCGATATGGTGTCCCAGAGATAATCATCACTGGAAATGGTATAAATCTCAACAACATGATGATCACCGAGCTCTGCAAACAGTTCAAGATACAACATCATAACTCTTCTCCCTACCGGCCGAAGATGAATGGGGCCGTTGAAGTGGATAACAAGAACATCAAAAAGATTATGCAGAAGATGAAGATGACATATAAAGACTGGCACGAGATGTTATCATTCGCTCTTCATGGGTACCGTACCTCGGCACGGACGTCGACAGGGGAAACACCTTACTCTTTGGTGTATGGCATGGAGGCAGTCCTACCCATCAAAGTCCAGATACCCTCTCTCGGGATTATGAAGGATGTGGGTTTGAACGAAGACGACTGGATCAAAACCCGACTTGATCAACTGAACCAAATCAATGAAAAGAGACTTACTGCTATCTGTCATGGTCAAACGTATCAAAAACGAATGATCAAGGCTTTTAACAAGAAAGTCAGACGTCAAGAATATCAAGTTGGGGATCTAGTGATCAAACGCATCATACTACCGCAAGGTGATCCCAGGGGCAAATGGACTCCCACTTACGAAGGGCCATTTGTGGTTAAGAACATTTTCTCGGGAGGAGCTATGATTCTAACCACCATGGATGGTGATGACCTTCCTCACCCCGTCAATGCAGACATAGTGAAAAGATACTACGCATAATCAAAGACCCTCTAGGTTGACTAGCCTAGGCAAAAATAAGGGCTTCCCGGCGAACCAAAAGCGTTCGGGCAAAAGTAAGGGATGAAAATGAAGGAAAAAAACTGTACACCCGGCAAGTCGAAAACCTGAAAAGGTGGCTTGGGCAAAAAAGGGTATCCCGGTGGACTGAAAACCCGAAAGGGAGGTCCAGGCAAAAACTAGGGATTAAAGCGTAACACTATGTCTCATTGGATCATCTCACAATCAGACTTTAGTATCAACTATCAAGCTCGGACGGCGCCAATCAATCTGATCCACCTTCGACCAAGTAGCAAAGTGATGAGACGCTTGAAGATATAAAGGCAATAGCAGAGTTGGAACCCAATGGGATTGTTTCACATAGCTGTTTTTTTTCTTTCTGTTACACAAATTGTAATTTCTGTCTTTTGACGCCGTTCTCTTACTAGGACGTCTGCCTCTTTGTACAAAACGCCTATTACAGGCCAACTTCAAAAATCAATACAATTCATTTTCACAAGAAATTTCAACTTGTTTTTTCTTTTTTTGTTTTGTTTTGCAAGAACGTCCAATGATTCATTTTTGATATATGAATTTGAAAATAATTGTTGCTCATAAATAATTACATAAGAAACAAAAGACAATTACTCGTAATTCCAGGAACAGGGACAAACAAGAAGTTCCCAAACCTTACAGTTACTCTGCCCATCAGGTATCTGGATTGAGCCAGCTGGAGAGCATGAGTAGTGGTACATACACTCCCCACAGAGTAAAAGGTATCCAAAGATAGTGACGTTAGCTTTCCCAAACAGGACATAACTCTCCCCAACTGAGGTTCACAGTCACAAGTGAGTAAGTAAATTTTTCCCCAAGCAGAGTTCATTTCTCTCACAAGCAGGTATTCAATCTCCGACAGAACTCATTATCACCAGCAACAGAAATTCATCCCCGGTGGAGTTTATTTCTCCAAATTAGCAGATCTATCAACAGAGTATCTCCTCTCCAACAGAGTTATTCCCCCGCAGAGTTATCCTCAGATGGGGTCTCTTCCGGCAGAATATTTACCCGCCAAGGGGAAAATCCCCAGCATAGTCATTGTTGTTCACCATCCCCAACAGAAGCAGAGGAACTGTGGTTTTTTTTATAGCATCCAAGAATACCATTTCTCATACTCTCCAAACAACAGTCAGGGATTTATTTTCCTGGACTCAGTTTATTACGTCAGCATTTCATGTTCATACATCATGACGTGCGCATACATATCATATACAACATTATCTCATTTATTTTGAGAACATCATCTAACCCCGCATTTCATGCATCACATATAATTAACCCTGTTATCTTTTCAGGAAAGACGTTTAGCTTCAGCAAATCTAACAGTTATGCAAGTCACATCCGCAGACGACTAATGGAAACTTAGTTCCCGAAACCAAACAGGTCAACCAATCTACACGATCACTTCGAAGTAACCCCATTATCCAGGTTCCTTCTCATAACCTTACTATCCAGGCTTTCATCTCGAAGTAACCCTACTATTCAGGTTCCTTCTCACAACCCTACTATCCAGGCTTTCATATCGAAGTAACCCTAATATCCAGGTTCCTTCTCGCAGCCCTACTATCCAGGCTTTCATCTCAAAGTAACCCTACTATCCAGGTTCCTTCTCACAGCCCTACTATCCAGGCTTTCATCTCGAAGTAACCCTACTATCCAGGTTCCTTCTCACAGCCCTACTATCCAGGATTTCATATCGAAGTAACCCTACTATCCAGGTTCCTTCTCACAGCCCTACTATCCAGGCTTTCATATCGAAGTAACCCTACTATCCAGGTTCCTTCTCGCAGCCCTACTATCCAAGCTTTCATCTCGAAGTAACCCTACTATCCAGGTTCCTTCTCATAACCCTACTATCAAGGCTTTCATCTCGAAGTAATCCTACTATCCAGGTTCCTTCTCACAGTCCTACTATCCAGGCTTTCATCTCGAAGTAACCCTACTATCCAGGTTCCTTCTCACAGCCCTACTATCCAGGTTTTCATCTCGAAGTAACCCTACTATCCAGGTTCCTTCTCCTAACCTTACTATCTGGGTTTTCTTTCTCTCTTATTCCCAGACAGTAATCCACAGCACTTTAAGACCTGGACCTGATCAAACACAATTGATTTCACATTTACCCAAAAAGTCGCGGTGCAGCATAGACCCCGAACAAACACACAAGTTCAATTATGCTTCCCAAACCGGAATTATTCCCCAGTAGATTAACAGACAACTGAAGCTCCTAAAACTCTATTTCTCCCAAGACAGAGACCAGCATTCCCCAGCAAAGTATTCCTCAATAACAAGTATGCGGGTTCTCGCAAAGGAATCTCTTATGCGATCGATACTTCTTCGGATGGCATCTTTAAGCCCATCTCTGAAAATTCACTAGCAACTACCAAATGGCATCTATAAGCCCATTCCCTATATCACAAATCAAGTATCACTTCATGCGAGTGCAAATTTTTGGGCACTCTAGTGTTCAATCATCTTCCACCTTCAGATCACGAAAGCCAGACGAGCCAATCTACATCCTCAGGTTTAAGAAGATTGAACAGGGGCAGCTGTTGCACCCCAAAATTTTCCCTCCCATATTTCTCAACACATGGCAAGTGAGGTCCCCAAATTGCTCAAGGAAGTTCAAGAGTTGACCAGACCAACTCTCTCCTAAGGCAGTCTACCTCAAATTAGGGTTTCATTTTTCATCGAGATGCTTGATTCCAAAGGATCCTAAATGCTCACCATTGTCCTAATATGTTCTCAAGATCATTCATGTCAAGTTTCAAGCCTTGCAGAGGAAGTTTTCTCAGTCAATTGCTCAAATGCATGAAAATCAACTATGCTAGGTCAAAAGTCAATTGTGGCCCACACACAGTCAAACTTCAAGATTTTTGGTCAACATACTCATTTTGAAGTATTATCCATCATTTGATCAAGTTTTTATCATTATTCCTCAAGGATTTCTCACAATTCATCAAAACCCAAAAGTTGCTAAATTAGGGTTTTGTAGGAAAAGTCAACTCAACTTTGACCAAGCATAACTTTCTCATACTTTATCATAAATGACCCATCCAAATCTCATTTTGAAGAGGATTCAATTCCCTACAATTCATATTCATATCCAAAGTTCAAAATATGCACTCACAAGAAGATATGAATTTTGACATTATAGGTCATTTTGAAAAGTCAACAAAAACACCTTTTGGGTCAAAGCTTCATACATGAACATGGAAGGCTCAATTGAGATGAGACCAAAAGGGTTGCTTATAGGACATCCTAATCTTTCTAAAAAGTCCAAGAACACCTCTCTAGGGTAAAAATTGAGTGAGTTATGCATTGGCCAAGTTGACCATTTTTGCAAAATTGCCAAAAGTCAAATGTGCTCAAATTTGCATTTTTTACTAAATGGGCCCAACTTTTTATGCTTGCACCTCAATTATAATGTGGTCCACGACTCAAATACTTATCCACCAATTTTTTGCTTCATTTTTCAATTTATTTTGATTTTTCATTAATTAAAAGGTGAATTAAATCAAATAAATGATGAAAATTATCAAAGATTTGATTTGATTGGTTTTTTTTTTACAGGTTAGCCACCAAGATTTGATGAGCTTGCATGATCAATTCAAATCAAGGCTGATTGGGACAAGAAAGGCATAATTTGGCTCAATATAGCAAGTTTACATATGCCATGAAAATCAAATCAAATCTTGAAAACTTCCAAAGATGTGATCAGTTTTTACAACCCTAATGCATTCTATGATATATATTGAACGTATCCAAGGAAAGAACAAGGGTTAGAAGTCGTGCATAGACAAGAACCAAACTTCAAAATCTCAAAGAAAATTGGTGATTCAATTTCCACCTTAGAGGCCAATCCAAGCCATTCTAACATTGCCAACAGATTGTTGGACATCCCAGGAATATATCCCAATCAATTGCAAGCCGCCTCATGTCCAGAATTAGCGCGTAGCAGTCACACGCTTTTCCTAAAAACTCGTTTTCGATTTCATTGATTTACTCTGAAGTGGTGAAAAACACAAGAAGGGGGGAGGTTAAATTGTAAAACTGAAATCTTAAAGCAATTGACAAGATATTTTTATCCTGGTTCGTTTGATCTCAAACTACTCCAGTCCACCCGTCAAGGTGATTTCGCCTCTCTCCAACGAGGTCTTAATTCACTATATTCAACTGAATATTACAGACTGCTTTAACAACTGCTAAAGCCTTCTTGATTCAAACCACAACCCGGTTTGTCAAGGCAACACTTTCTTACAAAGGTATAAAACAATGTGTGTGGATGTTTTCTACAAAACTTTATCACAACTGTGATGTATACACAAAATGAAGCTTAGAAACTAGATTGCTAAACAGAAATGGAATATCAGAGTTTGTAGTTTAGCAAAACTGGTAGAGCGAAGATTATGGTTCAGCTTTGTGCGTGTAGAGATTTTGAGAGCATTAGCCATTATAATCTTCAAAGCCTTGTTTATATAGCACTTGAGAAGATGAACGTTGAATGCAATATTCTTGATTCAATGCTAATAACAAGCTTTCCTTATTTAGCAGATCTTATCTGGAATGAAGCCGTTGGAATTAATTAGCGTTCAATGCACAGTACCGTTGCTTCTTCAATGCACGTTCTGGCTTGGCTCATTCTGATTCTGCTTCGCTGCTGATGAACTATTGTTTCTGTATCAGAGTGTTTGAGCGCAGTTCTGTTCATCAAGCTTCAGCATGTACGTGAGTTGATCATCTGATCTTGATGTTCTGATGTAGCAACTTCTGATGCTGGTGTATGAAATCAAATTCTGATGCTGAATAAACGTGATCTTGTTTATATCAATCAGAGTATCTGCAAGTCAGAACATAATATTTTTAGGCAGCAGATAGTTTAAACATGAAACATTTAAATACTATATCTTTTCACTTTGTTATCATCAAAACTTAAATATAGGGTAGTAGATTCAAACATTGTTCTAACAATCTCCCCCTTTTTGATGATGACAAAAACTAGATATTTTAAATGAAAAATAACGTGAAAAGGTATCAGAGTTAAGAAGTACGGAGAAGTCAGAGTTAAGAGATACTCCCCCTGAGTTGATTACTTCCCTTTGATTATACGTGTTCTTCAGGATCAGATCTTTTTCTTTCTTTGAACATCAGATTATCAGAGTCTTTGACTTATCAGAGAGCAGAGCTTCAGAGCTTTTCCTGTCAGAGCTTTGCTTTGGATCAGAGTATTAGGTCGATCAGAACTTCATATTGATCAGAGCAACATTGATCAGAGCTTCTACATTTTGATCAGAGCTTCTAGTCTTCAGAGTGTCCAGGAGCTTCCTTGTGCCTGTAGACTTTAAACAAAACAGAAAAACATTTCAAGTAATAGAGTTAGAATGTTTGAGAGTTTCTGTCTAGTTAGCCCGTTATTGATTTAAATATCATTCTTGTTCTCCCCCTTTTTGTCAGCAATCAAAAAGTGTTGGTGATGTGCTAAAACAATTAAGATCAGAAAAACAAATTATATTAAGATAGTTCAGAATCAGAGCAAGAAAATATTACACAACATAGTCAAAACAGTACATCAGAAAATGAAGAAAACATGAAAAAGGTCATGCATGAAAAAGATTTAAGGTTGAGGAGGCAAGCGTGTGAACAGGCTCTCCAGCATCGCTTGAATCTTTTCAGAAGTTTCACTTTGCTTCTGCACCATGCTGACAACAGAGTCAATCTTGCTGTCCTGCACATCCATTCTTGCTTTCATCTTCTGATCGTTGTCATCCATCCGCTGTTGTAGACGCAAGTCATTCAGCCTTAGTTCTTCCAGAGTCTGCCTGTCCAAGGCAGCTTGAGAAGCATCAGAAAGAGGAGGCTTCTCAGAACTTTCAGCAGCATCTTCTGCTTGACTTTCAGCCTGAATGGTCTTGTCTTCTTCTGATGGTTGCACCTTTGCAGCTTGCTGTTTCTCAGACCAAGATTCACTGTCCAGAGGGAGCACAACTTCCTGAGGCAGCTGACTTTCAACTTCCTTCAGCAGCTTGCTGAAGTTCTGTTGTGCCTGCTCATAGTTGATATCCTGTAACTTGAGGGCTTCAGCACGTACCCATAGTATGAACTGTGACCAGAGCTGATCAGAAGCAGCTGGGTCAATCATCCCAGGACAGACTTGCTTCAAAGAAGCAATCCATTGCAGCACACCTGTTTCAAAATTCAAAATACCAGAGCCAACATCTGGTTGCTTTGGTTTTGGGATGGCAATTTTGTGTTTTAGATCAGCAAGACGTTCAAGACTTGTTAGGTCAATGAAAGTCCTGCTGGGGTTTTCAGCGGTTTTCTGAGAGGCTGTTTGTTTTGGAGGAGGGGTATCAGAGTCAGATATCTCGATTGGAGTAGGTGCTGTTTTGGGAGTTTTTGGGGGTGTTGATTCTTCTGAAGATGGTAACTGGGGCATGACAATAACTGGGGCAGCAGATGAAATACCTCTTTTCTTTGGAGTCTGATGAGATGATCCTTCTGATGGCGCTTTCCTCTTCTTTGTCTTCTTCAAAGTCACTTCTTCTTGGGGTTGACTCAGATCTTTGATTTTCAGCTTTGAACCTGTATCTTCTGCCTTGTACGCATCTGGGTACCTGAGAAACATCTCTGGTTTAGATTCCATTTCAGAAAATACCGGAAAATCACTCAGAGGCACTCTTCTGCTAGAGATATCAGCAGTTGAAGTAGCTCTGGGTTCCTTCTGAATATTTTCTATCAGCTTCATCTTTTTCAGATTCTTTGCGTTCAGAGGCTTCCCAATGGTTGGTTCAATAGTGCTCAGCTCCTGAGCTTCTATCAGATGTTCAATCAGCCTATTCTCTGTCAGAATATCTGATATAAGCCTTCCAAACGGTATCCAGTCCCTCTTGGTCCTTTCTTCTTCCCTTGTTTCTTTCACACTGGTTTTGAGATGGTTGAACAAGAAGTGAGCCAAATTGATCTTAATCTTCTGATCAATAAAGTAGATCAGAAACTGTTGATCCACATTTATATAATCAGGAGAACTTGTTGGTTTCCTGTGGTTGAAGCATCCCAGAACAATCTTAGCCCATACTCTGCAGTGATCCTTCAGATCCTTAATTTTGCTGCTGGGCATTCCAAGAGTGAAAATCCTGTTGGCTACCACACCTACATCAGCGCATCTTTCAGCCATGTCCACACAACAGACTCCACCACTTTGACCGATTAGCCTTGCAATGAGATCTTCAGAAATCACAATCTTCTTTCCCATGACAGAGGAGATGACTAGATGTTTTGAAACATTAGCGTGAATCCAAAATTCCTTGACTAGCGCTGGGAATGTTGGTCCAAACCATTTTCCTTCAAGCTTTCAAAGTCAATGATTAACTCAGAGAGCACTTCAAGGTTCTTCACCGGAGTGAGGAGAGTTCTGAGTGGCACCTGATATTGCTCAGAACCATTTTCCTTCAAGCTTTCAAAGTCAATGATTAACTCAGAGAGCACTTCAAGGTTCTTCACCGGAGTGAGGAGAGTTCTGAGTGGCACCTGATATTGCTCAGAAGTTGCTTTCTTCTGATTGCCTGCAGAAATGCTGGAGGATGCCATTGTTCACACTAAAAAAGCTTTGAGAATGAATTGAGAGAAAAAAGTTTGTAGGAGATGAACTCAGAAATATGCAGAAAATGCTTGAGTGATTGTGAGAAAGCGTAAAGAATAAATGAGAGATTAATGTGCTTAAATAGAGTTTTCAAAATTATTTTGAAAAGATAAACGTTTTTAAGAGAGAGAAAAATCATGATTGCCATTTAAAAGAATGATTACTTTTCATTAAATGCTTGCTGATTTTGGGGGATTTGAGAAAGATACTTAAAAACGGTTACCAGACATGTGTCTCAATGCACCCAATCAGCGCTTTGCCTTCTCAGAAGCATGCACGCGTTCTGCTTTAGAGATATGCTGATGATTGGATGACACTTGTTTGATGTAGTGATCAGCACGTCTGTCTTTGAGATTAGACTCTCAGATCTTTAGACTTGCATCTGATATAATCTGCATGTTCTATCTTTCTGAAAGGAGATTGATCAGAAGTTCACAGTAAAATAATTACATTCTGAAGATAAATATATGGAATTAAAACATTTTCATTCTGGGCATACTTTCATGCTGAGATGTTTCAGAATGAAATTAAACCTATCTTCTGAAAGGGGTTTGGTAAAGATATCAGCCCATTGATGGTCTGTATCTATAAATTTTAAGTTCAAAATACCTTTCTGAATATAGTCCCTAATGAAATGATGTTTTATTTCTATATGCTTAGCTCTAGAATGTAAAATAGGATTCTTACTTAAGCAAATAGCAGAAGTATTATCACAAAGTATAGGAATGTTACTCTCAAAAATCTGGAAGTCTTCAAGCTGACTTTTCATCCAGAGCATTTGTGTGCTACATCCTGCTGCTGCTATGTACTCAGCTTCTGCTGTTGACAGAGCAATTGTTGATTGCCTTTTGCTGGACCAAGAGATCAGATTTTCTCCCAGAAACTGGCAGCTTCCAGAAGTACTTTTACGTTCCACTCTGTCTCCAGCAAAATCAGCATCATAGTAGCCTACTGAGCTGTAATCACTAGATTTTCTATAAAACAAACCCAGATTAGTAGTACCTTTCAGATACTTGAAAATTCGCTTAACAGCTGTTAAGTGAGATTCTCTAGGATCTGATTGGAATCTAGCACAGATGCAAACGCTGAATAATATGTCAGGTCTTGAAGCAGTCAGATAGAGGAGAGAACCAATCATACCTCTGTAGACTTTCTGTTCTACGCTTTTGCTTACCTCTTCTCTTTCCAGAATGCACGTGGGATGCATTGGAATCTTTGATGGCTTACATTCTGAGAGGTCAAATTTCTTCAGAAGATCTCTGATGTATTTGCTCTGATGAATGTAAGTTCCTTCTGGAGTTTGATTGATCTGAATTCCTAGAAAGAATTTCAGTTCCCCCATGAGGCTCATCTCAAATTCTGCCTGCATACACTTAGCAAATTTTCTTCCAAGAGAAGGATTAGTAGAACCAAAAATAATATCATCAACATAAATTTGACAGACTAAGATGTCACTCTTAACTGTTTTACAGAATAGAGTAGTGTCCACTTTCCCTCTGGTGAATTCATTTTCAAGCAGAAAGTTACTTAGCCTTTCATACCAAGCTCTGGGAGCTTGTTTCAGACCATACAGTGACTTCTTTAGTTTGAAAACATGGTCTGGATGTTTTGTATTTTCAAAACCTGGGGGTTGGTGAACATAAACTTCTTCTTCTATATAACCATTTAAGAATGCACTTTTGACATCCATCTGATACAGAGTGATGCCTCTATTAACAGCAAATGAAATTAAAAGTCTGATAGATTCTAACCTGGCGACTGGGGCAAAGGTTTCTGTATAGTCTATCCCCTCTTGCTGACTATAACCTTGTGCAACCAGTCGTGCCTTGTTTCTGATGACTTCACCTTGTTCATTTAGCTTGTTTCTGAACACCCATCTTGTTCCAATGACGTTGAATCCTTTTGGTCTAGGAACGAGATCCCATACGTCGTTTCTGGTGAATTGATTCAGCTCTTCTTGCATTGCCAGAATCCAGTCATTATCCAGAAGTGCTTCATCAATAGAAGAAGGTTCAATCAGAGACACAAGTCCCATAAGAGTTTCTTCAGAGTTTCTGAAGCTTGCTCTTGTTCTGATTGGATCTTCCTTTCTTCCTAGGATAGTCTCTTCTGGGTGATCCAAACTGCTTCTGGGTAATCTCTTCTGAGGTTGATCAGCAGCTGTTGTAGGATTTCTAGCAGTGCTTCTTTCAGATGTTGAAGGAATGTCTGTGTTGAGAGCTTCTGATGACTTGTCTTCAGAACCTGCAAATTCAATTTCTATACCTGCAAAAATTTCATTCTGCTTTGACTTTTCAGAGTCAAGCTTATCATCAAAACGAACACTGATTGATTCTTCCACAATCTGTGTTTCTGTATTGTATACTCTGTACCCTCTTGAGCGTTCAGAGTATCCTAACATAATACACTTCTGTGCCTTAGAGTCAAACTTGTTCAAATAATTCTTTGTATTTAATATAAAGCAAGTACATCCAAATGGATGAAAATATGAAATGTTGGGCTTTCTGTTCTTCCACAATTCATATGGAGTCTTTTCCAGAATAGGTCTTATTGAGATTCTATTCTGAATGTAACACGCTGTGTTTATTGCCTCTGCCCAGAAAGTCTTAGCAACGTTTGTCTCATTGATCATGGTTCTGGCCATTTCTTGCAATGTTCTGTTCTTTCGTTCTACAACTCCATTTTGTTGGGGAGTTCTAGGACAAGAGAAATCATGCAGAATGCCTCTGTCATTAAAGAATGACTCAAAATCTTTATTTTCAAATTCTCCACCATGATCACTTCTGACTTTAACGATTCTAAGATCTTTTTCATTCTGAACTTGGTTACAGAAGGTAACAAACACAGAGTGTGACTCGTCCTTGTGTCTTAAGAACTTTACCCATGTCCATCTGCTATAGTCATCTACGATTACTAACCCATACTTCTTACCACTGACTGAAGCAGTTTTAACTGGTCCAAATAAGTCAATGTGCAGAAGTTCTAATGGCTTAGAGGTGGAAACAACATTTTTGGATTTAAAAGAAGGTTTTGCAAATTTGCCTTTCTGACATGCTTCACACAGAGCATCTGAATTGAACTTCAAATTAGGAAGTCCTCTGACCAGATTGAGTTTGTTAATCTGAGATATTCTTCTCATACTAACATGCCCCAATCTTCTGTGCCAGATCCACTGCTCGTTGTTAACAGACAGAAGACATTTTACATTCTGACTCTTTAGTTCAGAAAGTTTGATTTTGTAAATGTTGTTTTTCCTCTTACCATTAAACAGGATAGTCCCATCTTTCTGACTAACAGCTTTACATGATTTTTGATTAAAGATTATATCATAACCGTTATCACTTAATTGACTTATGGATAACAGATTATGCATCAATCCATCTACTAGCAGAACATTATTAATAGAGGGAAGATTTCCATTACCTACAGTTCCAGAGCCAATTATCTTTCCCCTCTGATTGCCTCCAAAGCCAACGTGGCCTCCAGGCTTAAGTTCCAGGCTTTGGAACATATGCCTTCTTCCCGTCATGTGTCGTGAGCAGCCAGAGTCCAGGTACCATGACTGGTGTTTCTGACTTGCTGCTAAAGATATCTGCAACATGTATTATTTTATCCTTAGGTACCCAGATTTTCTTGGGTCCTGACTTGTTAGTTTTACCAAAACTCTGGTTGAATTTTGGTTTCACAGAGTGCTTACTGCTGGTATATTTGATATCATGTGTGTGACCATACACAAAGTGTGAATTTAAAGGAGTGTGTTTAATGGTTAAGTCCATGACATTCTTTGGTGTAGGAACCTTACCTTGGTATCCTATTCCTTTCCTGCCGTTTCTGCTAACTCCATAGATCATTGAAGCCATTCTGCTTCTATCTATGCTTTTAGCAAGGAACTTCTGGAAACTGTGATCATACTCCTTGATGATCTCATCAGCGTTGCTGGGAGTTTCAGAAATTTGTTCCTTCTGAGAGTTTTGTAAAGTGTTTTCTAATTTTGAAATTTTATCTCTCAGCTCAGAATTTTCCAATTTGAGACTCTCAGACTTATTAGAGTCAGATTCAAGATTCCTTTTCAGGTCTCTGAATTTAGCTCTAATCTGCTGATAACGTTCCAGAATTTCATTAAGGCTTTCAGCAAGTTCAGCCTTTGTAAAGTTAACAGCGAAGTTAGGAAATACCTCTTCTGTGTCTGATTCTGAGTCTGATTCAGAAGCTTCACTATCATCTGGAATGTTAGCCATGAGAGCTATGTTTGCCCTTTCATCATCTGATTCTGAGTCAGCTTCAGACGAGTCAGAGTCATCCCATGTGGCCATGAGACTTTTCTTCTTCTCTCTTCCAAACTTCTTTTTGGGCTTTTCCCTCTGAAGCTTTGGGCAGTCACTCTTGTAGTGCCCTTGCTCATTGCGCTCGTAGCAGATGATGTCTTTGGTGTTTGGCTTCTTGCTACTGGAGGAGCCTTCAGATCTTCTGTATCCAGAGGAAGAGTCTGTCCTTCTGTATCTGGAAGAAGACTCGTTCTGATCAGATCTTCTGGGATTCCTAAACTTCCTTTGTCTTTGCTTCCACAGTTGATTTACTCTTCTGGAGAGAAGGGAAAGTTCGTCTTCTTCTGATGAGGATCCATCAGATGTTTCTTCAACTGCCTGCAAAACTTTAGACTCAAATTTTTTGTTAGATTTTAATGCTAAAGGCTTACCTTGCTTCTGAGGCTCATCAGCTTCTAGCTCTATCTCATGACTTCTGAGGGAGCTTATAAGTTCCTCCAGAGTGTTTTTGTTGAGATCTTTAGCTAGCTTCAGAGCAGTAACCATAGGCCTCCACTGCTTGGGTAAACTTCTGATTATTTTCTTGACATGGTCAGCAGCAGAGTATCCTTTGTCCAGAACTTTGAGACCAGCTACCAGAATCTGGAATCTAGAGAACATAGTTTCAATGGATTCAGATTCTTCCATTTTGAACGCCTCATACTTCTGAATAAGCGCCAGAGCTTTTGTTTCTTTGACTTGAACGTTGCCCTCATGCGTCATTCTGAGAGAATCAAAGATGTTCTTCGCTGTGTCTCTGTTGGAGATCTTTTCATACTCAGTATAGGAGATGGCATTGAGGAGGATGGTTCTGGCCTTGTGGTGATTCTTGAAGTCACGCTTTTGTTGATCAGTCATTGATTTTCTATCAATCTTCTGACCACTTGCATTCACAGGGTGCGTGTATCCATCTGTCACCATATCCCACAGATCAGCATCATGTGCTAGAAAGAAGCTTTCAATTCTGTCTTTCCAGTAATCAAAGTTTTCTCCATCAAAGACTGGAGGTTTGCCGCTGAATTTGTCTCTGTCCTCGTTATTGTCATTGCTGAAGTGAGAGTTGTTTCCTGCCATTGTGTTTTTCTGACGCTGGATCTTGTACTGACACGGTTAAGTGTTTTAGCTCAGAACCAGGCGCTCTGATGCCAATTGAAGTGGTGAAAAACACAAGAAGGGGGGGTTGAATTGTAAAACTGAAATCTTAAAGCAATTGACAAGATATTTTTATCCTGGTTCGTTTGATCTCAAACTACTCCAGTCCACCCGTCAAGGTGATTTCGCCTCTCTCCAACGAGGTCTTAATTCACTATATTCAACTGAATATTACAGACTGCTTTAACAACTACTAAAGCCTTCTTGATTCAAACCACAACCCGGTTTGTCAAGGCAACACTTTCTTACAAAGGTATAAAACAATGTGTGTGGATGTTTTCTACAAAACTTTATCACAACTGTGATGTATACACAAAATGAAGCTTAGAAACTAGATTGCTAAACAGAAATGGAATATCAGAGTTTGTAGTTTAGCAAAACTGGTAGAGCGAAGATTATGGTTCAGCTTTGTGCGTGTAGAGATTTTGAGAGCATTAGCCATTATAATCTTCAAAGCCTTGTTTATATAGCACTTGAGAAGATGAACGTTGAATGCAATATTCTTGATTCAATGCTAATAACAAGCTTTCCTTATTTAGCATATCTTGTCTGGAATGAAGCCGTTGGAATTAATTAGCGTTCAATGCACAGTACCGTTGCTTCTTCAATGCACGTTCTGGCTTGGCTCATTCTGATTCTGCTTCGCTGCTGATGAACTATTGTTTCTGTATCAGAGTGTTTGAGCGCAGTTCTGTTCATCAAGCTTCAGCATGTACGTGAGTTGATCATCTGATCTTGACATTCTGATGTAGCAACTTATGATGCTGGTGTATGAAATCAAATTCTGATGCTGAATAAACGTGATCTTGTTTATATCAATCAGAGTATCTGCAAGTCAGAACATAATATTTTTAGGCAGCAGATAGTTTAAACATGAAACATTTAAATACTATATCTTTTCACTTTGTTATCATCAAAACTTAAATATAGGGTAGTAGATTCAAACATTGTTCTAACATACTCATCATATGCAAGTTTTGATTATATATTCTTGTTCATCATTGAGTTTGCAAGCTATTGGTACCATTTAATTGCATTTATAGTACATGAATTAAGATATGCCATTGTTAGGGTTCCTTGGTTCGTTTTAGGGGTTTGCAGTATAGGCAAAATTAGGCCTGGATTCTAGTACCATGATACTCGTGAGAATGAGACGAGTTGATTGGTACCAGCCATTGTCATTTATCTTGAGCATATACAATTTTTGAGATGCACGGGTCTGTACCTATAGCAAAGCAACCGTAGGTAAAAGTTCTGTTGCCTAAAACGACGGTTTGGGGAAGAAGATGAGGCGTGGAAATCTCTGGTTGGGTGGTTTGAATTTTGGCGCATCTTTTGAATATGTTATTTATTTTTTATTATATTATTTTACTTCCATTATGTGAATAACAAAAATGCATGGTTCAGTTGGCAAGCGAGCATTGGAAGTAGGCTTGAGGACCTGGGTTCGATCCCCAGGTCCCAATATTTGTTTCATATAATTTTGCTTCATATGATTAGGTGCGCTGCTTATCAGGATATCCATCATATGCCATCAACATCTGGCCATCAAACACATCTCTAGCCCAGATCCAACATGCCATCCTTGGAGGCATACCATGCTCCTCAAGTCAATATACACACCAGATCCAACGAAGTCAAAAGGGCTTGGACTTGTTTGGGCCCAGAATTTCAACAACACACCCCCATCTTCAGCATTGCTATCAGGCCCATTACTCTTTTTCTTATTTCTTTTATTTTCTTTAATTCTTTTAATTTTTCTTTTGATCATTTTAGTTAACAAATTAATTGTTGTTTTTTCATAAAAAATCATAAAATTAAAAAAATTAAAAATTAGAATTAGCCTTTTTTTTATCAAACGCAAAACACAAACCAGCGTCAAACAGTCAATTCTACCACCGTATCACAGTATGACCAGGAAAAGATCTCGACATAATCATTAAACATCTGTATCAATCGCTTTTTGAGACTATGCTCCAAGTCTGCACCTATCTTGACTTCTTTTTTATCCTCTTCTGTACCCAGGTTCACTGTCTCAATAGGCTCTTCACGAGGCCGTATAGCCCTTTCCTCCTGTTGTAACAGTCTAGCAAGTTCTCCTGGTACCTCACAATCTTCCTCACCTTCGTCCTCGGCTTGGTTGATCGGATTTCCAAAGTCATAATCGGTAATAGCAGAACCTTTGCCAATGGGATCCAGAGTGGATATGGATCTGCAGTTTGATGCGTGAGTGTGTGTAAGAGCATAGTTGTATTGATAAAGTAAAAGCAGAAAATAAAGACAAAGAGCGCAAAATTTGTATGCAAAACGTCCAATAATTTATTAATGACATATGAGATTGAAAAATGATAACCCTCATAAATAAACCATTGTGCCTTGGGTAAGACACAAGGCCATAAAGTTTATATTGTTCATTTATTACTCCAGAAAAACAAAAAGACAATTACTCCTAAATAAAAGTAATCGGCACAAAGTCTTTAGCTGTCCAGTTACTGGGTCCACCGTTGGTAGTAGGGAAGATCCATTTGTCCATGTCAATGTCACCATCACTATCTTCTAAAGCGTTGACTCTATGATTGCTGATGCGTAGGGGAGGTCCTCCGGCGCAATCACGACGAACAGCCCTTTGAGCCCCTGAAGTGAAACCCAAACCAAACTTATCAGATTTGTATGAAAAGTCAGGGAGTTTGCCCCAAATGGTACACTTGCCTTCTTTAATTACTTCTTTGGCGTCCTTAAGAGAAGCCATTTTCATGGGAGGTCTGGTGATTTTTGGCACACTGGTAACAGTCTCGGTTGCAGCCATGGTCTGAAGCACCTCTTCAAAGTTCTGAAAAGGAGTCTCGATGAACTCGTCGTCCATTTCGACATACCTGAAAGAGTTCATATGGCTTACCATGTACTGCTCCTCACCACGTACTGTGACAATCTTTCCCCTCACTGGGTACTTCAACATCTGATGCAGAGTGGAAGTAACAGCTCCATCCTCGTGGATCCAAGGGCGACCCAACAAACAAGAATAAGATGGTCTGATATCCATCACGTAAAAGGTGGATTCAAAGGTTTGGGAACTAACTTTTATAGGGATGTCCACCTCCCCGTGCACTATTCTTTTCGAACCATTGAAAGCCCTCACCATAATGTTGCTGGGTTTCAGAGTCAAACCTTTGCAATCTAATCTGTCAAGAACCTTCTTGGGCAGAACATTCAGCGATGAACCAGTATCCACTAAAACATGGGCCAAAGTGGTGCCCCTGCATTCGATGGAGACATGCAACGCATCATTGTGTTTCCTTCCTTTGGGTGTCAAATCAGCATCAGAAAAACCCAATCCATTATCAGCGGTCAAACTAGCCACACAATCTTCGAATTGATTAGTGGAGGTTTCCTGCGGAACATGAGCAGTCTTTAGGAATTTTACCAAAGCCTTTGCATGGGCTTCGAAGCATAATAGTAGGCCAGCATTGAGATCTTCGAAGGGGTCTTCCCCAGCTGTTCGACCATATTGTAGTCACTCTTTTTAATTATTTTCAAAATTTCTTCCATTTCCTTCTTAGTAACCTCCGGAATGGATTCTGAATGTGCCTTCGTCTGGACAGGCTCGACCAATATCTCTTTGCCCCGAGTCTCGACCGACTCGATGACAGGGGTGGCAACAGGGCTAATCACAGGAGTAGTAGTGGTAGTATTAGCAGGAGCAGCAACAGGAATAATCACAGAAGTAGTAACGGCTTTAGGAGGAGAGATCTCGGGAGAGAACACTCTTCCTCTTCTTGTTATTTTACTAGTCCCAACAATATTACCGATGTCAGGATCAATACTTCCAGTAACTTTGTCTTCAGCAGCCATCAGGTCTTGCTTGACGCCATGGTAATAGACGTCATCCCCATAATTCCAAGGAACAACTTTGTCTGAGGAATATGGTATTGGCCCTGGCATAGTGATGATCAGGGGAGCCAACTTTGGAGCAGATGTAATCCTGACGGGTCTTTTGGTGGAGACCCTGGGAGCATTGGCGGAAATGGTTATAATAGAAACATCTTTACATGAAACAATTGTGATGGGAGTCTTCTCAAATAGAATCTCTTTATCATCCATCAGGCGCTGAACACCTGCTTTCAACAAATAGAAACCAGTTGGTATAGATAAACATAAGTGGAAACCTTCACCACAGCCCAGAAATAAACCTGCTTGCAACGGATTCCTTTTAAAAGTCATGAGAGGAGTAACAAGTTCCTCAACAAAAGCAACAAACATATCATCATCAACAACATTAACACCATGGTCGTGCTAGGGCATGGGAGCAGTTCTAACATTAGGAGTTTCTGGAGCATCGAATTTAATCTCCTTTGCCTCAATCAGATCCTGCACCTTGTCCTTTAAAGCCTAGTAGTCGTTCGTATCATGGCCTGGACTTTCATAATGGTAGGTGCACCGAGCCTTTGAATTATAGTGAGGTGATGCAGTGTTAGGATTCTTCAGAGCTTCTCTCAACGTTACCAGATTGCACTTCAATAAGTGTGGCAAAACTTGAGACAAAGTCATATTAATCCGGGTAAACTGTCTCATAGGCATTTCTGCTCTAGGCTGGTTGTTCCGCTGTTGAGTAGCTGTAGGCTTGGATATCATTAAAGCCCCTACCATTGGACGACGTTCAGTTCTGCCCTGATTTCTTTGACATTAAGCAGCACTGACCTCTTTCTTTCCCACGAAAGGTCTCTTTCCTTCACTTGAAGAGGTATCTTTTTGAATCTTGTCGCTTCTAATACCAGCTTCCACTCTTTCTCCAGTTAGGATCAGCTCAGGAAAACCAGCTGAGGAGCTTCCAATCAGATGGTTGAAAAATGGACCAGATAGAGTACCCAAAACATGTCCACTAACTCACTATCAGACAGAGGGGGTTGGACTCTTCCTGCTAGGTCTCTTAACTTTTGGGTGTAGTATTTAAATCCCTCGCTAGAACCCATATACATACTTTGGAGTTGTGTACGAGTCAGAGCAAGGTATGCATTATATTGGTACTGCTTATAGAAAGCAGCAGCCAAGTCTTCCCAGTTACGAATATTAGTCCCCTCCAGCTGATAGAACCACTCTAGTTAAGTCCCAGGTAGGCTGTCTTGGAAGAAGTGGACCCATAAGTCCTTGTCAATGGTGTGAGGATGAATCTTCCTCACATAAGATCATAGATGCATCTTAGGACACAAGACCCCCATCATACTTAGAAAACACCGGAACCTTAAACGTCTGCGGGATGAGAACCCCAGAAACCAGGCCCAACTCTTCAAAATCCATCCCAGGTACCTTCTGGATTTCCATTGCATTCAGACGATCTTCCATTTGCTTGTATTTATCATCAGCAGGAGGATACTGCTCCTTATTATAGTCAGATTTTATTATCAGATTCCTTCGGGCTTAGGTCTTCCTCTCTTGTTTCCCCTTCCCGATTGTCTCCTTCTTTTGATGAAGTTACTAGTTTTGAAGCTCGCCGCACTGGTCCTCTGATCCTTCTTCCCAAGTTCACTACACCAGCTGGTTTCTTTGGCTTCTTCTTTTTGTCCTTCAGTATGAGAGCTTTCAGATCTTATTTCCTTTTAGCTAGAGCCACGATCATTTGATGAAGTTACTAGTTCTTAAGCTCGATGCACTGGTCCTCTAATCCTTCTTCCTAAGTTCACTACACCAGCTGGTTTCTTTGGCTTCTTCTTTTTGTCCTTCAGTATGAGAGCTTTCAGATCTTCTTGCCCTTTAGCTAGAGCCACGATCATTTGCTGGAATTGGGCGTTTTGTGCCTGGAGATCCTTGATGTTTTGTTCAAGAGCCATTTCTTTACTTGCTGAAATAAACAGCGAAGAAGATAAGAACCCTGTACTGAAGACCTGCTTATGCAATGACATGTATGATATGCGTATGCAATGTTTTCGAGGACCTTGGGAAATATAAATTTGTGAGCCAAAATGAAACAAAGATTTTATTAGTAGAATTCAAAATACAATTGCCTTTTAGGCGTATAATTGAAAAATTCTAAAAATTAAGAAATCAGGTTTACCATGGGCGCTTCCTCTTCGTGCTGAGATAGGCATTAAGACTTTTTTCCTCGTGAAGTTGCTTCATGAGCTCCAACATTTTCCTCTCATAGGTATAGAAATTATCTATATAGGTATCTCGCTCTTTCTTCAGCTGAATCCAGGATCTCTGCAGCTCTTCAAGATCAGTGGGCATGTCAGGATGAAGAAATGTATAAGGAACATCCCCTTTAGTGATGGGCTCCACAATCACTGGTAAGATGGCTATATACGGCATCACAAGGTTCTGAGCACGAGCTCATACCCATTGGAGATAAGGTTCCATAGGGATGGAAGTCTTCAACCCCAAAGTCTTGGTATTAAATATGTTTACCATGCCCCAAGCTTGTATGAACCTCTGACGATACCCTTGAACATCATCCTCATAGTTAAACATAATGCCTTGGATAAGCATCTCGTGAGGACCATCCCTTCGAGCATAACCAAATTTTCGCAGAGCCAGAGAAGGATTATAAGTTATGCCTTCCCTAATGCCAAGTAGTGGGGCATTAGGGAATTCCCCGCAGCGGTCGATGACACAAATATCCCCCATGGATCGGGAATACCAGAGAATATGTGCATGATAAAGTTACATTATCCTTTGTGACCATCCCAAACCTTTTTCATTCTTCAGTACTGATTTAGGGAGGTGAGAAATAAACCACCTCGAAAGCAATGGCACACAACACATAAGAATCCCTCTTCGTGGTACGAGCGTGGAAGGTATGCAGGATTTCTCCGAGTAAAGTGGGCACAGGGTTGCGAGAGAGGAAGACCTTGATAGTATTCACATCTATGAGTAAGTTCGTATTAGGGAATAGTACTAACCCATAGATTAGAAGGGCCAAGACCTCCTCAAAAGCCTGGAAGTCCAAATCATCCTAAAACAGCTGAGCCTTCTCTATTAGGAACTTGGCTAGAAAACCCTTAACTCCGCTTCTTGTTTCCCAGTTGGATACAATGTCGGACCATTTTAGATGCAAATTTGCTGCAATAAACTCCGGCTTTGGAGCTTCTTCCAAACTGGTGAAAGGCCACTGATCCGAAATAAGTATGCCCAATAATTGAGAGAATTCTTCCATGGTGGGTACCAGCTGATAGTCCGGAAAAGTGAAGCAATGGTACTTAGGGTCAAAGAAATGAAAGAGTACACTCATCATCTTCTCATCGAAACTCGAGGTAACTAGGTTGAGAAGTCGACCATAGTTCTTGGTAAATGAGGAAGTCTAGGTAACCCTTGATACTAGCTCTTTGAGTTAGAGAGGTATTCTCACGAAGCTGGCCCAGATAGTATTTCTACGAGCGGAAGCCATAATCTGTAAAACAGAACAAAGATAAATTCCCTTGGTCCTTGAAATGGTTAGTGAAATGAAAAATGGATGTTATGATGTCATGATTATGCTTAAATCACAGATAAACACAAGAAAATCACACAATAGACCTTAGGTTCAAAGGCTTGCATGAGGTATAAGGTAAGTACCCTCTTGAATGTTCAGCTGGTTCAACCTGTCTCAGAAATAGTAATCGGGTTATAAGGAAACTCAATATCACTGATCTTTCTTTATTGGTATTATTTCAGCTTAGCAATCTTTTCTTGCGGCCGAAACATCCCGAAATTCCAATCTCAACGAGTGTAGTATCGAGTATCAACCGATTCCCAGCTTTACACCAAGGCCGGCTATCTCACTACTTTCTAATGGCCAAGTTTGTTCAACTAAGATTCTAAGATTCGGTGCTTCACGACACCATGCGGCGGCCCCGTATTCTCCTCGATTCAACATAAGGGATACCGGTACCAACCAAAGTGTCACACCAACACAACCATCGCTTAAACCATATTGTTCTATGTTATACAGTCTCCACGGTCTATTGTTGTTTACCTAAAAAGTGTCCCATGATCCGGGTGTAGGATCTTTACAAGAATACCCCAACAAAACCATTAAAAGTAAAGAAATCGAAGCAAACAAAGAAATTTTAAAATGAACTAGACCCTAAAGTAAACCCCAATTTTAAATCTAGTCCCCAGCATATTCACCAGTTCTTTGATACGGTGGCAGAACCGACTGTTATACTGGTTTGTGTTTTGTATTAGCAAATATGTGGTAAGCAAGAGTAACCATCGAATTTTCTTTTATCCAACAAAGGAAAGGGTGAAAAGAACATAAAAAGACCTTTTTCGAGAGTTTATGAGTAAGGGGGTAGATTATGGAAAGGGAAGGTGCTAACACCCTTTCCATCTGTGGTTTTCCACAGGATCTTAAATACTTGCTCATTTTGAAAATTGCTTTCGTGTTTGTGTGTTTTGAAAAATTTGTTTGCTTTATGCTAACTCTTGTATCAGTCCTTAAGAGTGTTGATAAAAGGTTTTGAAAGTGTAGTGCGAAAAAGTTATTTTTGAGCAAGTACCTAACAGTTATCTACCTACTCGAAAAAGTTCGTTCTTTTCCTCTTTTTCTTTAGATAGTGCTATCCTACTATTAGTGAGTAGGTAGCCCTATCGTTGGATGTTGAGGGACTATCGAAGGGACGTTTACGGTCACTAAGGCAACTAGGAAAGAAATTTTAGTAATTGTCTTAAAGTTTTAAGATCACTTTTTAACCGAGGCGGCACCGAAAGGGTCATCGAGGGACTTATGATCTTTTGAACTAAATGGCAACCACTAAAGATTCTCACGTTTCGAGAATTATGACCGCTTTCGAAGGCAACCGGAGTGGGAGATACCCTAGGGGTGAGCATGTGCAAGTGTATTGGTTCAGTTCATTTATCTTGCGTATTAGGGTTATCTAATCGTTTTCTTTTCAGTCTTTTTCATGCAATCCCATTAATCTAAGCAGTTAATAGTGCGGAAAATGAATTACAGAAAATAAATTTCCTAAGCTATTACAAGACCTTGGGGCAATTACATAAATAGCACAAGAAAATAAAATGTGGAACTTTAAACCTAATTAAAGCTATTACAAACCGGGAAACAGTTACATAATGGGAAAAGAAAAATAAAATGGAAAAAAAGAATAAACGCGCGAAGATCAAGACGGGAACAAGTTGAAAAGTCCTAAAAATCTAATTATTTAATAAGACATTTTTGGTATTTTATTGAGAAAAAGATTTGAAATTTTAACCTAATTTCTAATTAATTTTAATTTAAAGAAATAAGTTAAAATAATCAAATTAATTAATTTTCAAAAATTAATTTTAATTATGAAAAACCTAATTCTTTTTTTTTTTGTGATTTTTGTTGATTTTAAAAATAAAAATGAATTTAAAAATAACATAAACTAATTAAAAATAAAATAAAGTAAATTAAACAAAAAATGAAATGGGCCTCATAGTAAGAAGCAATTTGGGGGTGTGGCGCTGCAATTTGGTTTAGGCCCAGAACATGCAAAGCCTAGTGCCTGCCTGATCCAGTAGGGGATGCGCCTGAGGGTCTACCATGAGGAAGCATTCCAGGAGCGCTGGATCTAGATCAATGAAGATCTGATGGCTAGATCTGAGGGTGCAAGGTGCGTGCTTGGCCATGCACCACAGGGAATCTGCCTAAAATAATAGAAAAAATGCAAGAATATTGGACCTGGGGTTTGAACCCAGGTCCCTTCCCTCATATGCTTTCTTGCCTTGCCATTTGTGCTGCCTGCTCATTCATGTATATAAACAAAGAAAAATAATATAACATGAAAACCCATCAAACGGATGAGTCAGCAAGACACGCGTGCGCTGTGGGGTCCCTGATATTTGAACCAACCAACCAAAAGGTCCCATTGTGCCATGCAAGGTCTCTGACCGGTCAAACCACCCCAGACGGTGGCTCCGGTCACCATCTCTGACTAGCTAAAAACGAAAACCTGCAAATCATGCAAGATAAAGACGCAAAGGGTACCCTACCCCCCTAATTTGGGGTCTTCGATCACGATGGTGATGTTTTTATTAACTGGAACAACCTGCAAATTCAGATATGAAGAAAAAGAAACTGTGTGCCCTAACAATGGCACTTCTTGGTTCTGACATAAGAGGTTGCATATAATGGTTCTAAACCCTTGCAAACATGATATTAAACACAAATATATGTAGAGATATCATTTATATGCCATGAATAAAAAGTTTGAAGTTTGAGAAGTTTACCAAATCGTGAGTTATTGGAAGGGGTGATCCTGTGTGCTTTGGCCTTCAAGATTAGGTTGGTTCAGCCCATGGGATCCTCAAAAGGATGATTGAGTGCTTGGATTAGACTGAGGTTGGCTGGATCAAGCGAACCAAGGTTCCACTTCTTTGAATTTTTTTTTGAAACTTTAGGGTTCTGTTTGAGGCTAGTTGCGCGTGTGTTCTTTGGCTGGCATGTTTGTGCATATATACTGAATCTCTTTAGGTCAACAAACATGGAAAAATATCAATGCCTTCATGAAAGAAATATTTGATTTCCAAACTTTCCATTTTTGAAGATTTCTCCCTTTCATGGCCTTGCACGTTTCTCCTTGCTATAATCAGAATATATTGCCCAATATTTAATGGAAATATGATCTCAATCCAATCTTTTATTATTTCCATTATTTACTTATTTAATTTTGAATTTTAATGAATAAAATATCAAAATAAATATCATAAATAATATAATAATGCATGGGTGGGCTTAGAGGTCGTGGACCATGTTGGAAATAAGTTTCAAACATAAAAGGATAGGCCCATTTGGAAAAAATCCAAGTTTGTTCCATATTGGCTTCATGCACTTTTCCAAAAATTGGTCAACTTTAGCAATGCATATCTCTCTCAATTTTAACTCCATGAGGTTGTTCATGGACTTTTTAGATATCTTAGGATGTTCTATAAACAACCCTTTTGGTTTCATCTCAAATGAATTTTCCATGTTTATGTACCAAGCTTTGACCCAAAAGGTGTTTTTGTTGACTTTTTGAAAGGACCCATAATGTATAAGCTTGTATCTTTCAATTGGTGCATTTCTTGAACTTGAGGGCTGAAGAGAAGTTGTAGGAAATTTGATTCTCTTCAAAATGAGCTTTGGTGGAAAAATTTCTGATAAAGTATGAGAAAGTTATGCCTGGTCAAAGTTTGGTTGACTTTTCCTATAGGAACCCTAATTAGCAATTTTGACTTTTGATGAATTAGGAGCATTTCTTGAGGAATCATGATCAACCCTTTATCAAATGATGGATATCACTGCAAAATTTTAATGTTGACCAAAAATATTGAAGTTTGACTGTATACAAGCCACAATTGACTTTTGACCTAATATAGTTGATTTTCAGGCATTTGAGTAGTTGACTGAGCAAACTTGTTATTCAAAGCATGAAATTTACATGGATAATATTGAGGACATATTAGGACCATAGAAAACATTTGATACCATTGGAGCTCACACATCTTGATGAAAATTGAAACCCTAGTTAGAGGTTTATTGCCTTAGGAGAAGAATTTGACTGATCAATTCTTGGTCATCCTTGGGCAAGTTGGGGACCTCAATGGGCATGTGTTGATTAAAAAGGAAGGACAAATTTTAGGGTACAACAAAACCCAACTCAATTTTTGGATTTCTTGCAACATGTTGAGGGTAATTATTTTGATGCAAAAAAGGGGGAAATAAGTGGGTTTGTTGGGGCATTTAGGTTTGAAATAAAGTGGTTGGGTAGGTTGTAAGATCTGAATGAGAAGAATGTAGAGTAGATTGTGGTTGGGCATATGAGAGAGGGGAAGGGGGAGGTGGTGTTGGTCGTGGTGTGGAAATTGAGAATAGGATGAAGAATCCCAGATGATGGTTTGGCTAGTGGGTAAGGGAACATGTAATATTGGAAAAGAGGTGCTAATAACAACATTTTCAATACTAGTTGGGGTTAAAATAGATCTAGATGTACCTGAGTTGTAGATCTGGGTTGTGGTGCAACAGCTTCCATGGCTGCAAACTGTTGGCTCAGTTGCTAAGTCATAAGAGAGTTGAGTTCTGAAAAACTGGCCTTCATACGATCATCAATACTGTTGTCTATCTCACCCAACTGTCTTACAAGGTTTTCAATGTTGTGTTCCATGGTTGATTCAAGGTTTTTTGTTAGAGATGATGAGATCATCAAGATGCAGGTTGTAGCGGTAGAAATGTTTAAGACTAAGCCATGGGATTGACTAGACTTGTACAAATCAAAATAGAAATTGCCACCGCACTTTATTGTTTCCAAAGGAATGGGAAAAGAGCTAATAACCCAAAAATGGGGGGAAAGATTCAAGGTAAGGGGGTTTGTTATGTAAAAGGAAGGTATTAGCACCCTAAACATCTATGGTACTCCGCTGGAACCTCTTTGTAAAATCTTTATATTTTGGCTATGAAATGTTGTCTAAAAAATGGATGGTGGAGGTGAGAAAAGAAATATATTATTATAGTTCTTTGCACCCTCCGCGGTTGTGAACCTTTAGTGCCTACGTACCACCTTTTCGTACAATAGGGGATCAGGGTACACGTAGTTCCTCTTTAAAAAATTTAAAACACGAGTGTGTTGGTTAATTTTATGAGATAAAACATCATTGTCATTGTCCGTGTGAAAAATATACTTACTACCCACAATCATGAGAAAGGAGAATTTGCATCATCTTAAAGTGGAGGATATGGCTTGGATTTTAAAATCAGCAATGCCTCACTCAACACCTAAGTGGAAAATATCTCTCTTCACTACATATTGTAGAAGTATACTTGTTTGCATCACTACAAGGATTGACAAGAGTCTAGTCTTTTGAGAAAAGTTTTAAAGATAAGATCCAAAATGGCCAAATGGTTTGGATGAGATTGATTAACTTTTAGTCTTCTCACAAAAATGTCAAGGTATTATTAAGTTGATTGAAGTTTACTTGTGAAATTTGTTTTTTGAAAACGCATGAACCTAAGTCCAAGTTTATTATGAAAGTGGTTCAGGTTTAAAAAAAACAAGAAGAGTTTTCAAAAGGAGGAAGAAGATTTTTGAAATTAAAGAAGATGGGAGGAGAAGAAGAGACTAATGCATAAGGTAAAAGCTAGGGATAGGAACCATATAACAAACAAGAATCCAATACTTGACAATATGAGCCAAGATAGAATTCCAATTCTTTAGATTGAAACCAAGCAAGCAAAGATACTAGACCTCTTTAAAGAACCAAACTTCATGTGTATTAAGTCTTCACAAAAATTGGGCAGAGTAACGGCTGTATACGGGTGAATTCAAAATTACAAACAAAGAATGTAATCACAATAACCTACACACAAAACAAACAAACAACCCAATGTCTTAAGGTAAACCTCAAGAACTCCAGACAAAATATCAATTAAGGTTACAAATTCTCCAACATAGGCCAAGGTTTCTAATCCTAAGTCCAAGAAGTCCCATACTCCATAATGCCAAGGATAATAGCCAAATAGTCCAAGTATCATTAAATATTTTTAGGGTTCATGTTGATTATTAGGTGTCTTGAAAAAGAAAAGTAAAGCTCAAGTGAGAAAAAAAAATGACAAGAAAGTAAATGGGCTCAAGTGAGCAAAAATGAAAAATAGCATGAAACGTAAATGCTAAAATAAATGGTACATAAAGCATAAAAAATAAAAGGGCATAAAGTAAAAGCAATTTAATAATTAGTGGTTAGTTGGATGACCATCTTGAAACTTGCATTTGGAACTCATTAGAGGATTGGTAGAACCAAAGCCTCCATACAACAAATTGCATTTGCTTTTTGTCAAGTATGTCATCCATTTGGAATCCTCAAAAGTACCATTTAATGATCAATGATGTTTAAGTGATCCGCGTTGACCAAAAGTATTGTAGATCCATTAGAGGATTGGTAGAACCAAAGCCTCCACACAATGGGATCAAATTAACATACTTGGGCTTACAAACATAGGTTTGGGTCATGAATGATCATTTATTCGAATCAGAACAAAATTTAGTGCTATGTTAAGCAATCGTAAGTGGACTTATATAGAAGTCGCACTTATTTTGAGGTCGGTCAATAGCAATCTATACACCATTTGTTTTGAGACATGATATAGAGATCATGCTCCAATAACACTTAGTGCAATAATAAAGGGATGAGATGAAGAGGGGTGGGAAAGAATATACAAACCACATTTGAATTAAAATTTAATCAACTATTAATAAAATCATTCATCCATTTTTATGGAGTTAAACTCAAAACCATGGATCCAATGATGTTAATAAATTTCATGATAAAAAATTCAACCCAAGATTAGCCAGAAAGTAATCATAAAATAATATTGTATTTTAATATATACATTGAAAAAGGGTTTTAGAAATAGTTAAAATAGAAATAAGGGATAAAATTATCAACTATGTTCAAATTAATCAAGAAATAAAAAGTAAGACCATAGAAAAATCAGAAATGGACTCAAATATTTTTATAAATTTTTTGGTAATTTTTTAAAGTCAGAAACTATTTTTAAAATTAAAAGAAATGAGTAAAATAAACCAAAAATGATAAGAAATACCAAAGTCAGAAATAAAAAATAAGTGAGGTCACCAATATTTGTCACAATATCATTGGATCATTCCCTATTTTTTTTCATAATTTAAAAATGCATAAAAGTATTCTTAAACATTTAAAACAAATCAAATAAAGTGAAAATTTATAAAAAATACCAAAACACAAAATAAAATTGTGGAAAAATAAAGATCAGAAAGAGAAAAATCAAACATGTTTTTCATAATTTTTTCATATTTTTTGGACTAAAAATGAATTTTCTATGATTTTTTGAAATTTAAAACAATGAAATATAAAAATCAGAAAAGAAAATAAAAATCAAAAAAATATGGGCCATCTGATCAATGTCAAAACGCGTTAGTAAACAGATCAAGTCGACCTGGCGTGTTGTGCATGTTATGGACTTTAGTGGATAATGCATTGAATCATTAATTAAATCAGATTTAAAAAAAAACAAGTGGCGTGCCATCATTGGTTGGAAGATGACACGTTGGTCATCTTCAACCTCCAGCTAACGTGAATTGTAGGTCTCTCAAACTTTAAAATCAGAAGCTCGGACCTATGCCATTCGCTTCGTCTCTTCAAGACGGAGACAACCACACCTTCGCGACAAATTTATATAAACTGTAGCTCAAGCAAATTGGAAGGGAAGTTTTGAAAAGGGATTTGAAATTTCGTGGTCAAAATAATTTTCCAGATAAAAGTAAGTATTGTGACTAGAACCAGGGCAATGAGAGCATCACGATGATATCAAAGTTTTGAAGAATTGATGAAGGAATCTACCTATTGAAGTTGAGTTGCAGAGCTCTGAAACTGAACTTTTATGGAGCAATCTAAGGCACAATTCTTGAATGTAATTATATGGTTAGCTTCAGGGAAGATCAATGAAGGTGAATTGATGGAAAATTGGATTGAAAAAGGCTTGAAAGCAGATTTCGAAGTGGTAGAATTTTGAGTTATGGAACAAGTTTGGCAGGGTGATTCTGGTTATCCAAGCTTAAGGAAATGAATGGAGGGATGACCCTCTATTTACAGGGAATCAAATGGAATGTTCAAGCATGTGAAATGATGAAGTTTGGAGGGAAATCGTGTGAAGTTGAAAACAAGAAAAGTGTGACTTCCAATTTGATCAAAACTCGTCCAAAACGCGCGTTTTGTTATGCTAATCAATTCTGAAACTTCACTAAACATGTTTAGAGGCAAACACGCATGGAAAACTTGTGATTAGAAACCAAAACAAAGATTTCAAATTCTGACTAATGGAGAAACTTCAGTTCCAAGTTATCAAGTTTAATCCAATGGCATTCTCGGCTCAAGGGGTCTTAAGGCATGATTCTTGATGCTTTAGAAAGATGAGGTTACAAGATTTGCAATGGAAAAATAATGGAATCAAATGGATGCTTGAGCTGAAAGTTGCATTGAGTCAAAGTTGGGAAAAAAGAAGTTGACTTTCCATACTTAGAAATATTTCAACTTTTCATTCAAAAGTGACTTATAACGTTTTTCACCCAAACATGGCATTCCTCTTGGAATTTGCTCTTGACCAAAAAAGATGGAATGAAATAGACCTCTTTAATGACATTTTGAAACTTGAACCATTCAAAATATCCAAAAATTGAGAGAGTTATGGATTATTGAAGTTGGCAAAAAATCATGAAATGGCCTATAATCTTTTGAATCCTTAGGGCATCTTCCATCCTTTTTCTCACTTTGCACATAAAAGAAGGAATAAATTTAACACCCTCAAGATCATTATGGAAAAAGAGTGGGCTCAAGGTAATAAAAATTGTCCAAGTTATGATCATTTGAAGTCACACATAGGAAAATGGGGGTTCATCTGGAGGACTTGTAATCTTTCTTAATCATCAAGTTTCTTCCACATGAAAACTCCTTGAAACTTTTGAAGTGATTTGTTAATAACCCGTTGAAGAGAAGGATTTCTTTGGAATCACTCAAAAATACCAAAATATGAGCAAGATATGCTTCTTTGAAGTTCAAAACCCTAGCTCTTAGATCAAGAAAATGCTTTGAGGAACTTTGACAATTTTGAACAACCTTCTTGTACCAACACTCTTGATTTGTAAATAAAAGTTGCTGAGGATGATAATTAGGGCTCATATCCACCAAAACCACTTCCATATCTTGATAATTGAGATAAATATGCACTTGTGATCAATGGGAACAAGACCTTGTCCAATCATGACAACTTCTTCCATCAACCCCTTGTTCTTTTGAATCAATTTGATAACTTGGAAATATGGTGAACCAAAATAACCTTTCCATACCATTTCCTCCAAAACAAATCCAATGGTAAGTTTTTAACTTCTCAAGCTTTATTGACTAGGTCATGGAAATAAACTCATAAACCCATGGAGTAACTTGCTGAATCTCACTGCCTTTACCTACATGAGTAACAAGAAAGACAAACCAACATTGCATTTTATTAATTAAATAAGAAATCAAGAAAAAAATATTCATGATCACAAAAGAACACAAGTCAAGGTGCTTGGTGATTCCTCAAAGAGAAAAGCTAAATATAGGGAGGGGAACCAAGAATCCTAATGTGATCTTGTTGTGATGGGATCAACATGGTATAATAAAGGGATATTAGGGGCAAAAATTGGGGAACAACAGCTTCCCTTATTTTAATTTTCTTCTATCCGGAGATACGAAGGTTGAAAATTTTCGTGTCGACGCGATCGAAGATACTTAAATATAAAACAAACCCTATTTTTGGCCCTAAGATGCCATGCAGTGCTTATAAGCATGAATGCATATGAACAAAACCAAGGCGATGCAAAACACCACTGGGGATGTGGAAAAGAAAATACCGAAACAAAAGAGAAACCCAACCAGGAAAATAAATCACAGGTGGATCAAAAGACCTGTATTAAAGGATGGTAAAAATTAAAAGGATACACCAACTTCTACTGAAGGCAAAACTACCAACGTTCATTGAAGGTAGAAAGAGGAAAGAAATAACAACACTGATGTTCACTGAAGGTGAGCTACCAACGTTCACTAAAGGTCAGCTACCAACATTCAATGAAGATAGAGAGAAAATATATCATAGCACCACCGTTCACTGACGATGAACAACCAACGTTCACTGAAGGTAGCAAAATGATAACAATCACCAACTTTCACTGAAGGTGGAGAGAAAATATACCATAGCACCTCCGTTCACTGATGATGAACTACCAACGTTTAATGAAGGTAGCAAAAAGATAACAATCACCAACTTTCACTGAAGGTGACCTACCAACTTTCACTGAAGGTAGAGAGAAAATATATCATAGCACCGGCGTTCACTAACGATGAACTACCAACATTCACTGAAGGTAGCAAAAAGATAACAATCACCAACTTTCACTGAAGGTGACCTACTGTGATCGGTGGAAATAGAACTGACTGTTTTGGAATGTTGGTTCACGAAATGTCGCGGTAAGCAAGAGTCGCCACCGTCTTTTATGTTCTCCAACAAGGTAAGGACAAAAGCACAGAAAAATTCCTTTTCGAGATGTTTCTCGGGTTCGGGAGGTAGATTATAGAAAGGGAAGGTGTTAGCACCCTTTCTATCCGTGGTTATCCACGGGCTCTTAGGTACTTGCTCACTATGTTTTCAAAAATGTTTTGCTTTTCTTGTGTTTGTGGGTTTTGAAAAAGTTTGTTTTGAAAACTTCGCTTTGACTCTTGTATCAGTCCTCAAGAGTGTATGAAGTGTTTGTTTGAAAACTTTTGTTTGAAAGTGTAAGTGCGAAAAGTGGTTTTTGTTTTTCAAAGAGCAAGTATCCAGGAGAAATCTACCTACTCTAAGTAATTAAGCTGTGTAAATGTCCTTTAGACAGCACTATCCCACTATTGAGAAGTAGGTAGCACCGTCGTTGGAGTTATTCGGGTCAATTCGATTATAGGGACATGTGTGGTCACCAAAGCAATAGTAGGACACCTTAGCGGTAACCCTAATGTCCTAGATCCTTTTTATCCGAGGCAACTGTTTCGAGGCAACTTGAATCTTTAGACAGGAGGGCGACCTCTAAAACATCCTATAATTAATGACCACCTCGAGGTAACCAAGTGAGGCGTACCCTATGAGTGGCATGTGCACGTGTGTCAGGTTACAATTCATATTATCTTTGAACATGCATCATTGTGAGCTACGGGTTGATTTTATTTTTCATACAAGTCTTGTCATGCATAATTAACAGTTAATAATTGTGCGGAAAATAAATTGCGGAAAGTTGAATCTACGCTATTACAAGGCGTCGGGTATTTACATCGCCAAAAACATAACCCTTGAAAATAAAGTGCGAGAAAATAAAGAAAGCGAAAAAGATCCTAATTATCTATTACATTCTCGGAGCAGATACATAAATATAATCAAAATAATGATAGTGCGCGAAAGAAATTGAATCGGGACGTCCTTAGGGTTTTGACCCCTTTTTGAGAAAAGAAAGAAATTTTGTCCTTTTTGCAACTAATTAAATATTAGGCCTAATACTAATTAATTAATTAATTACAAGAAAAAAAGTATTTTTGTGTTTTTATGTTTTAATGAAATAAAAAGAAAAGGTCAAAAGTTAGTACAAAAACCTAAGTCTAATTTATTTTATTTATTGTAAAAGAAAATTAAAATTAAACCTAATTAAACTAAATTAATTCATGTTAGTGTTTATTTACAAAAATAATTAAAAAGTGAGATTAATAATAATAAATAAATAATATAAATATTTACTGAATTTATTAGGAAAATAATAATTTGTGAGTTAAATAATAATAATAGTTAATAATTAAAAATTAGTAAAAGAAAATAAAAAGAAAAAGAAAACAAAGAGAAAAATATGAAAGAACCAGGGAGGTGTTGGGCCCTTAGGAGGTTTTGTTAGCAATTCCAAGGCCCATTAACATCAAGCCTTCGTTGACTTTCTGGATCAAGTGTCTGTTGGTTGACTGAGTGCATGGTGAGGCTCATCTCATGGCCTTTGGATCTGCCCTACCAGCCAACTGGCGCTTGGATGAGTGGGATGCATGGTGGAGCGCTGCTTAAAGGCCTGCATATGATTATGTTATGAAAAATAGAAACAAATATGGGGTGGACCTGGGAATCGAACCCAGGTCCCAATGGTTGCATGCCAACTCACTAACCACCAAGCCAACTGAACGCCTTTGTTATTACAATGAACAAGGAATATAATATGTAAAAAACAAAAATTATGCTGGAAACAAATCAAATCGCGCGCGTTATTTGAATGCTCCAACCATACACGTACACGTCTTCATCTTCCCCAGATTCCCTGTAAAAAACAAATTAAATAGCGGGGGTTTTTAACCCCCACAACCTGCATCAACAAAAAATAGCGAATAGGCGTGTGGTTAACATAAATGTTTCGCGACACATCCAACGCGTTCGTCTTGTCCTCATGAGTCTAACCATGTATCTCACCGGGCTTAATTTTTCTTGGGCTGTAAAGCCCCAATTTAAGACCTTAAGAACCCTAAATTCCTTCAATGGCAATTCACGATTTTGCGTGTTATAATGCAATTAACCTATGCCAAAAGCTTCCTGTGGATTCATACAATACAAATCAACCAACAAATCATGTTAAATGCGCATGGAATATAAGTTTCGATTATCAAAATAGTAAGCAAACCGTGAATCTGTTGGAGGCGATTTCTTAAGCTTTAGCGTGTGATTTTGATCCCTACACGTTCCTGGGGACCTCAGCAATGTATTAGAATCAAGAAAACGCTTTGAATCACGTTGGAATGTGGAATTCAGTTTTGAGTTTTCTTTGATTTTTTTGGAATTGGTTATGGCTTTTTGCAGCAGCTTTTCACGTGTCCATGAATAGGGTTAGGTTGTGTACATATATAGGACTGAATTAGGTTAAATCCTTGGGCAAAAGATCCATGGAATTATGACTTGAATATTTGATTTTCAATCATATATTTTTGCATATTTTTGATTGAAAAATCTTGCCAAATTGAGAGATCCTTGTCCCCTTGATGTGTACACGAAATCTCCAGCACATGTAGGTCATATTTGCTTTATGAAAAGATTGCAAAACCATATCTTGATATTTTCCTACAATTAAATGAATTAAATGAATTAATATTGATTAAAAATTCAATTAATTAATATAAAATAAGAAAATAATTCCATTTAATCTCAATGGGTCGTGCATAATCCTTGGATAAATTTTCAAGAAGGAATTTGAGGCCCATTAGCAAAAATGATGTGTTTTGAGCAAAGTTGACTTTTGCAAATTCACAAAAATTTCCCAACTTCTCCAATGCATATCTTGCTCAATTTTGATCATATGAACATGTTCTTGGACATTTTGGAAAGGTCTTGGAGTCCTCTAACCAATGCCTTTGTTCCCATGTCATTTGGATTTACCAATCTCAAATTATGGTCTTTGACTTAAAGTGCATTTTTGTTGACTTTTGAAATTGACCTATAATGTAGAAATTGATAACTTTTTATGAGAGTATTTATTGGACTTGTAATGTGAAGATGAGTTGTAGGAAATGTCATCCCCTTCAAAATGAGCATTGGATGGGATTTTTCTGATGAACCATGAAAAAGTTATGCCCTGGTCAAGATACAGTTGACTTTTCTGCTGTCCAAAAATAGAAACTTTTGCATCCTTGATGATTTTTGAGCCATGCTTAAGGAATCATGATCAAGACTTGATCAAATGATGATTGTGAGCTCAAAATAAGATGTTGGCCAAAAATTCTGACTTTTGACTGTAAAATGACCATTTTGCCTCTATAGTTGATTGTGAAGCAAATGAAGCTTTTGACTGTGCAAACTGGCATTGTGAGACTTGAGACTTGGCATGTAGATGCTTGACAATGTATATGGGCCTATGGGACTTGATTGAGCCATTGAAAACCTCAAATTCTTTGCAAGAACCAAAATCCTAGTTTTGAACTGGCTTAGGAGGATGTTTGGACTGTGCAACCCTTGAGTAGTCTTGAACCATTTGAAGGTGATTCTTGACATATCTTGGAGAATATGGGAGGGAAAATTTCGGGGTACAACAGTTGCCCCTGTTCAATCTTCTTGGACCTGAGGATGTAGATTGGCTTGCGTGCCTTTCGTGATCCGAAGGTGGAAGATGATTGAACACTAAAGTGCCCAGAAATTTGCACACGCATAGTAGAATATCAGCAGTGTGATGTTGGGAATGGGCTTACAGATGCCATTTGGAGAGATGATGGATGGGAGGATGGGCTTACAGATTCCATCTGAAGACGTGGAAGAATCTTGTCGGGAATGGGCTTATAGATGCCATTTGGAGATGCCATGGATAGTTGTGGAGATGGGCTTAAAGATGCCATCCGGAGGTGTCGATCGCGTAAGAGATTCCTTAGCGAGAACTTGCGTACTTGAGAAAGAAAGATAATTTCCTGGCTTGATACAGGTGTTGATCTTTAAACTCTTCATGCAGATATGCCCTGGCTAGATACAGGTATCGAATCTACAATCAATCGCTCACAGATATGCCCTGGCTAGATACAGGTATCGAATCTGGAACTTCAAAAGGTTGGTAGAGATAGCTTTCCGGGCTGGATACAGGCGTAGACCTCTAATCAGTCGCTCACAGATATGCCCTGGCTAGATACAGGTATCGAATCTGGAATTAGTCGTCTACAGATATGCCCTGGCTAGATACAGGTATTGAATCTGGAATTTCAAAAGGTTGATATGTTGTCTTTACTGACAGGTTATCTCGGAAAAATCTTTAGGGATCGATTTAACTGAACCAGAGGAGGTTTTGTCTTCTTTGACTAGTTGTCTCTTTTAACGGGTTGTCTTTATGGACGAGTTGTCTTTATTGACGGGCTGTCTTCATTGACAGGTGGTCTTCAGTGACGGGTTGTCTTTGTTGACAGGTTGTCTTCAATGATGGGTTGTCTTCAACAACGGGTTGTCTTCAATGACAGGTTGTCTTCAATGACAGGTTGCCTTCAATGACAGGTTGTCTTCAATGACGGGTTGTCTTTGTTGACAGGTTGTCTTCAATGACGGGTTGTCCTCAACGACGGATTGTCTTTGTTGACAGGTTGTCTTCAATGACGGGTTATCTTCAACGACGGGTTGTCTTCAATGACAGGTTGTCTTCAATGACAGGTTGTCTTCAATGACAGGTTGTCTTTAATGATAGGTTAGCTTCAACGATGGGTTGTCTTCAACGACAGGTTGTCTTCAACGACGGGTTGTCTTCAATGACGGATTGTCTTCAATGACAGGTTGTCTTTAATGACGGATTGTCTTCAATGACGGGTTGTCTTCAATGACGGGATGTCTTCAATGACGGGTTGTCTTTATTGACAGGATGTCTTCAATGACGGGTTGTCTTCAATGACGGGATGTCTTTAATGACGGGTTGTCTTCAATGACGGGTTGTCTTTAATGACGGATTGTCTTCAATGACGGGTTGTCTTTATTAACAGGTTGTTTTTAATGACGGATTGTCTTCAATGACGGGTTGTCTTTATTGACAGGATGTCTTCAATGACGGGTTGTCTTCAATGACGGGTTTGCGTTAGAAAGATCTTTAAGAATTGATTTAACTGGATTTGTCTTCTTTGACTGGATTTAGAGTTTAACTGCATCTTTCCTGAAAGGTAAAGGTCAGTCATATGTAATGCATGATATGGATCAAGCAATGATGTTCTCAACATAAATGAGATTGTATGATATGATGCGTATATGCATGTATCATGATGTATGACAATGTGATATTTATGAATGTATTTTCGTCTAGGAAAATAAATCCTTGACGAATGCCGGGAGTTTGTTGAATCCAGGGCTGATGTTGAAGAGTAGAGTTCTTCGTTTCCGCTGGGGATGATGATTGCAAGAATAAATCGGTAGGAGAAGATGACTCCGTTGGGGAATAAACTTGATGGAGAGATTACTCTGCGGGGAATTACTCTATGGGAAGAGATGCTTTGCCGAGATTTTAATGATAACTCCGCTGGGGATTCCGTTGATAAGCTCTGTTGGGGATTTTGATGAACTCCGCTGGGGATAGGAAGAACTTCGCTGAGGACGATCTTTCCGTGGTAATTTGCTGAGGATAACCCAGTTATAGGCTCTGGTGGGGGATAACCTTCTGAATAAAGCCGGGGAGATGCTTTTGCACTCTGCGGGGAATAAGCTTCTAGAATCTACTGGGGAGATTGATTGAACTCTCCTGGGGAAACTTTTGGACTGTAGTGGGGATATCTTGTATTCCGCCGGGGAACAATCTTATATTTCTGTCGAGGAATATTAAGACTGCCGGGGATGCTTACTGAGGAACATCTATACTCCGCTGGGGAATGTTGAGATCTTCTGGGAATACCCAACTTCCTTAAGGCTGTGAGTAGACTAACTCTGCTTGGGGAGAGCATCGCTGACTTACTGGGGATATTGTGCCTTTTTAGGGCTGACGGGAGACCGACTATGCTTGGGGAAGAGTATAGCTGACTCTTGTCTTACTCTGCAGGGAGTGGAGTTAACTTGGTCATGTTCTTCAGTTGAACCTACCTTGGTACCTGGAGGACAGAACAACTTGTACAGTTTGGACAACTCTTATTGCCCCAGCTTCTGTGGGAGAAGGTACCTGTGGAGGTCTTGATAACTGCCGATTGACAAATCCTCTTCTGGTAGGTAAGTGACGAGATGACAGGACATAGTCGTACGCTTTGATCCCTAATTTTTGCCTGGACCACCCTTTCGGGTTTTCAGTCCATCGGGATACCCATTTTTTTCCAAGCCGCCTTTTCAGGTTTTCGACTTGCCGGGTGTACAGATTTTTTCATTTTCATCCCTTATTTTTGCCCGAACCCTTTTGGTTCGTCGGGAAGCCCTTATTTTTGCCTAGGCCAGTCGACCTAGCGGGTCTTTGATTATGTGTAGTATTTTTTCGACTATGTCCATGCTCTCAGGATGTAGGGAGGTGCCCCTGTTGGTAGTGTTGTGTCGTCATCCCACCAGAAGATGCTTGCTTGTGCAAGATTCGTTGTCGGAATTCCTGTCCAATGCCCCAAGTGACTCAGATGGAGATTTGCCCCTGGCTATTTGGCATTTTTGAGAGATTCCTTGAATCTTGACTTAACTGCCCCAGATGATGGACAATGCTCATGTCGGCCCCTTGGTTGGGAGTGCTTTTTGTTCACTAGATATTCTTCGTGTGAATTTCTCTGTTGTTCGAACAAAATAGTCATATGCAAACAATATTATTTCAAGAATGCAAAGCTTATGTCTGTCTTGAAGTTTTTTGAAAATGCATTTTTCAGTAAAACAAGCAAATTTTATAAAATGTGATGTCAACTCAAGATTTTACAGCAAGCCTTAAGGAGTCAGGATACCTTTTGTGACAGTATGCTTTCGAACTAACCCATGCTTCAGCTAGGACTTTTAAGGGTTATAATGTGGCCTGGTTCACGGTTTAAGAAACAAAGGATAAAGGCTCAAATTTTATTTGTACCCACCCACTCTTCGTGATGTTCTTCAAACCTAAACTCAGCTAATCGTGCATTAGACCTTGTTTGAGTCTTTGCTCTGATATTCCGGTGATGGTTCGGATGCTGATAGTTTATTTTGAATAGGCAGTCATTTTTTTGGTTGAGGGTTTATAGGACCTCTTTCTTTTTTTGATTTCGTTATCCCTGTCTTTTTGCCTGAACTGTTTCCTTTGTGATTACAGTCAGCGGGATGCCCCAGTTTTGTAAGTCTCCTTCATAGGTTTTGACTTAATGGGTTTTTATTTTTGAAAGATAACGACTGCCTGTCTTTATGATTATTCAGAACCATCATCGTCTTCTGCTTTTGGAAGGACTCATTTGATGCCATTCATTGTGCACCTGGATCAACTGAGAAGACTACCCTGCCCCAGGTTATAATTAAGGGTTTTAATTTGTGAAAAGAAAAACTCCAACTTCTTTGGCTCAAAGGGGTTGACGAGGGATTATCTTCCTTATAACTCCACTGTTTAGGATTTGAAACAATGCATGTACTTCATCAGCGGGGTCTGTTCAAAAGCATACTGTAAAGGTTGTGGTATCGTTTTTGTCATCCTCCCTCAAAAGGCTTAGAATTTTTAATCGAGAGTTGAACATCAAACAATAAAAGCAATTTTGAATGTAGTGAACATAATTACTTCAAAACAGACACGTGTAATGCATTAATGAAATAAGAAAGTTTGACATGATAATTGTGTGAACAATCAAAGAAAAATACAACTTGAACATTCGAATGAACAAAAGTTTTTTTCAATCCTAGCCATGTTTTGGCAAGGGAGCAGTGATCACATTGGGAGTCTCGAGCGCTTCGAACTCGACCTCCTTTGCATCGATTAAGTCCTGAACCTTGTTCCTCAAAGTCTAACAATCATTTGTAGCATGCCCCGGGCTGTCAGAATGATAAGCACAGCGGGCGTTGGGGTTATACCTTGAAGGTGTCTTGTTGGGATTCTTAGGAGGGTCCCTTAGAGTTACCAAATTGGTCTCCAGCAACTGTGGCAATATCTGGGACAAGGTCATGCTGAGGGGAGTGAACTGCCTTCTAGGTCTCTCTTCTCTTTGTTGATTGTGACGTTGAGGAGCACCAGCAGGCTTTGAAATGACCACTGTGTTGACAGCTTGGTGGTGTTCAGATTTATTCTGCCCTCTTGAACCATAGACAGCACTAGATTCTTTCTTGAATGGTTTTTTCTCAGCGTTCGAGGAGTCACCCTTTTGTATCTTCCCAGACTTGATACCAGCTTCTATCCTCTCACCAGTCAAGATCAGATATGTAAACCCAGCAGAGGAATTTCCAATCAGATGGTTGAAGAATGGACCAGACAGGGTCCCCAAAAACATGTCGACAAGTTCCCGATCAGTTAAGGGTGGTTGCACCCTTCCAGCAAGGTCTCTCCACTTTTGTTCATATTCTTTAAATCCTTCACCCGTCCCTAGTGACATACCCTGGAGTTGGGTACGCGTAGGAGCAAGGTCGGAATTATACTGATATTGCTTGTAAAAGGCAGTGGCAAGGTCCTCCCAGTTGCGGATGTTGGCTCCTTCCAACTGATAGAACCACTCGAGTTGAGTCCCTGACAGACTGTCCTGAAAGAAGTGAATCCACAAATTCTTGTCTGCCGTGTAAGGCTGGATCTTCCTTACGTATGAACGGAGGTGCAACTTAGGACAGGAAGCTCTGTCATATTTGGCAAAGGTAGGCGCCTTGAACTTATGTGGGATCACCACCCTAGAGGATAGACCTGGATCTTCGAAGTCCAGGCCGGGCACTTTCTGTATCTTCATAGCACTTAACCGTTCTTCGAGCTGTTTGTACTTATCCTCAGCAGGAGGATACTGTTCATCATTGAAATTTGTCTCGTTGTCAGAGACCACGGGACTAGGAACCCTTCCCCCTTGGGGACTATCTTTCCCTACAGAGGAATTAGCCAGATCAGCCTCATTCTGCAGTGTATTCCCATACCTGCGTCCAGTGTTGAACAGCACCGTCCTCTTCTTCTTCTTCTTCAGAATCAAAGTCTTCAACTCCTGTTGACCCTGGGCTAAGCTCATGACCAGCTCTTGAAACTGGGCGTTCTGGGCCTGGAGGGCCTTGATAGCTTGTTTGGTAGTAGTTTCAGAAGTCATGATGATTGCTGAAATAAATAGCGAAGAATAATGAGTGACTTGTAAAAGGGGTACCTGTTATGCATATGATGCATGGAATGCGTATGATTTATGCATGCAATGTTTTCAAGGATCTCGCAGGGTAAACAGAGAAACTTGTTAGAAGTTGAATACGGTAGCTTGATTGAAGGAACTTCATGTTGTTGAGAGTCCTTCTTCAAGAGTCAAAGCTCACCATATCGAGTGGGTCATAGCCCCTGACTCAAGTTATCAAGCTTGGCTAGAGGAAAATAAATCCCCTTTGCCCCTTGCTAGACGGTTGGTTCATCATGACCTGCATCACAGACCCTTGAGATCCTTGAAATGGGTTAGTCCTTATGCAAGATGTATGTAGGTTAGTCCTTATGCAGGATGCATGCAATGGTATGATGGTATGATGTTATGATAAAGCACACCACAAGTATTCACAAAGGCAAACATGATAAGGCACACAAGTCACACAAGACAGCCCTTAGAGTTTAGGCCAGCATGAAGTTTAGGTACTACCCTCTTTCAGTTTCGTTGGTTAAGACCTGTCCTAGAAAATAGTAACCGGGTTCTAGAGGATCTCAATATCACTGACTACCCTCAATTGGTCATAACGCCAGCGTCGCAATCTTTTCTTGTGGCCAGAACCATCGCGAGAGTTTAGCCTCAATGAGTGTAGCATACTGCTACTGTTCTATGGCCAAGTTGGGTCAATTTAGGGTTCTAAGGTCGGTTGGTGCTTAATGACTCCTCAGAAGACCCATATTCTCCTTGTTCCAACACAAGGGATATTGGTATAGACCAAGGTGTCACACCAACGTAGCCACTTCTTCACCCGTGCCGGTCTACGCCGGACAGGTCCCTCACAGCTTATGCTACCTAAAGGGTATTCCCCATATCCGTGTTAGGATCTATGAAACTCCGATGCAAGCCCACAAATATAAAAGCAATTAAGACATACAATTGAAAACACAAGAGTGGTCTAATCCTAAGGTACACCTCACTTATTTAGAATTCCCCAGCAGAGTCGCCAGTTCTGTGATCGGTGGAAATAGAACTGACTGTTTTGGAATGCTGGTTCGCGAAATGTCGCGGTAAGCAAGAGTCGCCACCGTCTTTTATGTTCTCCAACAAGGAAAGGACAAAAGCACAGCAAAATTCCTTTTCGAGATGTTTCTCGGGTTCGGGAGGTAGATTATAGAAAGGGAAGGTGTTAGCACCCTTTCTATCCGTGGTTATCCACGGGCTCTTAGGTACTTGCTCACTATGATTTCAAAAATGTTTTGCTTTTCTTGTGTTTGTGGGTTTTGAAAAAGTTTGTTTTGAAAACTTCGCTTTGACTCTTGTATCAGTCCTCAAGAGTGTATGAAGTGTTTGTTTGAAAACTTTTGTTTGAAAGTGTAAGTGCAAAAAGTGGTTTTTGTTTTTGAAAGAGCAAGTACCCAGGAGAAATCTACCTACTCTAAGGAATTAAGTTGTATAAATGTTCTTTAGACAGCACTATCCCACTATTGAGAAGTAGGTAGCACCGTCGTTGGAGTTATTTGGGTCAATTCGATTATAGGGACATGTGTGGTCACCAAAGCAATAGTAGGACGCCTTAGCGGTAACCCTAATGTCCTAGATCCTTTTTATCCGAGGCAACCGTTTTGAGGCAACTTGGATCTTTAGACAGGAGGGCGACCTCTAAAACACCCTATACTTAATGACCACCTCGAGGCAACCAAGTGAGGCGTACCCTAGGAGTGGCATGTGCACGTGTGTCATGTTCCAATTCATATTATCTTTGAACATGCATCATTGTGAGCTACGGGTTGATTTTATTTTTCATACAAGTCTTGTCATGCATAATTAACAGTTAATAATTATGCGGAAAATAAATTGCGGAAAGTTGAATCTATGCTATTACAAGGCGTCGGGTATTTACATCGCCAAAATCATAACCCTTGAAAATAAAGTGCGAGAAAATAAAGAAAGCGATAAAGATCCTAATTATCTATTACATTCTCGGAGCAGATACATAAATATAATCAAAATAATGATAGTGCGCGAAAGAAATTGAATCGGGACGTCCTTAGGGTTTTGACCCCTTTTTGAGAAAAGAAAGAAATTTTGTCCTTTTTGCAACTAATTAAATATTAAGCCTAATACTAATTAATTAATTACAAGAAAAAAAAGTATTTTTGTGTTTTTATGTTTTAATGAAATAAAAAGAAAAGGTCAAAAGTTAGTACAAAAACCTAAGTCTAATTTATTTTATTTATTGTAAAAGAAAATTAAAATTAAACCTAATTAAACTAAATTAATTCATGTTAGTGTTTATTTACAAAAATAATTAAAAAGTGAGATTAATAATAATAAATAAATAATATAAATATTTACTGAATTTATTAGGAAAATAATAATTTGTGAGTTAAATAATAATAATAGTTAATAATTAAAAATTAGTAAAAGAAAATAAAAAGAAAAAGAAAACAAAGAGAAAAATATGAAAGAACCAGGGAGGTGTTGGGCCCTTAGGAGGTTTTGTTAGCAATTCCAAGGCCCATTAACATCAAGCCTTCGTTGACTTTCTGGATCAAGTGTCTGTTGGTTGACTGAGTGCATGGTGAGGCTCATCTCATGGCCTTTGGATCTGCCCTACCAGCCAACTGGCGCTTGGATGAGTGGGATGCATGGTGGAACGCTGCTTAAAGGCCTGCATATGATTATGTTATGAAAAATAGAAACAAATATGGGGTGGACCTGGGAATCGAACCCAGGTCCCAATGGTTACATGCCAACTCACTAACCACCAAGCCAACTGAACGCCTTTGTTATTACAATGAAGAAGGAATATAATATGTAAAAAACAAAAATTATGCTGGAAACAAATCAAATCGCACGCGTTATTTGAATGCTCCAACCATACACGTACACGTCTTCATCTTCCCCAGATTCCCTGTAAAAAACAAATTAAATAGCGGGGGTTTTTAACCCCCATAACCTGCATCAACAAAAAATAGCGAATAGGCGTGTGGTTAACATAAATGTTTCGCGACACACCCAACGCGTTCGTCTTGTCCTCATGAGTCTAACCATGTATCTCACCAGGCTTAATTTTTCTTGGGCTGTAAAGCTCCAATTTAAGACCTTAAGAACCCTAAATTCCTTCAATGGAAATTCACGATTCTGCGTGTTATAATGCAATTAACCTATGCCAAAAGCTTCATGTGGATTCATACAATACAAAACAACCAACAAATCATGTTAAATGCGCATGGAATATAAGTTTCGATTATCAAAATAGTAAGCAAACCGTGAATCTGTTGGAGGCGATTTCTTAAGCTTTAGCGTGTGATTTTGATCCCTACACGTTCCTGGGGACCTCAGCAATGTATTAGAATCAAGAAAACGCTTTGAATCACGTTGGAATGTGGAATTCAGTTTTGAGTTTTCTTTGATTTTTTTGGAATTGGTTATGGCTTTTTGCAGCAGCTTTTCACGTGTCCATGAATAGGGTTAGGTTGTGTACATATAGAGGACTGAATTAGGTTAAATCCTTGGGCAAAAGATCCATGGAATTATGACTTGAATATTTGATTTTCAATCATATCTTTTTGCATATTTTTGATTGAAAAATCTTGCCAAATTGAGAGATCCTTGTCCCCTTGATGTGTACACGAAATCTCCAGCACATGTAGGTCATATTTGCTTTATGAAAAGATTGCAAAACCATATCTTGATATTTTCCTACAATTAAATGAATTAAATGAATTAATATTGATTAAAAATTCAATTAATTAATATAAAATAAGAAAATAATTCCATTTAATCTCAATGGGTCGTGAATAAGCCTTGGATAAAGTTTCAAGAAGGAATTTGAGGCCCATTAGCAAAAATAATGTGTTTTGAGCAAAGTTAACTTTTGCAAATTCACAAAAATTTCCCAACTTCTCCAATGCATATCTTGCTCAATTTTGATCATATGAACATGTTCTTGGACATTTTGGAAAGGTCTTGAAGTCCTCTAACCAATGCCTTTGGTCCCATGTCATTTGGATTTACCAATATCAAATTATGGTCTTTGACTTAAAGTGCATTTTTGTTGACTTTTGAAATTGACCTATAATGTAGAAATTGATAACTTTTTATGAGAGCATTTCTTGGACTTGTAATGTGAAGATGAGTTGTAGGAAATGTCATCCCCTTCAAAATGAGCATTGGATGGGATTTTTCTGATGAACCATGAAAAAGTTATGCCCTGGCCAAGATACAGTTGACTTTTCTACTGTCCAAAAATAGAAACTTTTGCATCCTTGATGATTTTTGAGCCATGCTTGAGGAATCATGATCAAGACTTGATCAAATGATGATTGTGAGCTCAAAATAAGATGTTGGCCAAAAATTCTGACTTTTGACTGTAAAATGACCATTTTGCCCCTGCAGTTGATTGTGAAGCAAATGAAGCTTTTGACTGTGCAAACTGGCATTGTGAGACTTGAGACTTGGCATGTAGATGCTTGACAATGTATATGGGCCTATGGGACTTGATTGAGCCATTGAAAACCTCAAATTCTTTGCAAGAACCAAAACCCTAGTTTTGAACTGGCTTAGGAGGATGTTTGGACTGTGCAACCCTTGAGTAGTCTTGAACCATTTGAAGGTAATTCTTGACATATCTTGGAGAATATGGGAGGGAAAATTTTGGGGTACAACACCTACCAAATTTCACTGAAGGTGGAGAGAAAATATATCATAGCACCGCCATTCACTGACGATGAACTACCAACGTTCACTAAAGGTAGCAAAAAGATAACAATCACCAACTTTCACTAAAGGTAACCTACCAACTTTCACTGAAGGTAGAGAGAAAATATATCATATCACTGTCGTTCACTGACGATGAACTACCAACTTTAACTGAAGGTAGAAAAAAGATAACAATCACCAACTTTCACTGAAGGTAACTGTTGTACCCCAAATTTTGACCTAAGATACCGTCTTCCATCTGCATCATTCGCATTGCAAGAGTTTTGACCATTTTTATCAAATTTTCAAAGCAGTTTAAAAATTCATAACTTTTTCGAGTCGGGAGCTGTTTATTTGTTGAACGCTAAATTTATTAACTGATCAAGATTTAAATGACGTTTATTAATTATTTATTAGCTTAAATTTAAATAATTGGAATCTATTTTTCAATTGTTATATAATTTAAAGACTTATGAATAATGAAATAAGCATTTGAGAATGAGTTTATTAATTGGTCAACAATGATTATTTAATTCTTTATCATTTTAGATTAAATAATTAAAATTCTATTTTTAATTATTATAATTTGGAATTTTACGAATAATGAATTAAATAGTTGAATTTGTTGATTAGTCAATGATGTTTATTTATTTGTTTGTCATTCTGAATTTAAATGTTTGGATTTGATTTTCAATCATTATATGATTAAGGAATTATAAACAATAAATAAATAATTGGAAAGAAAAGGAATTAATTGGGAAATAATAGAATTTTTATTCACTTTATTCTATTTATTACAATTGTTGTTTAAATACTATTGTACAAAGTATTTATAATAACCATTACATAAATGCTTAAAGTAAAATAAAACTATTTTTCTAAATTCTAATTCTAATCTTCTGTCCAATACTCTTTGTCTGCTCATTTAAATTTTACCTGCAAAAAACGATCAAAAAGAAAGAAATTAGAATTCGAAAAAATAATTAAAATGCAGAAAAATAAATTCAATGTTCATCATTAAAAGCAGGCGACTGGAATCAGTTTACCCTTTTTTTGCAAATCACGGGATTTCTCCCGGTTCACAAAAAAGGGAGGAATTTTTGTTTCATAAATGAATGCACAGTTTAAAACATGCACAAATTCATTTTTATTTTTCAAAGCTGCATATTTAAAATTAATTGCATTTTCCAAAAATCCAATGCATATTTCAAAAAAAACACACAGCATACAAAGTAACAGCATATGCATAAGCATGCATTGTTCAAAAGGCAACGTGAACCTATGCAACAACTTGAGAAGAGTCCAAAAAATTAGGCTCCCATGCAAGACAAAGAGTAATATGCAGCTTAAATCAATGTGTGCAAGCAAGTGTTTTCCTTTTTTTTCATCATCTTCCAGCCTGCTTTTTCAGAATACAGCAGTACAAAATATCATTTTCATATATCAGTTTTGTACTTGAGGTAGAGAGAAGAAGAGGTTTAGTTTTTGCAGGTTTTGCTTTAAGCATGAATTGGGAATAAAGTCAACCATATGCAGCAGCATTTGTGCAGAGCATCAGGAAATATAATTAAATACTCAAAACCTGAGCCATGAAGGGGGGAAGCAACGGCTATTTGCAATCCCTTCAAAAAGGAAGTGAACTGGCATAGTAACACGACCAACACATTACTGCAAAACTAAGCCAAGCAAACACCACATTCCATTTTTTCACACCAGAACATCACTGCTACTGCTATCCAATACCATAGTTCATTCTTTGCAAAACCATAAAAAACCTGCATATTGCTATTATTCCCAAACAGAACCAAAACCATCTCTAAGCATTTGCAAACCTGCATACTGCATAAAACTACATAACTTACATATTGCATTCAAACCATTTTCCAAACATAACCGGCATATTACAAAACCTGCATATTGCTAAACCATTCCTAAGCATATTGCGAAACCATTTCCAACATATTGACCAAAACCATAAAAACGGTATAATCCAAAACCACCAAAAAAACATTTATTCAGTATTTCCAATCAGTTTGTTTAGACGGAGAAGAAAAGAAGAATTAGTGGCAGAAAGCAAAGAGCGAGGAGTTTTCGGAGCTTACCTGACGTCGCCGGAATCGTAACTGTCGGACTAGCTCCGACCATGTGAGTTTTCTTCAGCTTTTCGCATAAACCTTTATACCGTTGCGTTGCCTTTGTCTCACTTAATAATACTCTCTTTAATTTTCTGAAATCATGAAAAATGGCCATTCAACATCATTACAGTTTTAAATCGAAAACAAAACCTTCATTTCACAAAAACACACAATTCAAAAATCTGAATTTTTAAAAAAAAGAAAAGAAGCGAAGTACCTTTAACCTTCATCCGCTCGCTATCTACTTTATCCCCATCAATCATCACCTTCTTCAACTCTAATACAACCGTCCTTCTTCTCCCGCTCAAATCGATGGAAGAACCGGTATTGCAATAGATTTTGGCTATCTGTCCTTGTTTCCTGACTTTGGTTAATGGAAGAAGTGGAGGATCCCCAATTTAGACTGGATTGATAGTGTCGTGTACCTGTACAGCAACTTTTACGAATAGTTGCTAGTTGATGAGTGTGAGCAACAAGCCAAATCGAACCCTTCCTTGGGTGCAGCCAATCTGTAAAAAGGAACAAACCAGGAGAATAAATGACAATGTGCGTAATGAAAATCATGTTGTAACATAACCCGGTAACTCAAGCGAAAAATGATTCATCGACATTAAGATGGAAATAGATAGCAAATTGGCAACATTCATTGAAAATATATACAACATTATAGCTTGATACTTGATACAATTGTTCATTACAACTTCATTTGCTACTGGATAAAATAATACCTAGATTACATAGAACATGCATGAATGAAATGAACATAAAAAATGATAGCTATCATAATGAATATTGTTGTTTCTTCGTCTTAGTCACAAGGGTTAGACAATTATACAAACCCCTTGTAGGAACCGATGTCAAAACAGTTTGATCGTAATTTTCACAAATACCTTGTGAGCTGACTGATTAATATGTGAGGTTCAAGTAACTTTACAGCTTCTCAGAAAGCATTATGTGACTGTTGAAGCTCCGAACACTTTTTCTTCAGCTGCATACAAAAATCAAAACAGAAACATACATTAATTCATGGAAGTGTTGCATTATCAAAAAAAGAACAAGTTCAAATCCATCTCAAACACATACAACATACAGTGAGACGCAAAATAGAAGTAGAAGAGGTTTCTATCGTAGCAACTTTGAAGAGAAGAAATCGAAGCTTACCGTTAACTACTTCTCGACCGCAACTCGCTTCCCTTCTTTATCTCCACCGTCCCCAAGCCATGTACCAATCGCTAAGCACAAATCACTTCAATAGAAAACCAAGGCTACACTAGGTTGAGATCCCCCTGTTTGCAGTTTACAGTTAACCGCTTAAGGTATCTAATCCGAAGCGGAAATCGTGATTCATATTAGATGCAAATATAATCTATTGAGAAACGGAGGGGGATTGACATACCTGATGTCAGCTTCTATGCCACAAAGATTATTTCTGCTAATCACTTTTAACACTGGTACAGAAATCATGTAGGTATTCTTCCGGTAGCGGCCTCAATTCAATTTGAGAAATGAAGGGATTGGCATCCTCCTTCAATGCAGAACTCGTAAAAACTCACAGGAGGTCAATTTTCCATCACCGTTCATCGCCGTCGATAACCCTCTGTCACCGTTTCTTCTTTTCTTTCCTGCGTTTCCATTTTTTTTTTCCTTCGTGCGTTCCAACTTACAAGAATCAGCAACCACATTTCATCATCATGCTCATGCTCATCATCCTCATTATCACCAGCAGCAGCATCAGCACAAACAGCTTTCTCCTGAAGAGATCAGGACGATCTGGCTTGGTGACCTTCATCATTGGATGGACGAGACTTTTCTTCATAACTGCTTTGCTCATACCGGCGAGGTTGTATCGGCCAAGGTCATACGTAATAAGCAAACTGGTGTCTCGGAGGGATATGGATTTGTCGAATTCTATTCGCGAGGAACGGCTGAGAAAGTCTTGCAAAACTTTAATGGTGCTATGATGCCAAACACAGATCAGGCGTTTCGTTTGAATTGGGCTACATTCAGCGCTGGCGGCGGCGGCCATGGCATCAGCATTTCTTAGGGTTTTTTCGTTCAGCATTTGCGTTTCTTTCTCTGTGGGTCTGGGTCTTCCAACGACCCGGCCCATTTCCCTCACCCAGTTCATTTTCTTTATTAGCTTAAGCCCATCTTTTATTTGGTCTTCAATTACATTCTATTCATTTCCTAACTTAATTAATTTAGACTAGTTAATTTTCTTAGGAATAGCATATAATTTTAAATAGATAATCTTTAATATATTTTCTCAAATCTCATTTAGTTTAAATTTATGTTTATTTAATAATTTTTAGTCTTACTTATTTCTAATTCATTTTAAATTCATGTTTTGATTTAATTCGAAGAAAATATTTAATATCTCTAAAAAAAACATGTAAAAAATGAGAAAACTAAAAGACATCCTATTTTTCTTTAATTTACTCCCCTCATTTTGATTAAATATCAATATAATAAAAACATAAAAAATAGAAATATATAAAATCATTAAAAACATTTCTATTAATTCTCATTACCTTTTATTATTAAAAATGCGTAAAAAACGAAAAACCAATTAAAACTTTTTTCTTTTTGCATATTAAACAAAAATCATATAAAATGCATGTTCACATTTAATTGTTGTGTATCATTTTCTGTTTAAATATCTCACATTTACTTGATTATTCTGTTTGCATCAATCCAAAGGGAATTGTCTAATTTTTGTTGACTTCATGTCCTCAAAAACGATCGAGCGAATACTCTCATTCATTAAAAACTTAGGTTAATTTTCCTCAAATATTCACCTTTCTTCAAAATTTCAACCTTTTCAAGACTCACACCTTTTAAGTCAAAACTTCGACATTAGGTCGTCGTATCTTCAAAAAAACCGTCCGTATCCCTTTTTCGGCCAAAACGATTTATTTTCAATCAAGCGATCAATTTTAAATAAAACAGATATTTCAAAAGGTTCCTATAGAGTACTATAGATGCATTGGGTGCTAATACCTTCCCATTGTATAACCAACCCCCGAACCATAAGATCTCTTTTCAAAAACGCTTTGCATTTGTATTTTTAGTTACATTGCATATTTAGGGTTTTATTTCGCTCTTTTCCCTTTTCCTTTGGAAACAATAAAGCGCGGTGGCGACTCTTGCTTATGTGAGACGAATTAATCAATAATTCGATCTCCGATTTACCCCGCTACATTTTTTATCGCTACAGAATTGGCGACTCTGCTGGGGAGAGATTGACCTCTTGCTGGTCCATCCCTAAGTGGGTTAAGCCTAATTTGTTTTATCTGTTTACTATTATTTGATTTGCTTGATTACGTGTTTAAATTTGGGGTGTTTGGGCTTTTTTGAAGGACGAATCCTACACCCGGATTAAGTAACACTTAAGGAATAGGACGGGCGGTACAGTCATGTTAACTTTGAGGGAGTAATCCCGAAGAAGGAGGCATGAGATCCCCCACTCAATGGAAGGCCCTCTTGAACTTAATATTTGTTTACCGAGTAATCGGGAAGACGTTATTATTTTCGACCTAGGAGCCCGAGAAGTTGAGGACCGTAGAACCCTAACCCATCTTGGCCTTTTTAGGTGTAGCGCGGAGACTATAACGGAGTAATTCGGAAGTAGTTGTTACGCGATGTTACGCTCGGACGAGTTTCTCTTGAGAATATTGCTAATCATTGAGTAATCAAGACGTTGGTAATATCCGAAAGAGGGATGTAGACTCTGGGAACTCTTAGAACCTTGTTCTACAGGTGTGATTAAACCCTTAGTACATACCTTGGGGATGCCTTTACCCTCGACTCCATGCGAACGTTGAACCTTTAAACCCCATGTTTGTGACCTTACTTGTGGTTGTTGCATCGCCATGCCTTCATGCACCCATAAAACTCTTTTCACTTGACTTTGAAGGAGTTTGGAGGTCTTTCTTTGTAAACATCACTAGTTTCGTCAAACTCAATGGATCTTGGGTGTCGATAGGGCGAAAACCCCAATCCACCAAAATGGATGATTGATCTTAACGATAACTTGATCAATGTTTGGAGCCAATTTAAAATTCATCTGTTATCTCCATACTTGGATGTTTATAACTTGACATCTTGAGTTCCTTGAAAGTCAAATAAAACTATCTTTTGCATATCATAAATCATTCTACATTTTTCTTTGTCTCACTTTCAAAGGTCTTTTTCGAGTCTTATTTTTTTCTTTTTGGTCTCACTAGTACAACACTCGCACTAAGAGGACAATGGAGAATATCAAGCAAGAGATTTCTGAACTCCGCAGAGAGGTGACTATTTTGAAAGCTGGTTTGGATCACTTAACTGGTTTGGTTGAAATTCTGATCTCCGCCCAAGTCAATCCTTCTAGGAGGGAGGAAGCAAGGATAAAAGTCTTCGCGGAAACTCTAGAATCTTTTTCTCATGAAAAGGTGATGGTTAATGCACCTGACGACTTTCCTGACAAGGTGAATGTGGGAGTGCGTCTAGAAGAAGATGTCGGAAAAGGATGTTCGTATGAAGACGGTAGCGCAGCTAATGGTGTGAAGAAGTTTGATAATGACTTTTCCAAGAAGAGAACCAGAAGAAATAATCATCATCAGAATCATCACGTTCATCAACAGAATCAGCGAGTTCCTAATCAGAGGAAAACCCAGTTTGATTCATTTCCAATCACCTATACAGAGTTGTTCCCTATCCTGATGCAGAGGAATTTGGTTCAGACCCGACCTCCACCGAAGGTCCCTAAGAAGTTACATTGGAACTACAAAGCTGATTTGGCTTGTACTTTTCATCAAGGTGCTCGTGGGCATGACTTGGAGGGTTGCTTCGCTTTGAAGATTGAGGTTCAGAAGTTGGTCAGAAGTGGTATCTTGTCATTCAAGGACGTTGGTTTTGAAGTTCAAATCAAACAGGCGCCGAAGAGTAAACACGACTGAGGGTGACTTTGAGTTGTTGAAGATGTTTTCGGTAGTTCAAGTGGAAAGTCTTCCCAGATTATTAACTTGTTTCTGTTTTTGTAGCTTTTCTTATTTATCGAAACATTGTTTGCATGTAGGAACTTGTTTGCGTCTGAATGATCATTTAATACAATGAGTATGTTTGTCTTGAAGAAATTCATTCGTTTCACTCATATTTGCTTTCAAATTTTAAATTTCTTTTGCATTATGATACCAACTTATTGCCCATTCTCTTGCCTAGGCAGAGATTGAAAGGGGGGATGATGATCTAAAGAACACAAAATCTTTGGTTGCATGCTTTTGAGTAAGATCTTGTTGATGATGTACAGGCATTGTTTCAAATCCCTAAACACCGGAGATATAAGGAAGATAATCCCATGCTAACCCCTTTTGAGCCTTTGAAGCAGAAGTTTCTTTTCTATACGAAAGCCTTGAATTTTAACCTGGGGCAGGGTAGTTTTCAGTTAATCTGATTGAGTGTTTAAAATTCGCAAGGGAGATGTTACCGCCACAAAATCCTTTGAGAGATGAACACTCATGTTGAATTAACCGAACATAGAGTTGGAGAACATCATGAAGAATGGGTGGGCACCAAATATTTCGAGCCTTAAGACCTTTTTCTAAAAAACCCATAAACCGGACCACATTACAACCTTCAAAAGTCCTAATTGAAGCAAGGTCATTTTGAAAGCGTACTTCAATGAGATGGTGTTCCTGACTCCCACGAGTTTCAAATAGTTATGTTGGTATCATATGTTTTTCCTATACGAAAATAAATGATGCTCTAACTCGCAAAATTTGTGCGATATCTTTTCAAAATCTTCAAGACTTACATAACTGTTGCATTAGAATTTGCATTCTCATTGTAAACTTTTTTCTAACTGCAAAACATTTGCTTGATATCAAGGAAGCTCACATAAACACCAGTGATGAGTTTACTCTTTTAAGGCTTGAAACTTTGTTGAGTAATTGGCGGATCACGTCGAGAGAATCATATCCAGGGGCATGTTAGTTGAAGACCTTAAGCATGGACAGGTTGCTTCTCCTAATTATTGCTTTTCCCAATTTGTTTGCTCGTCTGGGGCAAAAATTCGAAGACTTTGTTGTGCCGACTACAGTCAATCCGGGGCAATCGCGTCAAGTTTGGATGATTCCTCTAAGAGTTTGAAGACACCAGAGCATGGTGAATGCCAGGTCTTTTGTAAAACCCTCGTTAGACGATTTTCTCGCCATCAACCTTTTAGCTTGGGGCACTTTGGAGAAGTGCAGCTATTCGCAAGAATCGTCGTGCATCATGCAGCTCGTCAGCAGTAATTTGGGGCATCCAATATTGGACCCAGGGGCAATCTAGATTTGTCAGAATGTGTGTTATGTATCGCACACTCCATCAGAGGGCGGTGTTCCCCGCTAAGCGTGACTTTCTTCAGCTGAAAATTTGTTCGTGTTGTCGACGATAGAAGACTGGACTTTGGGTTGAATATCTTCCTCTCCAAAGATTTAAGCCTCGTAGAAGGATTTTACAGCGTTGTTGGCTTTTGTCTTCTTTCTCCAGTGATGTTCCCCTCCTGTTGAGTTTAGCCGAGTGTCGGGTTGTACTGTGATGCCTTGTCATCTATTGTCCATCTCCCCTGTCGTTTTGTCAGCATACACATGACATTCATTCACACTTGCATCATGCACGCACAGTTGTATTTGTTGTTGTCTTTAAATTCGTACATCTTGGTTGTGTCTTTTCAAATAACGTATTTGATCTTTCCAAATAGAGTGCCGATTTAAGCATAAAATGTGCCTCCTTTCTAATTCCCCAACTGAGCTAATCCTCGTGGGTAATTTTTGATTTAGCTTACCTTGTCCATTTCTGGATAGGATAATTTCCCCAATCGATTTACTTTCTCATTGGGAGGAGTCTTGTCTGATTGTTTTCTCTCTGGTTATTCCTGGATGAAGTGGCTGCCTCTTGCATAGGCTATACTCTTTGATTTTCCCCAGTGAAATTGCGACCTAGACGGTTGGTGCATTTATTTTGCACGTTAAAATGGATGATCTCCTCGGGAAGGATTTGATTCAGGGTTCTCTTTGATGAAGATTTTATTCTCTGCCAATATCATCGCAGTTTCCTTCTGAATTATGTTGGAAAATGACAAGCGGTAGCTCTTCACGAGCAACTTGTACATTACTTTTTCGAAAGCGCCGAGCAGCAGTTCTTCACGAGCTACTAGTGCGTTATTTATTTTCTGAAACGCCAGCAGTTCTTCATGAGCTACTAGTGCGTCATTTTTATCTTTTCGAAAGCGCCGAGCAGCAGTTCTTCATGAGCTACTAGTGCGTCAGTTATGACTTTGTGAAAGCGCCGAGCAGCAGTTCTTCATGAGCTACTAGTGCGTCAGTTATGACTTTGTGAAAGCGCCGAGCAGCAGTTCTTCATGAGCTACTAGTGCGTCAGTTATGACTTTGTGAAAACGCCAGCAGTTCTTCATGAGCTACTAGTGCGTCATTTTATCCTTTTTGGGAAACGCCGAGCAGCAGTTCTTCATGAGCTACTAGTGCGTCATTTTATTCCGTTGGAAAGCGCCGAGCAGTAGTTCTTCATGAACTACTAGTGCGTCATTTACTTTTTTCTGAAAGCAACAAGCAGCAAACTCTTCATGAGTTACCAGTACATTATTACTTTTCGGGAATACAGCAAGTGGTAGCCTCTTTATTTGAGCAGCTTGTTTGTTATCGGTATTTTCTTCGGAAAACAGCAAGTGGCAGCTTCTTTATTTGAGCAGCTTGTTTGTTATCGGTATTTTCTGTGGACGACAGCAAGTGGTAGCCTCTTTATTTGAGCAACTTGTATGCTACCGGTATTTTCTCTGGACAAATTGCAATTTTCTTTATTTGAACAACCTTCGTATCTACAGTCTCATTACCTCAGCATTAATGAGTATACCTCCGAAATCTCGCAGAGAAGTCTGGTACGAATCTGTACCTCCAGAAGTCGGTAATCAGTTATCCGCAATTTGATATTCCCTGTCTACCGTCGACCTTGAGTTGCGAACTCACTGTTTTGGATCAAATCTGTTATGGCCTATGCAAGATACTCTCTTCGTTAGGGATAGAGGTCGTATTCCCTCAGTTTTATTCGCTGTCAGGAGTCTGTCGTTTGAAGTCGATAGCTCGTTTTCCCCGGTAGTGTATAATCCGAACCGCTGTGCTTTGTTGGTGTTCGATTCCCCCAACATTGTCTTGTTTCACACAATATCTTTCTCTGTGAATTCATGCACTACATTCATATCACTGCATGATGACGGCATCATAGGACAAAATTTGTGTAGTTATGTATTTAAGTACCTTCAATCTCGTCGAAACGAAGATTTCAAATCTTCATATCTCCGGATAGAAGGAACTTAAATAGGGGCAGCTGTTGTACCCCAAATTTTGACCTAAGATACCGTCTTCCATCTGCATCATTCGCATTGCAAGAGTTTTGACCATTTTTATCAAATTTTCAAAGCAGTTTAAAAATTCATAACTTTTTCGAGTCGGGAGCTGTTTATTTGTTGAACGCTAAATTTATTAACTGATCAAGATTTAAATGACGTTTATTAATTATTTATTAGCTTAAATTTAAATAATTGGAATCTATTTTTCAATTGTTATATAATTTAAAGACTTATGAATAATGAAATAAGCATTTGAGAATGAGTTTATTAATTGGTCAACAATGATTATTTAATTCTTTATCATTTTAGATTAAATAATTAAAATTCTATTTTTAATTATTATAATTTGGAATTTTACGAATAATGAATTAAATAGTTGAATTTGTTGATTAGTCAATGATGTTTATTTATTTGTTTGTCATTCTGAATTTAAATGTTTGGATTTGATTTTCAATCATTATATGATTAAGGAATTATAAACAATAAATAAATAATTGGAAAGAAAAGGAATTAATTGGGAAATAATAGAATTTTTATTCACTTTATTCTATTTATTACAATTGTTGTTTAAATACTATTGTACAAAGTATTTATAATAACCATTACATAAATGCTTAAAGTAAAATAAAACTATTTTTCTAAATTCTAATTCTAATCTTCTGTCCAATACTCTTTGTCTGCTCATTTAAATTTTACCTGCAAAAAACGATCAAAAAGAAAGAAATTAGAATTCGAAAAAATAATTAAAATGCAGAAAAATAAATTCAATGTTCATCATTAAAAGCAGGCGACTGGAATCAGTTTACCCTTTTTTTGCAAATCACGGGATTTCTCCCGGTTCACAAAAAAGGGAGGAATTTTTGTTTCATAAATGAATGCACAGTTTAAAACATGCACAAATTCATTTTTATTTTTCAAAGCTGCATATTTAAAATTAATTGCATTTTCCAAAAATCCAATGCATATTTCAAAAAAAACACACAGCATACAAAGTAACAGCATATGCATAAGCATGCATTGTTCAAAAGGCAACGTGAACCTATGCAACAACTTGAGAAGAGTCCAAAAAATTAGGCTCCCATGCAAGACAAAGAGTAATATGCAGCTTAAATCAATGTGTGCAAGCAAGTGTTTTCCTTTTTTTTCATCATCTTCCAGCCTGCTTTTTCAGAATACAGCAGTACAAAATATCATTTTCATATATCAGTTTTGTACTTGAGGTAGAGAGAAGAAGAGGTTTAGTTTTTGCAGGTTTTGCTTTAAGCATGAATTGGGAATAAAGTCAACCATATGCAGCAGCATTTGTGCAGAGCATCAGGAAATATAATTAAATACTCAAAACCTGAGCCATGAAGGGGGGAAGCAACGGCTATTTGCAATCCCTTCAAAAAGGAAGTGAACTGGCATAGTAACACGACCAACACATTACTGCAAAACTAAGCCAAGCAAACACCACATTCCATTTTTTCACACCAGAACATCACTGCTACTGCTATCCAATACCATAGTTCATTCTTTGCAAAACCATAAAAAACCTGCATATTGCTATTATTCCCAAACAGAACCAAAACCATCTCTAAGCATTTGCAAACCTGCATACTGCATAAAACTACATAACTTACATATTGCATTCAAACCATTTTCCAAACATAACCGGCATATTACAAAACCTGCATATTGCTAAACCATTCCTAAGCATATTGCGAAACCATTTCCAACATATTGACCAAAACCATAAAAACGGTATAATCCAAAACCACCAAAAAAACATTTATTCAGTATTTCCAATCAGTTTGTTTAGACGGAGAAGAAAAGAAGAATTAGTGGCAGAAAGCAAAGAGCGAGGAGTTTTCGGAGCTTACCTGACGTCGCCGGAATCGTAACTGTCGGACTAGCTCCGACCATGTGAGTTTTCTTCAGCTTTTCGCATAAACCTTTATACCGTTGCGTTGCCTTTGTCTCACTTAATAATACTCTCTTTAATTTTCTGAAATCATGAAAAATGGCCATTCAACATCATTACAGTTTTAAATCGAAAACAAAACCTTCATTTCACAAAAACACACAATTCAAAAATCTGAATTTTTAAAAAAAAGAAAAGAAGCGAAGTACCTTTAACCTTCATCCGCTCGCTATCTACTTTATCCCCATCAATCATCACCTTCTTCAACTCTAATACAACCGTCCTTCTTCTCCCGCTCAAATCGATGGAAGAACCGGTATTGCAATAGATTTTGGCTATCTGTCCTTGTTTCCTGACTTTGGTTAATGGAAGAAGTGGAGGATCCCCAATTTAGACTGGATTGATAGTGTCGTGTACCTGTACAGCAACTTTTACGAATAGTTGCTAGTTGATGAGTGTGAGCAACAAGCCAAATCGAACCCTTCCTTGGGTGCAGCCAATCTGTAAAAAGGAACAAACCAGGAGAATAAATGACAATGTGCGTAATGAAAATCATGTTGTAACATAACCCGGTAACTCAAGCGAAAAATGATTCATCGACATTAAGATGGAAATAGATAGCAAATTGGCAACATTCATTGAAAATATATACAACATTATAGCTTGATACTTGATACAATTGTTCATTACAACTTCATTTGCTACTGGATAAAATAATACCTAGATTACATAGAACATGCATGAATGAAATGAACATAAAAAATGATAGCTATCATAATGAATATTGTTGTTTCTTCGTCTTAGTCACAAGGGTTAGACAATTATACAAACCCCTTGTAGGAACCGATGTCAAAACAGTTTGATCGTAATTTTCACAAATACCTTGTGAGCTGACTGATTAATATGTGAGGTTCAAGTAACTTTACAGCTTCTCAGAAAGCATTATGTGACTGTTGAAGCTCCGAACACTTTTTCTTCAGCTGCATACAAAAATCAAAACAGAAACATACATTAATTCATGGAAGTGTTGCATTATCAAAAAAAGAACAAGTTCAAATCCATCTCAAACACATACAACATACAGTGAGACGCAAAATAGAAGTAGAAGAGGTTTCTATCGTAGCAACTTTGAAGAGAAGAAATCGAAGCTTACCGTTAACTACTTCTCGACCGCAACTCGCTTCCCTTCTTTATCTCCACCGTCCCCAAGCCATGTACCAATCGCTAAGCACAAATCACTTCAATAGAAAACCAAGGCTACACTAGGTTGAGATCCCCCTGTTTGCAGTTTACAGTTAACCGCTTAAGGTATCTAATCCGAAGCGGAAATCGTGATTCATATTAGATGCAAATATAATCTATTGAGAAACGGAGGGGGATTGACATACCTGATGTCAGCTTCTATGCCACAAAGATTATTTCTGCTAATCACTTTTAACACTGGTACAGAAATCATGTAGGTATTCTTCCGGTAGCGGCCTCAATTCAATTTGAGAAATGAAGGGATTGGCATCCTCCTTCAATGCAGAACTCGTAAAAACTCACAGGAGGTCAATTTTCCATCACCGTTCATCGCCGTCGATAACCCTCTGTCACCGTTTCTTCTTTTCTTTCCTGCGTTTCCATTTTTTTTTTCCTTCGTGCGTTCCAACTTACAAGAATCAGCAACCACATTTCATCATCATGCTCATGCTCATCATCCTCATTATCACCAGCAGCAGCATCAGCACAAACAGCTTTCTCCTGAAGAGATCAGGACGATCTGGCTTGGTGACCTTCATCATTGGATGGACGAGACTTTTCTTCATAACTGCTTTGCTCATACCGGCGAGGTTGTATCGGCCAAGGTCATACGTAATAAGCAAACTGGTGTCTCGGAGGGATATGGATTTGTCGAATTCTATTCGCGAGGAACGGCTGAGAAAGTCTTGCAAAACTTTAATGGTGCTATGATGCCAAACACAGATCAGGCGTTTCGTTTGAATTGGGCTACATTCAGCGCTGGCGGCGGCGGCCATGGCATCAGCATTTCTTAGGGTTTTTTCGTTCAGCATTTGCGTTTCTTTCTCTGTGGGTCTGGGTCTTCCAACGACCCGGCCCATTTCCCTCACCCAGTTCATTTTCTTTATTAGCTTAAGCCCATCTTTTATTTGGTCTTCAATTACATTCTATTCATTTCCTAACTTAATTAATTTAGACTAGTTAATTTTCTTAGGAATAGCATATAATTTTAAATAGATAATCTTTAATATATTTTCTCAAATCTCATTTAGTTTAAATTTATGTTTATTTAATAATTTTTAGTCTTACTTATTTCTAATTCATTTTAAATTCATGTTTTGATTTAATTCGAAGAAAATATTTAATATCTCTAAAAAAAACATGTAAAAAATGAGAAAACTAAAAGACATCCTATTTTTCTTTAATTTACTCCCCTCATTTTGATTAAATATCAATATAATAAAAACATAAAAAATAGAAATATATAAAATCATTAAAAACATTTCTATTAATTCTCATTACCTTTTATTATTAAAAATGCGTAAAAAACGAAAAACCAATTAAAACTTTTTTCTTTTTGCATATTAAACAAAAATCATATAAAATGCATGTTCACATTTAATTGTTGTGTATCATTTTCTGTTTAAATATCTCACATTTACTTGATTATTCTGTTTGCATCAATCCAAAGGGAATTGTCTAATTTTTGTTGACTTCATGTCCTCAAAAACGATCGAGCGAATACTCTCATTCATTAAAAACTTAGGTTAATTTTCCTCAAATATTCACCTTTCTTCAAAATTTCAACCTTTTCAAGACTCACACCTTTTAAGTCAAAACTTCGACATTAGGTCGTCGTATCTTCAAAAAAACCGTCCGTATCCCTTTTTCGGCCAAAACGATTTATTTTCAATCAAGCGATCAATTTTAAATAAAACAGATATTTCAAAAGGTTCCTATAGAGTACTATAGATGCATTGGGTGCTAATACCTTCCCATTGTATAACCAACCCCCGAACCATAAGATCTCTTTTCAAAAACGCTTTGCATTTGTATTTTTAGTTACATTGCATATTTAGGGTTTTATTTCGCTCTTTTCCCTTTTCCTTTGGAAACAATAAAGCGCGGTGGCGACTCTTGCTTATGTGAGACGAATTAATCAATAATTCGATCTCCGATTTACCCCGCTACATTTTTTATCGCTACAGTAACCTACCAACGTTCACTGAAGGTAGAGAGAAAATATATCATAACACTGCCGTTCACTGACGATGAACTACCAATATTCACTGAAGGTAGAAAAAAGATAGCAATCACCAACTTTCACTGAAGGTGACCTACCAACTTTCACTGAAGGTAGAGAGAAAAATATAAGTTTCCCCAAAATTCTGGCATTTCACCTAGAACGGGTCTCAACTTCTTCTTTAACCAAAGCATTCTGCCTGGAAAGGGTAATATATAAGTTGTCTCAAATAAAGAGATTACCACTTGTAAAAATTTCACAATGAACTGTCTCTATGATATTGAAAGTCTTGTCATCCACTGGGGTAATTTGGGCAACAGGCTGCAAACTATTAACTCATAGAGAAGATAGCAAAAAAAATAGTTACGTCGACTTTTACAGGGTGTACAGGTTGCTCAAATAAAGAGACCTGCCACTTGCTGTCATGGAGGATTGTAAAAAAAGAATCTCTATGGAGAACAGTATGGATTCCTGGGGAAAGAAATATGACTTCCTTGGGAGATGCCAATATATTTCTGCTGAGGAGATAAAGTCTTCTCGTGCAAAATAAATGCACATTCTCAAACCAAGGCTCGAAGCCTGCAGATATCATAAGTAATAATATTGCTGAGGATCAAAGATTCAAAACAGAAATAAACTGGGATGGAACAATCAACCATAATATATCCTTTGAGAAATAAACTCAAGAGGGAAAACCAAATCATCCAGACAAAGAGCTGTTCAAGAAAGCTAAAGCAAAAATCTTCCACGAGGGATAACTCAGTGGGGAAATTGAAAGAATATACGCTTTCTTCTTAAGTCCAACACTCTATTAGAGAGAGGACAACATAACTCTGCAAAATAGGGTGATATGTCAACAAAATATTAACGAATGTGAATGATCAATAATTTTCCAATTTTATCTATGCATGATGTATGTGTGAATGCATGAGTTTTATCGTGCGTATGCTGACAAAACAGATATACAACACTGGGAGTAACCAGGAAAAACCACCTCGGGCACAATCAACACTCGACTAAATTACATTCAAGACGAACAATCCAAGAAAAAGTAAGCGCCAACTAAGGAAACAAAACCTATTTCCTGGTTTAACTTTACTGGGGAGAAATGTAATCCAGAAGTAAATAAAACATAGCGACCAAACAGTACAGATACAGAGATACAACATCCTTCTCCAGGCTTTACCAGGTGTAGCACTCAGACTTCAACGGGAAATCAGATATTTTCAAAAGTAATGATTCTACTGGGGATTTTGAAAAATCAACTTCAAGTAGAGAAGACGGTCATCAAATCATCAAAACATTCACTGGGGAATTCAGGACCATTTTGAAAGAGGAAACACACAAGCTTTGTTAAGGCGTATAATGTCCTATCATCAAGCCATTAATTGGGGATTTCATGTTGACTTCACTGGGGAGGTTAACACCACATCCTCAAAGGGAAAACCAACATACATTCTTCACCAGAGAAATCGGAGACCTGCGTTCTTTAAGAGTAGTTATTGTACCAACTTCTCTGGGTATAAATAACCTCTATTAAACAAACGAAAACCTTTACTGGAGGAATCTGGGATTAAATCTTCATATCCTGCAAACTTGGAAAAGAGGAGAAATGAACCACAACTTGACCGGGGACACTGGAGTCCCAAACCCAATACAGCAAGAATATCCTAAGAAAAACTTCCCCAGGAAACAAAATTTCTCAAAACAACTGGAGTCAGTCCATTCCTGGGATCACCACTTTTGTTTTCCTATTGCGTCACAATTTTTAAAGTAACAGTAAATTGTAAATTCTTTTTGAAAATCAATTTTTTTATTTAATATTTTTACTTTGAAAGTTATTATCAATAATAAATGGAGCCTTTGCAAGCTAAATAAAATAAGAACTATAAAGAATTAGGTAAAAGCTCAAATTTCATTAATAGAATGGTAGTCTGCGAATGGCGAGACTCCATGGATGATTACAAAGTTCGGAAAATGGTAATATATAATGGAAAAGATACATTGAGATACAATGACCACTATCCCCTCTAATAACTTTTGAAATCCTGAGCAGCAGCTTCTGTTGAAGTATGATGAGGATCCAAGAAGATTGTTGCTCCAACAATCAAGTCTTGTCTAATGTAGTTACTTGCCAAGAAAGCCCCTAACTTTTGCCTAAGTTGCCCTTGCGGGTTTTCAACTTAGCGGGAAATTTATTCTGTTTATGTCTCTAATTTTTGCCTAGACTGCCCTTTCGGGTTTTCGGCCTACCAAGACGCTCTTTTTTTGCCTAAGCTGCCCTTTCGGGTTTTCAACTTAGTGATCTATTCTTTTATTTCTTTAGGCGAAGTATTTCTTGATTACATCAGCATTCATGGGATGTGGGAACTCCTCTCCATCCATAGTTTCAAGAATTAATGCACCGCCAGAGAAGGATTTCTTGACAAAATATGGGCCTTCAAAATTGGGATTCCAATTTCCCCTAGAATCAGTGTTGAAAGACATGATCTTCCTGAGCACGAGGTCGCCTTCTCTTAATTCACGAGGTTTGACCTTTTTATCAAAAGATTTCTTCATTCTCTTCTGATATAACTGTCCATGACACAAAGCTGTCATTCTCTTTTCTTCGATCAAATTCAATTGGTCAAACTTGTTCTGGACCCTATTCAGCCTCTGACAACTTGGTTTCCATTATCACACGCAAAGAGTGGATCTCAACCTCGTCTGGGAGTACAACTTTCATTCCATATACAAGGGTAAATAGGGTTGCTCATGTTGAGGTACGAATAGATAATCGATATCCATACAAAGCAAAAGGGAGCATTTCATGCCAATCCTTATAAGTAACAACCATCTTCTGGATAATTTTCTTGATATTCTTATTAGCAGCTTCAACAGTGCTATTCATCTTTGGCCTGTACATAGAGGAATTATGATGGACAATCTTGAATTCTTCACACAGTTCTATCATCATTTTATTGTTCATATTTGAGCCATTGTCGGTGATAATTATGCTCGGCACACCATACCGACATATGAGATTATTCTTAATGAAGCACACAACCACCTGCTTGGTAACGTTAGCATATGAAGCAGCTTCCACCCATTTGGTGAAGTAATCAATTGCTACCAAGATGAAACGGTGTCCATTCGAAGCCTTAGGTTCTATCATCCCAATCATGTCAATACCCCACATAGAGAAAGGCCACGGAGAGGAAATCACATTGAGAAGTGTCAGAGGCATATGGACCTTATCTGCATAAATCTGGCATTTATGAAACTTCTTTGCAAATTTGTAACAATCAGATTCCATTGTCAGCCAATAGTAACCTTCCCTTAGCATCTTTTTAGCCATCGAATGTCCATTGTCATGAGTGCCAAATGAACCTTCATGAATCTCATGCATCAGCATGTCTGCTTCGTGTCTATCCACGCATCTGAGCAAGACCATGTCATAATTTCTCTTACACAACACATTTTCACTGAGGAAGAAACTGCTTGCCAATCTTCTCAATGTCTTTCTATCTTTCTACGAAGCACCAATAGGGTATTCCTGAGTCTAGAGAAAATGTTTGATATCATAATACCAAGGCTTCTCATCTGCTACCTCCTCTGTTGTAAACACATGAGTGGGCCTATCCAGTTGCCGAACCATAATTTGAGGTATATCATTCCAAGTATTTACTTGATACATAGAAGCCAGAGTTGCCATAGCATCCACCATTTGATTTTCATCTCTTGGAATATGATGGAATTCAACTTTATTAAAGAAGGGTAACAACCTTCTAGCATAATCTTTGTAAGGGATCAAGCCGGGGTGACGAGTATCCAGTTCTCCTTTAATCTGATTTATTACCAAAGCTGAATCACCATACACATATAGAATTTTAATTATGAGATCAATAGCTTCCTCGAGACCCATGATGCAAGCCTCATATTCTGTCATATTATTAGTACAATCAAATGTCAACCTTGCAGTAAAAGGAATGTGTGATCCATGTGGAGTGACAGTCACAACACTAATTCCTTTACCATAAGCATTCACAACTCTATCAAATATCATACTCCAACGAGATTCAGGGTCAGGATCTTCCTCGGGCAATGGTTCATCATAATCTTTCACTTTCAGGAACATCACATCCTCATCAGGGAATTCATACTCCACAGACCGATGATCCTCCACTGGTTGGTGAGCAAGATAATATGCCAACACACTATTTTTAATAGCTTTTTGAGTGCGGTATTCAATATCATATTCAGATAGAAACATCTGCCAGCGGGCAATTCTCCTAGTAAGAGCAGGCTTTCAAAAATGTACTTGATTGGATACATTTTGGAGATCAACCAAGTAGTGTGATTCAACATATACTGCCGCAAACGTTTTGCCGCCCAGGCTAGAGCACAACTTGTCTTTTCCAGCAAGGAATATTACGACTCATAATCAGTAAACTTTTTACTGAGATAATAAATGGCATACTTTTTATTCCCTGTTTAATCTTGTTGTCCCAGAATACAACCCATGGATTTATCTAACACTGTCAGATACATAATCAACGGTCTTCCTTCAACAGGAGGGAGCAAGATAGGAGGTTCAAGCAGATATTCTTTAATACTTTCAAATTCCCTTTGGCAATCATCCGTCCATACACAACCTTGATCTTTTTTTAACAACTTAAAGATCGGTTCACATGTTGCAGTCATGTGGGAAATGTATCTGGAAATATAATTCAAACGCCCGAGGAACCCTCTAACTTGTTTTTCAGTTCTTTGCGCTAGCATCTCTTGAATTTCTTTGACTTTATCATGGTCACCTTTAATTCCTTTCTGGCTAACAATGAAATCCAACAATTTTCCTGATCAAACACCGAAGGTTCATTTATTTGGATTCAAGCGGAGATGATACTTCCTCAAACGCTGAAATAACTTCAACATATCTTCTACATGCCCTTCTTCCTTCTGGGATTTAGCAATCATGTCATCAACATATACCTCGATTTCCTCATGCATCAGATCACGGAATAGGGTTGTCATAGCCCTCTGGTACGTTGCACCAGCGTTCTTCAACCCGAAGGGCATCACTCTGTAACAGAATGTTCCCCAGGGTGTGATGAACGTTGTTTTTTCCATGTCCTTCGGAGCCATTCTTATTTGATTATAACCTGAAAATCCATCCATGAATGAGAAAACTTTGAATTTTGATGTGCTATCCACTAACATATTAATGTGTGGCAATGGAAAATCATCTTTTGGACTAGCTTTATTTAGATCTCTGTAATCTACGCACATGCGGACTTTTCCGTCTTTTTTCAGTATTGGGACAATATTGGAAATCCATTGAGGATACACTGATGTCACAAGAAAACCAGTATTAATCTGCTTTAGAACCTCCTCTTTGATCTTCACTGCCATATCTGGGTGAGTTCTTCTCAACTTTTGTTTGATTGGCGGACACTTTGGTTTCAACGATAAACGGTGCTCCACAACATCTATATCTAGACCATGCATATCTTTGTAAGACCAAGAAAAAATATCCACATACTCTTTCAATAGCTCAATCAACCTGCTCTTCACATCAGGATGCAGCGATGCTCCAATCTTGATTTCTTTCGGAACTTCTTCTGAACCCAAATTGATCACTTCCAATGGCTATTTATATGGCTGAATGGTATTTTCCTTGTGCTCAAGCAACCGTGAGACCTCTTATGGAATCTCATCATAGTCTTTTTCTTCGGCCCCATACACAGGACATTCGAAGTTGGGAGAGGGTGCAGGGTCATAGTATTCAACGGGTTTTTTTTAATTAATCTGCACATATGATTTATGATTGCTTTTAGAAACTGACACATATAACAAGTGATCATGCATATTGAATTTCAGTTATTATTTATTTTGAAAGGTTTTTTCTGATTACCATGTTCCAAGAAAAAAGCAGAAAATAAATACATAATTTGGGAAACAAAGACAACTTTTATTATTGATTTTAAAAGTCACAGCAAACAGATAAGCCCTACAACATTAATACTTCCACCTTGGGCAGGGTGAAAGCTTTTCAAAATGATTAACAAAACAAATTACTTTAAAACATGTATGCAAGAGGGAACATCAATGGTGATCTAGTTCTGAACCCTAACTCCATGCGTCACATAATTCAGAATTTCCTGCTCTGCTTCATCTTCCACAATGGCATTAATCAAAAACAGTTGGATGAAGATAACCCCCGCTACGGAAGATGTCTTGATACCTGCCTGCAGCAGACTTTGGCTTCATGCTCTTACCTTTGTCATTCTTCAAAGAGAACCCCAAGTCATCTCTATTCTTGTTTACAGGTGGATCCACAATCTGCCCCATACCTCGCTATGACCCTTTCGCAAAACTTGTCATGCATCCTTAAGCGAAACCATGGAATTCTCATTTCCTCTTATGTTGTAAATGGATAAGGCTTGGAACTGGATTCCAACAGTAGCTTCATCCGCATCCACAATGCTGAAAGAAGACAAATGAGATATCAATAATGTATGTTCCCCATTTATGATTACTACATTCCCTTCACGTACAAATTTCAGTTTCTGGTGTAAAGTTGAAGTGACAGCCCATGCCTCATGAATCCACGGTCATCCCAACAAACAACTATAAGTGGGAACAATGTTCATGACTTGGAAAGTCATCTGAATCAAATGTGGTCCTATATGAATAGGCAAGTCCACCTCACCAATAACAGATTTCCTTGATCCATCAAACGCTTTCACAATGATGCCACTCAGGCGCATAGGCGTTCCTTGATATTTCAACTTCATAAGAGTGCTCCTCGGTATAACGTTCAAAGCGAATCCATTATCAATCAGCACATTGGATAGTGAATCATTCTTGCAGTTCATAGAGATGTGGAGGGCCAAGTTGTGATTCCTTCCTTCATCTGGCAATTCATCATCATAGAAACTCAAGTTATTACATGATGTAATGTTCCCTATTATGCTGCTGAATTGGTCTACTGGCATATCACTCTCCACAAAAGCTTGGTCCAATACTCTCATCAAGGGTTCTCTGTGAGCAGATGAGTTCATCAATAAAGACAAGATAGATATTTTTGAAGGAGTCTGTAGTAGCTGATCTATAATTATGTAGTCGCTCATCTTGATTATCTTTAAAATATCATCCACTTCTTTCTCCAACGTAGCTCCACTAGATTCACCCATAACCTTCTTGGGCTCAACGTTCTCAGCAATTTTCTTTCCAGCACTAACATTTTCTCAAACAACTGGTGTAAACACATGACCGTTGCGGGTCACTCTACTATTTTCAGCAATATTACCAACATCAGGCATTGGATGGATGGGAATTTCCACTCCATCCTCTAACATTGTAGTGTTGTATTTGTAAGGTACATCCTTATCTGACTTGTAGGGAACGGGCCCCGGAAAACTAATCACCAATGGGGTAACAAATGGCTTGCTATAATATTCAACTTCAAGATGGGAGGGTGCCCCAAAACAAGGTACAATGACGTTTACCCCTTCTTCAACATAGACAGTCATTATTGAGTCATTTTTGGAAAATAAATCCTCATCTGAGGAGAAATACTCATTTGCAGAGGCATACTCTTCATCCGACTCTTCTTCAGTCAAACAAACCTCAACCAAATAAACTTCATGGTAATCATCCCTTTGACCTATAACCTTGATATTTCAATTATCTAACAACAACTGAACACCTTTCTTCACGATTGAACATCCTCGAGAGTCCCGACAGCAAATTTGGCAAGACCCATACTGGTGTTCTACCTGACCATCCATATGGCAGAAATTAGCATGAAATTGCACAAGGTCCTCATTCATATACTCTACATAAAAAATTTGGAATTCTCCAGGACATCCAGAAACCATATTCACCTCCTCTTCACACTCTGCCCTAGGCCTGATTATGTGGATGAGACCCTCATCCATCATCTCCTGTAAATTATCCTTTATCTTATCGCAACCCTGTATGTCTGTAATGAAAGTAGCACAACCGGAATGGTCATGCGTATAATAGATAAATTCATAGAGGTTTGCATGCATTTTCACCAAATCTCCTCTAACCATATTAATATCAAAAATCCGGAAGTCGCCTGGACATCCGGCCACCATATTCACAGCATTTACTCCTCCATGCTTGGGTAGAGGATTGTCTTTCACATTAGGGCCCACATCATTGAAATATAGAATACCAGACTTCACCAATTTCTACACCTCAGTCTTCAAAGGATAATAATTCTCAACATTATACCCTGGTTCTCCCTGATGAAAAGAACATGTTTGGTCTGCCTTGTAATACCAAGGCAATGGTGGTGGTACAGCGGGAGGTGGTCGGGTCTGAACCAACTTTTTCTGAATCAATGCCGGTAGTAACTCCGTATAGCTCATAGGAATAGGGTCATAACTCTCCCTTCTATGATTATACCCTTTATTCCCCTGCTGGGATGGTCTCTGATAAGCGACAGTAGTTGGAGCTACACCCACAACTTGAGTAACTGAGGCGACTTTCCGATGACGCTGAGAGTTCGTTCTAGGAGGATTGACCCTCCTATCTTGCATAACAGCATTTGCATCCCCTTCCTTATTCTTGGTAAACCCATAAGATGGCCTCTTCACACCTCCAGATCCTCCACTTCTCGTTAAACGACCCTCTCTTACAGCCTCTTCTAAGCGGATACCCATTCCTACCATTTTAGTAAAGTCACTTGGCGCACTCGCTACCATCCTCTCGTAGTAGAAAACACCCATAGTTTTCAAGAAAATCTTAGTCATCTCCTTCTCTTCCATGGGAGGAATCACTTGGGAGGCTACCTCGCGCCATCTCTGTGCATATTCTTTGAATGATTCCCTATCTTTCTAAACCATGGCCCTGAGTTGACCACGGTCAGGCGCCATGTCCATGTTGTACTTGTATTGTTTGATGAACGCTTCTCCCAAGTCATTGAAAGTATGGATGTTGACACTGTCCAAACTCATATACCACTTCAGCGCAGCACCGGTCAAACTATCCTGAAAAAAATGAATCAGCAGACGCTGATCATCAGTATGGGTAGACATTCTCCTTACATACATCACCAGATGAGCACGAGGGCAAGTGTTGCCCTTGTACTTCTCAAACTCCTGGACCTTAAACTTAGCAGGTATCTTAACATTTGGGACCAAGCATAATTCATTCACATTCTTCCCGAATAACTCTTTTCCCCTGAGGGCCTTCATCTCCCTCTACATATTGTCAAACTTCTCTTGAAAATCATTCATTATGTCATAAAGACCCAAGTCTCCACTCGGTGGAGGGAAAGGAAGACACACATCATCGTTAACAAACGGGGCCATATTCACCGAAGGAGGTGCAACAGGAGCAGCATGCAACACAAGAGGTGCCGGAGTAACAATAGTCTGAACAATTGGAGTATCTTGAGGACCAAGGTTGAAACTTTCAGGCGCAAAATTCTCTGGCATTCCCCAAGGGTAACCTTGAGGCATGCAATTCTGAACAACAGCTGGAGTAGCAGATACAGGAATAGCTGGAGCTTCAGTAGTAACCCTTGTTGGCTGAGGTTGAACACTCGGTGGCTGATTCTGAGCAGCCACCAGAGATTCCATCAAAGTTGTAATATTGGCCATTCCGGCCTTCAAAGCAGAAACCTCCTTGCACAGCTCGCAATTCTCTTGTTCTTAGTTGTCTATCTTCTTTCTGAGATTAGCCCGAGTGTTGTAGTGATGAGTCAGCTTGTTATTAAAGTAAAGAAGCTTGGTAAGAGACCTGGATATGCATAACAAATGCAATAAATATGTGCAATATAATGCATGATGTGCAATGCTCATGATTTTATTTCATTATTTAATATTTCAAGGGATTTAAAATTTAGGGACATATTGCAAATATCAAAGTAATAACGCATTTGAGAAAAAAATTTATTATAATAACTTCAAAATGGGTTACAAGTTTTAATAATCCCAAGTACAAGATGAAAATAAAATCTAAAATCCTGAGAAGTAAAGCTTGATATAAATCACTCTACACGCTGGCGCTTCCCTGTGAGCCTGGCAATCTGAGCCTTCAACCTCTGGTTTTCTTCTGCATATCTGGTGGTAACCTCCTTCCAATCACCTAAATCAGGGAGTGAGAAAATAGCATCTGACCGAGGCTTAGGAGAAAATAAATCCCCTTGCCTCTCCATAGTCTCTACATCCCGTCTCAAGGATCTCAATCAAGTCGTCTTTCTCCTTCAAGTCCGCTCTATAGGAAATCTCTAAAGTTTGGCACTTATTCTTCCAAGCGTCCTTTTCCTGTTGCATCCTAACCAAAGTAAGTTGCAGCTCTTCTAGATCATCTAATAGGGGATGAGTGGTCTTCACAAACAAATCAGGCATAGGTGTTTCCGGGGAATACGACATCTTCAACTGAATGGCTCTCGTCTGGACCCACTGCAGATATGGCTCCAAAGAAACATTAACCCTAGGTCCTAAATCCTTCATACTCTTCTTATGAATGTGATGCCAGGCCTTTGCAATCTTCTCCCTAGCTTCCCTATGGTCTTCTCCCTCCTTCAGAAAGAAACTACTCAAATGAATACTATTTGTTTTATCCCTCATCAGATAACCAAGTTGTCGTCGTGCAAGAATAGGGTTATAGTTAATTCCTCCCTTTGTACCAAGAAGAGGTACATTGGGGAAACTACCATAACTGTCAATAATCTCTATATCCTGGTAAGCTCGGTGATACCAATCAATATCCAAGTGAGTAAGTGCCATGATCTTAGGAGCCCAACGGGGTTCCTTATTGACATTCCAAAAAGCATCAGACTGAGGCATATGAGAGATAAACCCCCGGTACAACAGAGGCGTGCAACAAATAATCATCCCCCATGGTAAGAATTCCGAAGATGAATAGAGCAATAAGCATCACCCAACAATGTAGGAATTGGGTTTCCGATCATGAAGATCCTGATAGCATTAATGTCAACAAACTTGTCCACATTAGGAAATAAGAACAACATGTAAGCAAGTAGAGCAAAGATGGCCTCAAAAGCGACCGTACTCTTCATCTTGGCAAAGTAACGAGCCTTCTCCAATAAGAATTGGGATGGTAATCCTTTAATCCCTCCTTTAGTAACCATATGGGATTCCACCTCAGACTTCCCCAGATGAATCAAAGCAGCAATCTCATGTGGTTTTGGCTCATCCTCCAAGCCAGTAAAAGGAACACGATCGGTAATAGGTAAATCCAATAGATAAGAATACTCCTCTAGTGTAGGCATCAACTGATAGTCGGGAAAAGTAAAGAAATGATACATTGGATCATAGAACTGGACCAAGGTCGAGAGAATATGCTCCATCCTCTTCAACATCATGAGAGGAATGATGGATCCATACTTCTTCCGAAAATCTGCAGAACACTCAATCTCGGGAATTAGACTGATCAACTCATCTATCTTGGGATCCTTGAAACTGTACTTCCCATTCTTTCTTTTTCCAGAATCCATGGTTAAAAGGTACCTGAGCTATTCACAAATGGTCAACTTTTAAATCCCTTGAAATAAGATTTCTTCAAAAGATTCTTATGAGTGCATGGACGCATGATGCATTAATCACACACAAGATCACACATATAGGATTCATAGGTTTAACGTAACGAGCATGAGGTCGAACGTACTACCCATAAGGTATGGTCTAAAAGTTATCACCTGCCGAAAAAGGTTCTAGAGGTTCCCAGAGTCTACATCCTTCCTTCGGATATTACCAACTTCCGGATTAACTCGATAATTAGTAATATTCTTAAGAAAGACTCGTCCGAGCGTAGCATCGCGTGACAACTATTTCCAGATTACTCTGTCATAGCTTCCGCACTACACCTAAAAGGCCAAGATGGGTTTGGTATTCTATGGTCCTTATCTTCAGCAGGCTCCCAGGTCGAAAGCAGTATGTCTTCCCAATTACTCAGTAAACGACACTACAGTCAAAGGGGACTCCACTGAGTGGGGGATCTCATGCCTCCTTTTTTGGGATTACTCCCTCAAAGTTAACATGACTATACTGCCCATCCTATCTTAAAGTTTTCCCAAGTCCGAGTATAGGACTTATGAGTAATCACCAAGCACCCTGAAAAACAGGAAAATCCAGATAAACATATATTCAACATATAACACATAAATAACAATAGTATATACACAGATATAAACAAAGATAGGCTCAACCCACTTAGGAATGGACCAACAAGAGGTCAATATTTCCCCAGTGAAGTCGTCATTTTTCTGTAGCGGTAGAAATATTTAAGACTAAGTCATGGGATTGACTAGACTTGTACAAATCAAAATAGAAATCGCCACCACGCTTTATTGTTTCCAAAGGAATAGGAAAAGAGCGAATAACCCAAAAAAATGGGGAAAGATTCAAGATAAGGGGGTTGGTTATGTAAAGGGAAGGTATTAGCACCCTGAACATCTACGGTACTCCGCAGGAACCTCTTTGTAAGATCTATATATTTTGGCTATGAAATGTTGTCTAAAAAATGGATGGTGGAGGTGAGAAAATAAATATATTTTTATGGTTTTTTTCACCTGCCGCGGTTGTAAACCATTAGTGCCTACGTACCACCTTTTCGCGTAATAGGGGATCATGGTACACATAGTTTCTCTTTAAAAAATTTAAAACACAAGTGTGTTGGTTAATTTTATGAGATAAGACATCATTATCATTGTCCGTGTGGAAAACATACTTACTACCCACAATCATGAGAAAGGAGAATTTGCATCATCTCAAAGTGGAGGATATGGCTTAGATTTTAAAATCAACAATGCCTCACTCAACACCTAAGTGGAAAATATATCTCTTCACTATGTATTATAGAAGTAGTTGTTTGCATCACTACAAGGATTGACAAGAGTCTAGTCTTTTGAGAAAAGTTTTAAAGATAAGAGCCAAAATGGCAAAATGGTTTGGATGAGATTGATTGACTTTTAGTCTTCTCACAAAAATGTCAAGGTATTATTAAGTTGATTGAAGTTTACTTGTGAAAAGGTTTTTTTGAAAATGCATGTACCTAAGTCCAAGTTTATTATGAAAGTGGTTCAGGTTTAAAAAAAACAAGAAGAGTTTTCAAAAGGAGAAAGAATATTTTTGAAATTAAAGAAGATGAGAGGTGAAGAAGAGACTATCCTAATGCATAAGGTAAAAGCTATAGATAGGAACCATCTAACTAACAAGAAGCCAATACTTGACACTATGAGCCAAGATAGAATTCTCATTCTTTGGATTGAAACCAAGCAAGCAAAGATACTAGACCTCTTGAAAGAACCAAACTTCAAGTGTATTAAGTCTTCACAAAAATTGGGCAGAGTAACGGCTGTATACGGGTGAATTCCAGATTACAAACAAAGAATGTAATCACAATAACCTGCACACAAAACAAACAAACAACCCAATGTCTTGAGGTAAACCTCAAGAAATCCAGACAAAATATCAATTAAGGTTAAAAAGTCTCCAACATAGGCCAAGGTTTCTTATCCTATATCCAAGAAGTCCCATACTCCATAATGCCAAGGATAGTAACCAAATAGTCCAAGTATCATTAAAGATTTGTAGGGTTCATGTTGATTATTAGGTGTCTTGAAAAATAAAAGTAAAGCTCAAGTGAGCAAAAAATAAAAAATGACAAGAAAGTAAATGGGCTCAAGTTAGCAAAAATGAAAAATAACATAAAATATAAATGCTAAAATAAATGGTACATAAAGCATAAAAAATAAAAGGGCACAAAGTAAAAGCAATTTAATAATTAGTGGTTAGTTGGATGACCATCTTGAAACTTACATTTGGAACTTATTAAAGGATTGGTAGAACCAAAGCCTTCACACAACAAGTTGCATTTGCTTTTTGTCAAGTATATCATCCATTTGGAATCCTCAAAAGTACCATTTAATGATCAATGATGTTTAAGTGATCCGCGTTGACCAAAAGTATTGTAGATCCATTAGAGGATTGGTAGAACCAAAGCCTCCACACAATGAATCTCAAGGTTATTGGATCAAAGGGATCAAATTAACATACTTGGGCTTGCAAACATAGGTTTGGGCCACGGATGATCATTTATTCGAATCAAGACAAAATTTAACGCTATGTTAAGCAATCGTAAATGGACTTATATAGAAGTCGCACCTATTTTGAGGTCGTTCAATAGCAATCTATACACCATTTGTTTTGAGAGATGATATAGAGATCATGCTCCAATAACACTTAGTGCAATAACAAAGGGATGAGATGAAGAGGGGTGGGAAAGAATATACAAATCACATTTGGATTAAAATTTAATTAACTATTATTAAAATCATTCATCCATTTTTGTGGAGTTAAACTCAACACCATGGATCCAATGATGTTAATAAAGTTCATGATCAAAAATTCAACCCAAGATTAGCCAGAAAATAATCACAAAATAATATTGCATTTTAATATATACATTAAAAAAAGGTTTCAGAAATATTTAAAATAGAAATAAGGGATAAAATTATCAACTATGTTCAAATTAATCAAGAAATAAAAAGTAAGACCATAGAAAAATCAGAAATTGACTCAAATATTTTTATTAATTTTTTGGTAATTTTTTAAAGTCAGAAACTATTTTTAAAATTAAAATAAATGAGTAAAATAAACCAAAAATGATTTTTAAAAAATACCAAAGTGAGGTCACCAATATTTGTCACAATATCATTGGATCATTCCCTATTTTTTTCAGAATTTAAAAATGCATAAAAGTATTTTTAAACATTTAAAACAAATTAAATAAAATGAAAATTTATAAAAAATACCAAAACACAAAATAAAATTGTGTAAAAATAAAAATCAGAAAGAGAAAAATCAAAAATATTTTTCAGAATTTTTTCAGAATTTTTGGACTAAAAATGAATTTTCTATGATTTTTTTAAATTTAAAACAATTAAATATAAAAATCAGAAAGAAAAAAATATGGGCCATCTGATTAATGTCAAACACGTTAGTAAACAAATCAAGTGGACCTGGCGCGCTGTGCATGTTATGGACTTTAGTGGATAATGCATTGAATCATTAATTAAATCAGATTTAAAAAAAAACAAGTGGTGTGCCATCATTGGTTGGAAGATGACACGTTGGTCATATTCAACCTCCAGCCAACGTGAATTGCAGGTCTCTCAAACTGTAAAATCAGAAGCTCAGACCTATGTCATTCGCTTCGTCTCTTCAAGACAAAGACAACCACACCTTCGCGACAAATTTATATAAACTGTAGCTCAAGCAAATTAGAAGAGAAGTTTTGAAAAGGGATTTGAAATTTCGTGGTCAAAACAAGTTTCCAGATGAAAGTAAGTGTTGCAACTAGAACCAGGGCAACGAGAGCATCACAACGAGATCAAAGTTTTGAAGAATTAATGAAGGAATCTACCTATTGAAGTTGAGTTGCAGAGCTCTGAAACTGGACTTCTATGGAGCAATCTAAGGCACGATTCTTGAATGTAATTATATGGTTAGCTTCAGGGAAGATCAAGGAAGGTGAATTCATGGAAAAATTGGATAAAAAGGCTTGAAAGCATATTTCGAAGTAGTAGAATTTTGAGTTATGGAACAAGTTTGGCAGGGTGATTCTGGTTATCCAAGCTTAAGAAAATGAATGGGGGACGACCCTCTATTTATAGGGAATCAAATGGAATGTCCAAGCATGTGAAATGATGAAGTTTGGAGGGAAATCGTGTGAAGTTGCAAACAAGAAAAGTGTGACTTCCAATTTGATCAAAACTCATCCAAAATGCGCGTTTTGTTGTGCTAATCAATTCTGGAACTTCACTAAACAAGTTTAGAGATAAAAACGCGTGGAAACTTGTGATTAGAAGCCAAAACAAAGATTTCAAATTCTGACTTATGGAGAAACTTCAGTTCCAAGTTACCAAGTTCAATCCAATGGCATTCTAAGCTCAAGGGGTCTTAAGGCATGATTCTTGATGCTTTAGAAAGATGAGGTTACAAGCTTTGCAATGGAAAAATAATGGAATCAAATGGATTCTTGAGCTTAAATTTGCATTGAGTCAAAGTTGGGAAAAAAAGAAGTTGACTTTCCATACTTAGAAATATTTCAACTTTTCCTTCAAAAGTGACCTATAATATTTTGCACCCAAACATGGCCTTCCTCTTGGAATTTGCTCTTGACCAAAAAAGATGGCATGAAATAGACCTCTTGAATGACATTTTGAAACTTGAACCATTCAAAATATCCAAAAATTGAGAGAGTTATGGATTGTTGAAGTTGGCAAAAAATCATGAAATGACCTATAATATTTTGTATCCTTAGGGCATCTTCCATCCATTTTATCACTTTGCACATAAAAGAAGGAATAAAGTTCACATCATCAAGATCATTATGGAAAATGAGTGGGCTCAAGGTGATAAAAATTCACCAAGTTATGATCATTTGAAGTCACACATAGGAAAATAGGGGTTCATCTGGAGGACTTGTAATCTTTCTTCATCGTCAAGTTTCTTCCACATGAAAACTCCTTGAAAATTTTGAAGTAATTTGTTAATAACAATTTGAAAAGAAGGATGTCTTTGTAATCACTCAAAAATACCAAAACATGAGCAAAATATGCTTCTTTGAAGTTCAAAACCCTAGCTCCTAGATCAAGAAAATGCTTTGAGGAACTTTGACAATTTTGAACAACCTTCTTGTACCAACACTCTTGCTTTGTAAATAGAAGTTGTTGATGATGATAATGAGGACTCATAGCAACTAAAACCACTTACATATCTTTATGATTTAGATGAATATGCACTTGTGATCAATGGGAACAAGATCTTGTCCAATCATGACAACTTCTTCCATCAATCCCTTGTTCTTTTGAATCAATTTCATAACTTGGAAATGTAGTGAACCAAAATAACCTTGCCATTCTATTTCCTCCAAAAAAAATCCAATGGTGAGGTTTGAACTTATCAAGCTTTATTGACTAGGGCATGGAAATAAACTCATGAACCCATGGAGCAACTTGCTGAATCGCATTGCCTTTGCCTACATGAGTAACAAGCAAGACAAACCAACATTGCATTTTATTAATTAAAAGAAGAAATCAAGACAAAAAATATTCATGATCACAAAAGAACACAAGTCAAGATGCTTGGTGATTCCTCAAAGAGCAAAGCTAAACATAGGGAGGGGAACCAAGAATCCTAATGTGATCTTGTTGTGATGGGATCAACATGGTATGATGATGGGATCTTAGGGGCAAAAATTGGGGTACAACACAGGTTGGTGTGTTAGATATATTCATCAAGGTCTTTTGGGGTTGGATTTGTGATTTTGGGAGGCATTGAGGAAGGTGATGAAAGCATCAATGATAGAGTTTGGTTATGCATCTACTACCCACTTAGGATTTCACCATTGGACAAGAAGATAAAATTTAAAACTAGGAAAATAAAAAGAGAGATCGGAATATGTTTATATCATTTCAACTCCAAGCTACAATATAAATACTAGGTTAAAACCTAGACTTGAGGCTGCTGGGCCTAAGTCAAAATAAAGGAAATAAAAAGATGGGCATAAGCCACTTAGAGGAATAAAAAAATAATAGGGAATTTCTTTGTACAACCTTACACCTTCTCAGCCACCTCTAGAGAAATTCCATTTTTACCCCCAAAATTTAAAGATGTATTTCCGAACGCACCACATTTCATTTTTCTAAGGTGATTCTAGAGATGCATTGCCGAAGTTACAAAATATCATTTTTTGGGGTGAATTTGGAGATGTATTTCTGAATATACCCAATGAACTATTTCAGAAGTACATTTCCGAATAAACACTGACTGATATGCAAAACAAAAACATTGAAACATTGACATTGAAACATAGAGAAAACAAAACAGAAACCTTGAAAGATATATATAACATAGATGTTGAAACATTGATATTACAAATACATTACATAAACAATAACATAAATTAAATATTGAAAGTCGAAATTACATAGATATTGAAGCATAATTTTAACATTATATATTGTTATAAACAGGTAATTGAGGACGTCGCAATATTTTGATAACATCTTCAGGGGATATCTGAATTTTTTCATCCAACTCAATAGGACCCTTAGTAGAGTATTTGTGAAAAGTACTCCACATAACCTGTAAATCTTCATCCGTCTTCAGCTCAAACTTGGTGAACTTGACCTTTCCATCAATGTCAAGTGATGGTGAACGATATTTGACCTTGACTACCCTACAATTTTCTAGATATTGCAAGAGATATTTGAGTATGGTTATGAGCTCGACAAGAGGTGTATCCTCACAGAATCTAAATTGAAGTGGCGGCATCACAGTATTGAAGTAGACAAAAGCAAGGTGAGGACATGTTTGTGTGATATCTGATTTGTGGTGTGTGATATCTGATTTGTGGTGTATGGTGTTAAAGAAAGGTTTAGACACCCTATTTATAGAAGTTTTGTAACAATGTGGTCCTAAGAAATCTTATCTTGTGTCAGGGCATGTTTCAGAAATACACTTCCAAAACAACCCCTTATTTTTTTATAAAAATAAGTTATTTTTGAAAGTACACCTCCGAAACATTCCCTGATTGTATTTTTATAATAATTCGGAAATACATTTGAGTTATGCAGAGACAAAATTATAAGTTGACAGAATTAATACCATTCAAAGATAAACTCACAATTTAATCAGAAAAAGTATAAATTGGTAAAATGTATAAATCAGTAAAATGGTGAATAGATATATTATATATGTATTAAATCGTGTAGATACATTCCAAAATGATTCGATTACATTGTACACGATAATACATACAAAAAATGATTCGATAACATTCTAAAATATACTGAACGAATCTAACGCTTAAATCTAAAACCGATTATTTCTTCGAATTGTGCCTATTTGGTTATGTTTTAAGTTTTGACAACTTTGTGAATTCGACCATCCTTTCCAAAAAATGATCCATCCAAGTTTCCGCCTTTTTTGCATGATGTGCCATCTATTGCACTGACGTAGCCAAAATAGGCCACCCGACTTCAGAAATACTTGAACAAAATTGAGCGATCTAAGATACCCAATACAAATGATGGGCGACTTCATAGAGGAAAATAAAATTCAATTCCACTCAGGATATGTTAAGATTCAATTGTGAGTAAAGAGTGTTGTCTTAAAAACGGTGTTCTACGAGAGTTATGCTCCGACCAAAAGTTTATTGAATTTCATTATGTTGGTTTTGGAGCATTTGATTCACCGTGTCCCATTCTCTACAAAAGTCCCCCTTCCTATCACCCAAACATTTCTTCAATGCCGCATGCGCAGATTCGGCTCTATTAGTTGTTGTGTTTTCCAAGTGTCGAACCTGGTCCGTCCAAGCACACACCACTTTCTCTTTCACCGTATCAAGAATAGTAGTTTCAACATATTTTAGAAAATTTGGAAACTTGACACACGAACTCCTAAAATGTACCACATTCTCAGCATACAACTCTTTCATATAAGAATTTAATATATTTTCCCATGCATCCATTATACTCTCCACCACAACACTAGCTTTGACAATGCTTCAGTCTTCACCCTTGAAGTCTTTGGTACCAACTGTCGGTTTGAACTTAGCTCTCACATTTTTGTTATATGATATCGACAAAGTAATGCATATGATGTAGGAAACACACTTCCAAATGCATTCATAAGGGTGTTATCTCGATCGGTTACAATGACACTAGGCAACTTTTATGGATCCTTTAACAAAGTCTTGCATATACCCATTCCCATGTAACGCTGTCTTCTTTCTCACATTCGAGGAATGGAAATCCAACCTAAAAAGTCTTATATGTAGAAGTGACATAAACAATTTCTAGAAGCGAAAGCCTATACTTGTTGGTCTTGTACGTTGAATCAATTATAAGGTCGGTCGGAAATATGTTGAACGACTTGATACTTTTCGGATGAGTCCAAAAAATGTCACGCACACTAACTTTATCACCACACAATCTGTACCTTGAAATGTAGTGGTTATCATCCAAAAGTTTCAATAACTGTTGTGTTTCAGACCTCAGACCTCTACTCGCAATAAGCTATTTATAATGTTCATTGTATACCTGCTTGATATTTGAAACATTTTGTGGTTGTTTCCGTTTCAAATATGCAAGTATGTTTCTCGGGGCGACTTTGGTTATCGACATTTTAGAAATAATTTCCTTCTCATTTGACTTAAGTCGACCTACAATTGGATGACCATGTAGCTTGGTGTCCAACGCATGATTATGTTTACCAGAAATGACAGAAAACCGCCACGTATCATCCATACTACATGATCTGTGCAATTTGAACGGACACTCACATTTTCTCGACCCGGTGACATCATATTTTAAATTCTAAACTTTTGAAACATATTTTCCACTTCTCTCGCATCTCATGGTTACAAATGCTTTCCTTCTACTAGTGCCATTGTCGGACCTTCCAATCACAACACCAAAGTTGAGTTTACTAGCTTTCATTCAAACATAATCAAGCAAATGTTGTTGATTATTGAAAACTTGATCATTTGCAAATTGGTGTCCAACATATATGTCAACAACAATCGATTTAACATTGTTCTTCACCTCATTCGGCTTAGCATCCAACTTAGCATCATTATTCACGTTGTTCGAAACATCCTTGGGAAACATGTAATATGGGAAGTTTCAAAAATGTATTTCCGAAATCGGTTAGGTGGGTTTCAAAAATACATTTATGAAGTGACGCAATTTTGATCTCAAAAAATCAGCATCAATGCAAGGAATTGAGAGATGAAATGAGGAATTTTTCACCTTAAATTGCAGCTTTCTATGCTCTCTTTGACATGATAAACCACTTGAAACTTCTTTTAGAGACGAAATGTTGAAAGAGTTTTTGGGTATTGAGAAGCAAATGAACACAATGAAATAGTTCATACAACAAGTGGTATAACACGCATATTTTCGAAAATACATCTCTGAAAATATATTTGTATGTTTAAATTTAACGTTTCACTAGAAACAAGGTATTTTCTGAAGCACATTTCTGAATTTACCGCAAAATGTCATATTGGGGTCTTTCGAAAATGCATCTCTGAAACACCTTGACTTGGGGTGTGTTCGGAAATACATTTCTGAAGGGTATTTTCGGGTTTTCAGGGGTTTTCCCCACCCCTTAGAGGTGTACAAAGAAATTTCCTAATAATAAAGCTAATAAGAGATATGGTACTTCATCCAAAATGGCCTATCATTATCCCTTTACCCCTACATTTTTTAAATATTTCAATTCTACCCTTTTTACGTATCTAATAATTTTTTGGGATGTAATTTTTCTTCACCAAATAACTTGCAAGCAAGTTATTCGATATGTAATTTTTCTTCATCAAATAACTTGCAATTAATTTTTCTGATATGTACTTTTTATTCACTGGATAACTGGTGCAAGGAATGTTCTTCAGAACCTTCATTTAGAAGCATTCTGAAGAACAGTCCTTGCGATACAAAATCAGAGTAGTGGAAACATTTGATTTTGGAAGCGCAGAAATATCAGAGCTTGAGAAGTCTTCAGAAGCTCTGCACATCAGAGTCACAATCAAATTCTTTAGACTAACGTTCTTGAGAAGTGTTGTTTAAAAGCATTTCAGAACTTGACTTGATATTTGTAACACATATTTCTATCTCTCCAAAGTCAGAGTGTGTGATTCCAAAAACTAGTGACGTTACACGCCATTCTTTCAGAGTTAGAACTTGTTAGCAAAAGTTACACACTAGACAAAACTATTAGAGTACACAATTTTTCTCTAAAAACACACTGTATTGTTATCATTAAAACTAAAGGTCAGATGCATAACCAAACCTTATTCTTACATAAATAACAATTATCTAAAATAAAGAAAATTATTTCCTAACGAATAAATAATAAGTAAGTTGTCCAAAAAAATTTTAAAATAGTTTAGGCAACAAGGAAAAACTGTAGCCTAAACTAAATAAAATTGTTTCTTAAAGTACTAGGCAAAGGTTTTTTATGCGTAGTATAAACAAATTTTCATACGTTGTAAGTTATCCGGTGAATAAAAATTACATACAAGAAAATTTGATTGCAAATTATTTGGTGAAGAAAAATTATATGCCATACAACTTGAGTGCAAGTTATTTGATGAAGCAAAATTACATACCGAATAACCTGCTTGCAAGTTAATTGGTGAAGAAAAATTACATACCAAACAACTTGATTGTAAATCATTTGGTGAAGAAAAATTACATACCGAATAACTTGATTGTAAATTATTTGATGAAAAAAATTACATATCGAATAACTTGATTGCAAATTATTTGATGAAGAAAAATTATATACTAAAAAATTATTTGATAAGAGAAACGGGTAAAATTGAAATATTTTAAAAAATGTAAAAGTAGAAAGATAATGATAAAGATATAATGTATAATTTTTCAGATATATCTGTCTGGTCGGATCCATTTTATCGTCCCTAATTTAAGAATAAATTGAATTCTAAAATAAAAATTATTTTATTTTTTAAATACAATATTAATTACTTTTTTTATCAATTTTATCCTATTTAGTATTTATATTAATTTCAAGTCATTAAATTTTGTTATGAATTTATGATAATGTATAATAAATAATTATCGAAAATTTTAGAAACTCATTACATTTATTTATTATTTTTCTTAAATATGTGCAACAGTCTTATTTTTTCACTTTGATAATTATGAGGTGATATTGTCATTTAATGATGAAGCGATAACCGAAGAAGGAGAAATAAATAGAATGGCGGCGGAAGACGGAGAGTTGTATTTTGGTCGTGGAGAAGAAAGTGGAATATCACAAAAGGTGGGGACAGAACCTTTTAAAAGTAAGGAAATAATAGAGATAACATCTAATTCAGATCCTCTAGAAGGATTAAGCATCATCGGGCCACTTCTCGCCCAAATGGAATTATTGAAGAACAAAAAAAGGAAGGGTTCAGAATAGGAAAACTTTAGTTAGAGACCTTAGTTAGAGACACAAGGTCATACTTGGAGGATGATAACATAGAGGCCCAAATTGCTTGTAACCTAGAAAGCCCAAACCAATTGCAACAGATTTTTGAAAGCCCAAACCAATTGCTAGTAGAGACAACGCCATACAGTCCACAAAGTGAAAGAGTTTTTAGAGTGCTAAGTGGTGACGTTAAAACCCACAACGGTGAACATATGAAGGACATCCAAAAGGAGAAGTGCAGTGCAGAAGAAGGTCAAAGAAAATTATCAAGGAGCTTAGAAGCGAAAAGAGTCAAACAAGTGCATCAATGGGTGCAGTATCAAAGGAAAGAAGAAGTTGTAGAAAAATTATCATAAATGAATGTCATATTTTTAATTTTTTATCTAAGATCCCGCATTCCATGTGCATTATTGTATAGTAAGTATTCACAACTGATTTAATCTATTTTTGACAATTCTTAAACTAGATTTTAAAAGTACATAATTTCTTTAAATTTTGACATTTTTTAAAAGTTCTTTTTTGAATATGATTCTCTTTGACATTATTTACAACTTTTTTTTACAAGTCAATAGTTAATTATGCTTTGAACACGAAAAAATAAAAACGTTATAAATCACATTGTGATTTTAGTGAAATTTGACTAAATTTCATTTGTGTTTTACTCGACTTTATCCAACCATGCTTATTGCACTTTTTCTCTTTCTTATTTATTATTGCTTTTCATACAAAAATCCCAAAAAATTTATTTAACATCACTATATTTTACTTGCAATTTTTGTTTCTTCATTTAAAATATCAAAAAATTATTATTATAATCTCATTTAAATTTAGATTTTTATTTCATTTGTTAATTCAAAAATCTCAAAAAAAAATATTTATAAATCTTTTATTTTTTTATTTAATTGTTATTAATTCTTGTATTTTAGTTTAATTGTTACTACATAATTTTCTTTCTTTTAATAATAATAATAATAATTATTATTATTATTATTTCTTTTTCCCGCCTTCTTGTCTAAAATAGAAAAATAAATTTGGGACCACTCTCTTCATGCTGCACTATGTCTATGCCAATCAAGGTACTGTCTAAAATCTACTGCCCCTGCATAGCAGTCTAAACTGCATCAAAACCAGACAAAATAGCTCTGCTACATGCCACAACAAATCAGTCCAAAATGAAATTCTGGCTGCAGATACTCAATGTCACGTTCAATGTTATGACACCGTATCTGACTTACTATATGACAGTAAATACAAAAGCAATAAAGAACACAGTCAATTGTTTACCCAGTTCAGTGTACAGCAACACCTACTCTGGGGGCTACCAAGCCAGGGAGGAAATCCACTATAAGAGATGTTAATTCAGGAATAAACCAACCAGTTTATCTCCTTCACTTAAGACCTACCCAATGCAATTCCAATCTAAGTACAACTTAAACCTGAGTTCCTACTCACTCCCCCTCAATCACAGCAGTGATACATAAACCAATTTGACTTAAAAATTGATGAAGACACTCTTCAAAACAAACACTTGATTAAGCTTCACAGCTTTTTAATCAAGCAACACAATCACTCGTGCTTCACAGCTTTGAGTGATGCACACAACTAACTTGACTCTGCTTCACAGCTTTAGTCAAGGAACATTCAAACACTCTTGCTTCAAAGCTTTGAGTGCTACACAGCCCTTACAATTAGAAACCTATTCCAAGGCACTTATCACAATGATAATTGCTTGGAGTACAATAATCAAATCTATACAGATTACAAATGATCTTCTGATCAATAAAAGGGATGCCTTGAAAAACAGCAGCTCTGTTGAATATATAGCAGCTGCAACTTCAGTTAGGGTTTCCACAAAAACCTAGGGTTAATTCCGTTTGACCTAAAGACCAGGTCACAGGGCTTTATTAACCAGGTTAGGGTTGAGCTAGGTTACCCCTCAGAAAACGCAGGATTCTGTTCAGGAAAGACTGAGTTATTTTCCTGAAAAAACTCAGACTTATCCAACCTGCAAACCTGTTAGTTCAGAACAGGATGTCATAACATCTGTTATGACATCTGAGAAAACCTGTCTACTGATTTAGCAAAATGTGATCATTTTGCAAAATGCTCAGATACACACTTATAAACATCAGTACTTGAATTACAATATTTTTCTGCAAAGGTACCTAATGAGTCAGTACAAACTGAACTAGAATGTTATGACATCAGTCATGACATTCACACATACACTTGGGATTTACCAAAAATGCAAGCCAATACCTAAACACCTACAAACTCCCCCTTTGGTAGATTTTTGGCTAAAGACCCTAAGCAATCAGAGATAGATAGCAGCAGAAATAAGTGACAGCAGAAAAATAGAATGTCAAGTACTAATTAAGTAAGTACCAAAATATTCTCCCCCTCTTTAGCCACAAATGGGCCAAAGATACATGTTCATAAAATTATACAGTTATCCAAAAAAAATAATAATAAGAGCAGCAGCAGAAAACAACTGAATACACTTCCAAACTCCACCAGATATCAGCACCAACTAAACAGCAACCAACCTTCAAGCACTGTCATCAGACTCAGAGGAGCTAGTTCTGAGATGACCTTCAGCTTCTACACCTTCTTCCCTTCTGTTTTCTTCAGCTTCCTCCTTTTCTAGCCTGGCAATTAGAATTTCTAGGGTCCTTTTTCTAGCATCCAGCTCTTTGCAAGTTTCTTTTAAAACAGCTATGACATCTGATGTCTTGGATTGGGTCTTCACAGACGATGTCTCAGCTGATGTTATGACAATGTCTGGAGCATGAGATCCCTGAAACAATTTCTAGTGCAGGCCAAGGGCAGGAGCTCTTTTGCAGACTGTATCTCTTGCCACAAGGATATCAGGGTATTGTGCAAGGATGATTCCACAAAGAAGGGAGGGAAAGGCAATTGGTCCTTTGACAGCATAACTGCCAGCATGCTTTAAAGTTTGTTCAAAGATGTACCTCCCATAGTCAAAAGCAGTCTTGGTTCCCACATCATAGATAAATCTCCCCAATCCTGTGGAGATAGTTGATTTATGATTTGTAGGCACCCAGTTGGCTGCACCTATTTTATGCAAGATGGTAAATTTCATGCTGAGTTTACTAGCATTCAGCTTGCCTTTCAAGGGCCAGCACTTTACTTGCCTGGCTGTGATGGTTAGACAAACTTCATTGTCAGTTGCCTCTAGATCAGGACAGTCCTCATTTGTTCTTCCAAGAAACTTGTTGATTTCTGATGGAGAGAACTTGACCCTTCTTCCTCTAACAAAAACACTTTCAAAGTCAGCTTACCTTCCATCAGCACAATCATTAGACAAGTTCACTACAAACTCCTTGACCAGATTTTCATAACATTTGTTAAACTTTATCACTGTCTTCATTAGTCCAGCATTCTTGATCAGGTCCATGATGTCTTTGCACTCCAAGGCATCATTGTTGAGTTCTCTCTCTAAGGCTATTCTCTTTAAGCAAACATACTTCCATCTGTTTGCATTGTCAGGATGATGAAAAGAGATGTTGTCTGTTGGCACTTCAGGCACTCTAGCAATTTTGCTGGAGGGGAGCTTCCTTCTGATGGGAGTTTCTTCAATATCAATCTCAAATTCTGATTCCTCATCAGAATCAGAAGATTCAGGTTCTTTACTCTTCTTAGAGATTGGTTGTCTAGCAGTATGCACCTGGGCCTTCTTCCCTTTTGTCTGAATACTTTTCTCAGCCATGCCTTCAGCCTTGGATTTCTTAGCATTAGGTTTATCATTCTGACTACTCTTTCTTTTCATCAATCTCCTAGCTATGCTAGGGTTCACATTAGCAATCAGATCATTATCTGAGTAATCCTCATCCACATCAATGATAGGTGGATCAGCAGCCTTTTCTGAAGGGTTCTGAATGTTGTCTTTTTGTGTCACAACATTCTCAGTGACATCTACATTTTCATAAACTTCCACATTTGGACTTTCTGATTGATTTAAAGGGACAGAAATCCCCGGTACAGATTGGTTGCCACTCAGTATACTAGTAACCAGCCTAGCAATAGCTTGGTGAACTTGAACTGATCCTTCTCTATTAGGTACAGAAGACGAAGGATGAGAAGAATTACCAGAGGCTGTAGCTTGAGCTCTTCCTGCATGTCTGGTTCTGAGCTTTTTGACTTTGGCTGGGTCAGTTGCCATCTCTCTAAGAGGAGTGACCTCAAGAACTTCAGATTCTATGCATGTGGTGATTGCCCTAGAATCTTGGTCAGATGATGACGATGATGAGGATGACGAAGTCGCCATGGTTGAAGACGATGTCTGAGACATTTTGATTGACTTTGAGTAATGGTAGCAGTTTGAGAAAAATCTTTGATTGAGAGGAGGAAACAGGTTGCAAGGACGAGAGAGGTAGGGGGTAAAAGGGAGTCTCTTCAAATTCTTAAAGATTTTGAAGGAATTGTGAAAGTATATGATTAACCCACTAAAGATAGACTTAATAAAATTAATTCCTTCAACCTTTGTTTTAAGCAAAATTAATTGCTATAATTTCTTATGTTGGTGAATACCCAACCTGCCCCTCAAATTTTCAAGTTTATTTCCAACAAGCGCCTTGGTAGAAGAATCAGTCAGCTGAAGCTTAGAGAAACTATGTTCCAGTTTAAATGACTTCTTCTCTTCAAAGTCAATAGGGTTCAAGGAAATGTTGATTGTTTTCAGATTGTCACAACACAATGTCACAACATCTTGTGTAACATTGTACTCAGGGAGCATCTGTTTTGACCAGATGTTATGAGAACAGAATTTATTAGACTTGTTGTTTCTAACATCCTTGTCAAGATGACTTAAGGTTCTGACAACACATCCTTCCTGTAGTTTTGGAGTTCTTCTGACAGCTTCCATAGAAATAGCTCTTTTCATTCTTCTTAAATGAAGGGGACCAAGCTTATGCTGCCACAGTTTCATCTCTTTTTCTTCTTTGATGATTGGACACATAGTGGAGATATCAGTGTTCTCAGGCTGCCATAAGTAGCAGTTATCTTTGGATCTGATTCCTCTCATTACAACTTCTAGTTTTTCATTAATTACTAGACATTCAGATCTTGAGAAGTTGACCTTGAATCCTAGATCACATAATTGACTGATACTAATGAGATTAGCAGTCAACCCTTTTACCAGCAGTACTTTATTCAGACTTGGAACTCCAGGACAGTCCAAAATACCAACTCCTTTGACTTCACCTTTAGCACCATCTCCAAAGGTCACAAAACTGGTGGTGTGAGGCATAACATTATTGAGGAGATTTTTGAATCCAGTCATGTGTCTGGAACATCCACTGTCAAAGTACCAGCCTTCCTTTGCAGACACTCTCAGGGAAGTATGGGCTATCAGGGCAGTAGCCTTTTTCTTCCAATGAGGAGTATGTGGTACCCTTTTTGGCTTAGGTTTAGCACCAGAGTTTTGATTAGGGTATCCATGCAATTTGAAGCAGAAGGGCTTTATGTGTCCATACCTCCCACAATGATGACATCTCCATCTTTGGTATTTTTTCTTCATGTATTTCTGATGTTGAGAGTTGTGTTGAGACATCTGCTTTGACAATTGTTTAACATGCCTGGTCTTCTTGTCTGCATCAGGTTTCTTAGCTTCCACAAATCCTAGACCAGATTTGTTTCCCACATTTTGTCCCACTTGTAGGATCACTTCCAATTTATCTGATCCATTAGTCAACATCTTGACAGATTTTGTCATTTGGTTCAGTTGTGAATTCAGTAATTGAACTTCCCCTTCTAGGTGACTTATAGTTTCAAGATCTGCCCTTTTTTCTGCCTCCAGCTTTATAATGAGTTTTGATTGTTTCTCATTCTGCACACAGACTTCAGCACTTCTGATACACAATTTCTTGTAGGTATCAGCCAGTTCTTCAAATGTCACTTCTTCATCACTAGTGTCACTTTCAGAAGTACAAACACTAGTTAGAGCAGTAACTAGTTTGGCAGATTCTTCTTCAGAATTACTTTCTGAATCATAGTCAGACCAAGTAACAGTCATTCCTTTCTTTTGTTTCTTAAGAAAGGTAGGACATTCAGCTCGAATATGTCCATATCCTTCACATCCATGGCATTGAATACCTCTGCCTTGGTTTCCCTTATCTTCTGACCTTGGTCTTCTGCTGGAACAGTCAATGTCAGAGGGAATGTTATGAACATTAGACCTTGACTTTGGATCCATTCTTTTGATGAGCTTGTTGAACTGTCTTCCAAGCATGGCAATAGCTTCTGATATATTTTCTTCTTCATCCTCCTTGTTTTCAACATCAGTGTTGGATACAAGTGCTATGCTTTTGTTCTTCTTGTCACCATTATCAGTGATCCCCATCTCAAAAGTCTGAAGAGACCCAATAAGTTCATCCACTTTCAACTTGCTAATGTCCTGGGCTTCCTCTATGGCAGTTACCTTCATTGCAAATCTTTTAGGCAAGGATCTGAGAATCTTCCTCACCAGTTTTTCTTCTGACATCTTTTCTCCCAGTGCTCCTGAGGTGTTGGCAATCTCCAAGATGTTCATGTGAAACTCATGAATGGTTTCATCTTCCATCATTTTTAGATTCTCAAACTTGGTGGTCAACATCTGAAGCCTTGACATTTTTACTTTGGAAGTGCCCTCATGAGTAGTTTTGAGAGTGTCCCAAACTTCCTTGGCCAGTTCATATTGATGTACTAGTCTGAAAATGTTTCTATCAATTCCATTGAACAAGGCATTTAAAGCTTTTGAATTTCCCAGAGCTAACTCATCTTCTTCTTTACTCCAATCTTCCTCAGGCTTCAGACTGATTGTCCCATCTTTCTCAGTTATGGTGGGATGAATCCATCCTTTGTCAGCAGCTCTCCAAGCCTTTTTGTCCAGAGATTTTAGGAAGGCAATCATACGAGGTTTCCAGTAGTCATAATTAGTTCCATCCAGAATGGGTGGTCTATTTCCAAAAACTCCTTCTTTGTCCATAGTGCCAGAAAGTGATATCCCTAGATCTCACCCAGTAATACAGGCAGGGTGCCCGCTCTGATGCCAATTGAAATTCTGGCTGCAGATACTCAATGTCACGTTCAATGTTATGACACCGTATCTGACTTACTATATGACAGTAAATACAAAAGTAATAAAGAACACAGTCAATTGTTTACCCAGTTCAGTGTACAGCAACACCTACTCTGGGGGCTACCAAGCCAGGGAGGAAATCCACTATAAGAGATGTTAATTCAGGAATAAACCAACCAGTTTATCTCCTTCACTTAAGACCTACCCAATGCAATTCCAATCTAAGTACAACTTAAACCTGAGTTCCTACTCACTCCCCCTCAATCACAGCAGTGATACATAAACCAATTTGACTTAAAAATTGATGAAGACACTCTTCAAAACAAACACTTGATTAAGCTTCACAGCTTTTTAATCAAGCAACACAATCACTCGTGCTTCACAGCTTTGAGTGATGCACACAACTAACTTGACTCTGCTTCACAGCTTTAGTCAAGGAACATTCAAACACTCTTGCTTCAAAGCTTTGAGTGCTACACAGCACTTACAATTAGAAACCTATTCCAAGGCACTTATCACAATGATAATTGCTTGGAGTACAATAATCAAATCTATACAGATTACAAATGATCTTCTGATCAATAAAAGGGATGCCTTGAAAAACAGCAGCTCTGTTGAATATATAGCAGCTGCAACTTCAGTTAGGGTTTCCATAAAAACCTAGGGTTAATTCCGTTTGACCTAAAGACCAGGTCACAGGGCTTTATTAACCAGGTTAGGGTTGAGCTAGGTTACCCCTCAGAAAACACAGGATTCTGTTCAGGAAAGACTGAGTTATTTTCCTGAAAAAACTCAGACTTATCCAACCTGCAAACCTGTTAGTTCAGAACAGGATGTCATAACATCTGTTATGACATCTGAGAAAACCTGTCTACTGATTTAGCAAAATGTGATCATTTTGCAAAATGCTCAGATACACACTTATAAACATCAGTACTTGAATTACAATATTTTTCTGCAAAGGTACCTAATGAGTCAGTACAAACTGAACTAGAATGTTATGACATCAGTCATGACATTCACACATACACTTGGGATTTACCAAAAATGCAAGCCAATACCTAAACACCTACACAAAACATGCCAAGAATTACACCAAAATGAACAAGCACAAAAGCTAGCAAGAAGGTCCATGAAACTCATTCCAAATTCATTTCAAACTCCCATTTTTCCCTCTCAAATTCCAACCTCATTCTCTGTATAAACAAAGCTCCAACATAGTAGTAGGGGGGAATTAGGAAAGAAACTATATAAAAGTTTCTGCAGAAAATCGATTCAAGGTCTTCCTCCAAATACCACCGAAACTCTGCCAAATCTTTACAAAAAAACTCACTCCATAAACCTTACAAACCCATTAAGAATCCCATCCTTAACTCCACACCCGTACAAACCTCACGCCTACTCAAATTTCCCATCGGCCAAACCACACACAAGCTTCAACAACACGGATCAACCTTCACCAATTCCTCATCAGAACCTACACATATCACAATACAACTTCATCAATGCAGCATAGCCACTAAGCACTTGCAAAAATAACAATGTTTCACGCGACGGAATCAACACTTCAACAATCACGAAGCCGCACTCAGAAGAAGTAGAATAGAAAACATAGTAATGCTTTACCTGAGTTTACTTCACCGGTAGCATTTGATCGCAATGCGACCCAGTGATGCGAGAGCTTGAAGTTGATTTGAGTTGTTTTGTTCTCATTGAGTACCGTTCAATCAGAGCAGTGAGATATTCGATTGGGTTTGATAGAGATCCGCGTAGCTTCCTTTATTATTGGGTTTGTTTCACATGAGAAAGATGATGAGAATCAAGATATGGAAACAGAGGAATACAGAGGGAGAGCAAGAATACACAATATTCTCAACCTTCAACTCACATCTATTTCCAAACTGCATCATACCTCAAATCCGCAGAATCGACGCAACCAAGAAAACTCAAAGAAGAATCAGAAGAAAAAGAGAACGAGAAAGAGTATACTTGATTAAAACTTCATCCGTCGGTAAATTTTGTTTCCTTACTTTTATTTTTGTTGTTTCTGTTTCATATTTGATTTATGCTCAATTTTCGAAGGCCTCATTTTAATAGTCATGTTGAACCTTACGAATTTCAAACCGGATTGAAACCGAAAGTTATTGTTGTTGTTTGAACCTTGAGAGAAACCGATTGAGATTGGAATGATGGAGAAAAGGAATCAATCGGTTGAAGCTGAAATTTAGAGTCAAGAAAAAGAGAAACAAGGGAAAGTATTGGAAAGAGAGCGTGAGAATAGACCAATTGTATCAGCGGCTGGTAGTTTCTAGTCTAGGATTTTTTCTTCCAAATTTTCAACTTGGGCCTTTAACACATGAATGATCCGTCCCATGCAGCCCATTTTTAGTCATTTTTATTTTTTTGATTATTTGTTGTTTTATTATTCATTTGGGCTTTAACTTTTAAACTTAGGTTCAACTCCGAATTACTCTTTGCTTACCCCTCTATTTACTAATTATTCTGGTCCATGTCTCTATTTTACTAATTATTTTGTTTTATAGTTTCATTTTATTTTTACTATTTTACTAACTGTTTTGTCTATATTGTTTCATTTTATTTTACTATTTTAATAATTATTAATTAAATTTGTTAATTATCTTTATTTAGTTTAACTAACTTTGACCAATTAGTTTTACTAAATATTTTTAAATAATTTAATTAATTTGTGTATTGATCATTTAATTGTTAAATTGTTTTTTTTCTTCTGACTATTTAATTTTACCTTGTAATTTGTTGATAAATGTTATGTCTATTGTCTATAGTCTTTATGTCTATATAAAAGTTTTTGCAGAAAATTGATTCAAGGTCTTCCTCCAAATACCAACCGAAACTCTGCCAAATCTTTACCAAAAAAAACTCACTCTACACACCTTACAAACTCATTAAGAATCTCATCCTCAACTCCACACCCGTGCAAACCTCACACCTACTCGAATTTCGCATCGGCCAAACCACACACAAGCTTCAACAACACGTATCAACCTTCACCAATTCCTCATCAGAACCTACACATATCATAATACAACTTCATCAATACAACATAGTCGTTAAGCGCTTACAACAACAACAATGTTTCATGCGACGAAATTGAAACTTTATCATGAAGCCGCACTCAGAATAAGTAGAATAGAAAACAGAGTAATGTTTTACCTGAGTTTACTTCACCGATAGCATTTGATCAAAATGCGACCCAGTGATTTTGCGAGAGCTTGAAGTTGATTGGAGTTGTTTCGTTCTAGTTGAGTACCGTTGAAACAAAAGAGATATTCGATTGGGTTTGATAGAGATCCGCGTAGATTCCTTTGTTACTGGGTTTGTTTTCTCATGAGAAAGATGAAGAGAATCAAGATATGGAAATAGAGGAATATAGAGGGAAAGCAAGAATATACAATATTCTCAACCTTTAACTCACCTCTATTTCCAAACTGCATCTGTTGGCTCCTAAATTCGACACCCTTGTTTTTATTAATATAAGCCATTTAAAGCTGAAGGATGGTTTCGACCAGCTGGTTCTGTCGAAATGCTCATCAGAAGATGGCAATGTACTTAGAGAATTTCTTCTAAGGGAGAATCGTGTTGCCTTCGACGTCGAAGGTGCTTCTCGACGAAGGCGTTCGATTGCTCAGAGTGGAACGATTTGAGATTCAAATGTTTGGAGGGAAAACGGTTCCCAGCGGTTACCAAGTGCAACGTGCCAAGATCTGGAGCGTCGAACGCTGTGAACGTGCCAAGTGGAGTCATCTCGAAGCAGCGTAACTGCCCGACGGTTACTTGGGATATGTTTAGTATAAATATTAGTAGTTCACGCAGTTTTTTCGCGTGTGTTCACAATTATATACAAGTTACTCATATAGATTCGAGTACCCAGCGTGAGAGAAAGAATTGTTGAGAATGTATGTGTGAAACACCACTTTAATTAATCAAAGTCATTTATTTTCCAGAAACTTTACTTGCTTTCTCCTTTACTTTTCCAGTCGAAGCCTTTCATTTCAAGCCTTTCTTTATTTTATCAAGTTTTCTTCTTCATGCAATTTACATAAAGCTTCTTTATTTTCTTGTCATTTAATCATTATCAAACTTAGTCAAAACCCCAAAATCAACCATGTCTTAGGATCAATCTGATCGATCCTGCGAGTCACCAAATAAGTAACCTTTTGGAAGATCAGCGGTTGTTTACCAATTCCCACGGTAAACAAATTGGTACACCCGGTGGGACCTTGTGTTGATTTTGAAGTTTAATCTTTTTACACAGAATATCATCTTTTTCGAGAAGTATTGCATGTTATTGAGAAGTGGTAGAATATACACTAACAATACCAATACTGCCAGAAGAAGAGAAGCGATGGCGAATCCGCCAAACAATAACGAAATCCCACAAACGAATGTGGGAACAACGGTTATCCCGACCATAAGTGAAGCGATAACCGCTGGTTCAACACCAGCAGTAACGGTCACAACAACGGGGCCATTACCTCCGTTCACTGGCCCCAGAGTGCCTTTAGGAACTCCCCCACCAAGGGGAAATCTAGGAACAAGGCCTTATGTTCCCCCAGGATTTATGACAGGCGGTCAGAATCGAGAACCACTCTATGGCATGCCAACTTCTGAATTGGCTAGCCTGACGAACGCTGCGTCCACTTTTTCAGACCCTTTAGTGAGTGCCTCTTCGCCACTCCAAGGTTCTGGAGTTGGTATGGCGAACAGAAATAGGACCCAACTCTTAGGAGGAACGTCCCAAGTAGCGCATGGCCTTACAAATGCCTCGACAGCAGTCTTGAGGCCACAAATGGACGAAAGCAACCATGATATGGTTCAAATGTTGGCACAAACTTTAAGTACAGTGCTGAATCCTCTAATACAAAACACCACCCAATCGAATGAGCAGATGACAGCGCAAATGACGCGTCTGGCTGACTTCTTTGGGGTACCCCAACCTATTCGACAGCCCCAAAGGGCGCAAATAAGGGGAAACCAAGGTATACTCTTAGAGGAAGAAACCACTATCAACCAAGTCCAGCAGCCTGTCGAAGAAAACCTTAGGGCAAGATTGGAACAGCCTGTCGAAGAACCTATGATTATAGCCCCAGAGGTAAGGTTAGTTAACAGAAACCAAAATGCTGACGAAGTGGTTCAACACATCCAATACCAAAACATGGGTTTGGAAAATAATCTGGCAGCCATGATCAAAAGAATCATGACGCAGAATGGGATGAACATGGGCTTTCGTAGGCCCAACTTCACATCGCCACTGTCAGAATACGTGTTACAAACAGACTTACCTCCCAGATGTAAAGTCCCTAAGTTCACTAAATTCTCAGGGGACACGACAGAATCTACTGTCGAACATGTGGCGAGATACTTGATCGAAGCAGGAGATATTTCAAACAACGAAAACCTGAGGATTAAGTACTTCCCAAGTTCTTTAACAAAGAACGCTTTTACTTGGTTTACAACTCTCCCCCCCAATTTGATCCATCATTGGACCCAGTTGGAGAGATTGTTCCATGAGCAATTCTACATGGGACAAACCAAGATAAGCCTGAAAGAATTGGCCAGTGTAAAGAGACGTTTCACTGAACCTATAGACGAATATCTAAATAGGTTTAGGTTGCTCAAAGCAATATGCTTTACGCAAGTGCCAAAACATGAGTTAGTCGAAATAGCCGCAGGCGGCTTAGATTATTCCATTAGGAAGAAGTTAGACACTCAATACCTGAGAGACATGGCCCAATTGGCCGATAGAGTTCGACAGGTAGAACGCCTTAAAGATGAAAAAGCCAAGGCAACGAAAACTCATAAAAGAGAGAGGATAGTGTATGTCGAGATGGATGACGAAGATCCAGAAACCTTCGACGAAACTATAATCGTCGAAGAAGGCGAGGTCGATTTAGCGGAACTAAAACAAGGGCCACCATACTCTTGCAAACTGTTAGTCCCCTCAAGTGGAAAAAATCCCACTGGTCCAGAAAGGACCAACGATAGGTTCCCCAAAAAGACTTATAGTTTTGATATTACAAAATGTGATGAAATCTTTGACTTGCTTGTAAAAGATGGCCAAATGATAGTACCCCCAGGGGTAAAAGTGCCTCCTCTTAATCAAAGAAAGAAGAGAGGCTTTTGTAAATATCATAATTTTCTGGGCCATAAAACGTCTCAATGTTTTCTTTTCAGGAATCTTGTGCAAGACGCTATCGAAGAAGGGAGGTTGAAGTTTGCTGACAAGACCCCCATGACTGTGGACTCTAACCCGTTGCAGGCTGAAGCCCATTATGCTGAACCTTCAGAGGTGAACGTGATCGAGGCATCTAGAAGCCAGTCGAAGAGGCCAGGAATCACAATGGTTGAAGTCACAAAGGACCATGTCAACATGCCAATCTTTGGCAGTTTTTCTGGGAATCTATCCAGAAAGACAATTGAAGCGGTCCAAAAGGCGGTTGAAAGCCCAAAGCTGGAGACAGTTGGAGCCCAAAAATCTGGAACAAAACCCAGTTCTCACTTGGCTGCAGTTCAAGGCCAGACAGAGGACTTGGAGATTCAGATGGAGCAGTTGACTCTTGCCACCAAAGACACCATGAATGTCAACATGGTCGAAGTCTCTGAACCAAAAGCATCAGAGGAGACCATTAGGCAAGAACAAGCCAACAAAACTGCTTTCCCTCGGGAAAATGAAAATCTGGCAGATTTCCTGCAAAGATGCCAGAAAAAGAAGTCAGAAGTGATGCTGTGTCCTCGATGCAGTTCAATCTTCGACAAAAAAGCTGCGGAGCATATTCAAGGTGTAAGAGCAGCGAATAGGAAAAGGGAAAGTGTTGATACTCGACATGACCCCAGAAGAACCTACCAAAAAGGTTCAAATCAAGAAAAGAGGCCACTGACTTTCAGGCCTCTAACTAATGTGCCAGTTGATACATGGTACAAAACATCTGGTCGAAAGAGGCCAAGCGAGGAAAGATGGCACTCCTTCGAAGTGCCAAGAGGTTCATCTTTCACCCATAAGAAAGAGCCTTAGGTTGCTACCCCTAAAGTGACCCAGGTATCAAGCAACTATAAAGGGAAGAATCCCATGCCTCGATCTCAATGGAGGAGATACCAGAGGCGACGAAAAGCTGAGAGGGAAGCTGCTAATGAACCAAAGGCAGAATCCAGTTCAAATGTTCCTCAGAGAAAGCAGAGGAAGCCTCTGGAAAGACAACCAGTAACCAATAGGCTAGTCTGGCCTAACCAGGGTGAAGTTCATAACGAAGATGGCTCTGAGTCTGATGACACCTTAGATATCATGGTGAACATAGTCTCAGTTTTGCCAAGAGAGTTCAACCGCCAGGTGGAGGTCGAAACAAGCGATTGGGAAATTGAACAAGAAATGGCCAAGCATAGGCCAATGTGCTATTTCGTTATGGATAATAGCGCTATTGAAGAGCAGAATGGGTTCTTCGAACCACCTACAGAGGCGATGAAAAATCACCTCAAGCCTTTATTTATAAGGGCTAAACTCGAAGAAACCACAGTAAATAAAATCTTGGTGGATTGTGGGGCAACCATCAACATCATCCCTCACTTTATGCTAAGAAAAATAGGCAAAAGTGATGAGAACATCAAGCCTCACAACATGGTCCTGTCGAATTATGAAGGCGGCATAGGGACCACTATGGGTGTGATCCAACTGGACATCAAGGTGGGATCTATCATTCGACCAACTATGTTTATGGTCATATCAGCCAAACCTAACTATAATCTTTTGTTGGGCCGTGAATGGATTCATGGTGTTGGAGCTGTACCATCATCAATGCACCAGAGGTTACTACTATGGCGTCCAGATGGAATGGTCGAAAACATAGAAGCGGACCAAAGCTATTACCTGGGCAAAGTAAATCACCTAGGGCTGGAAGACTTCGACAAGAACCTGGCTCACATTGGGCCATGCCCAACACCTGACTTCGACTTGGCGCCAACGCCAAACACTTTTTGTTCCCTATACCTGCACCCTGAGCATGGTTTTCAATGGGACAGAGAAGACTTGTCCCACATTGACTTTAGTGGGTTAACTGATATCCAACCAACTGGTTGGGGAAGTGAATTCAGTGACAATGACTGAGTCACAATCATTGCAGCGAATTTCGGCTTACGTAGCCGAAACAAAGATGATAACGGCTCTCGAAGCCGAAGTAAAATATATGGCCACACAGGCCAATGATCAAGAGTTACCTTCTGCAGGTCCTGGAAAAGATTTCGACCCAGAACCTCTTGATATCATGCTAGAAGGGATGCAGGAACAAAGGCTCGACGCTATCTACGACGATGAGCCTTTAGGATTCGAAAAGGACCCCTTGGCGAACAACATCAAAATGTTAGCGCAGGATCCTTTAGAAGAAATCAACTTGGGCGAAGGGTTAGAGAAAAAGCCAACTTACATTAGCGCAAAGATTGACCCAGAACTCAGGTTGGAAGTAATCCATTTGTTAAAGGAGTTCAAGGACTGTTTTGCTTAGGATTACGACGAGATGTCTGGTCTCGACAGAGGATTGGTGGAACTTCAGTTGCCAATCAAACCTGGGAAGAAGCCAATCAAGCAAAGTCCAAGACGCTTCGCTCCAGAAATACTGTCGAAGATCAAAATGGAAGTTGAAAGACTGCTGAAGTGCAAATTCATACGAACTACAAGGTATGTCGAATGGATTGCAAACATTGTGCCAGTGATTAAGAAAAATGGTACATTGAGGGTGTGCATAGATTTCAGAGATTTGAATGCTGCTACACCCAAAGATGAATATCATATGCCTGTGGCGGAAATGCTAGTCGATTCTGCCGCTGGCTATGAATACCTGAGTATGCTCGACGGTTATTCAGGATATAATCAAATATTCATTGCTGAAGAAGATGTGTCGAAAACAGCTTTTCGATGCCCTGGGGCTTTAGGCACTTACGAATGGGTAGTGATGCCTTTTGGCCTAAAGAATGTTGGGGCAACTTATCAGCGAGCAATGAATTCTATCTTCCATGATTTTATTAACACTTTTATGCAAGTATATATTGATGACATTGTTATAAAATCTGTTTCCAGGAAGAACCACATAGACCACCTTCGACAATCATTCGAAAGAATGAGAGAACATGGTCTGAAGATGAACCCTTTGAAGTGTGCATTCTGTGTGAAAGCTGGAGATTTCTTGGGCTTCGTTGTCCACAAGAAAGGAATCAAAATCAACCAGAACAAGACGAAGGTAATTCTGGAAGCGAAAGCGCCATCGAACAAAAAGGAATTGCAATCTCTGCTGGGCAAGATAAATTTCTTAAGGAGATTCATATCTAACCTAAGTGGGAAAGCTCAAGCCTTTTCACCCTTGCTTCGATTGAACAAAGAAAGATTTGAATGGGGGCAAGAGCAACAAGAAGCCTTCGACAAAATCAAAGGGTATCTCACAAAGCCACCTATTTTGGTGCCTCCTTGCAGCAACAGGAGTATGAGATTGTACATAGCTGCATATGACAAAACTTTGGGAAGCATGTTAGCCCAAGAAGATGAAAATGGAGTCGAAAGACCCATTTACTATCTTAGTAGAGTTTTGAACGATGCAGAAACTAGATATAGCGAAGTTGAAAAATTGTGTCTATGTCTGTATTTCTCTTGTACAAAGCTCAAACAATATATAAAACCAGTTGATGTGTATGTTTCGTCTCATTTTGATGTTTTCAAGTACATGTTGTCGAAACCCATCTTGCACAGTCGAATTGGCAAGTGGGCTCTAGCATTAACTGAATACTCCTTGACCTTTATGCCTCTTAAGGCAGTGAAAGGACAAGTGGTGGCAGACTTTATAGTCGACCACTCAATTCAAGTTGAGAGTATTAATTATGTGGAGATAGAGCCTTGGAAATTCTACTTCGATGGTTCCATCCATAAATATGGAACAGGAGTAGGAGTCTTGATTATTTCTCCAGAAAAAATTCCAACAACATTCAAGTACAAGATATCAGGTACTTGTTCGAACAATGAGGCTGAGTATGAAGCTCTAATTACTGGCCTTGAGATATTGTTGGAATTGGGGGCAACTCGAGTCGAAATAATGGGAGACTCAGAGTTAGTCATTAAGCAAGTCACAAAAGAATATAAATGCATAAGAGAAAATCTCATTATGTACTTTGTGATAGCAAATCGTTTATTGAAAAAATTCGAAATGGTCAACATTCGACACATACCCAGGTTGGAAAATCAAATAGCCAACGATTTGGCACAAATTGCATCTGGGTACAAAATTTCAAAAACGAGATTGCAAAGAGCAATCGAAGTTCGAGAGAAAATAAAAGCAACTTGTCTGTCACCAACAGACTTGGAATCGACAAGACTAGGGTATGCTGATCAAAGGAACTTCGAAATTTCGTTCATAGACAATTTGTCGGAGCAAGATTGGAGGAAACCCATTGTGGATTATCTACAAAATCCAGCAGCTTCGACAGAACGAAAAACAAAATATAGGGCGTTGAGTTATGTACTCATGGGTAATGAGTTATTTAAAAAGACGCCTGAAGGGGTGTTGCTAAAGTGTTTAAGTGAAACTGAAGCATACATAGCCCTTTCGACTACGCACGCTGGAGCATGTGGGGCTCACCAAGTAGGCCATAAGATGAAATGGTTGTTGTTTCGACAAGGACTATACTGGCCCACCATGTTGAAAGATTGTGTCGAGTTCGCCAAGGGTTGCCAAGAATGTCAAGTCCATACAGGCATCCAGCATGTACCAGCAAGCGAACTTCACTCGATAGTGAAACCTTGGCCCTTTAGAGGATGGGCGTTGGATCTTATTGGAGAGATTCGACCAGCATCATCAAAGAGCCAGAAGTATATATTGGTAGGCATTGATTATTTTACTAAGTGGATCGAAGCTATTCCTTTAGTCAATGTAGACCAAGAAAATGTCATTGAATTTATTCAAAAGAACATTATCTTTAGGTATGGAATCCCTGAAACTATAACTACTGATCAAGGATCAGTTTTCACCGGTCGAAAGATGCAGGAATTCGCTCAAGAAACAGGCTTTAGACTCCTAACATCAACGCCTTATTATGCACAGGAAAACGGTCAAGTCGAAGCAGCGAATAAAATAGTGATTGGCTTGATAAAAAAGCATGTTGGGAAGAAGCCAAAAAATTGGCATAAAACGTTAGACCAGATCTTGTGGGCCTGTCGAACGTCCCCAAAAGAAGCCATAGGTACAACACCATATAGGCTAACTTTTGGTCATGACGCGGTATTGCCAGCGGAAATTTGTCTTCAATCTGCAAGGGTTCAGAGACACCATGATATCCCCTCTGAAGTTTATTGGGATATGATGTTAGACGAATTAGTAGACTTAGACGAAGAAAGACTGCGCGCTCTCGACCTACTAAGGATTCAGAAGAAAAGAGTAGAAGACTCTTACAATAAAAAAGTGAAACCTAAGGCATTCTCGCCTGGAGAATTAGTTTGGAAGGTGATTCTTCCCATGGATCGAAGGGATCGAAGCATGGGAAAATGGTCACCCAAATGGGAAGGACCATTCAGAATTATCCAAACTTTTTCTGGTAGAGCTTATGAAGTCGAAGAGTTAGGTGAAGATAAGAGACTCTTGAGAGTAAATGGCAAATATTTGAAAAAATATAAACCTATGCTCTAAGAGATCAAAATAACTAGCAAGTAATGACTAAATTAACCATAAATAAGCCAAAATGGAAAATTTTATAAATTAGCCAAAATGGCGACATTGTCAAATACATATTACAATACATGGTTAAAGGACTGAATCAATCAGAAGGGGATAGAATCTTTGAGTCGAAGGTACTTGGCCTGCTGCAACTCCAGTCTTTTGTTGCACAAGGCATTCGCCTGGGCAAGCTTGGCAATTTGGTCATCGAAGGCTTGGGCTTTCTCAGCAAACTCTAGGCCTCGCGTAACTTCAGCTTGACTCTCGGTGTCTGAAACAGTCAAGAGAAGCTCCTCCTTGCGCTTAGTATTGGCATTCATCTTGGCCTCCAACTCTTAGATTTGCGCCTTTATGGAGGCATTGTCTCGATCTATGGCATCAATTTCTTCTTGCTTAGATGCCTTTTGCTTCGACAATTCTGCAATTCGAGAAGTCGTCTCTGCTACAGCAGTCCAGGCAGAAGAACTTTTGCCATGTAACGCTTCGAGCTGGCTGTTGAAGCCCCTTTGTCGTCGATAGTCTGCTGAGACTTGATCAACAATGGAGGATAACTCCATGATAAAGCTCGAAACCTCTGGAGTCACAGCGAGCAAGTCAACTGCATTCAAAACAGCTCCCAAACACGACAGAGCAGTAGGGTCCCCCTCCAAAGCCTTCATCAAATCTTTCTTGAAGAACTGAGCCTTGACCTTCATCAAAGCCTCATCGAGAGGAGAAGTCTCAGTGGACTTCCCCGATTGAGTAGAAGCCTCCTGACTAAGATCAGATGAACTTCCCCTGCTTTCGATAATGGCATTCAGATAGCCAATGAGATCAATTTGCTTCAAGAGTGCTAAGTCTTCTTTGGACTTATGCTTTGTCGAGGTGGTAACCTTTGCAGCAGCGTTGTCTTGGGGTTGAAGCTGTTGAGTAGCATTTGCATCGACATGACTATCTTTGACTTGAACTTCAGCAGTGCCAGCATCAGCGTGATCCCCTTCATCATGTTGTTCCTCCGACAGATCGACCACTTGAATCTCCTTTGGTTGTTGTTCTTCTGTTTCAGCATTGGCTTCATCGTTCGCCAATTCCTTCTCTTGTGGCCTACTGAGTTCAGCAGAGTCTAGTGTTTCAGAAGTCTTTGGCGCTGAACTTTCAGTGGTTTCCTGAAAATAGAAGAAGAAGAATCTTCTAGGTTAGAAAGAGACACAATCGAACGTGAGCATCGACACCTGAGTTAAAAATGGTCAAAGAAATTACCTGCAGAGGAACTTCAGCCCCAGGGCTGGAATTATCGCTTTCGACGGGTTTATTGAGCAAAACATTTAGTTCCTCCTTCGTTGGCTCTTCAATAATTACTGGAGGTGGCCTGGGTTTTCTCCCAGCAACCTTTATTCTGATTGTGGGTCGAGTCTCAGGAGAAGGAACATCTTTCTTCAGTTTTCGCCTTTTAAGAGGAGCGGGTGGAGAGTCGTCTTCTTCGTCACTCCCAGATTCGATCGTCAGTGCAGGTCGTTTCTTGGGTGAAGGTGCCTGAAAACCAATTGGAGTTCGATTTAGAACGCTACATCGAAAGTCAGAATGTTAAAACCAGAAGAAAATAATAAAAGTCTGGTTACCGGTGCTGAAGGTTTTTTCGAAGGACCTTCCCCCTGATGGCTTGTTGTAGTTTTCGCCGGTGCTGTAGTTTTCGCCGGTGGTGGAGGTTTTGTCAAGGGACCTCCTCCCTGATGGCCTTCTGCAGCTTTCTTGGCTGCAGGCTTTCGAACAACTGAAAGAGGACAAGTTATAATTAACAGGCTACCAGTCGAAATGGAAAGACAAAATAATTTGGAGAATGAACTTACATTTCTTTATTTTGTCAAGGACTAGAACGAAAGACTTCTGAAGTTCGTCCACAAAGTCTTTCTCGTCGAAGAACTCTTCAGCGTAGTAACTCTTCCACCAATCTTCGAAGGATGGTGAGCAGAGGAAGTTAAGTTGATAATCGAACAGTGAAAGTACTGTTCGACCTGCATACATGCCAATATGCTTGGTGGCAGCATCTTCAGTATAGTCATTGCAAAAATATAACATGGATTTCTCCCTAGGAAAAATAGGAGAAGGAAGTGATTGAATGATACCAAACCGTCGAGAGACCAAGTTTGGTTGATACGCGATCAAGCTCAAGTGAGTCTTGGAGCTTTTAAAGCGCAGTGGCATTATTCTAGGTGTGAGAAATGCTTCCCACATTATTGTGTGTTCTTCGACCAGAGGGTCACCTGACGACTTGGGATGGGGCCTGGTGAACCATTCTGGACCAACCTTTCGTCGAGCGAAGGGAGCCATGGTCGAAGCAAATTCTTTTCTTCTTGCAAACATCAAGACGAAGTTTGCAAAAGTCTGTTGAAGCTCCAGCCCATCTTCAGTCGGGGTCAGTAGAGCTAATCTGGTGCCTTCGATACGCCTATTTGCTATCTCAGGAGCTTGCTCATTTATTTGAGTCTTTTGAGGTAAGAAAGACTCGAAAGTGTCATTGAGCCACAGTTGAAGTAGCCAAAAAGGTCCTGCAAGCAACAGACTGGCTCTGTTTTCGATGATCTTTAACAGAGTCGCTCCACTGCTGATCGACTCGTACAGATTCGCCAAAATTAACTCTGCCAAACAAATATTTTGGCCATGGTGAAGCTGGGTGGCGAGGGTGACCATCTTCTTTGTCACCTGTAAAGACTTTGTGCAGAACACAAAGCGTGATAGCCAAAGGGCTAGAAACGCAATATGCTCTACATTCGTAACAGTGGCTGTCGACCTATCATGGTAATGGTTGATATAGGTGGTATAGGTGGGTTTCGTAGCTGAGAATCCAATCTGATCCTCCGACATTTCCTCCGGGTCGAAATAATCCCCAGTGGGTCGAAGGCCAGTGATGGCAGCCACGTCGAAAAGCGTGGGTGTTAGCATTCCACAAGGAAGGTGGAAAGTGAAATGGGTGTAATCCCAGAAAAGCAAGGAGGCTATCAGCATCTCAGGGGAGTAGTTGAGACCCGTCTTCGACAGCATGACTAGGTCGTATATCCCCAAGTTCTTCCAGATCGAAGTCTGGCTTTTTTCCATCTTCTCCAGCCAAGCGCTGTAGTCAGGTGTGAAGCTAGGGCTAGACCTGAAAGCCCTAACACCCCTATTGAAGAAGCGAAGATCTATCTTCTCCTTAGAGGGATCTTCGTTGTCCTCTGCATCTTTTTTAGAACACCCAACAGGTTTGAGCTTTTCAAGCACTGGAAAGAAGCTCTTGATCTTCATGGCTTCATCGATGCATGGGGTTAACGGGCCAGACATGGCGAAGATTTGGTTGGAGTATCCAACCGGAATCATTAGTTGGTGTGAATAAGCTTCACGCTCAGCAGTTTCTAGGGGTTCAGGAACCCTTCGTTGGCCTGTATGGGTAACTATGGGGACAGTTGAGAAGATCTTGGGTTTAGCATTTCTGGAAGGGATGTTAGAACTAGGAGCAGTAGAGGAACCTGAGGCCATTGTTGAGTTAAGGTTAAAGATGAAGTGAAGAACAAGGTGTTTGCAAGTTTGCAGAAATTTTGTGTTCAACAAGGAAGTTTGAATGCAGAATAGCGTGAAAAAGTCCCACAATGGGTACTTAGCGCTATTTATAGTGGTTGGGAAATCCCCAAATTCGAGGCCATTTAATGTTGCAGAAGATAGTGGGACACGTGGCGTCCCCTGTTGATATAGCCGTTCTGCAGAAATGAAAGGGTGCAGCGTGCGCCCTCGTTTTTGGGAAATTGTCATGATGACAATTTGTGAAAAGACATTGGGCACGCTAAACGCCGTACTGAGGTGACGTCTTAGGTACGGATGAAATGATGGATTTTTCTTGGGATTGTCAGTGGTTGGTAGAAGACAAAAAGTGCACAGGTTAATTTGTGGCTAAGAATGAAAAGACAGGTGTCGAATGGAATTTCAAAGAATGCCTTTTTCTTTTCAGCGTCGAAATAAGACATTCTTGGGGGGCAATTTGTTGGCTCCTAAATTCGACACCCTTGTTTTTATTAATATAAGCCATTTAAAGCTGAAGGATGGTTTCGACCAGCTGGTTCTGTCGAAATGCTCATCAGAAGATGGCAATGTACTTAGAGAATTTCTTCTAAGGGAGAATCTTGTTGCCTTTGACGCCTAAGGTGCTTCTCGACGAAGGCGTTCGATTGCTCAGAGTGGAACGGTTTGAGATTCAAACGTTTGGAGGGAAAACGGTTCCCAGCGGTTACCAAGTGCAACGTGCCAAGATCTGGAGCATCGAACGCTGTGAACGTGCCAAGTGGAGTCATCTCGAAGCAGCGTAACTGCCCGACGGTTACTTGGGATATATTTAGTATAAATATTAGTAGTTCACGCAGTTTTTTCGCGTGTGTTCACAATTATATACAAGTTACTCATTTAGATTCGAGTACCCAGCGTGAGAGAAAGAATTGTTGAGAATGTATGTGTGAAACACCACTTTAATTAATCAAAGTCATTTATTTTCCAGAAACTTTACTTGCTTTCTCCTTTACTTTTCCAGTCGAAGCCTTTCATTTCAAGCCTTTCTTTATTTTATCAAGTTTTCTTCTTCATGCAATTTACATAAAGCTTCTTTATTTTCTTGTCATTTAATCATTATCAAACTTAGTCAAAACCCAAAATCAACCATGTCTTAGGATCAATATGATCGATCCTGCGAGTCACCAAATAAGTAACCTTTTGGAAGATCAGCGGTTGTTTACCAATTCCCACGGTAAACAGCATCATACCTCAAATCCGCAGAATCGACGCAACCAAGAAAACTCAAAGAAGAATCAAAAGAGAACAAGAAAGAGTATACCTGATTAAAGCTTCATTTGTCGGTCAATTTTGTTTACTTACTTTTATTTTTATTGTTTCTGTTTCATATTTGATTTCTGCTGAATTTTCGAATGCCTCGTTTTAATAGTCATGTTGAACCTTACGGATTTCGAACCGGATTGAAACCGAAAGTTATTGTTTTTGTTTGAACCTTGAGAGCAACCGGTTGAGATTGGAATGATAGAGAATAGGAACCAATTAGTTGAAGCTGAAATTTAGAGCCAAGAAAAAGAGAAACAAGGGAAAGTATTGGAAAGAGAGTGTGAGAATAGACCAATTGTACCAACGGCTGGGAGTTTCTAGTCTAGGGTTTTGTCTTCTAAAATTTTCAACTTGGGCCTTTAACACATGAATGATCCGCCCTATGCAGCCCATTTTTAGTCAGTTTTTTTAATTATTTGTTGTTTTATTATTCATTTGGACTTCAACTTTTAAACTTAGGTCCAACTCCAAATTAATTTTTGCTTATCCCCCTGTTTACTAATTATTCTGGCCCATGTCTCTATTTTACTAATTATTTTGTTTTATTGTTTCATTTTGTTTTTACTATTTTACTAACTGTTTTGTCTATATTGTTTCATTTTATTTTATTATTTTAATAATTGTTAATTAAATTTGTTAATTGTTTTTATTTAGTTTAACTAATTTTAATCAATTAGTTTTACTAAATATTTTCAGATAATTTAATTAATTTGTGTATTGATCATTTAATTGTTAAATTGCTTTTTTTTACTATTTGATTTTACCTTGTTATTTGTTGATAAATGCTATGTCTATGATCTTTGTGTTTTAATTCAAGGGAAAGAATTAATTTGTTGACTTCATGTCATCATTTATCTAATATGATTATGCGAAACCCCTTTCATACATTTTAACTTTGTTAATCTTAAGTTAAATCTCCTAAAAAACACAAATTTCAAACTCACACTCTTTAAGCCAAAACTTCGACATTAGGTCGTTGTATTTTCAAAATTTCTTTAAACCCAATCTTTTTGCAAACAAATATTTTAGCCAAAAACACAGATTAATAAGAGGTTCCTGCGGAATACCACAGATGATTTGGATGCTAACACCTTCCCTTTGTATAACCAACCCCCGAATTTTCGATCTTTTCAAATGCATTGTATTTTTTATTACTTTTTAGTATTATTCATACTTTGCATATTTATGGGTTTTATTTCACATTTTCCCTTTTCTCTTGGAATTAATAAAGCGCGGTGGCGACTCTTGCTTTTGTGAGTCAAGTTAATTAATAGCTTGATCTCTGATTTTCACCGCTACAATGAGAAAAGAAATTTGAGGAGAATAACAAGGAAGGATGTGGTAAAGGTAAAGAACCGAAAAGTAACAGAAAATACCCAGGTATCAAAGTCTTTAAGCCCAATCTAATTTTATTAGTATGTTAGATGGGGATGCATGGAAGATCATTCATGGAGATGTTATAGAAATAACATAAGGATGTGGGACTTCAGAAAAGAGATTGGTGTAGTCAATAATGGCGAAGAGGGAGAGATAGTACAACAACTAATAACACAGGAGGAAAGAGATAGGAAGGAAAAAGTGAAAAACAAGGTGGGAGTAGGAATAGAGAGATGAGCTTAGAGGTGAGACCAGGGGAGATAATTATTGTGATTATGAAGATAGTAAGTTATAATGTAAGAAGGCTAGGTGGGGCAGCGAAAAAGAAAGAAGTTGCTCAGATAATCTGTAAAAATAACTTGGATATGATTTGTATCCAAGAATCAAAGATGGAAAGTATGGAGACCAAAGCATGTGTAGATCTTTGGAACATAAATGAAGTTGATATCGCATTCAAAGCACCAAGAGGAAGATAAGGAGGTTTGTTAATGGTCTGGAATCCGAAAGCATTCAAGAAGACAAATGAGATCATGAGAGAGTATTTCATCTGTGTAGAAGGAGAATGGGGAGCAAAGAGGATTGTAGTGTATATAGTAAACGTGTATGCGCCTTGTGAAACTGGTGGGAAAAGAAAATTATGGAGAGATTTGATAGAACTGACAAGATCTAAACCTCGAGCTAGATGGTGTGTGATGGGAGATTTTAACACAATTAAGTCAGAATCAGAATGAAAAGGTGTCGCGGAGAGATCAAGAAGGGTCGAGATGAGATATTTGAGAAATTCATCGAAGAGTCAGAACTGGTAGATTTACCCCTAATTGGTAGAAGGTTCACATGGTCAAATTTGGAAGGTTCGATGATGAGTCGCATTGATACGGTACTAGTTTATGAGGATTGGATAACTAAATGGTCCGAGTATGCTCTGTGGTGCTTAGATAAAGGACTGTCGAATCACTGTCCAATTATAATTCTGGAGAAAGTGAAAAATTGGGGACCAAAACCTTTCCGTGTTTTCAATGGTTGGAGAAATTTAGAAGGGTACTAGGACTTCTTGAAAGATAAGTGGAAATCATATGATGCCTAAGGATGGGGGGGCGTGTGTGTTAAAAGAAAAAATAAAATTGATCAAGAATCATCTTAAGAGTGAAGCAAGAAACATTCAGATAATATGGAGGCAAGAATTGAAGAGGCAAAGAAATTGATCAATGAGCTGGAGGTAAAGGGCGAAACTGCAACACTGTCAGAAGACGAAGTTGGTGCTAAAAGAGAAGCAACATAACAACTATCATCTCTATCAAATTTGAAATGTAGCATAGCATGGCAAAAAGCTCGCATGAAATGGATAAAAGAAGGAAATGTCAATTCTAAATTCTTTCATAGAAGGATCCTTAGCAGCAGAAAAATTAATGAGATAAACTATATTGAATCAAATGAGTCTAAACTGTATGAAGTACATGAGATAAAGAATGATATGGTTAACCATTTCTCAAAGTTGTCTGTAGATCAAAACGTGAACAGACCGGTCTTGCAGAACATGGATTTCAAGTATATCAATGAAGAAGACAATGCATTACTTACTGCAGAATTTATAGTGGAGGAAATAAAAAAAGCTGTGTGGGAATGTGAGAGCTCAAAAAGCCCAGGTCCGAATGGCTTAAATTTTGGGTTTATTAAGGAATTCTGGGAGGTAATTAAAGAATATTTTCATAGATTCATGGCGGAGTTCCATCAGAATGGCAGACTAGTTAAGGGAGCCAATTGTATGTTCTTGACATTAATTTCAAAAGTGGATAATTCAGTTAAGCTGAATAAGTTTAGGCCAATCTCCTTAATTAGATGCATGTACAAAGTATTATAAAAAGTGTTGGCAAATAGGTTGAAGTAGGTGATGAATAAAGTAGTTTCAGAATCATAATCTGCATTCTTAGAAGGTCGTCAAATGTTGGATGGAATTCTGGTAGCAAACGAATTGGAGGATGAAGCGGAAAGGAAAAAAAGAGGCTTTGTTATTTAAAGTAGATTTAGAAAAGGCGTATGACTCGGTGGATTGGAAATACTTGGACTTTATGATGGGAAGAATGAGATTCAATAATAAATGGAGAGGGTGGATTTCAGAATACCTTCAAAGCTCCATTATTTCTGTTTTGGTTAACGGTAGTCCAACAACAGAATTTGGAGTATATAGAGGTCTGAGACAAGGTGACCCACTAGCGTCATTTCTCTTTCTGATATATGCAGAAGGTTTCAACTTAATGATGTTGAAAAGTGTTCAATTGAACCAGTTCAAGGGCTACGAATTTGGGATTGAAGACGTCACCCTTTCCCACCTCTAATATGCAGATGATACACTAATCGTGGGGAAGAAATGTTGGGAAAATGTGAGAAGTATCAAGGCAACCTTGCAATTATTTGAGCTGATATCTGGGTTGAAGGTGAATTTCCACAAAATTCTTTTGGTGGGTATCAACATACCACAATATTGGTTGGAAGAAGCGGCATATGTACTAAATTGTAAAGTCAGAGTCCTACCTTTCAAATACTTGGGCATTCCTATTGGCGGGAACCGTAGAAGAAAGGAGTTTTGGAATCCAGTGGTCGAAGTTGTGGAGAGTAGGTTGTCTAAATAGAATAATAGACATTTATTCATTGGAGGTCGAATCCTGCTTTTGAGATATGTATTGTATGCTTTACCTATCTATTTTTCTTTCATTTTTCAAAGCTCAGTCAGATATAATTTCTAAACTTGAATCTTTATTATAAAGTTCTTGTGGGGTGGGGGAGTGGAGAATAGGAAAATAAGTTAGGGTCATTGGAATTTAGTGTGCAGAGGACAGGGACGAGGGAGGTCTAGGATTAAAAAAATTTAAGAGCATTCAACATAGCACTATTAGGAAAATTAATCTGGAGACTACATACTGAAAAACAAAGTTTGTGGGTTAGGGTTTTGGGTAGCAAATATGGTGAATTGTATAAGACAAGGATATTTGAAGAAGTTTTCTGTGTGTTGTTTTATTAACTGATATTTTGCCTCTTATACAAGAGTAAATGTGACAGTTATAGAGATTCCTAAAACCTCTCCATAAGGCCACTAACATGATATACAAGCCATGATTTTAGGCATGAATAAACTAACAGCATTGACCGAGTTTAGTTGAATAAATAATAACAAATAATTAAATTAAATAACATTAATTTAATTCTCTAACATGCCCCCCGCAAGCTGGACGGCCGACGGGAAAGTCCGAGCTTGTTGATGATAAATTCAAACTGGGGACGGTGGAGAGGCTTCGTCAGAACATCGACGAGCTGGTCGCCAGTGGAAACATGAGTTACCCGAAAAACACCACGTTGCACATTCTCCCGAACAAAGTGATAGGCGATGGCAATGTGTTTCATTCTGGAGTGGAATACGGGATTGGATGAGAGAAAGGTGGCACCCATATTGTCACAATATATGGCAGGTTGATGGATCCTGTGATGGAGCTCTTTGAGGAGAGACATGAGCCAAAGAACTTCGGATGCAGTGTCTGCGAGGGCTCGGTACTCGGATTCTATAGAGGAACGAGCCACAGCTCTTTGCTTTTTGGAGCCCCAAGAGATAGGGGTGGAACCGAGATAAATTATGAATCCAGTTGTGGAGACGTAAGTGCCCCTGTCACCAGCCCAGTCGGCATCGAAAAAGACATGTAATGTTGTGGATGGGCTAGGAGAAACAACGATGCCCCTGTCGATAGTTCCGACAAGGTATCGAAGCAAGCGTTTGAGAGCAGCCCAGTGAGATGATGTGGGATGTTGCATAAATTGGGACAGTCTATTGACTGCATATGCAACATCAGGACGAGTTAAGCTTAGGTATTGCAAGCTGCCAACGATACAATGATAATCAGTGGGTGAGGGAAGTGGTTCACCTTCTGTTTTGAGTAGGGGAGTTGATGCAAAGAGTGGTGTTGTGACTGGTTTGGCATCCTCCATGCCAGCTTTGATGAGCACATCACTGATATATTTTCTTTGAGACAAAAAGAGGCCACCAGAGTGATGTGGGATTACTTCAACACCCAGGAAATATGACAATGTGCCTAAATCCTTGAGAGAGAATTGTGCAGCAAGGCGTTGAACAAGTTGGGTCACGGCTGTGTCGGTGTTTCCGGTGACGATAATATCATCCACATATACCAATAATACAAGAAAGATTGACTCACTGGAATGGATGAAAAGTGACGCATCTGCCGCAGAGGTTACAAAACCAATTTTGAGTAAAAGGAGGGAAGTTCAGTGTACCACGCCGCGGTGCCTGTCGAAGACCATACAGAGCTTTGTTGAGCCGACAGACATGGTTGGGATGAGATGGATATGTGAAGCCTGGCGGTTGGCATACGTACACCTCCTTAGAAAGTGAACCTTGCAAGAACGCATTGTTGATGTCGAGTTGATGCAAGTGCCAACCCTTGGAGACGACTAACGTAAGAATGACTCTAACAGTAACCGGTTTGACCACGGGGCTGAACGTCTCATGGAAATCCCAGCCGGGCCGTTGATGGAAGTCTTTTGTGACGAGCCTTGCCTTTAGACGATCAATAGAACCATCTGGAAGATATTTGGTTCGAAATACCCATTTGCTACTGTGATACGGTGGTAGAACTGACTATGGTTTTGCGTTTGTTTTCGCAAATGTTTCGGTTGAGCAAGAGTCGCCACCGACTTTTTATTTTATCCTAAGGAAAGGTTTAAAAAAGCACAGCAAAAACCTTTGAGATTTTTCTTGGGTTCGGGGAGTAGATTATAGAAAGGGAAGGTATTAGCACCCTTTCCATCCATGGTTATCCATGGGCTCTTAGGTACTTGCTTAGATCAACTTGCCTTGGTTTTCAATTGTTTGAAATGGTGCTCGGTGTGTGGTTTTGAAAATGTTTTGAAAAGATGCCTTGTATAGGCTACCCTTGTAACAATTCTTTACTCGAATGTTTTACAAAAGGTGTTTTGTCTTTTGAAAAGATGTTTCAAGGTTTTTTTGAAAGTTTGTTTTGAAAGTGTTTGTGAGGTGTGGTTTGAAAATGTTTTGAAAAGATGCCTTGTATAGGCTACCCTTGTAACAATTTTTTACTCGAATGTTTTACAAAAGGTGTTTTGTCTTTTGAAAAGATGTTTCAAGGTTATTTTGAAAGTTTGTTTTGAAAGTGTTTGTGAGGTGTGGTTTGAAATTAGGCAAGTGTTTTCTTTGCAAATTGACAAGTACCTAAAAGTTATCTACCCTAAAGTTTTCTCAAAGATTTTTGTTATGTTTTAAACCTTTTGACAATTTTGTTCCACCATTGCATTTGGTGGACAATCTTGTGTTAGGAGGTGAAAGAGACGGGCGCGGGTCATTGTTTTAGACCATAATTGCAATAGTGTTAAATGTCTTTGGGCAATTTTTCTTTGAAAGGGACTTGATCATTTTAGGCAACTTTTCGAAAGCGTCATCGAGGGACTTATGATCATTTGATTGTTTGTTTTACCCAAAGAAACCTAACATGCAATATGGCCCAATTATTTGAAGGCAACAAAGTGGAATACCCTAGGGGTGCAAGTGTGATATGTGTTGTTCATTTTCATGCTTTTTTGTCTTGTATTAGGTCAAACTACTTTTGTTCGTTTTATTTGCATACAAACCCTAACTCTAGCATAGTATATTTAGAAAGCGATAAAGTGCGAAAATTAAATTCCTACACTATTACAATACAATATGGGATAGGGGGTACAAATATTTCAAATGGGGGGATATTTAGACAAAGAAATTAAACCTAGCTATTACATCATTTTTTTGGAACATTTACAAATAATTAATTGCACAAATTAAATGGACAATAAAATAAAGATGCAATAATGCAAAAAAAGAAGTTTTTATATGTATGAGAAAAAAGTATTATTTATGTCAAATAAATAAAAATAAAAAAAGGTATTATTTTTGGAGTTTTTGTATTTTAAGGGTAAAACCCTAATTTATATTAAATAAATCTATTAACTATTTAATATGTGTAATATTTAATAATTATATACAAAAATAAAATAAAATGAATTATATTCATAAAAAAAAAGTATTTTCCATATCAAATATTAATAAAAATAAAAATGTATGTATTTTAGTATTTTTGCCCTAAGTTATATATATATATATATATATATATATATATATATATATATATATATATATATATATATTATA